>CM070548.1:25421935-26171411 GCA_036346405.1 Phyllostachys edulis | reverse complement strand
GAAAATAAGGAGGGCGGTTCAGCTCCAAGGGCTTTTAGAGGAAAAGAGGTCTATGATATGGTCAATGATATCGATGTTGTGCTTGAAAAGAGACGTAAATTGAGGACCCGTTAGAAGAACATCCGGAAGAAGCGATCAATTTTTGGGACTTACCTTATTGGGAGTACTTAGAAGTTCACTCTTTTGCATCGACGTCATGCACGTGGAGAAGAATGTAATGGATAGCTTGATTGGTCTCTTATTGAACATTCGTGATAAAACAAAGGATGGTGTCAACGCACGGTGTGACTTGGTTGATATGAACATAAGGACCGAGTTAGCACGAAAGTGGCCGATAAAGAATGAACGTGACTTCCCGACGCTGCTACGGTGTCCAAGGCGAGAGAAAGGAATCGTGCGAAGCTTACATGGTGTGAAAGTTCCATCGAGGTTACTCCTTGACATGAAGAAACTTGTTTCTATAAAAGATTTGAAATTAATTGGTATGAAGTCTCATGATTGTCATGTCTTGATGACACAAATGCTTCTTGTTGCAATTAGAAGTATTTTGCGAACAAGGTCAGAGTGGCAATCATGAGGTTTGTGTTATTTCTTTAACTCAATTGCTCAAAGGTCATCGATCGAAGGACTAGATGTCTTTGCGAGTAGACGGTGGCGACTCTATGTCATCTTGAGATATATTTCCTCCATCATTTTGTGATATCATGGTCCATCTCACTTGTTCACCTTGTGAAAGAGATAAAGATATCTTGACCTGTGTTCCTCGTCATATGTGCCCGTTCGAGAGGTACATGGGAATTCTCAAGTCCTATATGCGGAATCGATCTCTACCGAGGGCAACATCATCGAAGGTTATGCAACGAAGAGATCATTGAGTTACTGTGACGACTACATGGCTCGAGTGAACCGATGGGTGTGCCTCTATCTCGTCATGAGGGAGGCTGGAGGGTATTGGGACCATCGAAAGGAAAGCAATCACTCCCGATTTTGACACGTACACTCAAGCCCATTTCACGGTCTTGCAACACATGACCCAAATGTCTTCGTACATCGACGAGCACAAAGACATGGTACACCGATAGAATATAGGCTGATCGGAGGTTTGGATCACAGGAGAGCACAACCGCCGGTTCAACGCATGGTTAAAGGTGCGATTCACTAGGAGGCCGTCATCAAGTGATGATGGCATGCAGCCATGGTTGGCAAAAGGGCCAAAATTTACAATTATAACATGGCAAGGATATGACAGAAATGGGTACACATTTTATACGAGAGCTCTGGATAGGAAGAGCGCAGTCTAGAAACGATGGTGTCGCATAGATGTATTCATGAGCAATTCAATACATTGGGTTGAGCTCCTACTATGGATTAAGAGAGGAGATTTGGGAGATCGACTCGTGCTTTTCAAGATCCCCTATTTCGTGCCATTGGGTCAAACTTCCACGAGTGTGAAGGTCGACAAGTCTGACGTCACTCTTTGTGGACCTCGAATGTGTCGGATACAAGGATGAACCATTACGTTGCTAAGCTAAGCGAGTTGTTCAAGTTTTTTATGTAAAGGACCCGACAAATAAGAACCGCCACGTAGTTCTTCATGGAAAAAGAAGGATTGTCGGAGTTGAGAATGTCATGGATGATGAAGAGTACAATCAATTTGATGAGTTGCTTCCTTTAGGAGCGACATCGGGCTTGAGGAAGAACCGGTGAGGAAGCTAGCTATATCTTGCGTCGATCATCGTGAAGGGCTATATTTTAAAAGCGAAATAGCAAGTGGAATGATCCCACACGGTGACACCTATTTGAAAAATTGTTCCATTGTAATTAACAAACTTGGCATGTAATTAAGGAATTATTCCGTTGTAATTGATTCACTAATTAAGAAATCATTCTATCTGTGATTGTATCAGCTGCTTTGTTGTTTTCAGAGGGCATGGCTAGCATTTCCTAAGGCTAGCCGAAAAACAGAATATTTTTTAAATAACAGAAGGAACTATCACAAGCGGTTTAATGGAATAAACCGTTCGTGATAACAGCATAAAACATTTAAGTCTCCTGCGCGCATCCAAAAATTTCCCCAACATCACAGACGGTTCCATAATAAAACTATACGTGATACTTAGTAAAATAGAATCGTCTCTGATATTCTCGATTATCACAGACGGTCCTCCAATAGAACCGTCAGTGATATGCTCGATTATCACGCAGGCGGTCTGGCTATAATCATCTCGATATTCACTTATCATGAGCGGTTATTTAAGAGAATTGTCTATGATATTACATATCGCAGACGGTTATTTAAGAGAACCGTTTGCGATATTATTTTTGAAGTAGGGCCCCACTAGGGTTTGCGTCCTTGCTCCTCAGTCCTCAGAGCTCACTCTCCGGTTCGCCTCCCGAGCACCCTTACTTCCCATGTTCCTCCCGAGCCTCCCTCTCGTCCTTACCTACGCCGTCATCCCCTAGCCTCCTCTCTCTGCGCCGTCGACCTCCCCCTACTGTGTCGTCATTCCTGAGCCTCCTCTCTCTGCTTTTGTCGACCTCCCCTCTGTACTTGCCGTCATCCCCAAGCCTCCTATCTCCCCGTCTTGGCGTCCTCCTCTGCGACCCTGACCTCGACTCCCTCTTCGTCCACCTCCCGTCAAGGTCTGAGCTCATCGCTTTGGATTGTGCTAGTAGAAGTTTCAAATGTCTTGATTTGATTGACTCTAGCACCGGAGATATTTCTTAGTAATGTTGTGGGAGTCACGAGCTCATCGCTGGATTCTCTAATATTGTGTCATGTTATTCAGGCTCAGCAGATCCCTTTGTTTTATTATGTTGATGCTATCGGGTCAATTTGCTCCATTCTGTTGGTAGCTACTGTTCACTATGATTATTGTTATGCCATTGTTTATATTCCTGTCAATTAAAATATTGTGTAGTTGGTCCAATTGAAATATTGACAGTGAACTCTCAATTGATTATTTATTTTATTGTGAAGTTCTATCTTTTGAGCATTTCATCTCGATTCTTCTTAATCTTGATTTGTTGATCTTGCGGTAATATCATTTATTGTTGCAGTACTAATTTGTTGATCTTGCGAGATGGCGTCGCTTTTGTCTTCGTTGTTGTCATCGGCGTCGTCAAATGCATCTGGATTTCCAACAAAGTGGTACCTAAGTGGCGTGCCAAAGAAATATAAAAAATGCCTATAGGCGAATAACCATCGGGACCGTCGGTCCTTCTAGGGTCCCTCTCGCTACTGAGAAAGCAGCGGCAGCATTACGGACCACTTACGGTATACTTGGAAGGGAACGAGTCCCCATCACCACACAGAAATGGAAGGATCTGATGGCTGTAGAGAAAGCATAGTTGTGGATTGAAATTACAACGTCGTTCGATATCCCACGAAATTCTCGATCTCGTCGCGATGACAGCGTTCCTCTCGATGGGACACGCTTGGAAGACCTTCAAGAAACAAGCTTGTCACGAGTGCGTGAACAAGGATCGAATACCCTGCCGCAAGTATTGTTTCGTGTCATCGGATACATGGGATGCCTTTGTGCGGATGTAGGCGATGGGCCAATTTCAACAGTGACAAAGTCTGGCGCACAAGGCTATCGGGCAAAAACATTCACCCCACAGACTTCGGCACTGGCTAGATGCGCGGGCAAACTCCGGGATGGATGAGTGAGGACAATGCGGCAATCGATCATGAGTCTCCCCACTATTTGCTAAGATCACAGACGAGCGCGCCAATCACTAGTTAAGAGGGAGGGCCACAATCACGTCATCAGGCACCATCACTTTCAAAAACCTGAAAGATGAGGCAGTGTCCCAACGCCTGGTAAGATATGTCGAACTACCTAGTTGTTAATAAGTCCATAACTTTGTAGGGTCTAAAATAACTTGATGACCTCTTGTAGCAAACATTGAATACCCAATCTTCCCAAGGCTCCTTCCAAGCAGTAAAGGAGAAGGATATACTATCCACGGCCCTGGGAAACAAGGAGCACCTGTGTCAAACCCGGGAGCGAAGGATCCTGGATTATCTATGCTTCCTACACTAGTCTAGGAACAGCTAGTGTACACAGTCACAAAAGTGGATAATCATAACCATAAAACATACATTGAAATACTTAAAATCTTTTACAAAAGGGGCATAAAGCCAACAAGCAAAATACAGCGAAAGTCAAGCGGTAAGGTAGACCACACGATTTGCCACAGGTAATCGTCTGGAGGGCGTAACCTTGTCGTCCAAGTTTTCATTCTCCTCGTAGTATTCTTCTCCTGATCAACAATTTATTAAGCAAGGTGAGTACAAATGAATGTACTCTGCAAGTTACCCCCAATAACAGATTATAATGCATGCAAGGATTCAAAAAAGGGAGGCTTATATGGCTTGATTTGCATAAATCGATATTTTTCATTTGAATACTTATACTAAGTTCTAAAGCAGTTTACTCTATAGCTAAAATTCATTTTCTAAATCTTCAGTTTTATAGTAAGATAACATTCATCAACAAGTGGTGAAGAATATCCTCCTATCACATGGCTACCCGCCCAATTCCCAATTGGATAGAAATCCAAAACTATTTAATCCAGTCTTTTAAAATCAAAACCAAAATCTAACTTGGAGTGGCTTTGCTAGTATGTCCATGACCATGGACACGGCTATTCGAATAGTTTTACACTCTGCGAGAGGTGTACCGCTTTGCCCACATGACATGAATTCTCTAGTTTGTTTGGCATCTGTCGACACCACCGCTCACTACCTTAGGTAAGCAGTCTAGAGCACGTGCCAATGCCTTTACAAAGTGCCTTCCCACCGTAGTCCCGCCTCGCTAAGGTTTCGCCCCCTTTGGATAGAAACCCGCCGTGTTCAGGTCCCCTCTTGCGCTAGGTGGGAATATATAAAAGTAGGTCATAAAAGACACCCAGCAACCGGATGGCACGACCACGGTGGAATGTTACAAATTAGTTAGCCAGGTTCTGCCCATTCAGAACATGTGGTAGTACGGAAGGGCTTAGCAAAATGCGCTCGAAGACCGGTCCTTAATTGACCTGGGCGACTTTCCATAATACCCATGAGCCTCGATCATAGAAATGACTCGATCTCGTGCATCAACGTGCACCATCCAAACATCTAATTTGCCCAAGTCCAAACCCATTTTCCTTTTGTTTAACAAGTCAAATCATTTCATAAATTTCTATGGTATAGACATACCATAGTAACCTTTTAAATCATAGTTGAACTTTTGGCTAAATTCCCCAAATTAAATATTTTTGAGCTAAGCTGTGACTAAGCATAGAGCTTTGCAACATGTTCTAGTTCATACTAATGTACCAACTAGTTTTTAACTATGGTATCAAGGGGTGGTTAAATCAATATTAAAGATTGGATGTACAAGGGAATTAGGAATAACTATAAAGTTAAAACAGGGATTTAAATTACTTGAATTTAATTACACATGCAATAATAATTTGAAACGGAATTTAAATAATTTGAAATAATGGGATTCAAATATGATAAAGATGTAACTTGCCTTGCTCAAATGCTTGAGGATCCACTTCTTTGAAGTTTTTAGGTTCCACTTAAGTCGTCGAAATCTACACGCGAAAATGAAGCAAATTCAAATAAAATCCAAATGAACTCGAAGGAACTCCAAATCAAATAATTTTAGTATAGATAGCTAGATCTTGATTTTAGATGAACGTAGAAATTTCAATTATTGGAATCGGGGCTCGTATGAAGGAGAACGAGTCCTTGGAAGGAGCTTAACAGCAATTGGTGCAAGGAGGTTCAATGTCTGGTCGAAATAAGGCTTGGTAGGTCGTAAGAAGGATCGACTACTTAGCGTGGTTGTAAAACGATATGACTACTCAACGTGGTCGTAAGAACACGAGGGAGAACAGGGCACGGATAACTCACCAGGACCGAGAGAGAGATTGAAGGAGGAGGCTGGTGGAGGACGGTGAACGGCGAACAGTGCTCTGGCGAACTCTACGGCAGCGAGGAGGTTGAAGATGGCGCAGACTCTAGCGAACTCTCTGGTGGCGAGGAGGAGAGAAGGGGAAAGTTGAAGAGAAAACAAGGGGAGGCAAAGGGCTTCCTGGTGCTCCATTTATAGAGGAAGGAAGGGAACCGGGTGTCAAGATGGAGCGGCGGGATTTGCAGCGGTGTGCATGGGCGCATGGCCGGCAGGTGAAAGAGGGGATGGGGGCAGGTAAAGGAGGGGACAAGAGAGGGAACGAGCACGTCGGAGGCGACATCATTTAATGCGCGATGACTTTTACAACATCATTTCATGCGCACAGCACTGCGGAAAAAGAGGGAGAGAGAGAGAGAGAGATGGACACACCGAGGCAAGGGTGGTCGAAAACGAGAGGGTGGTCGAAACCAAGAGGTAGTTATGACCAAGAGTGGTCGAAACCAAGAGGCTGGTCGGTGGGGTTTGCAGGGAAAGGGACGGCCGACGAAAATCAGAACGAACAGAGAAAGGGAATTTTGAAATACTAGGGAACTCCAATAAACTCCAGATAAACCAAATTCGCATTAATTGAAGTTTGCTTAATTCATATTAAATCGCTTTTAATTTTCAAAATCTCCAAGTTAAGCTTTAGCAATGCAACAAAACCAAATGGTTATTTTGATTTTGATTTTTTTTAAATAGCCCTGAAAATCAGGAAGTTACAACCTACCCCCCTTAAAGGAATTTCGACCCCGAGATTCAGACTTAGTCAGTAAAAAGGTGGGGATACTTTGCTTTCAGATCTTGTTCGCGTTCCTAGGTGGTTTCTTCTTCTGAGTGGTTACTCCATTGAACTTTGCACGAACGGATGATCTTGCTTCTGGTAACGCGCTTCGCAACATCACGAATCTTGATTGGCTTCTCTACATAGGTGAGATCCTCTTGAAGATCGATGCTCTCAAGTGGCGTTTGCTCTGTTGGAACTCGAAGACACTTCTTCAGTTGCGATACGTGGAAGACATTATGAACTACGGATAGAGATGCCAGCAGCTCTAATTGATAGGCGACTCCGCCTCTTCTTCCCAAAATCCTGTATGGTCCAACAAATCTTGGTGCGAGTTTCCCTCTGATCTGGAATCTTCTCACTCCTTTGAGTGGAGTTACTCTGAGATAGAAAAAATCTCCTGTTTTAAAGGATAGTTCTCTGCGACGATTGTCAGCATAACTCTTATGTCGGGATTGAGCCACTCTCAATCGTTCTCTTATCAGTCTTACTTTACTTTCAGCATCCTTAATCAACTCAGATCCAAAGAACTAATGTTCTCTGACTTGATCCCAAAGGAGAGGGGTTCTACACAGTTTGTCGTACAAGGCTTCAAATGGAGACATTTGCAGGCTAGCTTGATAGCTGTTGTTGTACGAGAATTCTGCATAAGGAAGATTCTAATCCCAACTCTTTCTATAGTCTATAGCACAAGCTCGAAGCATGTCCTCCAAAATCTAATTTACTCGTTTCGTTTGTCCATCTGTTTGGGGGATGATAAGCTGTACTGAAGTTGAGTCTAGTTCCCAGGGCTTCATGTAAGCTCTTTCAAAATCTAGATGTGAACTATGAACCTCTGTCGGATACTATACTCTTGGGTACTCCATGTATACAAATGATTCTGGCTATGTATAACTCTGCTAGTTTACTACTTTGGTAAGTGGTCTTGACAGGAATGAAGTGTGCCACTTTAGTCAGACGGTCAATCACAACCCAGATGGAATCATATCCCGATTGGATCCTAGGTAATCCGGTGATAAAGTCCATGTCGATTTGTTTCCACTTCCACTCGGGAATTGGTAAAGGCTGCAACAACTCAGCTAGCCTTTGATGTTCTGCTTTGACTCTTTGGCATACATTACACTGTACGACAAATTCAGCAATTTCCCGCTTCATACTGACCCACCAATACTTTTTCTTTAGATCCTAGTACATCATGGTACTACCCGGATGAATGTGGTAAGGTGATTGATGAGCTTCCTTCAGAATCAACTTCTTTGTTTCCTGGTGATTAGGTACACATAGGCGGTTACCGAACCAAACGGTACCGTGCTCATCTTTAGAAAATCCTGGGGCTTTGCCTCTTCTCATGTTCTTCTTGATTTCTTTGATGTCTTCATCTTCTTCCTGATATTCTCTGATTTGACTCTGAACAGTAGGCTGAACTTCTAAGGTGTTTGCACAACCCTGGTCAACAATATCCAAATTCAGATATCTTAATTCTTCATACAGTCTCGGCTAACTTCCCTGAACCATCATAGTGTTGCAATACCCTTTTTGACTTAGGACATTTGCCACTACATTTGCTTTGCCTAGATGGTAATGGATTTCAAGGTCGTAATCCTTTATCAGTTCTAACTATCTCCTTTGCCCGAGATTGAGTTCTGACTGAGTGAAGATGTATTTCAAGCTCTTGTGATCCGTTAAAATCTCACAGCGATTACCGATAAGGTAATGCCGCCAAATTTTCAAGGCATGCACAATTGCGGCTAATTCCAAATCATGCGTAGGATAATTTTCTTCATGAGGCTTCAATTGTCGAGATGCATAAGCCATGACTTTACCTTCTTGCATTAACACACATCTAAGGCCCTGACGAGAGGCGTCACAGAAAACTTCAAAGTCCTTGTGAATGTCAGGTATGACTAACACAAGTGCTAATACTAGCCTTTTCTTTAACTCTTGGAAACTTTGCTCACAAGCACCCGTCCATTTGAACTTCTTTTCTTTCTTCAAAAGCTGAGTTATAGGTCTGATGGTTTTGGAGAAACCTTCGATGAATCTTCGGTAATACCCAGCTAAATCAAGGAAACTCCTTACTTCGGTGACGGATTTGGGTTGCCTCCAATCCATTACGGCTTCAATCTTTGTAGGATCTACTGCAACTTCTCCTGCTGACACTATATGTCCAAGAAAGGCTACTTGGCTTAGCCAAAATTCACTCTTACTGAATTTGGCATAGAGCTGCTGCTCTCTGAGTTTTTCCAAAACTGTCCTGAGATGTTTCTCGTGTTCTTCTTCATCCTTCGAGTAGATGAGAATGTCGTCAATGAATATGACCACAAACTTATCCAAGAATTCCATGAATACTTTATTCATCATATTCATGAAATAAGCTGGTGCATTTGTCAAACTGAATGACATTACTGTAAACTTGTACAGCCCATATCTTGTGGTGAAAGCGGTCTTAGAGAGGTCTTTTGGTCTGATCTTCAACTAATGATAACCGGATCTTAAGTCAATCTTGGAGAAAACACTTGCTCTTTTCAATTGATCAAAGAGATCGTCGATCCTGGGTAACGGATACTTGTTCTTTATTGTGACTTCATTGAGTAAACTATAATCCACACACATCCTCATACTGTTATCTTTCTTTTTGACAAACAGTATAGGTGCTCCCCAAGGTGATGAAATTGATTGAATAAAACCGTTGTCTTGCAATTCTTCGATTTGTTTTTTTAATTCTGCTAACTCATTTGCAGGCATTCTGTAGGGTCTCTTCGAAATTAGAGCAGTCCCTGGGACTAGGTCAATTAGGAACATGATGTCCCTATTTGGTGGCATACCAGATAATTCCTCAGAAAATACATCCGGGTATTCATTTACCATGGGAATGTCCTCTAACTTTACTTCCTTTAAACTGGTCAGGATAGGACTTTCCCTAACAGAGGTCTCAGGTATGAACTTTACTTCAATTCCTTGTTCATTGGTAAGGGTGATAGACCTATTGGCACAGTCTATCTGGCCTTGATTCTTGGCTAGCCAATCCATTACGAGAATCACATCCAATCCTTGGGATTGCAAGACTATAAGTCTGCCAAGAAAGGTACTCCTGATATTTTCAAGATAAGGTTTGGGCACAGGGAACTAGTCCTTATTTTCAATCCTGGGGAAAGGATTAACATAGGGTTAACTAAGGGAGAGATAGATAACCCATATTTTCCCACAATCTTATTTGAAACAAAAGAATCTGAAGCTCTGAGTCAAATAAAAGCGATCTTTGATCTTGAATTGACAAGGCGTACCAAGGGCCACATCACAGTGCGATCTGAGCTTCTTTTCTTTGTGGCGTGATCCACACGTCCTCTTATGTACTTAACTAATGGCTTCACAACTAGAGTGCTTTGCCGGTGCTAGGATTCCCTGATTTGGTCGGGTTGGGGTTGTTGGCTGCAGCTTCTTTGGGCACTTATGGCATAGTGTCCCACTTCATTGCAATAGAAACAGGTGACTCCTGTAGTGGAGGTAGTGGGTGCCCTCTTCTAAAACTAGCTTCCGGAAGAGGTGTTGCGGAAATCGGGGTTGATTAGTATGGTAGCCTTTGGTGGTGCCTTGGACGAGGATAGTGGAATCTACCGGTGAGGTGTCTAAAAATTTGGCGGTCTTGAGGCTTGGGAAAACCCCTAGAGTTGAATTTCTGATTTGCCATCCTTCTTTTACGATTTTCCATGCTTGCCTTCCTGGCGGATAGCCTTGTTTACCAACTGTTAGAAGTCGGGGTAGTCCTGAGCAATGAGACATATTGAGAGGTCATCATTGAACCCTTCCAAGAAAAGTTCTTACTTGGCTTCATCAGTTGCAACATCTTCTGGTGCATATCGAGCTAACTGATTGAACTTGTGCAAATACACATTGATGAAGTGGTTGCCTTAGCGCAAGGTGCAAAACTCTTTCTTCTTTAGGATTATCGTGCCTGATGGAATGTGCGCACATCGGAAAGCCTGCATAAACTCGTCCCAAGTAATAGTTTGAGCATCTTAGTGAGACTGGGTGAAATTGTCCCACCATTCAGATGCTGGTCCATTCAGTTGGTGAGAGGTGAACAGAACCCTCTCACGATCCGTACATTGGACCATGTCGGTTTCTTGCCAAGCCCTTACTGAGCCAAACATCGGCTTCCATTGGCTTGGTGCTGCTGGAGAAAGTTGGTGGACGCATCCTCATAAACTCTGATATATTGGCCCTCAGGGGAGGTGGAGCGTAAGCTTGAGGTTGAGCTGCAGCTGCTGCTTGCAAGTTTTATGTGTTGTTGATCGATTGCGTGACGAGACTTATCAGTTGAGCTTGGTTGGCCATCATTTCGTTCCAGTCAGGTCCTTCAGCTGGAGGGGGTGGTGGTGGTGGAAGTGGGATTCCTTTATCACCCTCATTCCCTCTGTCACATTGCTGGTCTTCTGCTTTAGTTGTGAGTAGTCACCATCTGCGAGATCTTCAAATACTTAGGAAAAAGAGGAGGAACTAAGGGGGATAGAGCGAAACAACCAACCCAAATGAAACAACCAACTCAAAAGCTTTTCCAAATAACTTTAATAGCTTTATACAACGTTCTACTCGCTGCTTACGGTCTTTGGTGATTCTTGTATGATGATGCTCCCTTGACAACTCCGTGTCTTGAGGTCTTGAACACACTGGTTATTAATCGTGAGATCGTCTATAGAAAATTTTAAGGAAAAAGGATCCATTCAACGTTGTAAAATGGTGAAGAGAGAATTAGGTAAGAAAGAATTGCTAAAAGAAGCTAAGGATAGATAGAAGACCAAGATGAGGAGAGAACAAAATATTTTTCTTGTTATATAAAATAAGTTTTGAAATTTTTAACTAACGACCATTCTAACTAGGTTGCGACCTAAAGTCGATATGGTTCAGATACCACTTCTTATCAAACCCGGGAGCGAAGGATCCCAAATTCTCGTGCTTCCTACACTAGTCCAGGAATAGCTAGTGTACACAGTCACAAAAGTGGATAATCATAACCATAAAATGTCATACATTGAAATACTTAAGGTCTTTTACAAAAGGGGCATAAAGCCAACAAGCAAAATACAGTGGAAGTCAAGCGATAAGGTAGACCACACGATTCGCCACAGGCAATCGTCTGGATGGCGTAGCCTAGTCGTCTAAGTTTTTATTCTCCTCGTAGTATTCTTCTCCTGATCAACAATTTATTAAGCAAGGTTAGTACAAATGAATGTACTCCATAAGTTACACCCAATAACAGATTATAATGCATGCAAGGATTCAACAAAGGGAGGCTTATATGGCTTGATTTGCATAAAACGATATTTTTCATTTGAATACTTATACTAAGTTCTAAAGCAGTTTACTCTATAGCTAAAATTCATTTTCTAAATCTCCAGTTTTATAGTTAGATAACATTCATCAACAAGTGGTGAAGGATATCCTCCTATCACATGGCTATCCTCCGGTGGCGAGGAGGAGAGAAGGGGAAAAGTTGAGGGAAAAATAAGAGGAGGCAAAGGGCTTCCTGATGCTCCATTTATGGAGGAAGGAAGGGAACTGGGTGTCAAGATGGAGCGACGGGATTTGCGACGGTGTGGCATGGGCACACGGCCGATAGGTGAAAGAGGGGATTGGGGCAGGTAAGGGAGGGGACAAGAGAGGGAATGAGTGCGTTGGAGGCGACATCATTTAATGTGCGGAGACTTTTACAACAGCATTTAATCGCATAGCGTTCTTGAAAGAGGAGAGAGAGACGCGGCGAGGTGGTCAGCAGAGGGTGGTTGAAACCAAGAGGTGGTCGTGACCAAGAGGTGGTTGAAACCAAGAGGTTAGTCGACGGGGTTTGTAGGGAAAGGGACGGCCGACGGAAATCGGAATGAATAGAGAAAGGGAATTTTGAAATACCAGGGAACTCTAATAAACTCTAGATAAACCAAATTCACATTAATTGAAGTTTGCTTAATTCATATTAAATCGCATTTAATTTCCAAAATCTCCAAGTTAAGCTTTAGCAATGCAACAAAACCAAATGGTTATTTTTATTTTAAAAATTTTCAAATAATACGAAAATCGAGGATGTTACAACCCGGTCGCCGTGAGGCCTTGGGGTTCACGTAACGGAGGATGGATTCCACGACTCGAGGCGTATAGGAGTTGGAAGAGATCCAAGGCGAGCGAGAGCAGTTGAAAGAGGAGATCGATTACGCAGATTAGTGCACAATTTCAAGGACAGATAACATTATTGCAGGAACAAATGAATCAACTCATCAACCAATCGCAAGCCGCCCCTATGATTTTGGGGGCCAGTCCCCCTCAACGTGGGAGTAGCGTCACGTCGACGCCTGCACTTTCTGAACTTGGCGACGTCCAATTACCTATCGACCTCATCCGGGTAATATACATTTCTGGAATGCTTGAAAGATATACTCGTAGGATGCCTTAGCTAATTGTGTATCATTTTGTAGGTGTCCACGCCCTGTAGTCTCCAGGTGAGACTGGTTGGGTTCATTTCTGTTGAGGCTGGACGGGGGGGGGGTGGTGTATACATGTGAGGAAGCGATAGTAGTGCATGGTGCCCAGCTGGCGCAGGGTTACACCAAGGTCCAAGTAGACATGGTACATGATAATTTTATGGTCGTCCCGCTGGAGAAGCCCCCGAACGAAGAGATCATAAAACTAGGGGATGCCTGACACACTTATGTCTAGTGGCCCAAGAGGGACATCGCCCTTGACCCTGCAGTGCCGCGATCTCCACACGACGGCCATGCCTCTCCAACAGTACCCTCGATGACTCCACCTCAACCTTAAGCCGAGAAGGCCTCCGTGTCGGCTTAGTGGAGCGGCGCCCAAGAAACAAGAAAAGTGTGTCGAGTCGTCTTTGAGGAAGAAAATTAGCACGCGAGGCGCTAAGGCCAAATCGAAGAAGATTAAGGCGCCTCACAAGCCTGGCACGTACTCCCTTGGAATGCCATTAGTCTCCGACACAATATTACACTACACTGGTTTGGCTTGCTAGACTTTGCATGGTGGTACATCGCGCGTTTAAGAGGCGAGGAAGACCGACTTCTTTGGATTCACCGTCAACTACACGGATAACCATTTCCTCCACAAGGTGGGCTACTTCATCGTGGACTTCGAAGATTTATTTGATCTATTCAACCTCAATGCCCTCGACGTATCACTTCTACGATGCTGGACACTGTAAGTGTGTATAAAATCAAGTTCTACATTCACGCAATATCGATAAATATCATAACGCATTGCTTATGTATAGACGCATGATGCAAGAAACCCGGTGAAGAATCTAGACCTACCATTATGTGTTAATGAGGTTTTGGTGATTAATGACAAATCTAATTGTGAGACTAACACTTTCATTGAT
Source organism: Phyllostachys edulis (assembly GCA_036346405.1). Taxonomy (NCBI): domain Eukaryota; kingdom Viridiplantae; phylum Streptophyta; class Magnoliopsida; order Poales; family Poaceae; genus Phyllostachys; species Phyllostachys edulis. The sequence goes on along the minus strand of CM070548.1, from coordinate 26,157,295 downwards.
ATACATATTGTGTAGTCTTATTTGGATATAAAGGTAATAATCATGAAGGCATGCATGTGATTAATGACAAATCCAATTCATTGGATAAACAAAAGGAAAATCCAAGCAGGTATGCATTCATAATGATGAATCTATTTGTGAGACTAACATTTCTATTTGTTATATCATGTTTAGTCTCGTTTGGATATAAAGATCAAAAGAGGTATGCATTCTACTTTGTATTCATATATCTTGTTGCATTCCTCGGATCCAAAATATATGTTGAACTCCACCAAAAGTCTAACTTGAATATGTGCATATGTTTCCATTACACATTTGTGTATGCACACATTTAGGGGGAGCTCAATATATGTTTTGTGGTTTCATTAGTATTGATCCATATTTCCTTGTCCATATATAATTGGGATCTTTACTTTGAAACATGTCCTTTGAATATATTTAACTTGCATAGTTAATTTATTCATATAAGTATATGAGACTTGTGTAGTTCATATCCTTGAATATATTTAACTTGTGTAGTTAATATATTCATGTGAGTATATATAACTTGTGTAGTTTATATATGCTCATATTCTTGAATATATAACTTATGTAGTTAGTATATTCAAGTGTGTATATATGACTTGTGTAGTCTATATACACTTATATGTGAGTATAACATAACTTGTGTAGTTTATGTGTGCTCACATATTCTTGAATATGCTTAACTTGCGTAGTTAATCTATTCATAAGAGTGTATAAGACTTGTGTAGTCTATATATACTTATATGTGAGTAGTACATAACTTGTGTAGTTCATGTGTACTCACATATCTTTGAATATGTTTAACTTGTGTAGTTAATATATTCATATGAGTATATGAGACTTATGTAGTTCATATATGCTCATGTATTCTTGAGTTAATCGACTTGTGTAGTTCGTATACACTCATGTTGAGTATATATAACTTATGTAGTACTTATATACTCATACCAAACTCTATTCAATTATTTGCTATTGAAGTGGTTATCATCAATTACCAATGAGGAAAGATTGTGATATCTTGTCCGCCATTATGAGTTAATGGTATGTTGTGGTAATTAATGATAATCATATTGTGGAACTAACATTTTCCATGAGTTGGATGAATAGGTTATGTTCCAGGTGGTTGATGACTTGGGATGACATCATGTGTTGATAGTCATCAAGTCAAGAAGAGATGATCATGTGTTGATCATCAAGTCAAGTGAAGACCCATCATGAGTTGATGGATGTCAAGTGAAGAGTGCATCATGTGTTGATGCATATCAAGACTCGGGATGGAAGATGTCATCATGTGTTGATGAGCATCAAGTCAAGATCCCGAAGTAAAGCTTCATCATGTGTTGATGAAGGTCAAGTAAGATGCATAATGAGTTGATGCATATCAAGTCAATGACCGGACTTGAAGCAAGGATGTGCGTCATCAAGCTTCAAGTGTTTGCGCAAGGCAAAGGTATGACTAGCTAGGGCTAAGGATTTGTTCCTAGTCTTTTACGGTCTTGGTGTTTGGTTGGATGACCGGATTGCTAGTATAGGTTTGCCGTACTATTAAGAGGGTCTTTGACTAGTAGCTTGAGTTTGTCATGTGTTGATAGCTCATTGTGTTTGCTCTAGCTCACTTTAACATGTTGCCAATATTTGTGAATGGGTTTTACAAATAGTTGTGGCTCATGGTTAATCCTTGTAGCATGTGACTTAAGTTTGCGAATCGTTTTGCAAATGGTGTAAGTCCATGTACCTTATTCCTTGTGGTGTGATTCTAAAAGTGTGCAAATGTGTTTTGCAACTTGTTGAGAATCTCACTTAAGCCCTGTATGCATTAGCATCAAATTTGCAAATGTGTTTTGCAATTTGAGTTAAGCGAATGCAATCTGTATTTTCTCGGAAAATCGGATGAACCGACGCGTGTAATGTCTTGATGCAGCCGGGATCTTGATCATCTGGGCGATTATCTGTGATGCGACCGCTTTTCTTGAGCATGTGTTGCTCTGGGTGTGGAAGCGGTAATACCGGCGTATCTTGCGATACGACCGTGGGCGGTCATTCGATATTGTTAGCGGTTCAGTTTTTCGAGAGAAGATGCATTTGTTGCTCATCTTTGTTTTGAGAAACCCTTGGGCGATGCGACCGCGGTGTTTAGGCGATACGACCGCGATGCGGTTCGACCGCTTTCTCGGTCTTGATTGTAAAATTCCGAAGCAGTTGTTCGTGGGACTTAGCCGTATTTGGCGCTCCTTTGTGGAAGCGGTACGACCATAGGTGTTTGTGCGGTTGTACCGATTGTTGCGGTACGACCGGGCCTTAGTTGGCGGTCGTTCCGATTTGGTGACCAACGGCTAGTTTTATAGCCGTTGGAGGAAGGCGATGACCGCCCCATAACGGCGATCGTTCGATTTCCTAACTTTTTGGAGACTTTGTCCCAGCGGCTAGTTTTTGTGTGTGGGCTATAAATACCCACCTTGGCCGTGTGAGGGAGAGTTCTTGGTGCCCTTGAGTTCTATTGAGCTAGTGCAAGCCTCTCATACTCTTTTGTGCATGTGTTGCACTTAGTGAGGTTAGAGAGCAAACCCTAAGTGCATGTGTTGCCTTAGGTTGTGGATTTCGTATCCATAGAGCTTTGACACTTGATTGGTTCAAGTGAGAGTTAGAGTCTTGTTACTCTTGGTGTTTGCCGACACCTAGGCGGCGTGGAGGCGTCGTCTTGTGGGTGAGCTTCTCAAAGAAGATTGTGAGAAGACCAGGCGGTTTGTGAGTGGCGTGGTGCTCGCCATCTCCGAGTGGAGGAAAGAGCAACCCAAGTGGGCGAGGTGTTTGATCCTCGGAGGAAGGCTTAATTCGTGGAGCCGGCCCAATTAGTTTGGGTTTCCCTCAATGTGGATTAGGGGAGACCGGCAAGTCTCCGATTCACCACGGTAAAACATAACCGTGTCCATTGTGGTTTGCATCCTTGTGCCTTACTATTGCATTTACATTCATTGTGTATGAATGCTTGCTTTACATTGTGCAATTTATATACCTTGTATTAAATTGCTTATTCATTGTGTATGATTGCAATTGTTCGTTGTGCTATTCATCATTGCTAGAATTGATTAGCTTACAAGTCATATGCTTAATTGATATACTTATTAATAGACTTGTATTGTTGGTGCACTTAGTAAAGACTAGTTGATTTAGGCTTTAATTGTGCAAAACCGAATTGATTTACAATTCCGCATAAAACTCGGTTTTAGCCAAAGAAGTTTTAAAACCTCCTATTCACCCCCCCCCCTCTAGTCGGCCTCCTCGATCTTACACCCGGCGATCACGATAACCGATGGGTTTCCTCGACACATAGTTGATCTCTGAGCAAACCATCACCCAAGACACAACCTACGTCCAGAAGTGCATAACGAAGGCATTGTTTACTCACCGCGATAAGGACTACATACTGGTGCCCTACAACTAGCGGTAAGTGCTTCACTACTTGTTATACAAATTTCATTTGTTCTTTATACGCAACACGAACTTAGTTTTAATGACTATAGCGACATACTCATAGGTACCACTAGATCCTTTTAGTCATTGTACCAAAGTGGAACAAGATAATATACCTTGATTCCCTAGTCGACAAAACACATGACTTCACCATTGTGTAAAAATTACTCGATAGGTATGCTCATTTCCTTTCTACGTAACTCTATTGTAGTCTTCCTTTGTTTGAAATGTCCAAGGATAAATTTTTGGAATCACGTAGGTCGTTTAGCGCCTATGTTGACGGGGGAGGGACACACAACGAACAGAGCACTACACTGCGACACAGGACTAAATTTTCTGTACCCGCTACAACACAATAACCCTATATCACACTTCTATTTTTGTAGTGCCACCAGCAACTACTACAAGGCGAAGTATATGCATTCTACGTTTGTCGTTATATGGTGGAAACCATGAGTGCTAAGACAAAGGATCCAATGGTTTGTCAGTCAATCTTATATAGTTATGAATTTAAATATATATGCTTACTACTTTACTCTTGCTAGCAATAGGCCATGACAATCGAACAAAGTGCTTACCATCTGGACTTACTCGCGGACATTAGAGGACAGCTCGCCATTTTCATCACGGGGGAGATCATTAGCCAGAAAGGAGAGTTTTACTCCGGCAACACCGATTTGTTGAAATTCACTTTGAGTTGTAATTCAAATCACTTCGTAATTGATATTGAGTTTTTAAATAAGTTTGAGTTGTTCTATATCAAATCAATTGTGATATATCTTGTAACATCCCAAATATAGGTTGTGTTTCAAATGTAACCAAACCAGGGTTTGTGTTTCAAATGTAACCTCATATGGGTGTTTGTTTCAAATGTAATTAAATGAGTAGAAATTAAAACTTTTCTCACATCTTGAAAATCTTGAACTTTTCTATAATTCTTGTCAAGAGTTGTGGATTTCAAAAACCAAAACCTCCTGTTGACTAAAGTCAAACCCTTATTCAACGTTGTCACAAATCTTGTGCCAAACTTTGGAAATAATTTTCCTTGGTTCTAGATATGCTTTGTGACCCCTCTGAAAAAATTTCATAATTTTTAGAAATTATTTGATAATTTTTGGAAGCAAGTCAAACCAATTTTTCAATTGGTCAAACCCTAGAACATAACCTTGCAGAATTTTTGGAGAAAAATACCGTGCATAAAAACCTCTAAAAATTTTATGTAAGGTTAATCCTGGAGTAAGGAACCTCCAGTCAAAATTTCAGAATTTTTGGAGTTAGTTTGCTACCTCTAAAAATTCCTCCAAACTCAACTTTCAAAATTCAAACTCAAATCTGGTTAGCACTGTTCCTCGGGCGCGCCAGTTTGCACTGATGGACTCGAGCCAGTCGACTTGATCGAGTCAACTAACTGCACCCGGCGCGGTCGATTCGGCGTGCCGCTTGTCGGCCATTGGATCCTGATCTAACCGCCAGGATGCTTTCAATCGTGGCCGTCCATCTCTGATCCAACGCCGGACGCGTCATCCCCTACCTCGGTCTTGCGCGGCACAGCACCAGCGTGGTCGCCATGGCAGAGAGCAGCGTGGGTAGCACAGCGCCTTGTCCACTCCGTGTTCTCGCCAACGGGACGCAACATTAAATGCGCAACGTGCATCCGCCCTCAAAGTCGCAGCCCTCACCTGCTCCCGTCGCTCAAGTCGCGCAGGGGAGAACGTGGACCGCAGCTCCTTCCCGAGCATCCGCCTATTCCCTCCTTCGCCCTCTCCGCTACTTAAGCACCTCAAGCTTTTCCTTTCCTTCCTTTCAACCACCTTGAGCTTTGCCGAGCACCCCCGTTGCTTGGTTGAGCTCAATTCACCAAACCCCCTACCGCCATTCTTGGCTGTGAAGCTCCTCGGTGAAGCCCGCACTCTAGTGGCCCTCTTGCTCAATCAATTGCTCCGGCTTATCCCTTTAACCTCCTGGAGTATTAACCCTCATCAATTTTGGTTGCCTCAACAGGGAGCAGCTGAAATTGGAGTTTTCCCTTCTTGTCGAAATCACCCTTTTTCGTCTCAAATCATTTGGTGAGTGCTCCATTTCCCAATTCCTCGCTCTGGAACCTTTCTTGAGCTTTAATGGAGCCAATGTGATGACCCGGTGCGGTTAATTTTGCTCAGAGCCTCTTTCCCACGTTGTCCTCTTCGGCGCCGGCAAGGTCCTCCGCCGCGAGCTCCTCGAGACCTCCTCGGCGCTTCCCGTGCTAAGGTAACCTCCTAGTAGCCCCTAGATGCTCGGGCACCCGCTTCAATGGACTGTTGCAGAGCTTTCCTTCGTGTTTGCTTTTGGCCGTGCGTTACCGCGCCGCTCTCCTCTGGCTCGCTGGCGTTCTGGGCCACCTCCGGCGGAGTGGGTGGTACCGTTAGACGCGCATGGTTATTGCCGACCTCAGACTGGCTTTGGTTCACGCCGCCGTGCCCTAGGTCGCCGGCGGTGACCATTTCTTCGCCGTCGGTGAGTTGTCGGACGGAGCCGACAACTGTAGCAACTCATTAGGACCGTCCATTTCCAGATCTGCGGGTGAGATGTCGCATGGTCTGTGCATGTGCATTGTGTGGCGTTCACCGTGACCCGTCCATCTCGCGATCGACGGTCCACAGTCGCTGCCCCGTTCGCACGCGCGAGTTCCAAATGCGCCGCGCACGATTCAACCTGGACCGTCGGATGCAACATCGACGGCCCACGTTCGTTGGATCCACGCGGGCACGAGCGCATTGCCCCGTTCATCTTGGGCCGTGCGATGCAAGATCGACGGTCCACCTTTTTCCACGTCGTTTCAATTTTAGAAACTCCCGAGAGATTTAATTGTGAACTGAAAAAGGTAATGAACTTCAAAAATGCATAACTATTTCATTTTAGCTCCATTTGAGTTGATTCAAATTTTGTTAGCTCTGGTTTGGACTCAGCTTTAATCTAAAAATGGTTGTAAGCTTAGTTTGGCTCCAGAAAATGAAATTGTAAATTGGTTTAGAAATAGGCTTTAAATGTGTTCTAAAAATTGCATTTAACTTGTAAATTGAATAAGTAATTCTCTATACATCCTTTTTGAGTGAATCCAATTGTGTTGGCTTCCTCTATTAGTGTACTAAATGGTAGAATAGGTTTTAGGCATGTCACTATTTTCAAAATCTTTGTGGGTGCATTTTGTCTTGTACTAATGTGCATGTCTTTGAAAAATCATAGAAAATGCATTCTAGCTCTGAATGAGATGAACTCAATTGTGTTATTCATCTCATGAGGTTTTTTACTTACCATAAAAATCCCAGGTCCAACACCTCTTTGGAAAATTGTGCTTGAGAATTTAATTTGGATGAACAGTAACTGATTTGAATTTTCCAGCAATTTCCAGGCTGAGCAGATTTGTTTTGGCCATAACTTTTGCATTGAGAATCCAAATCAATTGGTTCTTATTGCTAAATTCCTTAAAAATCATGCTCTTGCTTCTGTAAAAATTTCAAAGCATTTGGATAAAGTTTGCTGTTGAGTCTTTTCTGTTTTCATCGTTCTTATCAGTTCTTTTCCGCTTTTTCGTTAGGTGCCGATGAGTGCGTTGATCCCGTGAGCGAACCTTTGCAGCATAGTGAGCAGCTCTAGCAAGGCAAGCAGTTTGATCATGTTTAATCCCATTACTTTCAAAGTCTAATATATTGTTTGCAAAGTGTATGTATGCATGCTCTATTTTGTTGTTAAATTATGGTCGCTTAGTCGATCCTATAGATGCACACTCTGTAGGTAAATGTTCAATCTCTACTACTAAGCCTAGGAATATCTTGCTGTGATTTAGAGTTCGTTGGATGAGCTCTTGTCACTTAGTAGATTACGGGTTGATATTGCTTAGAAATGCTTAGCTTACGGTAGAATTGGGCGGTTATCGACTTAGTCGATAACTTTGATCACACAAAAACTATTATTCCATTATGTCCAGCACTTGTGCTTTGTTACTTTAAAGAAATAAAATTGAAAACAAAACTATTATTGACTTGGGCACAATGGATGTTGGTGTGATCTCATGGTGTGTGGAATGGTGTCTAAGTCCCCAAGGACCGAATTACTTGTGCCATTGATCCAAGCACTTTTGCGTGCTAACCACACGAGGGGGATATGGGACCTCTCTTGACTTAGTACTTTGGGAGGTGTTAATTATAGGTCATTTGGTGGTTAAAACTGTTTTTATAAGGGAAAGAGCTACATGATTGCTTAGTTGGGCACATGTATCCTACCCTTTGGGTTGTCGCGGCTCTTAATTAGCATCATTCATTGGAAATGTCTCGTAGGACTTAGCCGTGCCGACATACCAAAGGAAGTGTGCTTAATCATGTGGCGAAAAGGCGGTCTGGCGTGTGGGTACATTGGTACACCCCTGCAGGGTTAAATCTATTCTAATAGCCTCGTCCTAGGTTATGGACAAGCTTGGTTATTTCCATAAGAATTAGACTACAACCTTTAATTAAAACTTGACATGGGTGGTATGAATGGGTAATTCATGCTATTGTTGTGGTGACTATTAGGTTAGTCACTTCTAGGATTGTTGTTGTCATCTATCTTTTGTTATTATGTTGTTACTCGCTGTTATTTGCAAATTAAAAATGAATTGTAAAGCGCTTTGAATCTATTTAATTATTGCAAAGGAAAACTTGCTTTATCTTTGAAAACAACCTCTGACCTCCACTTAAATAAGCTTGCATGTAGCATATGTATAGGTCTGTTACACTACGTCGATCTTGCGAGTACATTTTGTACTCATTTGCTTTGCTTAATTAATTGTTGCGAGAGGAAGTTGATGCCCCGGTATCACTTTTGTGAGATGTGCGATGGATTTGACTACTAGGTTGGCGGCTTTGGTTGGTTGCCTTGTGGGTTAAAGGCACACTAATTGGCTTTTGTTTATCGCCATCTTATGGCTTTTGCTTCATTTATTTATCTTTCTTAGTTGTTATTTGGCGGTCGGCCTTTTGTAATAACTCTATTATGTATGTCTTTTGTTTAATCTAGTTCGTGCTTTGGTTCTATGTCTTGAATGGAATTGATGCATGATTTTGTAAAGGGGTGTGTATACTGCATTTCTGGGAAGTATACATATCTCGAAGACACGGATTATTTTGTTTGTGATGCTAGGGTCAATGGATGACTAAGCATTACAAGCCCAATAAGCCGGGGTCCTCACATATATGTTTTCTGCTTGCTTGTTTTCAAAGGGCATGGCTAGCATTACTTGAGGCTAGCCGAAACACCTAAAACAGTCTGTGAATGTATACTATCATAGACGGTTACCACAAAAAACCATTTGTGAATACATACTATCATAGACAGCTATAACCAATAAACCGTCTGTGATATGTATACTATCATAGACGGTTACCACAAAAAATTGTTTGTGAATGGATACTATCATAGACAGCTACCACCAATAAACCATCTGTGATATGTATACAATCACAGACGGCTACCACTGACAACCGTCTGTGATACGTTATCAAATCACAGACGGCTACTACCAAAAACCATCGGTGATATACGACATATCACAGACGGCTTCGACCAAAAAGCGTTTTTGATATTTATGATATCACATACGATTATTGTTACTAACCGTCTGTGTTATGTATATAATCACAGATGGTTGGTATATATAACCGTCTGTGATAGTTGGTTTTCACAGATGGTGTATACCAGAAACCGTCCGAGTTGTTATTATCATAGACAGCTCAAAAGCCGTCTGTGATAATCGGCAGTTATCACAGACACATAAAGTTAGACGGTTCAGAAACCGTCTGTGATGACGGTTAAGAACCGTTTGTGATGACCTTTTCTGTAGTAGTGGCCCCCGCTCTCCATTCCCGAAGGATCAATCAACTTCACGGCACAGGGCTGTTGTTGTGAGATCCCGGGTTGGTTGGGCGAGTCTAGGAAGTCGGGGCACTGTGCCGATGCATCGGTTCATATTATGGCCACGGGTGGTGAGATCCATCATTGCTGTTGGTGGATTGGGCAGTGGATTGCCGGTGGGGAGAGAGAGAAGGGGAAAGGAGGTAGGTGCGTGCTTAGTTGATTGCATGAAGAGGAAGCACTAGACGTGGATGGGAAAGAGAGGTGGGAATTCCTGATGCCGTCTGATACACTGGATCCGATTGTCTCCACCTATCCCGTTAGAAACGGAACTAACGCTATAGCATTTTTTAGCTTTTCCCTTAGAAAAATGGGTGCTATATTTTATCTATGATTATACAAAACTACAAGTGAAGGTTTATGGAGGGAAAAGAAACAGCTATGGACAGCCGTGATTGTAGCACAACCATTGAAGAAAGGGTCAATGTACCACCCAAGGAAGACTCCCTGCAATTAATAACATCTGTGTTAAGATTAAAATAGAAGCACCGGCTCTGTATAAATCAAGGTTCTAAAATTTCTTTGTGGCGGCTAAGCGGCGCTAGTCGTTCGGCAGGGAGCAAGCGCCATGCTTTCCTTCCAGGTGGCGGGTTAGGTGGGAGGACCGCCTTGGACCGGCCAGCGGTCCAAGCTGGTCCTCGGTGGTGCTCGGTGGTGCTAGGCGCAGCAGCGTGAGGTAGGCGCCAAGGCAGGGGACAAGACTTCTGCGCCCGACTCCCCGAGCCCATCATTCAGTCGTGGCGCGCGCTAGGGTTCGGCTCCCACAGTTTGCGCCCTACCACGGAATCAAGCTCGAGCCCATCTTGCACCGCTGATTTGACCTCGCCGCCTCCGAACTGTGGTCGTCCCGCCATCTCTGCCATCGAATCGAGGTACGCCGCTCCTCTATGCTCCCGCGCCGCCGTCCTCTCCCTGCTCTTGTTTCTCTTTGGTCCCCCTACCGCGCGTCTACGCTGCCGCCCTCCCCCTCTGCTCTCGTTCCCCTCTGGTTCTCCCTAACGCGGCGCCGACCTCCCCTCTCTGCTCTCGTTCCTTCTCTGCTCCACCAGCCACCCTCTCGCGCCGCTAACCTCCCCTCTCTTCCCACTCCCCTCTCTGCTCTGCACAATTCTATCATGGAATTGAGGAATATATGCAATCATCCATACCTTAGCTAACTTCATGTTGAAGAGGTAGAATGTGATTCTACCATGTTGCCACATTTTGGTTATTTTTTACTTTTTGTTGCCTTGTGTTCATCATCAACCATTTGGGTTCTCCATGTAGATTGAGGGTTATCTACCTAGGCATTACCTACCATCTATTGTGAGGCTCTGTGGAAAACTTGAGATGTTGGACAGATTGCTACCCAAACTCAAAGCTACTGGGCATCGGGTAAGTGAATTTTAACAGGATTTTGGTAGACTTGTAGACATCTCCGAGAATGGATGACCTAATTTAGTTGCAAGTTGAATTCTCTTATTTGTATTAGTGTCTCTGTTCCCTTTTTTTGGCAATGACTTATGGCTGATCGACATCAATTACAATCATGCAGGTTCTATTTTTCTCTACAATGATAAGATTGCTTGATGTAATGGAGGATTATCTGATATGGCAAAAGTATAAGTACCTTCGATTGGATGTGGCACACTTTTGGTCATCAAATAGGAGCTCTTATTGATAAATTTAATGATCCCAATTCTCAAGCTTTCATTTTCCTGCTTAGGTACATTACTAGATTTACTAGATTCATTCCACCAAGGGTGGAGGAAAACATTGGTGGAATGAATTTTTCTGCTTTGTTGCGGTTTCAATGAATTTGGTGTGGTGCTGCTATTGAATTAGAGCATGCTAAAGAAAAATATGTAATTATGTATGTATGTGATTATTGAATTGTGCTGCTACTGAATTGTGCTGTGATTATGTATGTATGTATGTGCTACTATTGAATTAGAGCTGCTATTGAATTGTGCTGTGATTATGTATGTGTAGCATTTATAATAGATGTCTAAAATATGCTATATGTATGTTATTGTTGATTTGTCATTTTGTTAAGATGCCATCCGTTGCTTCTGGTTTCATATGTGTGATATGTATGTTATTGTTAATTTGTCAACATGTGTGGCTGCATATGTTCATACTTTCATTCATTCATCAATCATTCATACATTCTTTCTCACACAAGACCAAAATAACTCATCATTGATTAAATTTGCAGGTTTACATCATTATTTGATTACATACATGTTTACATCAAGTTCTTGGAGGGGAGATAATATACATAACTACACCAAATTGTCCATGTCTTACTTCTTCGGGTAATTTTCCTTCTATCTTGCTCAATTTTGATGCTTGATGCTTGCTCAATTCATCATATTATTCCTGTTGTGGGCTTATCTGCACTGTAGCCAAGCCGGCTTTGGATCTTGCCTAGTCACCGCCTAGACGCCGCCTAGTCCGCCTAGGCGCTAGGCCTGAGCCACCACCCACCTAGCGCCTAGCGTTTTCTTGAACCTTGATATAAATTGGTCAAAATCTAGCACTTCCTCGAGCGAAAAGATTTGGAGCATGACTAATTCAATCCATTACAGGTTGTAGTGCGAGCCATGCGGATCATGGGTGTTTCCTCCTTTTAGTTATCGTCATTGCATGTTAAGGATATAAGGGTATTTGTGGTATTTCCTATTGTTCTAGGGTTTATACTTGTGTCCTTTGTATCCTATATATATTGCCCATTGGGTCTCTTCAATATGCACACAATATTCATAACATGGTATCGAACCGATGTGCTCGATCGGTAAACGAGGTGGCACAATAAAGACGAAGATGGCTTGGCTTCGAGCACGTGCGAGGAAAACACGGCGTGTAGAGAAGCGGAGCAGAGGCGTGCCGAGCATAGGACCACGACAGAGGGGGCGGCAATGGCAACCGACGGCAGTCACGTGAGAAAAACCCTAACCCTGCACCTTCACCACATCCACATGCGCAGCTGCGAACACAAAGGCCGCACCACCTATAGCGGCTGGCAAGCCGCCCTCTGCTGCTGTGGCGGAGTTCCTCCATGCCTGCAGCGACGCCACAGAGAATTCGCAAGACTGCTACGAGCCTATGACTCCCTCCAATACACCGACTCCTTTCATGGCAGCCATGTCAAGGTCGCCCGTGCCACCGCCACCATGCATCGTGGCCGCCGGCTTCGACTTTCCTAAGCGAGATCCGTAGTGTCAACAACACACACATAGAATCGATGCGGGGCAAGTGCATTCTGTTGATCGAAGAAGTCATCAATGGGGACGAGGAGTCGTTGGCCATCCTAAGCCGCCTTGAGGCTGCAGGCACCCGGAAGCTGAAAGAACGGGATCTAGAGGATGTAACGAAATGGCTTGGCAAAATGGAGGTGAAGTTCAACCAATGCGTGTTGGATATTGACGACGATCAAGAAGAGGGACGAGCTGCTACCTGCAGTAAGAGGTTTGTTAGAATCAGTGTATGTCACCATCGACCTCGTCAGTGGCATACCATTGTGAACCAATGTCGTCTCTCCATCCGGTCAACTCCTAGATTCTTGTTGCCTGTGTGCATGTTTCCACGTTATGTGGTACAGCTACATATGAAGTTCTATTTTTGACAATAATAATGATCCAGGTAATTTTGTAAGCAATTATGCTTATGTTGATTGAGTGGAATCACTACCAGAAATCGTTTATTTCCCGAGTACCTATATATTTCCCGAGTGTTTGGACAAAAACACTCAGGAAAATCTCGAGTGTTTTATAGGAGACGGAAAGTTAGCACTCGGTAGAAAGAAATTTTCCGAGTGTTTCCCATAACACTCAGGATATACAATAAAAACGGGATCTTCGAATGGGATAAAATATAATTTCGAGTGCAAAAAAAGAAAACACTCGGGAAAAAGACAGTCCCGCGCCCGTTTTTCCCACCGCGCCATTTTTCGCTACTAACCCTACGTCCCAAATTCCCAATTCCCGCAGCCGCCACCCATCCTCCTCCTTCTGCCTCCTGCTACCCCCCACGCCTGGCACCTTGCCTCCTCCTTCCGCGCCCACGCCGCCCTCCTCCTTCTCCTCCCCGGCGTCCGGTTCCCTCCTCCTCCACCACTGCGGTGCCTCCTCCCCTGACTCCCAAGCGCCGCCCGCCTCCTCCCTTCTCCGGCACCGCCGTCCTCCTCCTCTGCCGCTGCGGCGCCTCCTCCCCGACTCCCGAGCGCCACCCGCCTCCTCCCTCCTCTGGCACCGCCGTCCTCCTCCTCCCTCCTTCCCGGCTCCCTCCTCCGCCCACCTGCCACCTCCCCGGCGACCTCCTCCTACCTCGGCATTGGCCAGATCTAGAGCCTTTTGCTCTTGCGCCAAATGAAACCATGGCGCCGCCCGGCTGGCCTCCCCTCCTAGCGCCGCCTCCACCAATGCCGCCGGTGCCACCGCCGCGTCCAGTCGCCAGTGTGCCCGCGCTCTTCTACCCCAGGCCTACCATCCCTCCTGCTCGGCCCAGCTCCTCCTCATGCGGCTCGGCCTTCGGCCGCCGCCGCTCCTCTGTGGCGGCGTTGTGCTCGGTGCGTCCGTGTTAGCGCTCCACCTCAGCGGTCCCGTGGCCATCCCAAGCCTACCGCCAGTCGATGCGCTGCGGCTGCGGTTCCGGCGCCGCTTCTGCCCCGTGCACGTGTACATGGATGGCTGCTTCGACATGATGCACTACGGCCACTGCAACGCGCTGCGCTAGGCGCGAGCCCTAGGGGACGAGCTCGTCGTCGGCGTTGTCAGCGACGACAAGATCACGGCAAACAAGGGCCCACTGGTCACGCCGCTCCACGAGAGGTCATTTTCCAATCCCTTCGGCCTCGCTTTATCACTTGTTCATATCTCCATCTCGTTCTTTCTTTCTTTTTCCCAGGCCATTGTTGCTTTGAAGAAGGGTGCACATCTCTTGAAATGTGACAAGAGAGGGAAGCCCAAATTCTGCCCTTTCAGGCTATCTTCTGTGAGTAATTCTGCTATCTGTACAATGCCCATGTCATCCAAGAATCTTACTGTATAAAGTTGAGCATTTGAAAGAGGGATTAGAAATTCTGAAGCCATGGGAGACCTCATGACAACTAGAAAGATGGTTCAAGCATGTCAAGCACAATGTGCTAGATAATGCCTTTATCAATATTTTGACTTTGGTGATTGCAGCTAAAAACCGTCTGAAGTACACAAATTTGTCATGCAAATTGGAAAGTGCCTCTGTGGCCTGTCACAGGGAATTTGACGAGTTCATAGGCAATTAAGTGATCAGTGATATACTATTCTGCACCTAATAGCTTCTACAGATATTTTACGACTTGTGCACTTGTATTGCTCAAATGCTGCAGAAACTGGACTACTACATTTTTTTTTATTTTGGCGAGGACCGCTCCATGTTAGTATTGCTCTTTAGTCTTTATTAATAAGTTTGACAGTAAATAAATTTCGGTCAAATGGAAGTATGGGGTGTTACATTTCCCTTTCAGATTACCATTATCACCTATAATTGGGTAAATTTATAGCTTGTTATGTTGTACTCATGTATATATATTAAATTCTGTCTTCCAGTCATGGCAAAGTATTTTTTTGACATTGTTTCCTTTTAGCTTAGTTCAGCTTATGATGCTATTTTAAGCAGGTTTTTAGTGATGCAATTGAAGCATTGAGGGTCTCTTACAGGAAGATGAACCCATTTTGTGTACCTTTTGCAACTACAAACATGGGTTCTGCAATACTTGCTATGGATCTGGTGCTTATAAGACCTGGCCTTCCATTTTTTTAATTAATGTTCTTATTGGTTAGTGATGCTTATAATTCTCAACAATTAAAATTGTACACCTATGCAGGGCTGGATGGGCCCAAATTACTCTATCTCTACTTTTTGTGCCACTAGTAACTTCTGCATTCTAAATGCAGCTAATCATATCATAAGAGGGGAAACTGTAAGTAAATTCATTTTCTGCTGATCTTTTCTGCAAAGTGAGAAACGTCCTAACTGCAAACATACCCTAAATTTGCAGGATGTGATGGCCTGTGGTGGTTCTGATGCACCACTTATCCCAATTGGTACGACACCTTTGATTATTTGAGATATCTTCATTCATTGTTATTGCTTCCTTTCTACTAGAACGTCTTGTTTTCTCATGCATATACCAAATTTACTGTTTGATCATTTGAACTGTTACATGCAGGACTAGGAGGTTTTGTGGCCTGTAGAGCTCTTTCACAGAGAAATAGTGATCCAACAAAAGCTTCTCGGCCTTGGGATGTGGTTAGTTGTCCAAGAATAAGTTTTTTTTTACATAACTACTACCTTTTTTTACATAAGTAACCGGTCCATGTCAACCGCCAGGGTGGCAAAACCACATTCAAAAGGTTAGAATACCCAGTTTTATAGTTTGGGGGTTAAGTGGCGACAACACCATAGTTCAAGGGGTAAACTGCACTTATTCCTTCATGCATTTGTCAGCATTCGTACTGGCTTGGTGCACATATTTACCTAATGGTGATGATTCTGCAGTAGTTGGATTTGTGAAATCAGCAGAACTCTTATTGTTCTAATAGTGTGTTATCTATCTCTTGTGGGACAGGATCGTGATGGGTTTGTCATGGGAGAAGGGGCTGGTGTGCTTCTTTTGGAAGAACTTGAGCATGCAAAGGTTCCATTCATGCAATTTCCTTAGTCCTCAAATTTATTCTTGCAAAGATTCATGGTGATTTTATTCAATTGTTAAGAGCTTCGTGTCCTAGTGTGTTGATGTGTATAAGTCCTAGTGTGTTGATGTGCATAAGTTTCACTGAAAGTCTGAAACTGCTACCTTGTGGCTGATGTACTTCGTGTTGTGTGGTTACGCCAGGTCCTTGAAGAACAAAATTGAGAGCTCACAGGAGGCTGCGCAAAAGGCTTCATCCTTACCTCTTTTGCTTTGTCATGGAAAAGGTCCATATCTATTTATGGTCTTCATTTGGCATGCAAAGTGCTTGTTACAGTTCTGTGCTTAGAATGATATAAGCATCTCATTGGGCAATGCTCTAACATTCAGCTAGGAGGTAGACTAGTGTTATATGTATATGTACAGGTGAAAGCAAAGTATACCATAACATTCTTGAGTTTCGAGAATAGCATATATCATCATTCCTAGGAAAGAAAGGCTATTTACTAAGTTTTTCTTGCTAATAAATTTCCTATAACCTGCATGCAAGCATTAGTGGCCGCCTGGGTTATAGTCATCGGAAAAGTCACGTCGCTCTATTTTTGCATCGCCTAAACTTGATGTTATCTGTCTCTTAGTAACCACATTTCTATTATTTCCATGAGGCAGGCCTCACAAGTTTGATTGAAGTGATTAGCTATGCATAACTTAATAGTTTAAAAAAAATGTTACTAGATTTTTTTGAGGAAAGTTGAGGCATGCCTCAAGTTTTTGTGGACATCACGTCCCTGTCATATTGGAGTTGACAGAACCACGATATTTAGATCATCTGTCTTGAAAATGGCTTCATCTGCTTTCATGATGCATTAGGAAAGCAGTACTTATTGGTAAAGTGTTTTTTCCCCTGTGTATTCATGCACAAGGCATCACCACCGTTAGTAAATTATGCTCTTTTCGATTTTATGCAGCTGATGATGTAGTTCTCTACAAGCATGGAGAGAAATCTGCTGATGCACTGAAGTCAACCGGATTTTCAAATGTGGTGTTCAAGTCGTACAATAGGTTTGATGCCTTCCCTATTCGGCTATTCCCCATTACGGTAGCAATTTCCTTTACTTACGCTGATTACTCTACTTCTTGAAGACTTGGGCACTACACCGGTCCCAGAGGAGATGGAAGAAGTCAGCAAATGGCTTACCGCAAACTTGGGTATCGGCAGTTCGTCATCTTGATCGAATGAAAAAACAATGTTCCGAGAAAGGATTTGCGTAGCAGTGTCCAAATAATACATGTGGTGGTTCCAAAAATTGAGAGGTAAATGGTTGGATAGCGAACTCGGGCTTGGGTATACAACCATGTCGTAGCTTGGCGTTTTGTTATGCAGACATGTCTCATGTAACCTTGTACTCCTGGAATTTCCATAATTTGATCTGTTTGGTTGTGGTTGCAATGATATTTTTGTTTCATTGTCTTGGTACTCTTGTTTCTCCTGAATTGATTATCCTAGTTTAGATGTTTTGCCTTCAGCGTGAATGATGACATCGTTGAGATTTCAGATTTCTAGGAGCAAAAGACGAGATTTCTGCTTATCGTCTCAGAAACCGGAAATTTCCCGAGTGTCCTTGGTTCATCTACACTTGGGAAATTTTTTTGTTAATTTCCCGAGTGTCCTTGGTTGCTATACACTCGGGAACAATATACTTTTCGAGTGTCATTGGTCGACATACACTGGGAAAGTATTCCGTTACGGTGGGAAAACATGTCGTGCGAACTAGTTTCCCGAGTGTAACCGAAACACTTGGGAAAGTTAATTGTCTTGAGTGTAAATCTCTAAAACACTCGGTAAATTAGTTTGATTCCCGACTAATTTATCCCGAGTGGTTTTTCGGTCGACCTTTGGGAACATAGTTCCCGAGTGTTTTGGGGGTTTTCCTGAGTGTTTTGGGCACTCAGGAAAATACGGGTTTCTGGTAGTGAATTATTATTTCCTTACATATTACTCACTCTGATTCCAAATATAAGTTGTTTTGGACATTTACATGATCTCCAAGACGATACTTTCACCGTCAATTTTATGAGAATATATTGTTTCAAACAAAAATAATGAAATATATTTCATGATTGATCTACTACTACCAGTTTCATGTTGTCAATCTTGGTTCTAATGGATATTAGTACCATGCATATTACTGATGATCATCAGATTACGTGCATTTTTGCTTCTTGCATGATCAAACAGCCAGTTTAATTGTAATTAGTTGTGTATGGCTTATATATAACTAGGTAAAAGAAATGGGATGTGTCCGAAAAGCGGGAGCGCAGTGTAACCCTAATCAGAAAGAAAAAAAAATCCTTATATGGACGAAGTCGCCGCGATTCGGCTCTTGGGGACGTAGTTGTTGCCTAACCTCGTAAATAAATTCTCGTATCTCTTATGTACTTACTATGATTATTCTCTCGTACAAATGGCTGTCGCCGGTTCCAACAACTGTAATTAAGCATCACTAGCTAGTTCTCTGTGAAAGCTAAGGTATTAGCCCACGCATGTCCTTCGTATACAACTCCAACAAACGCCTAACAAATTAAGGAATTTCAGGGCAAAATTGAAACATCCAAAAAGTTCTATTGGAGAGGTAGAAACGAACGCGTTCATGCATGCCACATAAACTGTATGTACTTATATACTCTCTCTAGTTACAAAAGATGATGGTTTTGACTTTTCAAAGTCAACAATATGCTCCTTTCACCATTAGATTTTCGTACCATATATTTGAAATAAGTTATAAAATGTAATATTTATGAAATTATTTTTATGACAAATTCATTCATATTATTTTCATATATTCAAACTGTATATTTTAAACAATCTATTTGGTCAAAATTAATAAGTTTTGACTGCACGTATTCTAGAGCGTTACTCTTTTGTGATTGGAGAGTACAATTTAATCCGTACCATAAGAACTCCGAATTAAAGTAGATCAAATTAATGAACCAAACACGTACCCAAAATTACAGGGGCTCAGCTGCTCAGATAGCATGATACATATCGATCTACTTCGAGAACTTGAGATCAGCGGCCTCGCACCCAAGGTAATGGAATGGCAACCTCTGCAGTGAAGAAGCGCCCAATTCCGTCAGCTGCTGCTGCTGCTGAACTCCTACAGCTGATGCACCGACCTTGCTATGGAAGAGCAGGTCCAAGTTCTGGTGCGACGTCAGGAGCTTGTCCAGGATTGACCAGTCCGCGGCGGTGCCGAAGCAGTCGCCGCCGTTCAGCAGCATTTCCCCGGTCCTACCGCCTGACGTCGTCAGCTTCATCATATTCTGGGAACACCCGACGACGTCAAGCGAGTGCATGGAGACCGGCGGGGTCGGCGTGCCGGACATGAACGCAAGGACACCCGGCGGCGTCTCGGCGCTCGTGAGCTGCGGCAGATGCATCGAGGGGTCGAACGTGGGGAAGCCGCAGCCATGCATTAGCTGGTGGAGGCCGCGCTTCTGGTCGACTGGAGTCATGCCGGTGCCGCCATGGAATTGGGACTGGAGCTCGTCGTCGTCGGCCGCTGCCACCATCTCCGGCTGGTCGAAGCCCCTCTGGATGCTCTTCTTCTTGAAAGCCCTACATACCACCCACCCATCCTCCTGCATATTTCACATTTCAACAACCACCATTAACTAAGCAATCTGTGACACTATCACTGCTGTTGCTCCAATGATCGAATCAATTCAATACTGGAGCAAGTAAATTAGTAGTACTATTAGCTAGTGCCGTGCTCGTGCTTACGGCCGGGACCTCGACGTTCTCGTCGTCGAGGCGGTACTCGTGCATGATCCAGTCGGTCTTATTGCCGTGCGGCGCCCTGCCGGTGTAGAACACCAGCGTCTTTCTCAGGCCGATCCTCCTGCCATTGCTGAGGATGATGGCCTTGTCCCGCCCCGTCGCCTTCCAGAACCCCGCCGCCGTGGCCCGGTTCGTCCTCGTCCCCGTCGGGTACTTCTTGTCCTTGTGGCTGAAGAAGTACCACTCGTCCTGAGGCCCCGTCCCAATCCTGCACCGATCTGCATTATGCACCATGCAAGCCAACACCTTGAAAATTAGCGCTGCCCATTTCTCGCTTAATCTATACATGACATGTAGAAATTATGGTTCGCAATATATATAGAGGACATGCTGATCGAGTTGGTTACCTTTGAGATCCCAGGGCTCAAGCCTGTTGAGGTCAATCTCCCTTATGACATCGAGATCTATGGCCTCGTAGGCAACCTTCTTCCTCAGGTAGTAGTAGAGGAGCTCCTCGTCGGTCGGGTGGAACCGGAAGCCCGGAGGCACGGTCAGCGGCGCGACGCTCGGATGCATGCTTCCTTACCCCCAAAGATCTGAGAAGCACAGAGCACCACATTACAAGCTTCGAACCACAGCCATATATACGTTTGGTTTGTCACCGGACAGTACAAAAGAAGCGCATACCTTGGCAAGTAAGGCTCCTTTGCTTGGTTCTGCTCAGCTTGAAAGCAACAGGCTAGGGACAGGCAGGAAAGCCAAGATGGGAGTGAGAGGTTGTGCTTGAGATGTTGTAACAAGAGGAGAGGAGATACGAGTTATAAAGAAGAGGGAGATCGAGATGTAGGGTTTGGGTTCTTTGGGAATTTTGGGGTGATCTGATCTGGGATGCTCGACAAAGACAAGACTTAGGTTATAAATTTTATAGTAAAGTATGGCGTATAGAGGAATGGGAGTTAGCTGTGGATGCTACATATGTATGTGTGGTCAGAGAGTGTTTTGCATTGGTCATGACTGGTTTTGGAAGGACTAAAGGAAAGAAGGAAGATTGTCTCTGGACCGGGGGACGTACCTGCCACAAAAATGGCCTCATAAGGAGCAATGAGATGTCTCCATCTGCAAATAGTGCTTCATACACAGTATGACGTGATATTTTACAAATATGCCCTGGCAGGAGACTATTATTCCTTAACTGCACACATATATCTCGTTGAATCAGCCAACCGTAGCATAGCATAGCGGTGTGTCACATTGTTTCTCTGACTGATGATCACATTTTCATATTTTGATTGTTCAGGATTTGAACCCGTGGCATATGAGTTATGAGCCTTAAGATGAGTGTACTAGCCAATTATCCCTATGGTCTAAAATTATCTTATGAAAGCATGTTCTAGAGTATTTGTGTGGGAGAGACACAGCGAAGCTTTACGCAGCTAGTTTTCCGTCGCTGTGATGAATCAGGGCAGGGTGGCTATATGTGTGCAGGTGAATTGAAGTTTTTTTTCATATGCACATTCCTTCTAAGGAAAAGGTATTTCGAATTGCAAGGGTTCATGTGCAAAGTTCCAATTAATAAAAACAAACTTTATACCATCCTTTGACCAGTCGTGGGACTCATGGAATTAACCTTTCATTCCATTATTCCATATTCCGCTTCAATTCTATTCTTCTTCTGATCCCTACAAGTTGCCTTATTTTATTCCAATAGGCTAAGAGTTTTTTTACTCTTTCAAGTGAGGACTCAATCGCGTTGATTATCACATAATTTACACATCCCAAGTAGAGATCTAGCTAAATAAAGGTCAATTTTCAAACATTGCGGGTGATACGTCGTATCTGATCTTAAATTAAATTCAGACCTGACATTTGACCTTCTTGCCAATTTGTCTAACTTCATCCCGCTACTTGAACTTGTGAATAAAATTTCTTAAGCATAAGTCATATTTTTAATCTATTGGATCGATCAACATCTAATCACACGGTACATCAATCTCTACACAAATACAATGGTCATAAAAATTGACTTAAACTTAAGAACATTTTAGGCGACATGAAAATAGCAAACCCATAGTTATATGGTAGAAACTGGCTTTTAAAACGGAACAATACAAACCGCGAATATAATCTAAGACACTTTGTTGTTTCTGGAATAAACCGCACATTAATTTTTTTTCTTCAAATTATCAACTTCAGGCTGAATAAACCGCACACATTTCCGATGATCAAACGGATTACTATCTTACCACATAATCGTTCTCCTTTGCGAGACTTACCTTACTTAATCGGATGGCTCACATCAAAATTAAACTACATTCACTTAGGAATATGATGCGTCCCCGCCATATACATTGCATTATATGAAATGGCGTGAGCCTTATTTAATTTGGATTATGCCAAAATTAATGATATCTACATATAAATACAAATAACTAGTGAGATATAAGGCACCTTGTTAGCTTTGAAGGCTAGAAATTCACACAATAATTCATAAAAAGAGATAAAACTCTAGAACTATGTCACTAATTGAGAGCAGAAGAGAAGGGTTTACACCGCTTATTTTGGTATTCAAATTATAACTGTGTATATTGAATAGATATATGTATATGTATACATATGTATATATACATATATATATATACACACACATATGTATATATATATATATATATGTGTGTGTGTGTGTGTGTGTGTGTGTGTGTGTAAGAAAATAGTATGGTACTCACAGGAGTATGTACTCCCACTCCACATATACCACTTAAATCATATGATGGTACCTCTTTATCAATTTAAGCATAATCCAATAATGATTATAAGATACCCCAAAGTGAGTTTCATGAAAACTTTCATGAAAGTCCACATTTTATAGCAACATCTATGTATATACTTCTTTTATATATGAAAAAGGGTACATAGCAAAATTATATATACACACACACACACACATACATATGTACACACACACAGATATACACACACACACATAATGTATTATAACTATCATGCGGTTGTACAACAAATACAATGTATTTTCAATCATGGTATTATTAGAGTTATATAGAAAAATACGTGTGTATTTTCAAAAATATATAGCTGCATAATTACATGGGCAATTCTGATTGTTTATTTGTATTGCCTCAAATTTGGACAAGAAATGCAAATTCTAAATCTGATGACACGTTCCTAGTCAAAGATAGACTTGAAATTTAGGTTGTGGAGCCAGGCTCGTTTTGAAGCAAAATCAGTTACCTGGGTCAATCAAAATGGGAAAACAAAATGAATTGCTTCAAAAATGTGGATATACGTACGTTGCATTGCATATGCATATGGCATATGGCACAAACTTGTAGTACAGATTAAGCTACACACTGCTCAAGACATAGCATAGTGCAGAGGAGAGACGATGATAGGAAAAGATGTGAGAACTTCCACGCATGCATTCATGATATTCGAGATTTGCTTGTGTTCTTGGCAAGCTTGCAGCAGTGTACAGTACGCTCGTTTCATTCCTTTAACATTGATTTTATATAGAGAGAGCCAGACTTCCAAGACGAACTTGATACAGCAAACTAACTAGCACCACAACAACACTCATGTGTTGCAACCGGCGATGTCTTTTTGCGCGAGAGACAATCACAACAAGTACACAAGAGATATATGAATTTAATTACGAGGTTCGACAAAGCCTATGTTCCCAGAAACCGAATCAAGGAGGTTCCGTCCGTACGAGGAGTTTCTTTATTCTCTTACGATTAGAGTTATAAGAGGTCGGCGGTATATATTTATACCCAATCGGGCCCCTGTAGGGTTGCGTCTGGAAAGCGTATGCTGCACTCCTGTTTTTCGAACACAGCATATTCCTTTCACCTTGTTATATATGAGCCATACACAACATGATGCATTACCGTTTTAATCTTATTTCAGTCAGTACTACTATCTATCGGTAATCTGATTTCAGTTAGTACTACTACTATCTATCGGTCTATCGCTCGCAGTCTATTCGGTTTTCATTTGGAGGAGCTTATATGTATCATTTATTAGTTTACTTGTGCGTTTAGCAGCTCGTGGTAGCTAGTATGTACATTTCTGTGCGTACGTACCCTCGGCGGGAAAAGTTGGCAACTTCAGCAGCTGCAAGTGCGCTCCATTTGGCGTTGAAACGCAAACTTATTTAGGAAAGCTAGTTATCTATCTAGAAAATAAGTTGCAAGTCATCCCCGTCGCGGACGTGCTGACACCGTACCATACCGGCTGGTTGCAGCAGGCGCACATTCAATGCCCAACAGATCGATCGATCGATCAGCTTGGATGGCAAAACATTCAGGTGTGCGTGCACCGGCGTCGGTCGGCTGATCACCCCGCGCGCCGGCCGGCCACCGGAAAAGATGGACGGATCGATTAACCGGCGTGCGCACGGCGTCCGCGAGCGCCAGACGAGCGTACGTGCAGCATGTAGGCACGCAGGCCCGGACAGGCAAATAATCAAGGATCTATGTGTATATGGATGTGTGTAGGGTGCGTGGCGCGCGCGGAGGAATGGAACGGAGGAATATTATCTTGAATTGTCGCTGTCGACAGCGACGTAAGATCGTATGCGAGGCAGCAGGAGGCCTCAAACTCCGGGGGTTGGGACGGGCGTGGCGTCGCAGCTGCACGTGCACGCGCCGCGCGCGAATCAGCTAATATCCCGGCCGAGCCCTGAGTTCCAGGGATACTACTAAACCAGCTAGGCTTGCCAACGAAAATTTTGTACTAACCTTGTTTCAAAAAAGAAGAAGAAACTATGTACCAACCTTGTCTAAAAATAATTATGTACTGGCCACCTGTACCTCTCCATCTGTTTCTTCTCACAAGTTTCTCCATGGGTTATTAAGGCCATCCACACGGTGGTTGAAAACCGGTGCCGGCTTCTCTCTTTTGGATCTTGGCACCGGTGCTAACTACTGCAACAATCGGTGCTGGCTTGCATTAACCGATGCATGTATATGGATCGGTGCTAGCTCATGGGAAAAATAATTGGCTCAGATGTAAGTCAAATAGGTAGGGAGAGAGAGAGTGTATGGTGCGGAGAAAAATGTATATTGCATTTTTCTGGAACCATGCATGTACATGTACCGGTGCTAGCTAATGGGGAAAATAATTGGCTCAGATGTAAGTCAAATAGAAAGGGAGAAAGAGTGTGGTGCGGAGAAAAATATATAATATTTTATTTAGTTGTGGATCTCACTCTAGAGAAAGAAGGGGATGCTAAACATTGTAGGAGAAAAACAAATCTAAGACCTATGTGACATGGCAGTGAAGTGAAGAATCTAGCATCTACTATATTGTACATGGTCTAAGGCTGCGTTTGTTGTTGATCAACTTTGTACAGGGCTGTTAATTAACGTAATACGCGGTATCCGATTACGACCCACGCGAACCAAACACAAGGCAACATTGTCGGTTTGCAGTGTAATAGGATATTGCAGAGCAGAACGACCGAACCAAACACCGTCTTATTCTTCTTTTGGTGTCACAGCTGGTTGAAAACTTCTTTTAGCTATATCAGCGCAATTTTATTGAAATTAGTAAAGATTTTCTTAACTAACTAGATTTCAAAACGCAGCACGATATATACAACTTTTCTCTCTCACTGCTCTTCCGTGAGTTCCTAACTTAATATGCTCGAAGTTCCATGATTGCCAACTTTTCCGCAATTATTCCAGTTAATAATATTTGGGGGTCCTCAGAGGGATTCTCACGCTATCAAATGCACGGACTCCTATGCGTGTTTGTAACAACCCCGGTCAAACATGGAAACTCAGCTCGTACTATATCTTCAGTGCGTGTGGTTTCAGATCTTCGGATAGATCGATTGTCATCAAAAGGTCACCTAGCTTAGTAAGACCTTTGGCTATACATACATGCATATATACTCCATTTAGCAACTGAATTTGCTTGACGTATTCATGTAGGTTTAGTGAAAAAAAACAAACTAACCATATTTTGCACCTTCTATATCATCATGATATATATATATATATATATCTGTGTGTGTGTGTGTGTGTGTGTTGCTAACTTGCTATTGGTGATTTTTAAAGGGGTATATATTATATAGATCGATTTAATTAGCATGTACTCTATAATATTCCCTGTTGCCACCAAGGTGACAGTACAAATTAATGTACGTTCTACCAAGTATTCAAGCATGCGCCGACCGAGCAAACTTTGCTCGGGTGGCTGGCTTCCCCGTCGTGCAAGCAGTTCCCCTGGGCTCAATCCCAGGCGCCGCACCTTTCTTGTGCCATTTAGATGGTTTTAGGGTTATTTAGGTGATTTAGGTTTAGTACGTACATATAAATAGGTGTGTTTAGTAGTTAAAGTGTGTGTTCGTGTTTCGTATGATCTAATATCCTCTCTAAATTAGACATATATTTAAAACGTATCTACATACATGTAGACGTGATATGTGTACGGAGTACGTCTACTCTTAAAAAATATTCAAGCATGCATAAGTGACCAGCTACCTTTCCCGGCCGGCCAGTGCAGTTTGCATTTACTACCGTGTGCGCTTGTGTACATGTATACAATACACCTACACGTGGTTTTCTCCGTTTCTGCGCCTGCATTTCAGATCAGTGTTCCTTATTCCCAAATTATTCTTCTCTTCAGATTAGTCTTGTCACGGTTGCACTGACTTTTTACAGTGTTACCGCTAATTAGTAATATATAAAACCTTTGAACAGATTGCCTAAAGACAAGTTACAGTTCATAGCTAGGATCGAGCCAAGGTCTCTGTTCCCATATTCTCTCCTGCGGTCCTGCCACCCCATTCGTGTGTGTGATCAATAATCCATTTCTGTAGTGTTCCTTGTCCCCCTCACCTGTGTACACATGCACATACACATCATCAATTCTTGCAATCTTAATTTATACGTACTGTGTGTATGCTTCTGAAACATCTGATCAATTATATTTAAACCAGCCGCTAAGCAGGCCATTTAGTTTGACCATAGTTTAATTGGTAGTTTGTTAGGGACCATTCATGGCCTTCATGAAGATCTATATATCTAGCTAGCGAGTGACCGGTCAATTGTCAGGTGTCGCAAGAAAGGGGTTTTGTGGGGCCATGCCTACAGCACTGAGGACCATCCGGTAATTTCACATTTGAGAAGAAAAATTAGAAAAAAAAAGACAATAAAAGGTTGTAGGGCCCACCTGTCGGTTAAAAAAAAGGATGTGATAAGGTTGGAGACTGAGTCTCCAACCTATCCTCGCGTGCGGCTTGGCGACCTCGTGAGTGCGTGCGGCCTGGGCAAAAGACTCATGGTGGCGGCTACCGGGGCGTGGATGGCCCGAGAACAGTTTGGTAGTAGCCACGCGGCCCACTCTTTCTCCCACTACTACGAAAAATATCTTCACGAGCGGTTCAACGTCATCTCGAGGCGATTTAGTGGTATGCGAGTTTATGGGTCGATAATGACATGAGGTAATCCTGAGCGGTTTTTAATAAATGCGTGATGAGTTGATTTTCCTGAGCGGTTTGTAGATAAAACCGTGCGTGATAGCGATGTATCCTGAGCGGTTTGTAGATGAAACCGTCATGATGACTATTCTCTATAAAGTCTCCAGCGTTGGTACGCTTGTACTGTAAATTAGTTACGTGTACAAAAACTTGTATGTGTAAAGCCCGATGTTTTGCCCCATCCGAACCGCATCTCATGAACCAACATCATACAGAGAACCCACCCATATCATCCAACCATCACAGAACACCCACCATAGCCCACACCATTCATCACCCACATCACGAGCAAGGGGTGGGAAAGAATCTGAGAATAAAGGGAGTAGTTACCCCAGTGCAACCGGCAAATCAACCACCGGTAGTTGCTCACCACATCCATCTCCTTCATGCATGCATAAGCAACAACAACCCACATTAGTAGACAAGTCAAATTCAAACCCAAAAACTGAAGCAACAGAGAATGGAGAGGTAGCCGGGGGAGGTCGGTGGAGAGGTGGCGGGTCATGCCGTTGGGGGAGAGACGAAGAGGGAAGGCGAACACAGTGGCGGGGAGGTGGATTTGGCCTTAGGGGGGTCGATTGTCCGCGGCGTCGGTGGTAGTAGCATTACCTTAGTTGTGTCCGACGATAGAGTGTCTTGTGCAATGAACCGTGGTGTCTGGCTGGCGGCACAGGGAAGAAGGGTGACGGGTCGGGGAGAAGGCGCGACTTGGGGGCGGCCGTCGGGGAGGAGGCCTCGGGTGGCAGCATCGGCGATGGGGACACTCGGGTGGGGAGGGGAACATGCGAGAATAAGAGCATTGGGGACTGACGAGTTAGAGTGCAAACCCTAGCGGGCTATATTAATAAAAGGATATCACAAACGGTTCTATTATGGAACCGTCGGTGATCGTATCACGAATAGTTCCATAATAGAACCGTCGTGATATGGTCTCATATCACGAGGGTTCCATAATATAACCGTCTTTGATAAATATACATCATGCACGGTTCGTGATAATATTCATACATAAATAAAAATTTAGAAAATATGACACATTCACATATTAGTAAAGAATTATATATGAATATTTGCTAAAACTATGATAAAACCATTAATTTTCGACAAATAGTTCAACACCTCGCAATGAACTTAGCATACTCATGCCTAATCCTGCGATCGTCATGGCAGAAGACGACGTAGTCATCCCACCCTTCCCTCACACCACAGCTGGTGCTCGTGCACCGGTGGCCGTCCTCCAACAGTGCCCACACCCGGCCCAGCGGCCCGGCCATCTTCTTCCATGCCGCCTCCTAGACCATGTCCGCAGCGAACCTCTGGCACTGCATGCACTCTCAGTTGGTCCTCTTGGCCGTCTCGCACCTGCCGCCGGTCGGCTCGCCCTTGACCTAGCTGATGTAGTGCTTCCCAACGTCGTGCATCTCGCCAGCCATGTAAAGGAGGAGGCCGAGCACGTAGGCCACGGCCTTGTGGCCGGCGACGGCCGCCCGTTCAAGGAACATGAGGCCGCGCTGCATGTCTTGGGGCGCGAAGACAAGCGCGAGGCTGACGATGAAGCAGGCCTCCAGGTTGCCGGCGCCGGCCAGGTGGTTGACGACGACGAGGTAGCACTCAGTGTCCTGCCACTTCATCGCCTCCTCCTACTCTAGCGCCATGTGCCTCCCCATGGTGCGCTCCTTGGATGCCTTGTACATGGCCTTGCAACTAAAATTCAAGATGACATAATCTTAATATAAGAATTACTCCATAAGAGAAAATTAAAAGGCCAAATTAAGGTCATTGTTGCTAGTCAAATTCAGTTCACAACTGGCGGATATTGGACACAAAACAAAATCAACACGAGATTATTTTGCACCGTATCAATCGATCGACTTTTCGGTTTTCTCTTTTTTTTAGATTTTCACGAAATTACAATCAGGTTCACTATCGGAACTTGAAACCAAAACGAACACCTGAAGCTTTCCGACAACTAGAATATGATACGCTACAATCATCTTCAGAATCTGACTCTGAACAAAAACAGAATAGAATACTGACTCCTTTCAGACCTACCAAAAACAAAAGAACAGAATACGTACGTGACTTGTAGGCTGCAGAGGTCAGCCATGGGCTGAGGAGAGCTCGCGGCCATGAGGCCGACGATGTGGACGATGACATCGTGAGGAAGAGTGACGACGATCGCTGACCTCCTCGCCTTGGTCCTCGCCATCATGCTCCGCGTGCTCACCATGGTGTACATATTCAATACCATGCGTGCTCACCATGGTGCGCGATGATCATTCTTATAAAAACATTGAAGAGACGCATAGTAACGTCGGCGCGCGAGACGAAGAGACGCATCGCACGGGTGCCGAAAGATTGAATTATCACATATGGTTATATTTAAAAACCATCTGTGACGTTTGTAATCGCATATAGTTCTTATTAAAAACCATCCATGATGATCCCTCCAGTTTCAGTTGTAAACATAGGAAAATGAGCGTCAACCGCATTTATGAAAAACAATTCCTGAAAAGACAGCGATGCTTTGGTTGCCAATGATTTATTAGGTGCAGATTCTAATAAATCCTATCCGTCGGACTTCCATCTTTATTCGTTAATTTAATCTTGCCACAAGTTGTTAAGTCTATAAATAACCATCAGAAGGGTTGAACTAAGGAAAAATTACTCACAAACTTTCTATCTTTTCTTACTTGCATTTCTTCTTAAAGTTCTCATCTCCATACCCTTCTAGTAAGACAAAATTCACGGAACAAATTGACTTTTTGACCACCGTGGAAAGAACAAAATCCATGGATGACTTCAATTTAGGTGCTCAAAAGTCAATTTAATCTATGGATTTGAAGTCTTCATCAATTTGGTCTATGGATTTGAAGTCTTCAAGAAATTGGTAGAAGATCATATCCCTACGATCAAGTGAGCACTTCATTGTCTATGATGTGTAACTTCCGATCGATCGACCACGTGAAGTACTTCTTCTTTCTTACGTTGATCGGAAGTTACCGTCAAGACAGTGAAGTTACATGATATGGAACAAGGTGCCTACCGGATTACATATCTTATGCTTTCTTCTGTTGGAGAAATCAGCTTCAATTCGACCACTTTAAAAGATCAATCTGGCCCGAAGAGTGGTTGGAATCGACTAATCAATTGTTTCTAATTATAGATGGTTCCAATAAATAACTGTCTGTGAATTTAGTAGTATCACAGACCATTCTTGTTCAGAACCGTTTGTGATACTTCACAGACGGTCTTCAACATGAACCGTCTGTGATATTACCTCTTCACAGACGGTTTTTAATGTAGCCATTAACACAAACGGTCTCTAAACCAAAATCGTATGTGATTGCATGTAATACATATGGTTTTGGTTAACCGTTTGTGATGAGGTGTATGGTATTAGCCTTTTTGTAGTAGTGTCCTCTTCTTTATGGTAGCTCCTCTCCTCTCTTTTCTTCACTCGATACACAGTGAGATTTTCCCCTTCTTGGTTCTTCCTCTCTTTTGATTTAATTTTGGTTTTGGGCGGTGGGAGTTGTTGCGCCATCGTGATTGGTCACAGCGCCGTCGGCAGTGAGGATCGACTCCTCCTTGTGCACATTCCTTGCGACATCTCCCTGTTGAGGTCACAGTGAGGAAATTTGGGTGTTGCTCCATTAAGGCTTGGACCCGGCCAGCTCGGGATTGATTTGGGAGAGAAGGCTTTGGATCAATGGTGTTTTATGCTCCTTGGTGCATTCGGTCGGTGCATCTCGTTGTTGATTCTTGTGTGGTATTATTCCTAGTACCTCAACTTCACATTTGGTGTGTCCCGAATTGTGAAGAGCGACATTATATCTCCGACGATCACGCCCTTTCACCGTGGCACAGTAGAGCGATTGGTTTTCTGAGTCAGCGCCTTCGGCGTGCCTTGCCTGGTTACTTCTTGGTGGCTTTGAGTGCCATCCGCTCAGTGAGTTTGCATTTTCAGTTTGATTCACTACCACAAAAAGGGCTATACTAGACGCCTCATCACATACGGTTCCCCATAACCGTTGGTGTTGTAATTATCACAGATAGTTTTAAAAGCACGATCGTCTCTATTACTAGAGCTAATATCCAGATGGTTCGTATCACAAACCGTCTGTGATACTTTACAGACGGTATAAACTGTATGTGATAAGTATCTCATCACAGGTGGTTTGTATTAAAAACTATATGTGATAAGTATGTCCTTGATTTTACCATGACTTGGATGCCTACCTATATGAATACAGGTAGGCATCCAAGTCATGGTAAAATCATAGAGTAAGGAATATATGTAGGCATCCAAGTCATGGTAAAATTAGGGAGACACAGACGGTTTTTAATATGAACCGTCAGTATTAAATATAATCACTGACGATTCATGTTGAAAACCATCTGTGAAGTATTACAGACAGTTTTTTCTTAAAATCGTCTGTGATACTTCACAAATGGTGTTTAATACAAACCGTCTATGATATTACGATCATCACAGATGGTTTTTGTTTGGAACCGTCTGTGATTTGCAGCGCGGGAGGATGGAAATTTTTGGACGCGTGCGTGGGAGACGAAATGTTTTGGTGTTGTTCTTATATATTATAGCCACACCGGCCTTGTCTTCCATTAGTCTCTCCCTCTCCCCTGCCCATGCTGAGCTCCGGCAACCGCCCTCGATTCCCAAGCCTTGATTCAGCGAGAACACAAGCTGCCGATGATGACGATGAGGCGGGACGCATAGGAGCACCATGTCTACCGTAAGAGGACGACACACGTTCGTAGCTTGCTATTTCACGGTGCCTCCGGTGAGCGGGGCGCTGCGGCTCGACCAGTGCCACCAGATCTGGCCGTCCCCCATCTTGGCCTCAAGTGACTATGAAGTTTTGCCCCCAAATCCCCATCCAGGTTTCTTTCTCACTCTGATTTCGTCCCCTCAATCCTATTAGATCTCGTTCTTAGTGAGGACCCCCGTCTGTGGTCAACAAGGGAGGCCGATTCGGTTCGAGATGGATGCCTTTACTCGACCTCGTCTTCGTCAGAGAGTGAGCCATTGATTGAGAGAGAGAGAGAGAGAGAGAGAGTATCTTTTAATTACCTTCTTGCAAACTATCGAAAGAGCATATAGAAACTACTGTCCAGCAATTGATTGTTTTGGCCCAAAATTCAAAAAAAAAATTGCCATAGAAAAAACTATCACATACGATTTTTACTAAAAAAAAAACTGCCTATGATAGTCTATTTTCACATACGGTTTTGAACAAGAACCATCTGTGATAGTTGACTATTGAACACAGTAATTGTTCAGAATTGTCTATGATAGTTTTTTTTTACAGACGATTCAAAAACCATCTGTGAGGACCTCATATTATCACAGACCCATAGAGTCAGACGAACTGTCTATGATGATGATTTTGAACCGTCTGTGATGACATTTTCTGTAGTAGTGATTGGTTTACTTTGCAGAGTGTGTCGTGCTAGTATATTTTAGATTATACTGTCTTTTATCCATATCTAGCATAGGGTGACTTTGTATGGTATTCTTGTGGGCTTGTGAATTGCTCGATGAGGTATATTGTTTCTAGTGGGATTAGATTGGCTTCGTGTTCGTGTTCGTCCCCTTTTCTTATGAGATATAACTACTGCTTTTTGCAGCACGATCGACACTTTCATGGGATGATGTCGGGAAAAAATTCTTTTGATATATGGTTGTATTTTTCGAATAAAGATTAATTAGCAGTAGTAGTTTTCTTAAGGACACCGAGGTGTACGTACAACAAAGAGTTAAATATAGTTGGATGCATATGCTAGCTAGACTTTGCTTAACCATGCGTACGATACTACCTTCTGGTTTAATTTCTTTTGATAACCGTAAGAAAACCTTGGTGTCGCAGCATGCAGCTATAACTCTCAATTAGCAAAAGGAGCCAGTTCCTTCATGTCTACGCATGCAGGATGGTCGGATCGATCTCGTGTATATATATAGTAGGCACATGAGCGGACCCAACGGAGGTAAGCATGGGCTAGTGCCCTGCTACCCCTAGCCGGATAGTGGGTACCCCTTAGCCCCTCCTTCTATCTATGGATGCCATGGCTGCTAGCTTCGGCGTGAATCAAAGGTAGAAGATGACTGCCCAAGAGATTTAGACCGTGTTAGATGTTTTTTTACCTTGTTGGGCCAACCGGTTGTAAGATCGAGGAGGCCGACTAGAGGGGGGGTGAATAGGAGGTTTTAAAATTCTTTAGGCTAAAACCGATTTCTAATGCGGAAGCTAATATAAATACGGTTTTGCACAATTAAAGCCTAGAACAACTAGGTTCAATTAAGTGTGCCAATAATACAAGTCTATTGATGAATATAGCAATTAAACAAAGACTTGTAAGCTATTCAATTCTAGCAAGGTGAATAGCAAAAGCAATGAATAACAATTGCAATCACACACAATGAATAAGCAATTTACTACAAGGTATATAAATCGCACAATGTAAAGCAAGCATTCATACACAATGAATGTAAATACAATAGTAAGGCACAAAGAGAACAAACCACAATGACACGTCAATGTTTTACCGTGGTGTTCAGAGACTTGCCGGTCTCCCCTAATCCACGTTGAGGTAAGCCCAAACCAATTGGACCGGCTCCACGAATTAAGCCAAACACCTCAATTCCACTAGTGG
This sequence comes from Phyllostachys edulis, assembly GCA_036346405.1. NCBI lineage: Eukaryota > Viridiplantae > Streptophyta > Magnoliopsida > Poales > Poaceae > Phyllostachys > Phyllostachys edulis. The sequence continues at coordinate 26,123,266 of CM070548.1, read as the reverse complement.
TAGCTCTTTCCCGCTCCGGGTAGGTGAGCTCCAACCTTCACAACACGCCAGGCCTTCTCACAAGCTTCTTGAGAAGATCACCGATCCACGACGCCTCCACGCCGTCTAGGTGTCGGCAAACACCAAGAGTAACAAGCCAAGCCCCTTGCTTGACTCTCACCACGCAACGAATGCACAAGCTCAAGTGGATCTGAAATCCACCTCTAGATGCAACACATGCAACTAGAGACCTCTCTCCTTGCTCACAAGGTGCAACACATGCACAATTGAGAGGAGAGGCTCACACTAGCTCAAGAGAGTGAAATGGGATGCCAAAGGTTGTCTCTCAACCGCCAAGGGGTATTTATAGCCCTACACCAAAAACTAGCCGTTGGGAGGCAAGAAACAGCCAAAAACTAGCCGTTCTGACCTCGGCGGTCGTACCGCACTCACAAGGGCGGTACAACCGTTCTGGGCGGTCGTGCAGCTCTTTACACAGCAGTTGTACCGCAGCTCAAAATCAACACGCATTTACACTCGGTAAAAGGTCATAACTTTTGACTCGATGTCGGAATTGAGTGATCTTGGACTCTATGGAAAGCTTATTAAGAGGGCTACACAACCCTCCTATTTGATTTGATCTCAAACATATTTTATCAAATCAAAAGGCACAACTCAAGAGCCACTACCATGGTCTAAGTCCAAAGAATTAGCAACAAGCAATCTTAGACCATGCCAAGGAAAATACATGAATCCCAACAGTTTGCAAACCACATTTGCAAACTTAGATCATCTACAAGGAGTAGGTACATGGACTTCAACCATTTGCAAAACACATTTGCAAAGTATAGTCACATGCTACAAAGATTAAATGCATGAGCATCGACTATTTGCAAAACACATTTGCAAATAATAGCATCATGCCATGGTGAGCTAGAGCAAGTGAGATTGAGCTATCAACACATGATGAGACTCAAGCTACTAGACAAGACCCCTCTTAATAGTGCGGCAACCTATACTAGCAATCCAGTCTTCCAACCAAACACCAAGACCGGTAAAAGACTAGGAACACATCCTTAGCCCTAGCTAGTCATACCTTTGCCTTGAGCATCTTCTTGAAGGTTGATGATGCACATCTTCACTTCAAGTCCGGGTCATTGTCTTGACATGCATCAACCCATGATGCATCCTTTACTTGACCTCAATCAACACATGATGAGTCTTCTCTTGACTTGATGATCAACTCATGATCATATCTTTTCCGAGATCTTGATATGCATCAACACATGATACATCCTCTTCTTGAACCTTGACTTGATGACGATCAACTCATGATGCCACCGAAGTCTCCATTACCCTGGAACATAACCTATTCATCCAACTCATGGAAAATGTTAGTCCCATAATGATTAACATCAATTACTAAGATATACCTGCAATAGTGCTCATAAACAAGTCATTGAAAATCCTGGACCGGTACTACCGCCAACCAAGTTGCGGTACTACCGCTTATCGATAAATACAAGACGAAGGAGCGGTACTACCGAATGCAGGGTTTCCAATTTGCTGAAGATTACAAGCATTCTGGAATTTTTGTACCGCCATATAAAAAACGGAATGACCGCGAGGCGGTCGACCGTTCCCAAGTCGCGAACGTCCGATTTCAGATTGAGATTCGGCGATTTGCACTTGTTCTGCTTTTTATTGAACCGCCTCACAAATTTGAACGACCGCTTTCTGATACGACCGTAAGTCCGAGCGAACGACCGATTTTCATGAGAGATTACGAGGCAAGTTGCAACGCTTCATTTTTCTTGAACCGCCAACTAAAATTGAATGACCGCTTTGCGATCTGACCGCTTCAAGCGACGGTCGTTAAAGCTTGAGTACAAAGTTGGCTGTTCCCTTCAAAATGCGGTACTACCGCCAAGTAAAGTCCGGTCATACCGCACCAAACGGTACGACCGCAAGTATAGCTGCGGTACTACCGATTTTGGACAGAAGCACTTAATACTTTTCAATTTAATTTCAAGTTTAAATTCAAATGCATGCATGATCCTAAATTGATCCAAAGGGCAAGAACATGCTATCAAGCTACTAGCCATGATCCCTCTATTGTCATGCATTTTTATTACCATGTCGCCATCCATAAACTGGGACAAAGCCTTTAAACAACTTAGCACACACGTTAGTCCCACAACACAATTGCAAATAATTGAATGTAGATGGGTATGAGTATATAAGCACTACACAAGTTGTATATACTCATATGAATATATATAACTACACAAGTTATACATAATCAAAGGATATATGAGCACACATGTCTCATATACACACATGAATATATTAACTTCACAAGTTATATATATTCAAGGATATGTGAGTACACATGAACTACACAAGTTATGTTATACTCACATATAAGTATATTTAGACTACACAAGTCTTATATACTCACATGAATATATTAACCATGCAAGTTAAATATATTCAAAGGATATGTTTCAAAGTAAAGATCCCAAATATGTGTGGAAATAGGAATATGGATCAATACTAATGAAACCTCAAAATATAGAATGAACTTCCCCTATATGTGTGTATACATGAATATGTAATGGAAACGTATGCACATATTTAGGTTAATCTTTTAGTAGAGTTCAACCTATATTTTGGATCCAAGAATGCAACAAAATATAAGAACTATAAAGTCGAATGCATACCTCTTTTGTTCTTTATCCAAACGAGACTAATCATGAGATAAGGCAAATAGAAGAGTTAGTCTCATAAATAGATTTGTCATTATAAATGCATACCTGTTTGGATTTTCCTTCTGTTTATCCAATGAATTTGATTTGTCATTAATCACATGCATGCCTTCATGGTTTTCACCTTTATATCCAAATAAGATTACACAATATGCATATCAATGAAAGTGTTAGTCACACAATTAGATTTGTCATTAATCACCAAAACTCTATTAACACATAATGGCGGGTCTAGATCCTTCAATCGGTCAAGCCCAACTAACCCATTACCCCCACATGACCCTATCCCACTCAGCTCTCTCTCCCCACCAATCAATTCCCTGATGCCCAATTTACTAGGCACCGCACCAGCATCAAGCGACTCACGGCACAAGCGATAGCGAACCCTAGCGACGACGCAAGGTGAGCGGGCTGAAGGCGTGCGATGCGGCGTGTGACTTGCAGACTGTGGAACGGTGGTCGCGGGCATGTAGCTGCGCCTGGGAGGCAAGTGGCGGTAATATCCCATTATATGACTTGTGTAATATCCCATTTTTATTCAAGGAATTAGAAATAGGATTAAAGAGAGAGAAAAGGAAAGGAAAAGGAGGGATTGGGCGGCCCAGGCCTAAGCGAGTCGGTTGTACTGGCGATGGGGTCCTATGCGCCACTTATAAGGCGAAAGGGAGGGCAGTCGCTAGCCCAAAACCCTAGCCCTACCCCCTGCCGCACCCCTATCCTAGTCGTGCCCTCCCTACCGTCCTTGCCTCTGTTGCCATGCCGCACGCCCTGCAATTGCTTGCTGCCACTTGCCGCCAGCTGTTGTGCTAGGGCACCCCTGTTACAGCCTTGCTGCCTCCTACTACAGCCGGCAGCCCTTGCCTTGCCGCGCTAGCCTAGCTTGCTATCACTGGAGCTACTGCTGTTGTTGTTGGCTGCTGTCTACAGAGGAGAAGGAGGAAACCAGGTTGAAGAGTAAGGAAGAGAGAAGAGCAAGGGAGAAGAAGGAGAGGAGGAAGAAGAGGGGGAATTGGGGTTTCATGATCCAATCTCCATCGTCATCCGTTTTTGAGGGGTAACAATTTGGAAATCCTTGTAACATTGTTAGATTATCATTTAATATAAGTCTACGATAGTTCAATGGCGGAATTGATGTTTTGGATATGTCATGTTTGATTAATTGTGTTCTTTGAGCCTTACGAGGAGTTTTGGGGTATCTACGTTTTGTTTCATAGCTTTCCCATGTTAGGAAAGTTGTATATTATTGTTTAAGCTTTCCATAGAGTGTAAGATCACTGGATTTAGTTAAAAGGTGTAAACATTATGGCTTCCGGGGCGCTGTCGTTCAGAATTCCAACGTTATTGGTAGCAATCGTGTAGTTTGCTTTATTTCATATAGTAGATAGTCGAATTAAATTATCGTCATAATTAGGATTAGTTAGATAATTTTTCATAGTTTCCAGACGTTGTAAGATTTGCTACTTTTTATGTGGTATAAAATTAGATATAAAATTGTCAATGATGTTGTTCAGTAATATTCCAGATTGACCTTCGGGGTTAAAAATAGGGATTTAGACGACTTAATCAGAGAATTTGCATAACTAATAAAGTGTAGAAAATTTTGTGTAGATTCCATAAAACATAGAGTATGCTATGTTTGGATTCTAGGATTAAAAGTTATGGTTGTTCGATCACCATGACAGCAGCTGGGTTGTCCGGTGAAGAGGGTTAATTATATCAGGTTTGCGCGTAAGAGCAATGTTGATTAGTTTTATGTTCTTGTACTAATGTTGCATTTTTATGGTGAATTATTGGCTTTGTATAGGGAGTGTTGCTTCGAGTTTGATACCGCCTTTGCATTGTTTCGGTTTTCGTGGCAAAAAGGTAAGTGCATGGTAGAACGGTAAACATCAGCTTGTTAGCCACTTGTCTTTACAATTAAATTGCCTTGATATATTTATTCTTTATTTATGATTATTACAATTCCATGATGATGATATGATATGGTAATGATGATGACATTGTAATGATGATAACATATCATGTTAATGGATAATGGAAAGTACGCATGACGCTTTACTCAAGGCCCACTTATTTCTCGCACCCAAGGTAGTTAGGATCGCGATCCTACTCTTAGAGTCTTACGATTCTACGAACCCACGACAGGCTATCGATCCAAATCGCACTATCAATCCGATCCTACTTAAGGTAGTTAGGATCGCGATCCTACTCTTAGAGTCTTACGGTTCTACGAACCCATGACAGCCTGTCGATCCAAATCACACTGTCGATCCTACTCGTAGAGACTTAGGGCAATTTTTTTAGAGGCTAGGCTTTGCTGATATTTTGTTTTAGAGCAAAATTTGTTGATATTAATTTCTGAGAATGAAACTATAAATAAACAAGGAGCATGCAAAATATTGTATCAGTGTGGTAATGCTAGTACAAATATCTATATTATGGCATGAGCAATCTTGAGCTTGATAATGATAAGCTATTTTTATTTCTGGAGTATGTCTAGCTGCTTTTAAGGAACATTCAAGTGGTAAACCATATAAGAATCATACAAACTTATAGTATAGATGTTAAATATATGTATTTTTACAATTCCGTAGAATCGCTGATTCTACGATTCGATACTACGATTTCGATCCTAACGAAGGCAAATCGATCCAACTTAGGATCTCGACTCTGACTACCTTGCTCGCACCCACCACAACCTCTGCCCCCACCAGTGACCCCCCCCTCAGCCTCACCGGCATCACCTACGACATCACCGAGCCCCTCCCCCCTTTGTCGCTTCTCTCCTCCTCCTCTCCAATTGCTGCTGCCACCCACCACCTCCTCTCTCGCTGCTGCTGGCGGCCTTTATATCCCCTATTGTCCTTCTTAATTACCTGTCTCGGGCGGCAATATCCATCGGATCCGCCACCACCGCCTCCTAGTGCTCGTTGATTCTCGTCGCTCCTACCGCCTTACTATGACATGTGGCTGGCGGCACCACTGCTACCGCCGGTCCTCCCGTCGCACCGGTTCCCTCTAAATCTGGACTCTGGTGAACCTCAAACCCTAACCCAGTGAACTTGAGCCCTAATCTGCTGAAGCCCACCCTAACTCACTACTGCCGAAGAAGATGACCTCACTGGCCAGAGCACGAATCTCTAAGTAAATCCCAAAGTCAAAAATTCAAATGATTTGCACAAAAATTATCATTCTATAGATGCATAGCAATTCTATACATATATATGGGTCATGGGACGTTCTTGGCTGGCTCAATTTGATGCATGACGTGCAATGTTTGTGTTCTTGGGACATAAAGGGCACAAGAGATGAATTTATGCTGTTTAGGTAGTTAGGTCAATGCCTTGTACTGCTAGTGCTCCATTACACATTTATAATAGCCAATGATCCATTTCTTTGCGGAGGTTGTTAAAGCTATCTAGGTCAAACCTATACCAACACCCAAAAAAAACTGATACTCTTATTATGCGCATTTCATGATCGTGTCATTAACATTACAAGAAAACCCCTCATAGAGACGCTTTTCTAGAGGCGTTTTTCAATTTGTCTCTAAAATAAGGAGTTATATAGTCTAGAGACACTTTAAAAATCGCCACAAAATTTCGTATGCTAGAGACGGTTTTGAAACGTTTTCGAGACACATATAAAATTTTATCTCGTAGAGACGTTTTTTAGATGCTCTCTAATTCGTCTAAAGGTTACGTTGTGTGAAGACATTATTTTGATATGCTTTCCAACTCTCTAGAGGCATTTTTTGGTGGTTGATATATGTTAAAAGAACTACATATAAATATTTAAACATACAACAAACACATGAGGTTGAGGTGGCTAATGTGACAAGTCTAAGAGAAGTATTTCCTATGAGGTCTAGAGTTCGAGTACCAACCTTTGCAAGAGACCACACATTTTTATATATTTTATTTGTTGAGGCGTAGTGCAATGTCTCTACATAATACCGCATATCTTGTAGAGATGCTTTAAAAAACACTACTACTATCATAGCGACGATACATGAGAGGGCGTTTATGAGGCATTTTCAAAAATGCCTCTACAATGCCTCTACAACTGCCTAGGGGCAGGAAAAAAACACCTCTACTATACACAGAAGTCGCCTCTACGAGCCGGTTCTGTTGTAGTGTAAGGGGCTGTCTATTTCTTAGTTAACATAAAATCATTTAAATCTCAGTCGATTATTTCATCCAACCACCCACATAACTCCCACAAATCCATATATAAACCCACCCCTAACCATACCTCTACTCTTCCCAACCCCAACCCTAGCCACCGCCACCCCTACCCCCTCCTTGCGCACCGCCTCCCATAGCGCCCCTTTGTTCCCTCCGAGGCCCGCCAACGAGCTCCTCCCCCACTTCTACTGCCGCCAGCCTCCTCCTCCTATGCCCCACCTCCTCCTTCCGACACTGCAGCCGCCCTTCTTTCTCCTCTCCAGCGAGATTCCCCAACGCCGCCCTCTTTCCTCATCTCCAAAGTCGGATCCACCACCACCTCCTAACCACTTCGGTTCTTGTAGCCCTGACCGACCTCCACCGCTCACTGCCATTCTCTGACCCACGATCGTCGGTGTTAGAATTGAGTCCATAAGTGTATATGCCCATTTATTCCTAATTTGCAAAGCATGCATGGTTTAGTCCCATATTTCCTAGTCAAGTGGTGGGAGAGCAGTTTATAAGATGAAGTCCTTGTCAACAAGTGGCACATGACATAGGGTGACATGAGGACTATAGCTAAAGTCACACACACACACACAAACACACACACACACACACACACACACACACACACACACACACACACGTACGCACGCACGCGTGTATATTCACGTGGCAATCGCATGAATTGTGACACGTGACCATGAACGTGTCGTGAACCTAGTCTACCTTTCTTTTGCTAACTGTGTATTTATCTCTCTCTCTCTCTCTCTTTTTAGACTGATCAAACTAGTGTGGTCGAAATAAAGTAGTCGAAACACTATGGTCGAAATAAAGTGGTCGAAACACAGTGGTTGAAAAACACTGATCAGATCCATATACCAGTGTGGTCGAACCACTATGGATGAAATAAAGTGGTTGAAACACAGTTGTCAAAAAACACTGGTTGGATCTATAAACCAGTGTGGTCGAAACACTGTGATCGAAATAAAGTGGTCGAAACACCGTAGTTGAAATTAAAGCACTGGTCGGATCCATAGACCAGTGTGGTCAAAATAATATGGTCGAAATAATGTGGTCGAAATACACTAGTCGAAGTTGTAGACCATTAGTTGAAACTGTAGACCAGTGTGTAATCAGGAACAGGTAAACACTGCTTAATTACCATTAATTGGTTTTGAATTAGCTGTTACTAGTGGTTTAATATGCGCTTTAGTACACAATTATTAGAGAGTAATTGTCTCGACTTTAAAAAGATCTAGATACGTCCAGACTTGATGAATTGATTTACTTCCATTTTTCTTCTTCTTCCTCTCTGTTCTACTATGCTGGAGAGTTGTGCTATCGAACCAAGCCATCCCTTCTCCTCGGCGTGCACCGAGAATGAGGGTAAGCGGGTATCTCTGAACTATTGTCGCAGAATTCACCTGCATAGGGCGGCAATAATGTTTCTGGGCAGCGCATCCGCGTGACCTCTCGCTGCGTTGCTTTATCTACGTTCTGCACTGCTTCCTAGTCTTCATCACGCCCGACTGTAAGTTGGTTGTAGGATCAAACTATTCTGTTATAATCCTATTATTGTATATATTTAGAAGTGTAATGAGTTACCTGTTGTTAGTATTTGTTTTATACATATCTAGTTTTATATAATCTTTGACTTATAATAAAATCTGGAATTAAAATATTGTCCATATTTACATCAGTCGGTGCCACTACCGTCTAAAGCTCGGTTCTCTAATGAACCCTAGCCCTAACCGGTAAACCCCAACTCTAACACCAGCGACGGCCAGACAAGAAGAAGACACTCTCCTGAGCACGAATCTCCACATACTATCCAAGGGTGGGAAAAATCGACTTAGATCTCGTGAATTTTCACTTGCATGAGAATCGGCAATCCCGTATCGTTAATTCCATGTGTACATGCTCCAAGGGCTTGCGTTTTCACGAGGGCAAGACACATTCTCTTTGACCAAGTGTAAGTTCGGAAGCAAATAATACGTGTGTTCCGGGCCCAAGAGCCATTGCCATGTACGTAGTGGGCGCCTTGCGAGCAGCTTACTGGGCCTGAAAACACAAACTGAAATGTGCTTCAGAACTAATTAATTGGATACGCCTAGAGACTGGGCTATATTTGGATATCTTCTTCTCTGCTATTTTTAAAGAATATTTTCATATTATATCACCTCAAAAGTAATTGTTGTTTCAAAGGAACAAATAAAGTACAAGAGGGTTTTGGGGTTAGATTTCGAAGCAAAAAAGACAAACAATAGATGTTGTTTGGACATCATCAACATATATAGTTCAAACCTGAGTAACCGCTCCTCTCTGGAACCTCCGCCTCCCCTTCCTAGTTTTCTTCCGCCACTCTTTTTTCCTCCGAGCCCCCCTCTCCTAACTCCGGTTGCCGGATTCTCACCGGCGGCAAGCGAAGGTGGGGTCCCACGCTCCTATTTCTCTGTTAATAGAAGTACATTAGGTCTCTTTGTTTCTAGTGTGGGCAAGTCTCTCCATCCGTTGGTGGTGCTGGAGACGAGTCAGACCTGTAGGCGGCGTCAGCATCCGGCTTAGCCAGCTCTTCCTGTCCAGCGCAGATCGGTCCGTGCTCTTCTGCTTGTGGCTGGGCGACGTCGACGGCCGTGCTCATCAGCGGCGGCTTCTCCTGGGCAAGCGCAAATCTCCATCCACTGCGTCTCGCGCCGCTCTGGCGGATTTGTGCAGTTGGGCGTTGCCTCCAGAATATGGTGTCAAGTCGATCTCCAAATTTTAAACAGCAAACTGAGTTCTCCCACGCCGCCTTATCATCGTCCGTTGCCGATGGCTTCCCTCGTCTTCGGGGCAGGCTAGGAATTTTTATTATTATTTAACTCTTTTTAAATTTTATTTTAAAGTTAATCTCTCATGTACTTTATTTCTAATTCTGATCATCTTTGGTCACGCTACCACCCATAGCGTGATCAAATTACATTATCACGCCAGCCCGTTTCTGGACAATCTTTTGTCACGTCACCACTCATAAGCGTAACAGTGTTATTTGATCACGCCACAACCATTGGCGTGACAAAAAATACAATTTTGGTGACTTATCCTAGTGCGTGACAGCATTGTTTTGTCACGCCACGGGTGGTGGCGTGACCAAAGGGATCAGAATTGGAAATAAAGTACGTGGGAGGTTAACTTTAAAATAAAATTTAAAAAAAGGTTAAATAATAAAAAAGTTCTAGGCTATGTCGATGAGTTCCCCCATCAATAATCTTTTTTTTACACAGGAAAGATTCCTAGCTTTTATGGAAAGCTAATATTCAGGATTACAAACCAAGAGAACTAAGTAATAGACTGGAAGAACTAGTTTTACAAGGGAAGATCTGACAAACAACCAAAGCCTAAATACACACATGTACACTAGAAGCATTCAAGCTTACATACCATCGAAAGAACAAAAAACCAACATACTATCTTTAAGATTATTCGGATATCTCCTTCAATCAAAAGCCTCCTTGATACAAGACCAAACAAATTTAGCAAGAACACATTGAAAGAGAACATGATTCGCATCTTCTACCACTCCGCAAAGAATGCAATTAACACCCCCTTTTCAATTCCTAATACTGAGTTGATCAACCGTCTGGATCTTATTATAATATGTTTGTCAAAGGAATATCTTCACTTTGAGCGGAATCTTACTATACCAAAGTTTCTTCATCCTTCTATCAATCACACCACCAAAGTTAAGATGTCTATATAAGGAATTTACTGTGAATTGACCTTTCTTGTCCAAACACCACACCATCTTTTCTTTTTCACCATTAAGGTCCACCCCTTCTAAAAGATCTTTAAGAGTCTCCCACTGAACAGCTTCTTCTTTCTCAAAATTCCTAACAAACTGGATATGCCACACTCCTCTTACAAGACAATCTGCCACTTTGATAGTAGGTTCTAAACAAATATTATATAGTTGAGGAAACTTAATGTTCAAAGGGCAGTTATCTATCCAAATGTCATGCTAAAAGGAAACAATTCTCCTACTTCCAACCTGAAAAGAAACCTCCCAGGAAACAATTCTCCTACTTTATGAATGGAATTCCAAAACTAAGAGCTTCTACCAGGCCGAAGCTCTCTATAATCACGTCCAGGAAAGTATTTAGCTCTAAGTATCCTAAACCAGGTCTCATCATCAGCCTTATTAAGTCTCCAGAACCACTTGCAAAGAAGGCACTTATTCATCAATCAGGTATTAATCACTCCTAGACCCCCATAATCCTTAGGTCTACAAAGCGCCCCCCATCAATAATCTTCACAATGTGGATTTGACATTCATCGCCCTACCGCTGGCGTGCTACTTCTTTCCGACCGCTTTGTATTCCCCTCCTACTGTAAGACTCTAGAGCCACCTCACACATTAGCTTATGTTCCCAATGGCGTAGAGGATTCCTTTCATGTGAATCGCTAGAGCTCCATGGCCGCTGCCGCAGATCCGCGAGATTCCCTTCAATCTCCGCTCAACAAGAGCAAGGGAGACCCTTCGACTCCTTCCGCCGCCCAAGATCTTCAGCAAAAGTTTCACCATAGCTAGATCTAACAACGGCGACGAGTTCATACTTCTGCAACCACATGCTCATCCGCATCATCCGCGTCATACAAAAATGCTCAAGGACCTGGCCGTAATTTTAATTTCCGTTTTTTTGTCCTTTCTAACCTACTCTTTGGACCAAATTGCACTTTTATACCTTCTCAACGTCTTTTTTTTGGTAAAACGTCGGGTCGTTGTACAACTCCTTATTGATATCAATCCAGAGTCTGCAGGTCCTTCTTGGCCTTTCAAAAAACAATAAGTCAATAACTGTTTACGCAGTCCTAATGTCAGAGTTGCTAATTGCTGACTCAGTCCTTTATGGAATTTTTTAAAAATAATATTTTTTAAAAGATAATTACAAAAATATATCGTCTCCCCAAAAAAAAATACAAAAATGTGTTTCTATGGCCAGTTCAACTGGCGACAGGGACCCTCGCCCCATCCTGTCGCCGGTCCAGCCACCTATCGCCAGTTAAACTGGCGATATGTTCCTGTCGCTAGTTGAACTGGCGACAGGAAGCTCAAACCCTAGCCAAGCTTGCCACTTCTCTAGCCAGGTTTGCCACCTTCTGATTTTCATACGTTTTGAATGGTGCAAAATCTGTTAGACTCGCAATAACATTTTTTGATCGTCGTATGTTGTTCTAGTGCGATGAATTTCTGAAGAATTTTACGAGAAAGATTGAGATATGAATAATTCGTAAGTAGGAAGGTAAGTGATATTGCGATGCGCCCGGGAATTCATACGCTTGCTCATGTACATGCACTGCATATTATGTAAGGAAACAAATGTGAACTTGCCATTACTATCAAAACTACAATAATTAGATAACATTTAGCAAAACATCATAACATTCAGCAAAACATCATTCAGCAAAACATCATAACACTTAATAACACTGATATTACATAACATTCAGCAAAACATCATAACACTTAATTAAAATGATACTACTGTCCATGCAATAACATAATTGAACATTGGTAATAACATTGGTCGCATGACCTCAACGTCCCCATGTGGGTATCTCGAGTTGGGTGACCGGATGAGGTCCTAACTGCGACGTCAGGAGTGGCGATGTCTCCTTCGTCTTGAGGATTTCTCGTGGGACATTTCTTGAAGGTGTGCCTAGACTCCCTGAAAATGGAGCACTTCTTCGTATGACGTCCGGTTTCTGCTTCGTCCATGTCGTTCTGATGTCTGCAGTACACATCGTAGCCACCAACCTTTCACTTGAGCCTATCAATGTCCGCGGTCCAGATTAGTTGCTCCCAAGTTGGATGGCCAGTGAAATGGCCAACCACAGCGTAACCATACATCTCTGCGGTCCATGTTTGCATCACCGCCTCCTTGGTGAAATAGACAGAGATGTCTTGGCCGGATCTTTAGCGCCACCGTCGAACATGCGGCTATGACATGGGAAGCGGGCCTATCTTTGAAAAAGGGCTTGTTGCAAGTGCATGTGCAACTCTGCGGCGTGGCGTGCACTCGTGGGTAACCCTCTCGTGGTTAGGCCCAATGGCGTCCTTTATCCCTGCACATTACCTCGGCAAAGCTCCCTTGTGCCCATCTTGAATGCCGGTGCATCTCACCCTTCTTGCTCTTCTCCTCCACGTGCTTGGTGATCATGGCGGAGTAGAGTATTCTGTCATTTGCCATGACGAGCGATGCGTTGTTGCTTCTGTTAACAAAGTACTTTGTCGTACCGCGGAGTATTGCCTCCTCAATACCTACCAAAGGGAGGCACCTTGCACCGCGCATGACCCAGTTGTACACCTTGGCTAGATTAGTTGTCATGACACCATATCGAGCGCCACCCCTGTCGTGGAGCAGCGACCACTTCTCCTTAGGCTCGTGCTCAATCCAGTCCGAGAAGCATCTCACCTGCGCCCCCGTCCTCCTCGTCAATCCGGGAGCATCTATGGGTATCTCTAGCAATGCATCGGGGGCCTGGTCAATGCTTGGGGCGACCCTTCTCGCTGCCTCCCTTTTGTGTGTCTTGGTTAGCTCATCTAGAATCTTCCAGAGTGTTTGAACTTCATTTGCTAGTTACGGTTGCCTGGCCGCTTGAACATGTTCATCAAGTCTTTGTTCGCGAAGCTGTTTGTAGAAGTTTGCACCCAAGTGCCTCATGCACCACCTTTCTGCCGAATCCGGCCATGGAAGTGGTATGTTCTCTCCTTGTTGCGGTTGGGTTATTGCCTTGCAGCAGTTCGCATGCCGAACATGTATGAGGCACACGTTAGGGCGGTCTTGCTGTAAAATCCTCACTTTCTTGGGAACCACAACCAATTGTCCGTGTTCTCGCTTTCAGCAGCGAATGCCTGACGGAAGAACTTGATTGTTCCGTCGTCGCTATTGCGATCGATGTCGGCCCTTGTACCTCCAGTCAAGAATGTGCCATCTACACACAAGATTGGGCGGTAGTCTTAGGAATGCATTGATACATGGACCAAACGCGAAGAATGCTCGCTGCAATACCCTCTTATTGGTCCACTTCGAGTGCGTGGCGTCTTGAATGTCGATATGAGTGTCAGGATTTCTGTCTTGTATGACTCGAAGTTGCGCAGGGAGGTTGTGATAGGAATCCTCGAACGTGCCCCACCTTGATTCCAATACCTTTTGTTTTACCCTCCAAGCCTTGGCATAGCTGATTGTGTATTAGAACCTTGCCTCAATCGCCTGAATGATGGATCGTGACTCAAAATCTAGATTATCTATGATCTCACTTTGTACATAAGGTTGTGATGAAGCTTGATGATGAGTTTCGATGGGATCCGCACCGACTTCGAAGCAGCGCATGTGTGAGGACCACTATAGAGCACTTCGATGGGTGTCCCACTTTGGGTCAAATCGTGCGCACTCGCCAAGGGCATCCTCTATGCCGCACTTCACGTTGTAGAATCTTGGGGTAGACTTGACGACTCGATATGCGTCGCAGACAAGGCCCGAGAATTTGACGCGTCTGTCGGCCTCCTTGCATTTGTACATAGCTCCTAGCCCGACCTTACTCGTCAGTCGTACTCCCGCGGCACAGGGAGCCTTCGTTGTGATGAGGTTGTCGAACTAGTATGTGTTCGATCGGATGGAACCGTCTGTTGGCCCACGTCATCCTCGTCGTCACGAACCTTCATCTTGAGACAATGCCATGTAGTCTCGGTCTTGAGATCCATCCTTTGCACTCTGGCTTCAACCTCCCGCCCTCGTCGGCAAGACCAGAGCTTGCTGGTCCGTAGGAGCTACTTCCGCGGGGTCTTCATCGACAACATCGGTAACTCAGGAGCTTCGGCAATTGTGTGCGCCGTCTTTGTGGTCTGCGATCCTCGACTTCCTCTTGACCTCGGCACCTCCTTCTTGTTCACCATGGTGGAGGAGTGGGTTTGGCATATGCTTGGGCGAGAATGACCAATTTCCACCTGCCTCCCTCGCGATGCGTATATGATCGCCATGAATTTGGTCCCCAGTTGCACTAACTCCCAATATATCGGTTGTCCTCTCCGTGGGAAAGGCAACTCAATCTCGAGATCGTACACATCACGGTCCACTTGGAATGTATGGAACAACCACCACATCACGGCGCCCTATGTATCTTTGCTCTGGTCTTGCTAGGGGCACGCGATGGCCAATTGGAAATAACATAAATCAATCCCTCGGGATCCTCGAAATAGTCCATTGACCATAGTAAATTTTGAAATTGACGATGTCGGACATATTTGACGCACTGCATCATAAAGAACATTTCCACGATTAACCGTATATCTAAAACTATACTACCCACCGAAAAGTATTATGTAAAACTATACTACATTACGTAACCGTACATCTAAAACTATGTAATCCCTTCGGATAAAAAAATTACCTGAGAGGTAGGCAATCGGACGGACAGCGCTTCGCTAGCTTCTCTCCTCCCCTCTACTCTTCTCCCCTTCTCTTTTTTCTGAATAAGAATGAGTCCTGCGCTGAATTTTGGGGTTTTTATAGGGTTTGACTTCCTGTTGCCATTTCAATTGTAGCGAGAATATATCGCCATTGAATGGCGGCGAGAACTATCGCCAGTTGAGCTGCACAGAACCTATCGCCGATTGAGCTGGCGGCAATGGCTGGGCCGGCGGCAGGAGGCGAGGTCCTGTCGCCCGATTGAGTAGCGATAGGAACATATTTTTGCAATTTTTTGGGGACCGGCGACAGGAACACATTTTTGTAATTTTTTGGGGAGACGATATATTTTTGTAATTATCTTTTTAAAAAATATTATTTTTTTATAAAAAAACCGTCCTTTATGTCAGTCTCACAAAATTCACGAAGAGCCACAGGGGTCATGAAGGTTCTTACTTGGCACTCTCAACGTCACATTCATTAAGAAAGTAGGCACAGCTAAGAATGCCTCTCGCGCTGTCAAGAGGACTCCTCTCACTTTCAGGTGCTTGCTAGGGGGGCAATAATAGCAGTCAATAGATCATATATTTTGACTACTAAAGAGAAATGTATAGGAGACTTAAATCATCAGAACCTACTGCATGCAGGCAAAGTTTGACGGGTGTGACTGATCCCCGGCAGGTTTGAACGTTTCAGTATACATTGTAACTTGTATAGTTGCTTCATTGCTAGCAAAGTTTGAAGGGTGTGACTGATCCCCCGCAGGTTTGAACGTTTCAGTATACATTGTAACTTGTATAGTTGCTGAAATGAAGCAGTAGTAGAACCGAGTCACTTCGTTCAACGCAAATATGACAGTGTCGTGACTAGGGGTGAAAACAGGTCGGATACGGACGGATAATGACTCTGTCATATTTGTTTTCATATATTTTTTTGAATCTGAATACCGGATCTGAATACTAATATCGAATTCGAATCGAAGCGAATACGGTCACGGATATTTTTGAACATGAAAACCCTAATTAAATTGTATGCTATAAATTAAGAACCGAGTCACTTCGTTCAACGCAAATATGACAGTGTCGTGACTAGGGGTGAAAACAGTCGGATCACGGACGGATAATGACTCTGTCATATTTGTTTTCATATATTTTTTGAATCTGAATACCGGATCTGAATACTAATATCGAATTCGAATCGAAACGAATACGGTCACGGATATTTTTCGGAACATGAAAACCCCTAATTAAATTGTATGCTATAAATTAACGAAAACATATAACTAGTTTATTTGATACAAACATTCATGAATTGTTCATATTTTCAGTAACCACACATAATATAGGCACTAGCAAGCTGCATTAACTAGTTCATCACAAATATAACACTTAGTTTACCATATTTAGCTCATAGATCATAACTCACAAAGTCACAAGTCATCACGCATTCACACTTAGTTCATCACATACATAAAACTTAGTTCACACTAACATTGATCGAAATTTGGATGGTTAATCTATCATAAAAATATTTGTAACATCCCAAAGTATGTTACTAAAAATAAAATTAATAAAATTATTAGTTTATTGGATTTTACGAGATTTAAAAGAGTTTTATTGGTTAAAAAGAAAAAAAATAATAAAATAAAGTTAATTATTTAATTTCCTAGTTTTTAATATCAAAAATAAATTTTATTGAGTTCCTGGGATTTTATTGGATTTAAAGTGAAAAAGGAAATTTTAATTACTTTCTTGAATTTTCTAGATTTTAAAAGGTTTTTCCTATTTTTAGAAATTTAAAATAATTTATGTGCAAAATAAAATCCAACTTTAAGTTGAAATTAATTTTATTAAGTTCAAAATAATTCAAGGAATTTCTATGATTTTTCTAGAATTTTTTAACTCTATTTGCTATTTTCTAAAAGGCTATTTGATTTGTTGCATTTTCTGAAATTTGGAAATCAATTAAAATCTCCTTTTCTCTTTTGGGCCGAAATCTGGATATCCGGACTTCGTCTTATCTGGATAATCCGTATTCGTATCCGTATCCGCTGGATAGCATGTCTACCGTATTCGTTTCTGTTTCCGACAAAAAAATCCGAATTCGTTTTCGATTCGAAAATTATCCGAGAAAAATCCGATCCGAGATAATCCAAATCTGTTTTTGTCCGGATCGGTCGAAAACTATCCGATCTGTTTGCACCCCTAGCCGTGACCCATCGTCCTGTGACACTGACAATAGCGGGAATTATTTTCAGCACCTAGAAAAGGTTTTTAATAGGAGTTAGGCAAATTAAGAGCTCCAAAGGACGTAGGAACTTCAAACAACTTTTCTGTATGAACGAGATCAAACAATCTCTGAATTGTTGCGCAATTAATCCCGGTTGCTATCCATTAAGGCATCTCCAATAGTTAGAGATAACCTTGTCTCTAACATATGCTACATCATCTTTAAAGACAATACATCAATAGATAGTCTCTAGCACACTCTTCAATATTTATATTTTATAATTTTCCTTTGAAACGGGCCTACATGTCAACTAGAGTAGATTAATGTATCATGTCTTGTTTCGCGTACAACAGTCTCTTCAGGAAGAAACGACATGTGCTCTCTCTCCTCCCCCTCCTCCACGTAGAATTTTGTTGACATAACATAGCTAAGAAACGACAATAAATGCACTATTGGAGATGCCCTTAGATGGAGATGTTCAAAATTGATGCCCTTTTTCCCAATTTATCACAAGTAATGTGCACCGACATAGGCTTCACATACCAACACAAATGGAAAACAAGGGGACTCTGCATGCTATTAATTCTAAATTTGCAGATCTTTTGCAATAAAAATATTTGTATGCATAGTCTTGCTCATAGAAATTAATGGGATGGGTAATGTCAACTAAATTGCTGGTGAAGATTAAAAGGGTCCTTAACATATACATGTGAAACTAAAATAGTTATGAGAAAATTTAATTAAGATAAGCTGCCAGAAAGAAATTTCATAGGAATCATCAGAGCTATATATATTCCTAAAAAACCAGAATTGTATATTACCCTTTCTTTTGGAAACGGATGGCAGGAGTATATTAGCAGTACTATTTTTTATGGTATGTCTCCAGAATATGCAGTATTACATGAGCTAGTTTGCGCATATTGAAGGACCATGTGGGATGGATCCTTGTTCATTACTGACAATCAGTTGGCACTTTTGTTGAGTTGAAATTTGAATTTGTGAAAGTTTTTGGAAATTTCAGTGTTATCAGGTTGTAGCCGGTCTAACCAATCCAGAGCGGTCAGACCAACCATGCACTTTGGTCGGAGTAAGTTTCAGGCCATGGCGTCTGATCAGCGTCTAGCCGGTGGTTAGACCGGCCACCGCAATGTTACCATGATTTTAGAGGGGTAGTGATTTTCTAGAGGTGCTTGTCTTTGGAATGAGGCGTCGACCCGACATATGGCAAGCAGTCAGATCGGTCTCCTACTATCGAGCTTTGACCAGTTTGACCGGCCTCACCATGGCGATCTGATTGCTAGAGGTCTGCCTGACATGGTAGGTGCGATCAGACCAGCCTCACCATGGTGATCTGATCGCTAGAGGTCTGCCTGACATGGTAGGTGCGGTCAGACCGGCCTAAGTTTCCAGAGAGCCGAAGCCAGGAATTAAGTTTGGGAAATGGTCTTGGAAATGTCTTGTGAGTGTTGGGTCAGTGCATATGAGTAGCATGATGTATATTTTGATTAATGTGGATCAAGTTGCGAAGAACTTGTACCCAGAGACGGTTTCTTTCTCTTTGGATGTGCGGGTGGCTTGGAGAGTCAATTATGGTCAACAGTTGACACATAGCCAAGTCTGGTCCCAAGGGGGCCAGACTACCCCCCCCCTAAGCGCCACATGTTAAATTCTTCAGGTCCCTAGGGCATGAACTAGGCTAGTTCAGCCCCAGGGGCATGGATGAGGCCAAGTCATGCCCTAGAGTGACGGTCCTCGCTCGGTCAGCCAGTTTCAAAATTTGATTGACACTATTTATTTTTCTTTGAATTTTTTCTTCTTGTTTTTTTACCTCGCTTTTCATGACTTCAAATGTATTATCACATGTACCACTTCAAACTTTGGTGTCAAGCTATCGCCATCACTGTCCTCAGTGGCTTGATGAGTCGATGGATGGTGTCGAACCCCCGGGTGTGGAATACTCGAAGACCCTATGTGTATAATGTACTAGTCTCATGATCAGTGGCTAGTACACACATTCACAATATTTGGCATTCACATCCATACATACACATATAAAAGTAAAGAAAAATGGTACTTAACTTAATCGATTACAAGTAATTACAACAATGGTCGATCGGCCAAATCAAAGCAGTCATCAGAGTAAAATATAGCAGCGGAAGAAGTAGTAAGAGTAGCAAAATTCCAACAGCATATCCATCCAACCCCGCAGGCAACCGACAAGGAATAAGGCCTAGGTAGACCTGTCACCGAACCCTCTGGTTCCGGGTGCAAGGAATGTGTCATCTGGCGTCGGCTCATCTTCGATCTCTAAACAACAACATTAGCAAGATTGAGTACTTGTGTACTCAGCAAGACTTATAGTGTATTGCAAAATTATATTAAATGCAAGGCTGTTAAAGGATGAAGCTTTAATCTACAAGTTATTTTGCTTAAAGCTATTTTTATTTGCAACATTCATAAGTAGTAATTTGCAACGGAATTTGAAAGAGCAATTTAAATATATACATGACAGTAAGTAAAGAACTAAACAAATAATAACAACATCTTGTAACCCTTCTTGGTTACGAGCACAAAAAGAAGTATAACAACAACTCTCAACCCTACTCTGCTGTGAGCCACATTTCATGTTCAGCCATAGATATGGCAGTTAACTCAATAAAATAAAACCCCAAGTCATTACCCATGTTTTGTGACAAAACAGTTTTTGAAAAACAAACCTACACCATACCAGCCGCACTAAACATGCTCATGACCATGAGCGCGGCTATTTAAATAGATTTAAACTCTGCAGAGGTGTACAACTTTACCTATAGTACGCGAATATTCCAGTTAGCCTAGAATTCTCTATATCACTGCTCACTACCGTAGGTAAGCAGTCTAGAGCTCGCGACATAGCTTTTACATCATCTAGTCCTAACCTTATGTCGAGACCCAAAATATGCAATTCCGGACCCTCTGTGTATAATGCACTAGTCGAGGATCACGCTAGTGCACAGTGTCAACATAGGTGAATATCGATCCACACAGCGATTAATAACATAAGCGAGTAATTTGATAACAAATAGTTGTTTTGACCTTATGGTCGAGTTACAATTATTAAGCCACGAGGCTAGCAAAGAAATAAAATAGCGGCGAGCGAAGAAACTTGACGGAATCCCATCAATTCACCACGAACAGGCCAGTGGGATCAAGACCCTACGATCAAGCACCTTCGATGTACTCCTCCTCAAAAGCAGTGAAGACTCTTCCTCTTCATTGCATGTTTTACAACAAGCATGAGTACACACGTACTATAAGTGATACCACGAAATGCAATTATAGATCTGGGCTTATTCCAAAGGAAGGGCTTACGTGGTTCTTTTGTAGAAATCAGACATTTGCAATTTAAATACAAGTAATAGATTGAAAGCATAATTCAAAACAAATAGACAATAATAATTTGACAGTTTTATTTCACAAAGACACATAGCCTAAACAAGTTATTCACATAGCCATATGACTTAAGTCACACAGCTCCCTTCCCAAGGTTTTATGAAAATCTACCCCTTGTGTGAAATCACCGAGCATGTCCATGACCGCGGACGCGACTATTTGAATAGATTGATTAACACTCCGTAGAGTTTGTACACTTTACCCACACGATACAACTAGTGTAGCTAGCACTAGCCGTAACAAAACATTTCAGAAACTTTATCTTAACATTGACACTCGGTGTGCTTACAAACCATCGAGACAACCCCACATAGGAAGTCGGTCAGAGCACACACCGTTGGGCGGGGACACGACGAACCGCCCATGATGTGACTACTGGTAGCACACCTCCACCCATGCACCAGACCTAACCTACTACGAGTAATCAATGCCAAGACTCCATAACTTACTAAGTTAGGCCCGTCCCATACCAGGCATGTGGTTGTACGAGAGGCTCGGTTCAATGGCGCACAAAGTTAAGTCCTTAATTGACCAAGGCAAGACTTTCAAATAAACTACAAATCCCTATGCACACAGGTTATTAAGCCCACGCACATAACTCCACTAAAATATCACACAGTCCACTTGCCTCCGTCTAAATCCTTTCCCACCCTGTTGGTTAAGTGCAACATATGCCATCAACGAGTAATAGCACATAGCGCACACAGATTCTATCACATAGTTCCATAGTCACTTAGTCATGTTTTATAATTGCAATCTACATGGGATGATGACTCGTAGCATGGCTAAGCAAACTAATCGCATCTAACCAACCCATGTTGGTAGTACACTAGCACCAACTAAATAAACCAAACTAGGGTGACAAAATATTATGGCATACAATTAGACAAGGAGGTCATAACAAATTGGACATTAACTAATCCCAAAAGCATTGAATTAAATAATTAAAGTAAATGCAATAATTTGAATCAAAGTAATTTTAGAAAACTAGGTTCAACATGATCAAATGTATAACTTGCCTTGGAATAGGTCTAAGTACTGATCTTGCTCTTGAGATGCTCCTTGCTCTTCAAAACCTCCCGAAGTATCAACGTCTACTCGCAAACGAAACAAACAAACAAAAATAAATAAAACAGAGGCAAAACAAACTCCAAAAATTAAATAAAAATCTCAAATAGGTAGATCTTGAATTTAGATGAATTTAGAAATTTGAATGGGCTCAATCGGAGTTTAGATGCAAAAGATATGGGCTTTGGAAGATTAAATCTACAAGAAACCCTAATTTTGGATTATCTCGAATTATTCTTTAACAGAAAATCAGAATAATGACGTCGGCTGACGTCAGCGAGGATTTTCCGCCGGAAAGAAAAGAAAAAGGAAAAGAAAATCCCCCTGACAGATGGGACCCACTGTCATAGACAAGGTGCACCATGGTCCGGGTTCAAGGAGGTTGGCTCGGGTTTTGGGTGTCGGTGTCCCATGTGGCTACTGATAGGGCGCTGATTGGGATGCCACGCAAGCAAAACAAAGACGTGGCACAGATGTGGCGGTGAGATGGCTCGGTGACCTGGCGTCCACATCTACAGTGACATCAACGCCGGCGAGTCTTGGTTCATCCGTGATGGCCTTCTGAGGCTCGGCGGTGGTAGCGGATGGGCACGCTATTTGGGTAGAGGCTATTGCAGAACTGATGGTGAAATTTGCTTGCACGGAGAACGGCGGTGGTGGCGGTGTCGGCGCCGGAGCGGAGGACGGAGATGGCTATTGTCTGCAACGAGCTCCAGGGACGGTTCGATGTTGCGGATGAGTGCTTGAGGTCGTCCTGGTGATGGCGAAGACAATGGCGTAGTCCACAGGCGAGCGCCTTCTTGGCGGCGAATTCAAAAGATTAGAGTTGCGGCACAAAAACCCTAAAACTCCAAATTGTGGCGGCGGCGGAGCTTTAGGAGAGGAACGGGGTGGCGTTTCGGGATGAGGAGGCCTGGGCGGTCCTTGGGGTCCCTTTTATAGGGTGCGGACGGGCTCGAGGTGGCATATTGGCGGCAGAGTTCAACTCAGAGCCGCAAAAGGGGATAAGGAAATTCAAGAGGTTGAGATCGATTGAGAGGTGATAAGGTTCCAAAGCAGTCTGAAAGAGCTCGAGATTTAAAAGCGAGATTGGCATGGGATTTGCGGGCGATCGTGCTGTTGTCGGATGAACGAAGAAACCATAGTGGACATGGCTCGGCTCTCGCGAGAAAGGCGATCTGGAGACGGCGTTGGGCGGGACCCACTGTAGCGGAACAAAAAGCAGTAGCATACAAGAAATTCTTTGGTAGCGGACTGGGCGAGCCATGGAGAAAGAAATTTGGCGGGGAATAGGATCGGGCCGAGGAACCCGAGACCAAATCTGAGATTTTAAATACTTTTTATTTTTAATAAAATACCAGAAATTCAAATAAGCAAAAGAAAATAGCAAATGAACTAGGAAAAATTCCAGAAAAATCTGGAAAATATATCCAAGCTCAAGGAACCCAAATAAAATAGTTTTGATCATTGTTGATGTTGACTTTAATCATATTAAATTATTTTGATGTACAAAGTCCATATTAAGCTTTGGATTTAAATTCAAATAAAATCAAATGGTGAATTTTACCATACTAACTATTCAAAAGATTTTTAAAGCTCAGAAAATTGGGATGTTACACCTTACACTAGTCCTAACCTTACTGAGATAAAAGAGCTCAGGGTGGATTTATATAGGCTAAGGGGCAGAGTAGAGCGAGGAAGGGCTCGGGCAACCACGAGCAAAAGCGGCGACATCCTCGGGTGTACGGGCAGGTATGGGCATGACTAGGGCAGGGATGGGCGTGGAGGTTGACCGGGGAGGTGACAGGGTTGGTTGGACGGTGGCAACACTGGGGGCGGCGTGGCGAAACCACGGGCGCACGGCGATGCGCTTGCGAGCGTGTGCACGATGACTCACTTGCGAGCATACGCTGGCGTGACCTGGCACGAGGTGGATGAAGGTCCCTGCGCATGGGGGCCCACTATCAGTGAGAGGTGAGAGGGAGATTAGGTTTAGGATTTTTGGATTTTCGGCTGATTTGTTTGCTGATTTTATTTACCTTGCAAACGACCTCAGAATTTTATGAAATTTTTTGTGAAGGCTTTTGACTAAATGTATTTCCTTTGGAAATTTTCTCATGAGTTTATCTCCTATGTCAAATTCTCAAACATTCGTGTAAATTTCTATTCTTATGTGTTTGTAATTGTTTTTCTTAACAAGTTTTCACATAAATATTTTGGTGAATTATTTCTGGGATATTATGCCCGAAATAATTCTCTCATTTAATATTTTTACTTTGGTTTAACTAATTTCTTTTGAGTACATGTTTGTTTGTATTTCATAATTTGCTTTTAATCAAAAGTCAAAATTCAAACATGTGTATATTTCCATATGCAAAATGATCAAAATATTTTTCCTAGTGCATTTATAATTCATATTCCCAAAAATGAAGATTTTAGGATGTTGCAGACGGTGTATGTGAAACACTATTTGACAAGGCGACGGCGGGCAGTAGTACATTGTCACCGGCCGTGGCCAAGGTAGTCAGAGTCGAGATCCCGAGTCGGATCGATTTGCCTCCCAGTAGGATCAGATCGTAATGTCGAATCGTAGAATCGGCGATTCTCTGGTTTGTAAAATACACATATTTAACATCTATACTATAAGTTTGTATGATTGTTATATGGTTTACCACTTGCATGTTCCTTAAAAGTAGCTAGACATACTCGAGAATAAAAATAGCTTATCATTATCAAGCTCAAGATTGCTCGTGCCATAATATAGATATTTGTACTAGCATTACCACCGATACAATATTTTGCATGCTCCTTATTTATTTATAGTTTCATTCTCGAAAATTAATATCAACAAATTTTGCTCTAAAACAAAATATCGGAAAGCACGGCCTCTAAAAAAATTGCCCTAAGTCTCTACGAGTAGGATCGACAATGAGATTTGGATCGGCAGTACATCGTGGGTTAAATAGAACCGTAAGACTCTAAGTAGGATCGCGATCCTCTGAGGCCTTAGTAGGATCGGATCGTGATAAGACTTGGATCGGCAGTGTCGTGGGTTAAATGAGTCGTAAGACTTTAAGACTTGGATCGCGATCCTAACTACCTTAGTAGTGGCGTGGTGCATGTGCACCCATGCTTGAGTGTGGAGTCACGGGCACCCTTCTGCGCCTCGGTGGCTCAGTGAGTCAATGGCCTGTGTATGTAAAACACTATTTGACAATACGGTGGCGATGGGCAATAGTACATGGTCACCGACCGTGGCAGCGGGGGTGTATGTGCACCCATGCTTGGTGCGGGAGCGCAAGCACCTCTTCCGCTACCCTCGATGGCTCGGTGAGTCGATGGACGGTGGTGGCCTAGAGACCTTGCTGCTAGGGTTAGGTTGTCGCCTAGTTGCTCGTGTCACCGTTGCAGTCTTGCTCTCGCACATTCGCACACGAGTTAAAGGGTATGGTTACAGTATTATATGATATGCATGTCAAGCATTTCCCTCTGTTGTTTTATAAACATGCTTATCTGGCCTGTGGTATATTACAACATTATAAAATGTCATCCACATTAAATCGACAAATTAACAAAAGAAAATGTACCAAATCCAACACCAAGCATGTCTTATTTTCTATGCCTTATGCCTGATTTTCAAATTAACAAAGAATGAGCCAAATCCAACACGCGCTTTCCTTTTATGCCTGATTTTCTATGTATTATCACATATATCAAATCCAACACCAAGTATGGGAAGGGGTGCCCCGCGCTCTCACACCAAGCATGGGTGCACATGCACCACCCACCACCTCGTCAAATAGTGGTTTTGGTACATGTGATAATACATTTGAAACTGCGAGTGCGAGGTAAAAAAAACAAGAGAAAAAATTCAAAGAAAAAGGTGTATTTTAAAGTGTTAAACAGTGTTGCATAGTGTTTTAAATAGTATTAAAACATCGTGCACCAAATTTTGAAATTGTTGGCCGAGTGAGGACTATGCCTCTTCCGGACTTGCCTGTTCCGTGCCCCTAGGGGCCGGACTTGCCTGTTCCGTGCCCTAAGGGCCTGGATTTAACATGTGGTGTCGGGGAAGTCTGGCTCCCTGGGGCACGGTGAAGGGGGAGTCTGGCCCCTTGGGACAAGACTTGGTTAGATGTCGGCTGTTTGCAATTCTGTGGTGTTAATTTTGGCAATACGATCGGGGGAGAGAGCTAAAGTCGCTATTACCCCCGCCAATGACATATGAGCATACGATCGGGGGAGAGGGTTGATGTCGCTATTACCCCCGCCAATGACATATGAGCATATGATGGGGGGGAGAGGGCTAAAGTCGCTGTTACCCCTGTTGGGGGGAGAGGGCTAAAGTCGCTGTTACCCCGCCAATGACATATGAGTATACGATCGGAGGAGAGGGCTAATGTCGCTATTACCCCGCCAATGACATATGAGCATAGGATGAGGGTGAGGGCTAAAGTCGATGTTACCCCCGCCAATGATATATGAGCCAGCGAGCAAGACGATGATCCGAGAGCCGTCAAACCATGTCCCGCACGAGCGCTTGACCAACTATTCCGTTTCCAAAAATTGACCGTTGTCTCGCACGGACTAGCCTAGGACCAGTCAAACACCCCAACTTGCTCCTATGTATACTTGCCTACTTCACACCCATTCCCATCTCTCACGTCCACACGGACCCAACCCACCTTGGACCCCGCATGTCATTGTACGTTTGGTATATAGCGCCTGTACCTTGCATTCTGAGAATAGTTTTCCCTCCAAATCTCAACCGTCATCCTGTATATAAAGCCCAAAAAAACTCACACCACAGGAGCAGCAACAGCTTCTTCAAATACCAACCAACCAATACCACCCAGAGGCTAGAGCTCACTGCTTTTCAGTGAAGAAAAGTCGTAAGCCAATTCCGTCGTGCAGCACAAACAGGAACACAAAGTGCAAGAGTGGTAGCAGTCTAGCAGATAGAGAGACATAGCGTACGTGCTAGAGTACGAAGCATGGACAAGAATGGCGTCAAGGTCACAATCATCGAGACGCAGTTCGTCACCTCCGACGCCGCGAGCTTCAAGTCCGTCGTGCAGCGCCTCACCGGCAAGTCCGCCGGCGCGGCGCAGCCCCGGCCTCTCCACAGGCCGTGGCCGTGCGGCGCCGGCGCCGGCGCCGACGTGGGGAGCGTTTCTGGAGCGCGGAGCTGTTACGTGGCCTCGTCCGCGGGCCCGGTTGTTAGCACGGAGGCGGTAACCGCCAACGCCGGCGCGGCTGCGCGCGCCGCGCCGCTGTGCCTGGAGGAGCTGCACGAGATGTTCGACTTCCCCGAGCTGTTCTACGCCGGCGCAAGCGAACGGCGCCATGGTGGTGGTGGTAGCTACAACGGCTTCCCCTATTGATCGACGGCGACGAGCTTGGCTTGTGAAGTGCGGTGTATGTATCATTACTCTCTGACCTTACGATCAGGGGCAAGGCAGGCATGCATGAAGCAAGTAATCTTTGGTTGCTCCGTACTTCTGTACGTATATTTGCCGGTACTACGTTTTGAGGTAATCAGGCACCCTAGTTTCAGAATGGCAGATGCATGCGTTTGGAGGAAAAATGTACGAATCAGTTAGCGAGGCCTCGTGCCCTATCCTGCCCCATCCAAACGAGGCTTGAGGGTGTAAAACGAGGAATTAATTAACCACGTTACTATAAAACAGGCTATACTCCGTATGTGATAATTCACAAACAGTTCTAGTTATGAACCGTCTGTGATATTCGCAGACATCACAGACGGTTTTTCTGTCTGTGAATTATCACAGACGGTTCTATTAACAAACTATCTGTGATAGTTCAATATCACAGATAGTTTTAAATAAGAATTGTCCATAATATGCAAACATTATAAATACCCAGCCATCCTAACAGACCCCCTGCCCCTAGCTCCTCCACCCCTTCCCGTTTGAGCCACCACCCCTGTTGCCTCCTCCCTCCCCCCATTGCGTCACCTTAGAGAGGAGAAGGAAGGGAAGGAAGGAGGCGGGGAAGAGAAGGAAAGGAGGAAGCTAAAGAGAGGAGGAAGGGAGGAGAAGGAGAGGAGGAAGAAAGGGAGTAGGTTCTCGCGAGATATTTGGGAGTTTCGTCGTGAGCTCTGAGGGTAACGATCTGTAACCCTTTATATTTGCTCAAGGTTAATCGCTAACCAATTTTAGTATTTTTGGTCAATAGGAAGAGTACGTGTGATTTATTATTATAATTTAACACTAATTTGTTATGTGCGTAGCGTAGATGGACCGAAACTGGATGTATGGTGCGAACCGTGTGAGTGAAGAGTACATTAATGGCGTGTCTGCTTTTAGAAGAGCCGCCGAGCAGGATATGTTGAAGAAGGGAATAAAATTTATGTACTGTCCATGCATTGATTGCGATAATATGAGGATGTTTAACAACCCAGTGCAGATCGAAGCGCACTCGATTCGAAAGGGTTTGAAAAAGGGGTATACATGTTGTACCAGTCACGATGAAGAGCAGATTATACAGGAAGTTAACAATAACAACATCACCAAGGAAGTCAAGGATATGCCGGATGTGGACTGTGCTTTTGATAAGGATAGGTCGCACGATGATAATCTGGATCGGATGTTATGTGATGCAGAAGGGAACTACAATGAGAGAGAGTTTGGTAAATTTGATGGCTTAATGGAGGACTCGGGGAAACCTTTGTTCTCTGGCTGCAAACCGGAATACACAAGGTTGTAATCCGTGCTTGAGCTGCTGAAATTGAAGGTAATTAAGCAATGGTTAGTCCGACAATAGTTTCACAGCATTGTTAGGTCTCCTAGCGGACATCCTTCTGGAGGGAAACGTATTGCCCAACACCACCTACCAAGCCAAGAAAATTCTTTGTCCATTGGGAATGGAAGTAGAAAGAATACATGCATGTCCGAACGATTGAATCATCTACCATAAAGATTATGCAAACATGCATGTATGCCCGTGTGCAAAGCATCCCGATACAAGTGTAAGAATATTGCTAAGGTGAAGGAAGGACCTCCTACTAAGATATTGTGGTATCTGCTTGTAATCCCACGTTTGAAGCGTTTATTTGCGAACCGAAAAGAGGCAAGATTGCTGCGTTAGCACTCAGAGGAGCGTAAGAAAGATAGAAAGCTAAGACACCCTGCTGATTCTGTCTAGTGGAGAAATTTCGATCAAAGCTTCGAAGAGTTCGGTGCGGAACCGAGGAACATAAGATTAGGGTTGAGTATAGATGGAATGAATCCTTTCGGTAACATGAACAGCTGACATAGCACCTGACCTGTGAATCTATGTGTGTACAACCTTCCTCTTTGGCTGTGTATGAAGCGGGAGTACACTTTGATGTTACTACTTATCTAAGGGCCGAAGCAATCTAGGAACAATATTGATGTGTACATAGCACCATTGCTGGAAGATCTTGTGACACTTTGGAACGAAGGGGTACACTATGGAACGAAGGGGTACAAGTATGGGATGCACACAAACGAGAGAACTTCACTTTACGCGCCATGTTGTTCTGCACCATCAATGATTTTCCTGTCCTTGGTAACCTGTCGGGGTTCAGTACAAAAGGAGCCAAAGCCTATCCGCACTGCTTAGATGGTACCAAGAGTGTATGGTTGAACAACTCGTGCAAAACTATGTATATGCGTCACCGTAAGTTCCTTCTTAGGATTTACCCATACTACAAGATAAAGAAACAATTCGATGGAAATAAGGAGGACGGTTCAGCTCCAAGGGCTTTTAGAGGAAAAGAGGTCTATGATATGGTTAAGGATATCGATGTTGTGCTTGGAAAGGGACGTAAATTAAGGACTCGTCAGAAGAACATCTGGAAGAAGCGGTCAATTTTTTGGGACTTGCCTTATTGAGAGCACTTAGAAGTTCGCCACTGCATCAACGTCATACACGTGGAGAAGAATGTATGTGATAGCTTGATTAGTCTCTTACTGAACATTAGTGGAAAAACAAAGGATGGTGTTAACACACGGCGTGACTTGGTTGATATGAACATACAGACCGAGTTAGCACTGAAAGAGACCGATAAAGGACGAACGTACCTTCCCCCAGCTTGCTACACTCTGTCCAAGGCCGAGAGAAATGAATTGTGCCAGAGCTTGTATGGTGTGAAAGTTCCGTCCGGTTACTCCGCCGGTGTTAAGAAACTTGTTTCTATAGAAGATTTGAAATTAATTGGTATGAAGTCTCATGATTGTCATGTGCTGATGACACAAATACTTCCTGTTGCAATTAGGAGTATCTTACCGAACAAGGTCCAAGTGGCAATCTTGAGGCTGTGTTATTTCTTTAACTCAATTGCTTAAAGGTCATCGATCCCGAAGGAGTAGATGCTCTGCAGGCCGAGGTGGTGACGACTCTATGTCATCTTGATATGTATTTTCCTTCGTAATTGTTTGATATCATGGTCCATCTCATTGTTCACCTTGTGAAAGAGTAAAAATATGCGGCCCTGTGTTCCTACGTCATAAGTACCCATTCGAGAGGTACATAGGAATTCTCAAGTCCTACGTAAGAATCGATCTCGACCGGAGGGCAGCATCATTGAAGGTTATGCAACCGAAGAGGTCATTGAGTTCTACGTCGACTACATGGCTCAGGTGGAACTGATAGGTGTGCCTCTATCTCGTTATGAGGGAAGACTGGAGGGTATCAGGACCATCAAAAGGAAAGCAATCACTCCCAATCTGGATACGTACGCTCAAGCCCATTTCACGGTCTTGCAACACATGACCCAAGTGTCCCGTACATCGGCGAGCACAAAGACATGAATGCATAGCAGAATCCGGACGGTCGGAGGTTTGGATCACGAGAGAGCACAACCGTCGGTTCAACGAATGGTTAAAGGTGCGATTCACTGGGAGGTCATCAAGTAATGATACACTGCTATGGTTGGCAAAAGGTCCAAAATTTACAATTGTGACATGGCAAGCGTACAACATAAATGGGTACACATTTTGTACAACAGCTCAAGATAGGAAGAGCACAATCCAGAACAGTGGTGTCGCATAGATGAATTTCACGAGCAGTTCAATACCGTCGGGCCACGTGGGATGAACTCCTACTATGGGCTCGTAGAGGAGATTTGGGAGCTCGACTACTTACTTTTCAAGATCCCCCTGTTTCGATGCCATTGGGTTAAACTTCCGCATGGTGTGAAGGTCGACAAGTATGGCGTCACTACTGTGGACCTCAAACGTGTCGGATACAAGGACGAACCATTCGTACTTGCTAAGCAAGTTGTTCAAGTTTTTTATGTAATGGACCCGACAAATAAGAACCACCACGTAGTTCTCCATGGAAAAAGAAGAATTGTCGGAGTTGAGAATGTCGTGGATGAGGAAGAGTACAATCAATTTGACAAGTTGCTCCATTCGGAGATGGCATCGGGCTCGAGAAAGAACCCAGTGAGGAAGCTAGCTATATGCTCGTCGATCATCAGAAGAGCTATATTTTAATTAAGAATTTATTCTATTGTAATTTATTCCATAACATAAGACATGATCTGTGTTTTCTACTCTTGGTTATTATTTCGCTGTTAATGTGGACTTGTCATGTGTTATGGACTTGTAATCTCTTATTTTGATGTCAATGTGGAATTGTCATGTGTTAATGTGTTATGGACTTGTCATCTTTGATTTTGTTGTCAATGTGGACTTCATTGTAATGTGGAATGGGAATATTATGCACTTGTACAAGCTATGGCATATCATAGATGGTTCTTCTATGGAACCGTCTTTGTTAAGTAATCACAGACGGTTCCATAGCACAACCATCTGTGATATGGCCCATATCATAGGCGGTTCCATACTAGAACCGTGTGTGATATGACCATATCACAGACGATTCTAGTATGGAACTGTCTGTGATTAATTATCACAGATGATTCTATAATAGAACTGTCTGTGATATCCCTTTATTAAAAGGGTACCGCTAGGGTTTGCACCCTTACTGATCATCACTTCCCCTCCCCAGTGCCTTACTCCTCACTCACCCGTTCGCCTCCCTACCCGAGCGCACCAGACCTCGTATTGCCTGCTCAAAGCCTCTTCCCGACGTCATCCCGACATCGGCGACGCCTTGCCGCCTCCTTGTCGCCAACTCGTCGCCCTCTTGCATCACCACGCCCGATTCCCCTTCTCCCGTCATGGCGCCCTCTTGCTCCTCGGGAGCAACTCACCTTCAACGCCACCCCTGCTTCTAGCCCCGAGCCATGGGCCTCCTCCTTCCCCTTGTCGCTCCTCCTCCCCCACCGCCACCCAAAACCCCAAGGTACATCTCCCCTCCCCCTTGTCACTCCTTTTCTTGGTAGTGCTTAAGCATCATACATCCTTGCGAACACATGATCAGAAAGTCATTCCTTTTGTTGGTGGGTACAATAGTTTTGGATAACCATGCCAAGTTCCCTAATTATCCTCAGTTGTCACTAGTCAGTAGCTGAAACTATTGTAGACAAGTAGTTAAAATGTCACCTGATGTAATAGAATAATATATTTTAATGATTACAAGTGTGACATACAGACACAGCGATACCCTCGTTATTTAGTGAATCATGAGATAGATTTTGGTTCTCTACCAATATGAAAACTATATTTCATATAAGTTTTCGCTGACAACCTATGTAGCAATATGCTGTTGTAGCTAAGTGTGTATGTGTTTGCATGTGTGCGGCTTCCTAGCTTATTTCACGCCCTCTTTGTTTGCTACTCCCAACTCTTCTCTGTATTAAATCACTAAAGAACATTGCTGATTGCATTGCGAAGGTATTTGAACAAAATTGCAAATAGAAGTCATATTTCCCTTTCTTGTGTTCTTATACAAAGAACAAGTATATATCTTTATAGTCTTGCAATTGTTGTTGCTGTATTGCTTTGATTGTTCAAGAATGAAGTCTATATCTTTATAATCTTGCAACTTCTATTTTTTCTGTATAAAATATGTTTCCAAGGGAAATTATCTTCGAAAATATCTAGTGTATATCAACTTGCAATCCATTTTAATTATACTCTCAGCATTTTGAATTCTGAAATTTTAGTTCATTGCGTATGTAACTTATATAGATAGGAAGTAAGCGAGATGGCGTCCACACCGTCTTCTCGCCGCTGTCATCGATGTCGCTGAATGCATTTGGATCTCTGAGGAAAGCGATATGTAAGCGAGATGGCAGAGGAATATCAAAATTGCATGCGGGTCGAATGACCATCACGGAGGTCAATGCTGTTGGGGTCCCTCTGAGTCCTAAGAAAGCAACGGTGAGATTTCGAACCATCTGCGAGATACTTGGAAGGGAACGGGTCCCCATCACCACACCAAGTTGGAAGTCTCTGACAGAGGTAGAGAGAGGCCAGTTGTGGACTGAAATTTCAAGCTCGTTAAGCTATCGAAGCGAGACCGAACGCGTAGAGACGGCGGCGTTGCTCGCGATGGGACACGCGTGGAGGACCTTCAAGAGGACGCTTGTCACGAAGTACGTGAACACAGGTCGGACGCCCTTCACGAAATATCAATTCTTGTTGCGGGATATGTGGGACGCCTTTGTGCGGATGAAGACGACAACCGAATTTCAAGAGCAAAGTACGGCGCACAAGGCTCTCCAAGCACAAAACACTCAATGGACAACGGAGGATGAGAACGCAACCCCGCCATTTGCTGAGATCACAGACGAGCGCGTCCAAAGCTGGTTAAGAGCGAGGGCATCAGCCACATCGGGTGGCATCTCTTTCACAAACCCGACAGATGAGGAAGTGTCCCAACGTCTGGTAAATATGTCGAACTACCTATTTGTTAATATGTCCATAACTTCATAGTGTCTAAAATAACATGATGGCCTCTTGCAGCAAGCATTGACTACTGAATCTTCCCAAGGCTCCTTCGAAGCAGTCAAGGCGAAGGATATACTATCCACGGCCTTGGGAAACAAGGAGCACCCGGGTCGCACGCGAGGCGTTGAGGTTTACGTAACTTGGAGGGACGGATTCCCACAAGACTACTACATGTTTAGGAGTAGGAAGAGATCCAAGGGTGGGCGCGAGGACCGGTTGGTAGAGGAGATTAATGTGAGGCTTACTGTAAAATTTCAAGGACAGATAACAAGATTGCAGGATCAAATGAATCAACTCCTCAACCAGTCACAAGCCACCCCCGTTATTTTGGGAGCCAATCCTCAGCATCGGAGTAGCATCGCGTCCACACCAAATTCTCAACATGGCGACGTCCAATTACCTATCGACGACATCAAGGTAATGTACATCTCTGGAATGCTCCAAAGATAGACTTATAGGATGTCTTAGCTAATTGTGTATCGTTTTGTAGGAGCCGATGCCCTACAAGCTCTAAGTGAAGCTCGTTGGGTCCATTTCTATTGAGATTGGGCGGGGGATGGCGTATCCATGCCAGGAAGGGATAGTGCAACACGGTGCCCAGCTGGCGCAGGGTTACGTCAGGGTCCAGGTGGACATGGTACATGATAATTCATGGCCGTCCCGCTGGAGATTCACCTAAACGAAGACATCATAACACTAGGGGATGTCATGCACACTTTTATCCAGTGGCCCAAGAAGGACATCGCCCTAGACCCTGCAGTGCCACGATCTCGACACGACCATGCCTCTCCAACAGGACCCTCGATGACTCCACCTCAACCTTTGCTTCAGAAGGCCGCCTCATCGGTTCCCGTGGAGAAGACGCCGAAGGAACAAGAAAAGCGTGTCGCTGTATCGGTTCCCGAGTCGCCTCATAGGAAGATTTCTAGCGGGCGAGTCGTTAAGGCCAAATCTAAATCGAAGAACATTAAGGCGCTTCCAAAGCTCGAGGAAATACTCCCTCGGAAGTCCGTTGGCCCCCAACACAATATTAGCCCGCAGTGGAATAGATTGCTAGTCTTTGCATGTCTGGTACATGCAAAGACCAAAGAGAAGGGGTGTGACACTAGAATCACCGTCAGATACACGAGGGAGCATTTCTTCGACGAGCCGGGCCACTTCGTCGTGGGCTTCGACGACTTATTTGACCTATTCAACCTCAATTCCCTCGACGCCTTGTTTCTATGATGTCGGATACTGTAAGTGTGTACAATGAAGTTCTACATTCACGTAATACCGATAAATATCACAACTCATTGCTTATGTATAGATACATGATGAATATGGCCCAACGATGACAAGAACTGGTGGGTTTCCTCGACCCACACTTGATCTTTGAGCAATGCATCATCGAACACGCATCCTACGTCGTGAAATACATAACGATGAGATTATTTGCTCAGGGCAACAAGGACTACATAATGGTGCCCTACAACCAGAAGTAAGTGCTTCACTACTTGCTATATAAATTTCATTTGTACTTTATAGGCAGCACGAACTTAGGTTTAAAGACTATAGCAATATACATGAGTAGATTTCACTAGATCCTTTTAGTCATTATACCAAAGAGGAACAAGGTAATATACCTTGATTCCCTACTCGACAAAAAGCACGACTTCACCCTTATGTAAGGAATACTCGACAGGTATGCTCATTTTCTCCACACATAACTCTATTGTAGTCTTCCTTCATTTGAAATGGCCAAGGATAGCTTTTTAGAATCACACGGGTCGTTCAGCACCTATGTTGCCGAGGGAGGAACACACAATGTGAGGACCCCCGGGTTATTCCCGTGATACCGAGGCCTTCCTGGTCTTATGGAGATAACTCTGGGCCTCAAGTTAATGGATTCTAAGTTAACTCCATCTAAGTGAGAGGTCTTTACTGAAACTAGAGCCCCGGTGATCATGTGTACCGCTCCTTTGCAAGTACTGCATGATTATCGGTTCTCTAAACAATCAAAGACCACACTTAGTGATTTAAAATGGAATCCATGAACAGTGAACATGAGGCCATGTTGGCTCCCAAGATCAGCAACCAACATACCCAAACTCACATACAACATTGATCACATCCATACAACATCCATACATTAATAGTTCAAAAGACATACATCAAATATAGTTCAAGTCTACAACTATTAGAAGTGGCCGACCGACCAAATTCAAATAAGAACTTAAAGTAGCTGCGGAAGCAAAGTAAATAAACCAAAAGTCCAGCATGGTATGCCCCACAACCCATCAGCAACCGACTGGGAGTTAAATGATAGCACTACTCGTCAGTGTCGCCTAAATCAACACTCACAAGCTCATCGGGCTCAAAGTCTTCCTCACTTGGAACCAGTAGACAAACTGGTTGAATACAAAGGTACTCGCAAGTCTTACACAAATAAAAATTAGTTATGCATAGTGGACATTCAAAGGATAGCATTAGTGTCTTTAGTTTTGCGAAAAACACAATAATTTTCCAACCTACACATACAAGTTTATCAATTGCCATTTTAAAAACAGATTTGAAGTAGAAGTAAATCATATGATAGAGTAGTACAAATATGAACAAATGAATCAAATAATAACCAAAGTGGCAGCCCACTTTGATACATAAACATACATGAACACCCGTTCATGCCGAATACCAAGTTGTACTCACAAATTTTAATTCAAAGTCTAACAATAGTAACCACATAACTCAAGCAATCGTCCATAACCGCAAACACGGCTATTCGAATAGATTTATCTCTGTAGAGGTGTACTACTTTACCCACACGACTCAACTAGCCCATAAGCCTCAGGATGCCTCCGAATAATGACACACTTCCTTAGGTATGCCGGCTGGGGAGAATCGAGATACAATCATTTTTAGCAAGAAAATCCTATTGAGTTAAGTCCCCCTTGCAAGATGTTCCCTTACTTAGTACAAGCGACGAATAGCACTTGCTAAGCGGCTCACAAATTGTATTGGAAATACCAATGCAATGTAAATAATAAAAATTGGTGCTCCCATGCACACTATAGAATATTACATTGGCTCCTATGGACAAATGATCAACACAAGTGCCCTTACACCACCTTGTGACTTATCACAATAAAACCTTCCTCCTACTTAACCGTACAACACCCATATACCGCGTGTGATAGCACAAGTTTTACTTGAATTAGCGATGTTACCAAAGTTCGGTCCTTGTTGGTCCGGACAAGTCAACCATATACCCGATCTCGTGCACAAAGGCACCCTCACTAGCAACCACTTGTCTAGACCCCAAAACTCTTTTAAAAAGACAAAGTTTAACTCATAAAATAGATACGAAGATCTGGAATGAAAAGAATATAAGAAAGTGTTTCTCCCATAATTGTCGGGTTAATCCCGACAATCAATCTACCGCGTTTAGACTTGCATGGCTAAGCAAACTGGTAGAATATATTTCACACAACCTAACTTAAGCATGTTGATACTAGAATAAATTCAAGGATAACCTCAATGAATAGGATATATCTAACTACACATAATAAAAATAGCGACATAATAAAATAAGTATGCAAGCAATTATCATTGTACTAACTTATCAAAAACTGGGTTCAAATATGATACAAAAGAAAGTTCAAATAATGCTTACCTTGCTAGTAGATAAATTTCTTACTCTCAGTGGCGTAGAGTCAATATCAATCGCTTTGGGATCTATAGAATTAACAATACCGATAAACACCGAGAAATACCTCGAAAATCAAAGTGCTAAAAAATGCATGATTTTTCTACAGTGGATAGTGCATGATTTTAGATGAAATAATTATTCCATTTGGAGTTATTATGTGAAAGTTATAACAATTCGAATTCCAAATTCCAATATGTCATTGTTTAAGCAATTTAATTACTTGGTCAAAATTTGCAGAGCAGTGGGGGATACAAGGATTATATAGATAAATAGAGAATATTATTACTAGTCAAAAACATCTGGGTTCAACTCATTTGGAGTTTTTATGCATCAGTTATACATTTTCAAATTTATCGGCCTTTTTCTATTGTAAAAATAATAGAGTTATGGATCATTTTCCAAAATTATATTCTCTGCTATAGAGACAAGTTTGAAAGCAATTTTATAATAAAGTTCATTAAAAATAAAAATTATAAACCTTTGGTTTCATCCATTTTAGCTAGGGACTACGAACAATATATATATATATATATATATATATATATATATATATATATATATATATATATATATATATATATATATATATATTGTTATAGTCCCACCTACTGGAGGGGGTTGTCGGCATGAGGAGGATGAGACAGTAGCCACGGGTAACTTCATCGAGCCTGCAAGTTTAAGAAGCATGGTACATCGAGGAGAATCGTGAACATCCAATTATCTGGATGTCGTCAATAGGTAATTGAATGTCACTATGTTTAGAAAATGGCGTGGACACGTAGGTACTCTGACTGGGAAGTGGCATCATGTATCAGCAACCAACCATAGAACTTGACATTAAGGAATGGTTGGTCACGATACTGATCTACTCGATCGAATACCATGCGCATCAACTTGCAGGCTCGATCAAGTTGCTTGTGGTCATCCGTCAGATCCTCCTCATGCTACGTGAGGACCCTCGAAGTGGCCGGGGACTACGAACAATATATATATGAAGCCGGTTTTAAAGGCACAAGCAGCCACTGCTTGAGAGACTTTATAGAGAAGAGATCAGGAATGGAATGGTAGGACGTACCTAGAACGCAAGGTATGAGAACTTGACCGATATGGACACGGTTACACAAACAAAGGTGAAATGAATGGCGAGGGGCAGGTAAAGAGGTGTTGTAGTAGTTTTTGACTCATTTAGTCTTGTTTTGGTATAGAATACACACCAATTAATAAACAATTGATGATCAGAGGCACAAGCTTGGTAAAAACTCCATAAATTTGTATGTTAATTGCAGCTTTACAAATTAGCCTAACCTTTACAAATCTGAAAAGCTAATTGCAGCTTTCAAAAGTAGAATACCATATAGGAACATACCATAAGATTAGTTACGTATACAAAAACTTGTATGTGTAAAGACTGATGTTTTGCCCCCATCCGAACCACATCTCATGAACCAACATCATACACAGAGAACCCACCCATATCATCCAACCATCACAGAACACCCACCATAGCCCACACCATTCATCACCCACATCATAGAGCAAGGGGAGGGAAAGAGATAGAGAGTAAAGGGGAGTAGTTACCCTAGTGCAACCGGCAAATCGACCACTAGCAGTAGCTCACCACATCCATCTCCTTCATGTATGCATAAGCAACAACAACCCACATCAGTAAACAAGTCAAACTCAAACCCAAAAACTAAAGCAATAGAGAATGGAGAGGTAACTGAGGGAGGTCGGTGGAGAGGTAGCCGGGGTCGCGCACGCCGGGGGGGAGAGGACGAAGAGGGGAAGGCGAATCTAGCGGCGGGATGGTGGATTTGGCTTGGGGGAGGTCGATTGGACCGGCGGTGGTGATGGTAGCAGTGTTACCGTAGTTGTGTCACAACGGTGACACTGCACAAGACACTCTTACGATAGAGTGTCTTGTGCAGTGAACCGTGGTGTCACCACTAGTAGCGACAGGAAGAAGGGCGGCGTCGGTGATAGGGTCGGGGAGAAGGCGCGACTTGGGGGAGGCCTTCGGGAGGAGGCCTCGGGCGGCGGCGGCGGTGACGGGGACTCTCGGGTGGAGAGGGGAATGGGCGAGAGTAAGGGCATAGGGGACTGACGAGTTAAGGTGAAAACCCTAGCGGGCTATATTAATAAAGGGATCTCACAAATGGTTCTATTATGGAACCATCAGTGATACTTATCACAGATAGTTCCATAATAGAACCATCCATGATATGGTCTCATATCATAGACGGTTCCATAATAGAACCATCTTTGATAAATATACATCACAGACGGTTCCATAATAGAACCGTCTATGATAATATTCATACATAAATACAAATTCAGAACATATGACACATTCACATTTTAGTAAAGAATTATATATAAATATTTGCTAAAATTATGCTAAAACCAGTAATTTTACAACAAGTAGTTCAACATCCCTGCAAAGAACTTGGCATACTCATGTCTAATCCTGCAGTCATCGCTGCAGAAGACTACGTAGTCGTCCCACCCTTCCCTCACGCCGCAGCTAGTACTCATGCACCGGTGGCCATCCTCCGACAGCGCCCACACTTGGCCCAGTGGCCCGGTCATCTTCTTCCATGCCGCCTCCTGGACCATGTCCGCAGCAAACCTGTGGCACTACTTGCACTCCTAGTTGGTCCTCTTGGCCGTCTCGCACCTACCGCCAGCCGGCTCACCCTCGACCTAGCTGATTTAGTGCTTCCCAATGTCGTGCGTCTTGCCAGCCATGTAAAGGAGGAGGCCGAGCATGTAGGCTGCGGCCTTGTGGCCAGCGATGGCCGCTGTTCAAGGAGCACGAGGCTGCGCTGCATGTCTTGGGATGCGAAGACAAGTGCGAGGCTGACGATGAAGCTGGCCTCGGGTTGCCGACACCGGACTAGGTGGTTGACAACAGCGAGGTAGCGCTCGTTGTTCTACCACTTCATCGCCTCCTCTTGCTCTAGCACCACGTGCCTCCCCATGGTGCGCTCCTTGGACATCTTGTACATGGCCTTGCAACTAAAATTCAAGACGACAGAATCTTAATATAAGAATTACTCCATAAGAGAAAATTAAAAGGCCAAATTAAGGTCGTAGTTGCTAGTCAAATTCAGTTCACAGCTGTATATTGGACACAAAACGAAATCAACACAAGATTATTTTGTGCCGTATCAACTGATACAACTTTTTGGTTTTTCTCTTTTTTATAGATTTTCACAGAAATTACAATCAGGTTCACTATCGGAACCTGAAACCAAAACGAACACCTGAATCTTTTCGACAACTAGGATATGATACGCTATAGTCATCTTGACCCGACTCTAACAAAAGCGAGCGAGAATCTTGACTCCTTCGGACCTACCAAAAACAAAAGAACAGAATACATACGTGACTCGTAGGCTGCAGAGGTCAACCATGGGCCGAGGAGAGCTCGCGGCCATGAGGTCGATGATGTGGACGATGACATCGTGAGGAAAAGTGACAACGATCACTGACCTCCTCGCCTTGGTCCTCGCCGTCATGCTCTGCGTGCTCACCATGGTGTACATATTCAATACCATGTGTGCTCACCATGGTGCGCGATGATCATTCTTATAAAACGTCGAAGAGACACATCGTAACATTGGCGCGTGAGACGAAGAGACGCATCATGCGGGAGCCGAAAGATTGAATTATCACATATGGTTATATTTAAAAACCGTTTGTGATGTATGTAATCACAGATAGTTCTTATTAAAAACCGTCTGTGATGATCCCTCCAGCTTTAGTTGTAAACATATGAAAATGAGCGTTAACCGTATTTATAAAAAACAATCCCTAAAAAGACAGTGATGCTTTGGTTACCAACGATTTATTAGGTGCAAATTCTAATAAATCCTATCCGTCGGACTTCTGTCTTTATTCGTTAATTTAATCTTGCCACAAGTTATTAAGCCTATAAATAATCATCAGAAGGGTTGAACTAAGAAAAAATCACTCACAAACTTTCCATCTTTTCTTACTTCCATTTCTTCTTAAAGTTCTCATCTCCGTACCCTTCTTGTAAGACAAAATTCACGAAACAAATTGACTTTTTGACCACCGTGGAAAGAACAAAATCTATGGATGACTTCAATTTAGGTGGTCGAAAAGTCAATTTGGTCTATGGATTTGAAGTCTTCATCAATTTGGTCTATGGATTTGAAGTATTCAAGAAATTGGTAGAAGATCATATCCCTGCGATCAAGTGAGCACTTCATTGTCTATGATGTGTAACTTCTGATCAATCGATCACGTGAAGTACTTCTTCTTTCTTGTGTTGACCGGAAGTTACACGTCAAGACAATGAAGTTACACATGATACAGAACAAGGTGCCTACTGGATTACATATCTTCTGCTTTCTTCTGCTGGGGAAATCAGCTTCAATCCGGCCACTTTAAAAGATCAATCCGACCTGAAGAGTGGTTGCAATCGACTAATCAATTGTTTCTAATTACAGACAGTTCCAATAAATAACCGTCTGTGAATTTAGTAGTATCACAGACCGTTCTTGTTTAGAACCGCTGCAGTGATACTTCTGAACGATCTTCAACATGAACTATCGTGATATTACCTCTTCACTGAGCGGTTTTTAATGTAGCGATAACACAGAGCAGTCTCTAAACCAAAATAAATGCGTGATTGCATGTATCTGAGATGGTTTTGGTTAACCGTCTGTGATGAGGCGTCCAGTATTAGCCTTTTTGTAGTAGTGTCCTCTTCTTTAAGGTAGCTCCTCTCCTCTCTTTTCTTCACCCGGTACACAGTGAGATTTTCCCCTTCTTGGTTCTTCCTCTCTTCCGATTTGATTTCGGTTTTGGGTGGTGGGAGTTGTTGCACCGTCGTGGTTGGTCACGGCGTCGTCGGCAGTGAGGTCCGAGCTCCTCCTCCTTGCGCCATCTCCCTGTTGAGGTCATAGTGAGGACATTTGGGTGTTGCTCCATTAAGGCTTGGACCCGGCCGGCTCGGGATTGAATTGGGAGAAAAGGCTTCGGATCAATGGTGTTTTCTGCTCATTGGTGCATTCGGTCGATGCATCTCGTTGTTGATTCTTGTGTGGCATTATTCCTAGTACCTCAACTTCATGTTTAGTGTGTCCCGAATTGTGAAGAATCCAGGAGCGTATCTTTATTTAAGCAAAATATCTACAAAGTTGTTTACAAAGTGGCCTTGGGCCAAGCACATATATACAAAGAGCAAAAGAACAAAAGGTCACGGGGTCCATCGGCACACCACAGGCGGTGTGGAAGGCACAACCTATTCGCTTTGGTCTTCTTCACTTTAAGATCTTCTCTGGCAAAGATTGTAATGAGCAAGTGAGCACAACAACCGTGCTACATAAGTTACACAGAGTGGATTAGCAAAATGACATGCATATATGGATAGTCAAGGATGGCATAGTATGGTTAATTTGCACAAAGCCAATTTTCTTTCAACTACCATTACTAAGTTCCAAAGCAGGTCTTTAAATAGATGAAATTCATTTTTATCAAAGCAATTTTTCAATTGGATAACATTCATCAACGAGTTGGTGAAGGATACCCTCCTGACAATAGGCTCCCTGCCCAAACCCATGGGATAGCAATCCCAAAACAGATTTAAAAACATTTCTGGAAATCCCCAAAATCAACATCTAACTCTGAGTGGCCTTTGCCCGGCTGCGTCCATGACCGTGGACACGGCTATTCGAATAGATTTAACTTTCTGCGGAGGTTGTACACTTTACCCACATGACATGATTTCTCTAGTTTATCCCAGGCATCCATCAATGCCACCTCTCACTACCAAAGGTAAGAGGTCTAGAGCTCATGACAAGGCCTTTACAATGCATTGCTCCACCCACGACCTTTCCTTACTAAGGTTTCACCCCCTATGGACAACAATCTGGCGGAAGCCCCTCTTGCACCGATGAGAGCAAGTGGGTCATAAAGACCATCAATCCTACAAGACCTCCCACACCTCCAATGGAAGCAACATATGGTGAAGTTTTGCAACTTACTCGGCCAGGTCCCACGCCCCGTGCGGAGACATGTGGTTGCACGATTGTGGCATAGCCCATTATAGGCTTGGCATTGGTGGGCTCAAAGACCGATCCTCACATGACTAGGCGACTTTCACAAACCCTGGACGGTAGTGGCGATATTGTATCTCCAATGACCACGTCCTTTCACCACAATATATAATAACGACCTAATTCGGCAAGGGGTGATTGGTTTCTAAAGGATAAGAGGTCTGATATACACAAAGGAGTCGGGAGGTCCCGCGTGACTAAGGTTCGGACAACGAGGACTTCATCAAAGCCCCTGCTCAAGGAGGTCTGGTTAAAGGCCACGGAGGTCTAGGGACGGTGGAGGTCTGGTTGAGATTAAAGACAAGTTGAGGTCAGGCATCTCGGAGGAGGTCAAGTTCAAACGTAAAGGGAGGTCCCTAAAGAGAAATAAGCGCAGGGAGGTCCCTTTGGATTGAGTGGGGGGTCCAAACCGTTAGATTCAATGCAAGGAGAGGTCGAGCAGAGGAGTTCGAGAGGAGAGGATCACGGGAGATTCACAAAGGTGGTCAACAAAAGTTC
This sequence comes from Phyllostachys edulis, assembly GCA_036346405.1. Lineage (NCBI taxonomy): Eukaryota > Viridiplantae > Streptophyta > Magnoliopsida > Poales > Poaceae > Phyllostachys > Phyllostachys edulis. The sequence continues at coordinate 26,079,050 of CM070548.1, read as the reverse complement.
GTGAGTCAATGCAACTCAAGGAGATTCCAACCTCTTGGGTGAGATCAAAACCGTGGTGGTTAGAATGAACCCTAAGGAGGTCCATTAAGCCAGAAGAAATGCCAAGGGTTCAAATGAACTCTGGAGAGTCGAAGGCACACATAAGAGGTCCTTTGGAATGCATGGAGGTCCTAATGAAAAGAGGTGCAGGCCTACAAAGGTGCCCATGCAACAAGAAGTCTAGACTTAAGAGAAGTCACGAGCAGAAAAGGTCTAAACCCTTAGAGATTCGAACCAACAAAGAGGTCCAAGGGACCAAACTCAAGGAAAGAGGCACGGACATAAGGGTTTGTCGGTGAGAAAAGGTCCAAGCCTCAAGGGAGATCTAACCTCAAGTGTTCTTTGGGAGGTCTAGGCCATAGAGAAGGTCTAAACCTACATAGCGGGAAAAGATAAAGCGGAAGGAGGATCTACCAAGCATACAGGGAAGAGATACCAACAACTCAAACCTCTCCATGAAACCAAACTTGAATTCTCATTAAAGTAAATAGTTTTAATTTATTTTACACATTTTAAAAAAGATTTAGAAAATCGAGAATTTGATTCACTACTACAAAAAAGGCTATACTAGACGCCTCATCACAGATGGTTCCCCATAACCGTCAGTGTTGTAATTATCACAGACAGCTTTAAAAGCACGACCATCTCTGCTATTGGAGCTAATATCACAGATGGTTCGTATCACGAACCGTCTGTGATACTTTACAGACGGTACAAACCGTCTGTGATAAGTATCTCATCACAGGTGGTTTGTATTAAAAACTGTTTGTGATAAGTATCTCCCTGATTTTACCATGACTTGGATGTCTACCTTCATATAGGTAGGCATCCAAGTCATGGTAAAATCACAGAGTAAGGAATATATGTAGGCATCCAAGTCATGGTAAAATTAGGGAGTCACAGACGATTTTTAATATGAATCATCAGTATTAAATACAATCACAGACGGTTCATGTTGAAAACCGTCTGTGAAGTATCACAGATGGTGTTTGATACAAACCGTTTGTGATATTACGGTCACCACAGATGGTTTTGGTTTAAAACCGTCTGTGATTTGCAGCGCGGGAGGGCGGAAATTTTTGGATGCGTCCGCGGGACGGCGGACATTTTTGGACGCATGCGCGGAAGGCGAAATGTTTTAGTGTTGTTCTTATATATTATAGCCACACCGTCCTTGTCTTCTATGGCTCTCTCCCTCTCCCCTCCCCACACTGAGCTCCGGCAACCGCCCTCGATTCTCTGGCATGGTTCGGCGAGGAGACGCAGCTACCGACGACGACGAGGAGGATGGACGCGCAAGAGCTCCATGTCTGCCGTAAGAGGACGACACACGTTCGTAGCTTGCTATTTCACGGCGCATCTAGTGAGCGGGGCGCTACGGCTTGACCAGTACCACCAGATCTGGTCGTCTCCAATCTTGGCCTCAGGTGACTACGAAGTTTTGCCCCCAACTCCCCATCCAGGTTTCTTTCTCACTCTAATTTCGTCCCCTCTATCCTATTAGATCTCGTTCTCAGTGAGTACCCCCATCTGTGGTCAACAAGGGAGGTCGATTCGGTTCGACATGGACGCCTCTACTCGACCTCGTCTTCATCAGAGAGTGAGCCATTAATTGAGAGAGAAAGAGAGAGTATCTTTTAATTACATTCTTGCAAACTATCTAAAGAGCATATAGAAACTACTATCCAGCAATTGATTGGTTTGGCTCAAAATTCGATTCTTTTTTTTGCAATAGAAAAAACTATCACATACGGTTTTTACTAAAAAAAACATGCTGTGATAGTCTATTTTCACATACGGTTCTAACAAGAACTATCTGTGATAATTGACTATTGAAGACGGTAATTGTTTAGAACTATCTGTGGTAGCTTTTTTCACAGACAGTTCAAAAACCGTATGTGAGGACCTCATATTATCACAGACCCATAAAGTCAGATAGTTCAGAAAACCGTCTGTGATGACTATTTTGAACCGTCTGTGATGACATTTTCTGTAGTAGTGATTGGTTTACTTTGCAGAGTGTGTCGTGCTAGTATATTTCAGATTATACTATCTTGTATCCATATCTAGCATAGGGTGACTTTGTATGGTATTCTTGTGGGCTTGTGAATTGCTCGATGAGGATTATTATTTCTAGTGGGATTAGATTGGCAATTGATATCATAAATTAGACTTGAGCTTGTTAATTGCATACTATTGTCAAGTTATTCATTTATTTCTATTGAGAATGTTACATAGTTCTGTTTGTTTACACTGTGATTCGGTTACTTCATTGCTGACCGAATTTGATTAAGTTTAAATTCTGATCTTGTATTGATCTGTTTGATCATTATGTTGGTTAAAAGTGTTAAGTGATGTTATTGTGAGTTATGAGATAATTTGACTTATGTTCTTGTCACCTTGGTAAGGCATTTAGTTTAGCTCAAGGTCTGATTTATTTCTTGAAAATTGTCATATCTAATTAGTGAAAAGACTAGACAAAAGTGGCGAGGAGGCCAAGAACTAATTTTTGAACAGCCAGACATCCGAGAGCAATAAATAACTATTAAATCCGAGCATTATGCTGATTTTAATTGTCCACATGTTCTATCTTTTTAGCCTATTACCTTGTTTAATTGACATGAGAAGTTTACATACTAAACTCATTGATTGTATGTTGTTTCTGTCATTTAAATGTTGCTGAAAATATGCTTTTATGTTCATAAATGCTGCTGAAATTATTTCTAAATATTTGCTAAAACTACTAATTTTACAACACGTGCTTCGTGTTCGTCCCCTTTTCTTATGGGATATAACTACTGCTTTTTTGCAGCTCGATTGGCACTTTTCATGGGATGATGTTGGAAAAAATTTTCTTTCGATATATGGTTGTATTTTTCGGATAAAGATTAATTAGCAGTAGCAGTTATCTTAAGGACACCGAGGTGTACGTACAACAAAGAGTTAGATAAGTTGGGTGCATATGCTAGCTAGACTTTGCTTAACCATGCGTACGATACCGCCTTTTTTTTAATTTCTTTTGATAACCGTAAGAAAACCTTAGTGTCGCAACATGCAGCTATAACTCTCAATTAGCAAAAGGAGCCAGTTCCTTCATGTCTACGCATGCAGGATGGTCGGATCAATCTCGTGTTTATATATAGTAGGCACATGGGTGGACCCAACGGAGGTAAGCATGGGCTAGCGCCCTGCTACCCCTAGTTGGATAGTGGGTACCCCTTAGTCCCTCCTTCTATCTATAGATGCCATGGCTGCTAGCTTTGGTATGAATCGAAGGTAGATGATGACTACCCATGAGATTTGGACCGTGTTAGATGTTTTTTACCTAGTTGGGCCAACTGGTCAAGCCCAACTAACCCATTACCCCCACATGACCCTATCCCACTCGGCTCTCTCTCCCCACCAATCAATTCCCCAATGCCCAATTTACTAGGCACCGCTTGACATCGAGCAACTCACGGCTGGCGATAGCGAACCCTAGCGACAGCGCAAGGTGGCGAGAGCTCTTGAGCGTCTTGATGCGGCGTGTGGCTTGCAGACTATGGAGCGGTGGTCGCGGGCATGTAGTTGCGCCTGGGAGCAAGTTGTCGGACCGCCGGACAAGGAATAAACGTGAATCTTATGTGTATATTTTGCTAGTCCCAGGAATAAACGCTAGCACACACATTCACAACATTTGGCATCACAAACATACATTCACATACTAATATCAAGCAAAAGGGTGTAGTCTACTTAAGTTATTACAGGAGTAGTACAACCATAGCCGACTGGCCAAATAGACAAATATCAGAGAAACAAAGTAGCAGTGGAAATTAAGTAGTAGTAGCAAAAGTCCAGCAGTGTGCCCACTGATCCCTCAGGCAACCGACTCGGAAGCAAGGCCTAAGTAGACCCGTCACCGAACCCTTCGGTGTAGGTGCAAAGAACTCGTCGTCAGGCATTGGATTATCTGCAAATTCTAAACCAACAACAATAGCAAGATTGAGTACTTGTGTACTCAGCAAGACTTGTAGTGTATCGCAAAAATTATATTAGATGCAAGGCTAACAAGTGAATGGCTATACTCTACAAGTTCTTTTGCTCAAAGCCAAGTTTATTTGCAATAATCATAAGTAATAATTTACAACGGAGATTTGAAAGAGCGGTTTATGAATAAGTAAGTGCGAGCGATAAATAGTAATGGCTGAGCAGTAACAACAAACACTTACAACCTTCCCGTTGTAAGAAAAAATAAATGAGTTTTGCCATAGAAATGGCAGCGACAGATTCGGTTCAACCATTGAAATGGCAACACTGCTATAGAAATAGCAAAACAGTCATTGAAATGACAAATCATACTATAGACATAGCAACAAACCATAGACATGGTAGTTAACTCAACAAAGTAAAACCCCATGTCATTACCCCGACATTTTGTGACAAAACAGTTTCAAAACAAAAGCTACCACCATACCAGCCGCACTAAGCATGCTCATGACAACGAGCACGACTATTCGAATAGTTTATCACTCTGCAGAGGTGTACAACTCAACTTTACCCATAGTACGCGGTACTCCAGTTGCCTGTAATATCTCTAGTTTGTTCGGCATCCGTCGATGCCACCACTCACTTTCGAAGGTAAGCAGTCTAGAGTTCGCGCAGCTTGACCTTTACATTATCTAGTCCTAACCTTACACTAGCCTGCGAATCATTATCCTCATCCGTCGGGATAAAGTATGCTCTTGGTAGTAACATGGTAACACATCGGATGAGGAGCCTTACTCGCCGGACAGCCCCCGTTGAGTAAGTCCCTCACTTCGCCCGGATAGAAACCCGTCAAAGTGAGGCATTCGCAGTTAGGTCGACAGTACCGAATCATCGGCATGGCGCCCATACTTCTGCCTACTGTCATGCAAGGCTAAGATTTCAACCACTTAGTTAGCTACAGCCATCCCACAATAGCACATATGGTTGTACGATTAGGTCTTAGTCCCGGATTTGCTGGCTTTAGTCCTTAACCGACAATAGGCAAGATCTCCACCCTATCTACTAGTGAGTTACAAAACCTCACTTTTTCAGATAACAACATAACTTGCCTATGTCTAAAAGACTAAAGTTTTCATGTCATTTTCATCCAAATAACGAGTAACTCCCGAACATTTTTCAAAATAGTCCCAAGTTCTCAAAGTACATAATGTCCATAAAACAATTTTCTAGAAATTCTATTGCTCTAATTGCATTTGTACAACAACTGCACTCAAAAGCTTCCAAATGACATTACACATTGTCTAACCCATACTCTAATGGTTACAACAGTAAAGAAATCAATATTTCAAGGAGACAAATGCAGCAAGTAGGATTTACATCTACCATTTTCCCAATAATAGCATTTTTACACAAAAATACACACATGCATAATAGGATTTGCAAAACAAGGTACAATAAGTAAAATACTAGGATCAATATGATCAAAGAGGGTGCTTGCCTTGCTCTTGCTGTTCTGGAAGTATAACGGATTGATCGTCGCAATAGAAACACGAATAATCGACGTCTAAAAAGAGTCAAACAAGAATCAAAATAATATTCAACAAAAGCAACAGCAATAAGAATAAAATATTTTTACATATTTAGATAGATTATGAATTTAGGGACTGGCCTCACTAGATTTGGAGTTATGTAGCAAAAGTTATTAAGCTTTTACTAACACTCGGTTTGAATAAACCAGAATAAATGGAAAATACGTTTTTCTAACGGAGAAAGCGTATTCTCGCGTATGTTACATGGGTGGTTCGCATTCCAACAAGGAAAACGTATTCCAGCATATAACTGAAAATGTACTTTCTATTTCCCAAAGGGTTTTGGTTAAGCCGAGCAATGGGGCCCTCTTGTCGGTGAGGCAGCTCAAGGGTTGTGTTGTGCACTAAAGCTGTGGCGCCCGCATGTCATAGACTCAAGCAAGTTAAAGATTTGGAGTTAACTTAACTGCTCGGTCCCACATGCAAGTCACTCATTAGCTCTAACTAAACAGTTGAACACTTTGCTAATCCTAATGGCGAGCTCTGATGTGTAAGCAGCGTTGTGTCATGGCGGTGGTGCTGCGGTTGCTTACTTCATACGTTGTGGGGCTCGGTGGGGCAAAATGGGTGCTTGAATGGGTTCTGACACTAATGCTTTTTCTTGCCATGCAACGGCATGGCTCGAGGTAACTTAACGCGGTGACAGCACGGCCATGAGGAGGAGTGACTACAGCAAAACGTGACAAGGTAAATGAGCGAAGCTCTTGGCAAACTAATGTGCACAAAATTATCTAGGGACTATTTAGAGTCTACGAAATGGCGAATAATGGAGGATGTCGAGGCACGTTATCGACGGTGAAGTCTTGTGGCGGCGTCGGCCGTCGTGGAGAAGAAACCCGAGTGAAGTAGAAAGAAATCCAAAGATTGTATAGGCTTCAGGGTGTCTTGGTGATGCTCCAGGTGTAGTGAATTGGCTCGGGGTGCTTTAAATTGACGGTGATGCTTGAGGCGGCGTCCTGGTCGGAGATGAAGAAGAGGATCCCAAACAAGAGCTCCTGTGTACCAAAAGCTCAATTGTTTGAGGGGAAATGCTCAAGATGTTAAGAGACGCGATGTGACGCGAGAGAAAAGATACAAAACCCTTCACGGCGCCGGAGACGAAGACGACGGCGCACTGTGATTTTAGGGTTTTCGCTCTTGGGGCTCTAAGGTTCGATTTAGTGGATGAAAAGAGAAATGGGTGCGCGCATGAGCTTGGAAAAGGTATTGCGAAGCTTGGGGTTGTCCTTATATAGGCTGGGCCGCAAAGATGACCAAGAAGAGCTTTGGGCAGAGCGCTCCCATGTTGTACGGGCAGCTAGGGGTTAGTGCGGGCAGGCATAGGCGCGACAATGAATTGCGAAGCGACAGGAGTAGTTGAGCTGCAACGAAACCGTGGGCGGTGAGGTCCAAAACGTTGGGCGACGGAGCTCAACATGGTGATTCGCTGGAGCTCCCGGGTGAGAGGTGGACGACGATCCCTACGCTCGGGACCCACCAATCAGTGACTCGGTAAGTGAAGATCAAGTCGTGACGGTTAGATCAGAAATGGACGGCCACGATTGATTGTGCTTTGTTCGAGCGGTCGAGCGGCCCAATCCATCTGGTGCGTTCATTTCTAACCAACGGTTGAGATGAGGGCCTTTATTCGGACGGTCCGAACGCCCGATTCATCTCAATCGTTCAAATCGAATCAGCGGTGCGCGTTTAAGTGAAGCGGTCCGATCGTCTCATTTGATCTGGATGCTAGATTTTAAATCCAACGGTGCACAAAGCTGGCGCTTCTTCGGGCCTAGTCTGCTTTGGCGAGGATGTCGGGTTCGACCGTGTGGTTTTGACTCGAGCCCGATGAACAAGATCACAGCTTTGGGTTTTTGAGTTATCAGCTGATTTCTTTGCCGATTTAATTCACCACCCAAACGAAGTCCACAAATTCTAAAAAAATTTGTGTAGGTTACTGGGCTCAAGTAGTTCCTATAGTAAAATTTCCAGAGCCTAACACCTTTTGTGAATTTCTACAAAACTCAAACAAGGTTCTGATCCTAAGAGGTCTTAGGGATTTCTCTACACAAAAATTCATATAGAAATTTTGGTTGAAGGGTTCCTGGGACAAAATGCCCAAAACCATTCTTTTACTTAGGAAGTTTTATTATACTTCCTCTATTTCCTTTTTAGCACCTAATGGTGTACTAGTTTTAGTTTTAAAAACAACACAAGATTTTCAAAATACAAAGTTTAAATGCAAATGTTCAAGGAAAAATTTCCTAATACATTTTGCATTACTTAATCCCAAGATTAGAATTTTGGGATGTTATAGACCTACCCCCCTTACAAAGAATCTCGCCCCCGAGATTCGGTAGGCTCGGAGAAGAATGAAGGGAATTCGGCTCTAAGGCGGTCTTCTTGTTCCCATGTAGCTTCACCTTCGGTGTGGTTACTCCACTGGACTTTCTGCATCTTGATGGCACGGCTTCGCATATGGCGTGGCTTCTTCTAGAACTCGAATTGGTTGTTCCTGGTAAGAAAGATCCGGTTGGATATCCAGGCTTTCCAAAGGAACATATTCAGTGGGGGTTCGAAGACATTTCTTAAGCTGAGATATGTGGAAGACATCGTGTACGTTTGAAAGTTGAGGTGGTAGCTCTAGCTGATAAGCTACCTCGCCTCTTCTTTCAAGAATTCGGTAAGGACCGATATATCTTGGTGACAATTTCCCACTAACTTTGAAACGGCGGATACTTCACATTGGTGAGACCTTGAGATAGACAAAATCGCCTACTTCAAAGTTCAACTCACGGCGATGACGATCGGTGTAGCTCTTTTGTCGTGACTGTGCTTCTTTTAAGCGTCTCCTTATTACATCCACCTATTCTTGAGCTTCGTGAATGACAGTAGGTCCAAAGAATTATCGTTCCCCAGCTTCGGACCAAAACAGCGGGGTTCTACACTTTCTTCCATATAGTGCTTCAAATGGAGATATTTGAAGACTGGCCTAGAAACTGTTGTTGTAGGAAAACTCAGCGAGCGCTAAGCATTTCTCCCAATCAGTGCTATAGGACAACACACATGCTCGCAACATGTCTTCAAGTATTTGATTTGTCCTTTCAGTCTGGCCCCCGGTTTGAGGATGGAATGTCGTGCTGAAGAAAAGCTTGGTTCCCAGCAGTTCATGTACACTATCCCAAAATCGGGAAGTGAACTGAGGCCCTCGATCAGAGGTTATAATCTTTGGCACGCTATGCAGATGGATGATATTATCCATATAAAGTTCTGCAAGCTTGGCTCCATTATAAGTGGTCTTTACTGGAATAAAGTGGGCTACCTTGGTCAGGCGATCCACAATCACCCATATGGAGTCATGCCCCTTTCGGGTCCTTGGTAACCCCGTGATAAAATCCATGCCGATTTCATCCCATTTCCACTCAGGGATATTCAGGGGTCTTAGTAATCCTGCTGGTCGTTGATGTTCTTCTTTGACACGTTAGCATACGTCGCACTAGGCAACATGTGCGGCGATGTCTTTCTTCATACCGGGCCACCAGAATTGCTTTCGTAAATCCTGGTACATCTTGGTGCTTCCGAGATGAATGGAGAGAGGAGTATCATGAGCTTCGCCCAAGATTAACTCTTTGATACCTTGATCATTGGGAACACAAATTTGATGTCCACGCATAATCAATCCCTTCGGTCCTTCGGAAAAATATGATTTTCCGTCCTCCCGGAGATTTTGCTTGATTTCGGCTATCGTTGGATCCTTGAGTTGGGCAGCTTGGATTTGCAGTTCCAGAGTAGGTTGCAGAGCCAGGGAGGCAACATAACCTCCTTCAACTATTTCCAAGTTGAGCTTCCGAAATTCTTCATGTAGCATCAGTTGATTTTCTTCGATCGATGCTCTCACATGGTGAAGTTTTCAGCTTAGAGCATCGGCTACTACATTGGCCTTACCAGGGTGGTAATGAATGTCCAAGTCATAGTCTTTGATTAACTCAAGCCACCTTCGTTGCCTTAGGTTGAGATATGGCTGTGTGAAGAAATACTTCAGGCTTTTATGATCTGAGTATACCTCACACCGGTTGCCGATGAGATAGTGCCTCCAGATTTTTAGAGCATGGACCACTGCTACTAACTCCAAGTCATGGTTTGGGTAATTAGCTTCATGTGGCCGCAACTGACGCGAGGCATAAGCCACTACCTTGCCTTCTTGCATTAGTACACATCCAAGGTCGTGGCGAGATGCATCACAATACACTGTGAAGTCTTTGTGTATGTCAGGCAAAGTGAGCACCGGGGCTAATGTGAGTCTTTTCCTTAACTCGCGGAAACTCTCTTCACACGAGGCCGTCCATTCAAACTTTTTTTCTTTCTTCAGAAGCTGAGTCATTGGTCTTGCGATCTTGGAGAAGTTTTCGATAAATCGACGGTAATATCCCGCCAAGCCGAGAAAACTTCGAACTTCAGGAACAGTTTGAGGCTGCTTCCAATCTTGAACCTCTTGGATCTTAGTTGGGTTCATGGCCACACTTCCTTTGGATAGAACATGGCCTAGGAATCCGACTTCTTTAAGCCAGAATGCGCATTTGCTGAATTTGGCATAAAGTTGATGCTCACGTAGCTTGTTGAGCACTAAACTCAAATGTTGTGCATGCTCTTCTTCAATTTTGGAGTAGATGAGAATATCATCGATGAAGACCACTACGAACTAATCCAAGTACTCTATAAAAACTTTATTCATGAGATTCATGAAGTTCGCAGGAGAATTGGTAAGTCCGAAGGACATTACGGTGTACTCATACAAACCATAATGAGTAGTGAAGGCAGTCTTCGGGACATCTTCAGGCTTGACCTTAAGATGGAAATACCCGGTTCTCAAGTCTATCTTGGAGAAAATGCAGGCACATTCATTTGATCGAACAAGTCATCAATCCTTGGAAGAGGATATTTGTTCTTAATGGTGACTTCATTCAGAGGGCGATAGTCAACGCACATGCGTAAATTGCTGTCTTTCTTTGTGACGAACAAAGCAGGACATCCCCATAGAGATGGACTGGGGCGAATAAATCCTTTGTCCAGTTGTTCTTTGAGTTGCTTCTTCAATTCGGCTAACTCATCAGAATCCATACGATAAGGTCGTTTGGATATAGCTGCTGTCCCGGGTATCAAGTCGATTACGAATTCCATGTCCCGATCAGGCGGCATTCCTAGCAGTTCATCTGGGAAGACATCGGGATATTCGCATACCACGAGCACTTGACTAAGCTCTGGGACTATTAGGGAATTGAGCTTGGGCTGTTGCGACAGAGCGCCATGTGTGGAAATAAAGTCGACATGCTCTCTGTCGAGTTGACTAAAGAGACTGCTCATCTAGCACAATCGATAACTCCTTGATGCTTGGATAGCCAATCCATTCCAATGATTATATCTATCCTAGGTGTATCTATCATGATGAGGTCGGCTTTGAATCCTACCCCATTAATTTTAATTGGAATACCTAGACATCCGAATTTTGTTTTCATGACGGATCCAGGAGAGTGGACTATCATGGCACTTTGTAAAGATGCAGCTTCAAGTTCTTGTTGTAGAGCAAACTTTTTAGACACAAAGGAATGAGTTGCTCCAGAATCAAACAATGCTAAGATAGGTACCGAGTGTACAAGAATCGTACCCGTTACCACATCAGGTGATGCGTCGGCCTCTTCAAAAGTAGTGTGGTTAAGACGACCACGTCCATTGCCTTGCGCCGGCTTGGGCGCTTGCTGTCCACCGGGACTGTGAGCAGGGCCCTGGGGTCACTGCTGAACACCAAAAGGCTGAGGTTGCAGTGCTGGAGTATTATTCTTCAGACACTTGTTGGCATAATGTCCGCGCTCATTGCAGCTGAAGCAAGTGACGTTGGCTGCCGGATTTGGAGCATTGGGCTGCTGATTTGGGCGGTTATAGTGCTGAACCGCTGCTTGCTATGGACGAGGTGTTGGTTCTTGAGGCCTCTGTGGTGGTGGTGTAGAAGAGCGAGCATTTGACGGCTACCAAGACCGAGGTCTCAGCTGGCTGCTACTAGCTGATTTTTGTGCAACCCACTTGCGCTTACGGCTCTCGACAACAGCTCGAATGCTATCTTCAACTCGAATAGCTTTGTTGATCAAATCCTGGAAGTTGGAAACATCATGAGTAGTGAGTGACCACTTCATCTCATCATTAAGTCGTTCCCGGAAAAGAGCAATCTTCCTTTCCTCTGTAGGTATCTCAGAGGTGGCATAGCGAGCAAGATAATTGAAACAGTGCAAGTACTCCATCACAGTCTGATTTCCTTGCCGAAGTTCATTGAACTCCCGTCTCTTAATATCCATGATGCTTGAAGGAATGTGGGCATTACAGAATGCTTCTTTGAAAGCGGCCCAAGTAAGAGTCTGGCCTTCGGGAAGCATAGCCTGATGGTTCTCCCACCAAGTAGCTGCTGCACCTTGAAACTGATAGGATGCGTATAGCACTTTCTCTTGATCGGTGCACTATGCAATGATCAGCTTATTCTCCAATGCACGAAGCCAATCATCAGCGTCAAGAGGGTCGGCAGCTGATGTGAAAGTAGGTGGCCGATTTCGCAGAAACTCGCCCATCCTGGATGAGGGCTGATTGTTCGCGGTTCCATTTCCTCCAACGACAGTGCCAAGGACTACAGTATTCTAAACCAACTGCTGAAGTAGAAGAGTGTTGGTCTGTCGTCCTTGATCAAGCATGGCAAGCACTTGAGCCATGGTAGGAGGTGGTGGCAGAACTTCTGCATCTACAACAGCGGCAGACTGATGCTGAGTTGCTTGTTCTGTTGTCGTTGATGGATGTTGGGGGTTTGGTAATAAAGGCACAGGAGTCTCATTCCCTGAGGGCTAAGATCCAGAGGGAGTTCCTGCTGCCATGAGTTGGCGAACAGAGCGGGTTACAGGCATCCTGATCAAAACAACAGGTAGGGTAAATAATTATTCGCAGGATACGAGGGAATAAGCAAAAGGTACGTGAGTCAGTAAGCAACTTCATTCCCAAACTAATGTAACTTAGTACAACCGGTAGCATGCATATTTTTAAAACTTAGGGCAGTGCACATGAATATTAACATGCTAGTTAAACGTTTACATGGCACATATGCCCATTGCTCCAAAATACAAAAGAGGGCAGATGGAACATAACAAGTAACATATTACAACTAGGGTACAGCGAGGTCCCACCTCAAGCTGTGTCTACAAAACATCCAAAAGTGCTCACTAACAGACCTACAAGTGAGCTCTACGCATACTGCGACAATCTAGTCCGTCTAGTCGCGCTGGGCAACTCCCGAGGACTCGAGGGCGGCAGAGGAAAGAGTACTCTGGGGCTCAATGTCCTCAAGTCCAGCAAGGCGGTGGCGAAAGCGCTGTAACGGCGGTGTAGGAACCACTGCATCCACGTAGATAGCCGTCACCTGGCGGCATGTCCGATGACCGACATCAGGGGCGTCGCTGCAGGGGCTGCAGCGAGTGATAGGTGAGGCGAGATCCTCGGCCAGTGCTAATCTTGCATCCTCTCCATATAGCAACTCTCGAGAAAAGGAACCTGGGCCACCATAGGAGCGATGCTATCCACCAATGTGCAGATCCTCCGACGGGCCTCCAAAAGCTCGCGAGACACTCGGCGGAGATATCCATCTAGTGACCTCACGAACTGTGAGGTGCGGTGAGTGTAAAACTTCGGCGGAGATATCCCTCTACAGTAGGTAGGCTCCTCGATCCGCACTTCGCCGAAGTGAACGAATGGCTCCTTGATCTTGGCGGCTCGTGTCGCGATCAGCGATAGCAACATAAGCGCGTCAGCGAGGACATCCGAATAGTAGAGCCTCTCCGTAACAGCGGAAAGCTGGGTCACCGTTCCTCCTGGATGAGCACAGGGTGAGATACTCGATGGAGGCTGCACTCACGATGCATGCTGCTTGTGGGCGTGTCTTGTGGAGTGTGAGGCCACTCAATATCTTTGCAACATCACCCAAAGAGTATCTTTAACGTGCCCTCCTCAAAGGCACTCGTGTGGTCTTGAGGCTCCCACTGGTTGACCATCTACACAAATATAAAGAGAAGATGAGTCAAAGATCAAATGACTAGAATTTTGGATGAGAAAGACAGTAATTGGGAAAGAATTTTTCACCATACACTTTTATCCATTCCTAGGTTCAATTACTAGTCCCTTAGGGCTGTTAAACATGTATTTCTACCCGTTAGTCTTTACATAAGTAGACCTTTATATTTTTACTCAAGACAACTTCAAATGAAGGTAGGGAGGTTTAATAAGGTAATACAGTACAAAAATTCCAGCAAGCAAAAACATTCTGAAATTTTTTAAAAGAGAGAACTAAGGGGGTATTCTTAGTAGTTCGAAGACAGCAGCTTCAAAAAGAACTTGTGAGGATGTTTTGACCACACTTGGCTCAGTTTTTAAAGTCCTAAAAGTAGTTTAAATGCTGTCATTTTCAGAGAGCATCCCATCTCTCAAAACTAAGATTATTTTGAACAAGATGAGATTAACTGACCAAAAAGAGTTTTTAGATAAGAAAGAATGCTAAGAGGGAAAAGATTAGCAATCCTTTCTAAGATATAAGAACCACTCCTATGGTTAGATTAGTTGGCAAAATTTTATTTCTAAGTCTAAACTATTAACCATTCTACCTAGGGCTTGTCCTACAGTCAGTATGGCTCTGATACCAAGCGCTGTCAAACCCCCAGGCGTGGAATACCCGTGAATCTTATGTGTATACTGTGCTAGTCCCAGGAATAAAGGCTAGCACACACATTCACAACATTTGGCATCACAAACATACATTCACATACTAATATAAAGCAAAAGGGTATAGTCTACTTAAGTTATTACAAGAGTAGTACAACCAAAGCCGACCGGCCAAATAGACAAATATCAGAGAAACAAAGTAGCAGCGGAAATTAAGTAGTAGTAGCAAAAGTCCAACAGTGTGCCCATTGATCCCTTAGGCAACCGACTCGGAAGCAAGGCCTAAGTAGACCCGTCACCAAACCGTTCGGTGCCAGGTGCAAAGAACTCGTCGTCAGGCATTGAATTATCTGCAAATTCTAAACCAACAACAATAGCAAGATTGAGTACTTGTGTACTCAAAGAGACTTATAGTGTATCATAAAAATTATATTAGATGCAAGGCTAACAAGTGAATGGCTCTACTCTACAAGTTCTTTTGCTCAAAGCCAAGTTTATTTGCAATAATCATAAGTAATAATTTGCAACGGAGATTTGAAATAGCAGTTTATGAATAAGTAAGTATAGGACAGTAAATAGTAGTAACCGAACAGGTAACAACAAACACTTACAACCTTCCCCGGTTGTAAGCAAAAATAAACAGGTTTTGCCATAGAAATGGCACTGATAGATTCGGTTCAACCATTGAAATGGCAACACTACTATAGAAATAGCAAAACAGTCATTGAAATGACAAATCATACTATAGACATAGCAACAAACCATAGACATGGTAGTTAACTCAACAAAGTAAAACCCCATGTCATTACCCCGACATTTTGTGACAAAACAGTTTGAAAACAAAGCTACCGCCATACCAGCCACACTAAGCATGCTCATGACCGCGAGTGCGGCTATTCGAATAGTTTATCACTCTGCAGAGGTGTACAACTCAACTTTACCCATATTACGCGGTACTCCAGTTGCCTGTAATATCTCTAGTTTGTTCGGCATCCGTCGATGCCACCACTCACTTTCGAAGGTAAGCAGTCTAGAGTTCGCGACGCAACCTTTACATTATCTAGTCATAACCTTACACTAGCCCTGCGAATCATTATCCTCATCCGTCGGGATAAAGTAATAACACTGGTAGTAACATGGTAACACATTGGATGAGGAGCCTTACTCGCCGAACAGCCCCCGTTGAGTAAGTCCCTCACTTCGCCCAGATAGAAACCCGTCAAAGTGAGGCATTCGCAGTTGGGTCGGCAGTACCGAATCATCGGCATGGCACCCATACTTCTGCCTACTGTCATGCAAGGCTAAGATTTCAACAACTTAGTTAGCTACGGCCATCCCACAATAGCACATATGGTTGTACGATTAGGTCTTAGTCCCGGATTTGCTGGCTTCAGTCCTTAACCGACAATAGGTAAGATCTCCACCCTATCTACTAGTGAGTTACAAAACCTCACTTTTTCAGATAACAACATAACTTTCCCGTGTCTAAAAGACTAAAGTTTTCATGTCATTTTCATCCAAATAACAGAGGTAACTCCCCTGAACATTTTTCAAAATAATCCCAAGTTCTCAAAGTACATAATGTCCATAAAACAATTTTCCAGAAATTCTATTGCTCTAATTGCATTTGTACAACAACTGCACTCAAAAGCTTCCAAATGACATTACACATTGTCTAACCCATACTCTAATGGTTACAACAGTAAAAAAATCAATATTTCAAGGAGACAAATGCAGCAAGTAGGATTTACATCTACCATTTTCCCAATAATAGCATTTTTACACAGAAATACACACATGCATAATAGGATTTGCAAAACGAGGTACAATAAGTAAAATACTGGGATCAATATGATCAAAGGGGGTGCTTGCCTTGCTCTTGCTGTTCTGCAAGTATAACGGATTGATCATCGCTATAGAAACCCGAATAATCGACGTCTAAAAAGAGTCAAACAAGAATCAAAATAATATTCAACAAAAGCAACAGCAATAAGAATAAAATATTTTTACATATTTAGATAGATTATGATTTTATACGAATTTAGGGGCTGGGCTCACTAGATTTGGAGTTATGTAGCAAAAGTTATTAAGCTTTTACTAACACTCGGTTTGAATAAACCAGAATAAATGGAAAATACGTGTTTCTAACGGAGAAAGTGTATTCTCGCGTTTGTTACATGGGTGGTTACGCCTTCCAACATGGAAAACGTATTCCAGCATATAACTAAAAACGTACTTTCTATTTCCCAAAGGGTTTCTAGTTAAACCGACAGGTGGGGCCTACTGTCAGTGAGACAGCTCAAAGGGTTGTGTTGTGCGCTAAAGCTGTGGGGCCCGCATGTCATGGACTCAAGCAAGTTAAATATTTGGAGTTAACTTAACTGCTCGGTCCCACATGCAAGTCACTCATTAGCTCTAACTAAACAGTTGAACACTTTGCTAATCCTAATGATGAGCTACAGTGTTAACAGCACTGTGTCGCGCGGTGGTGCTCACGGCTGCGCCACTCGCCGACGTTGTGGGGCTCGGCGGGGCAAATGGGTGCTTGGAATGGGTTCTAGACACTAATGCGCACCTGCCGGTACCGACGGCGTGGCCTGAGGTGGCTTAACGCGGTGGCGCGCCAGCGGCGAGCGGAGGAGTGACTACGGCAAAACGTGACAAGGTAAACAAGCGAAGCTCTTGGCAAACTAATGTGCGCAAAAGTATCTAGGGACTATTTAGAGTCTACCAGAATGACGTGGAGTAACTGAGGATGTCTGAGGCACGTTGTCGATGGTGAAGTGCGGTGGCGACGTCGACCATGCGTGGAGAAGAAACCCGAGTGAAGTAGAAAGAAATCCAAAGATTGTATAGGCTTCAGGGTGTCTTGGTGATGCTCTAGGTGCAGTGAATTGGCTCGGGGTGGTTTAAATTGACGGTGATGCTTGAGGCGGCGTCCTGGTCGGAGACGAAGAAGAAGATCCCAAACAAGAGCTCTTGTGTACCGAAAGCTAAATTGTTTGAGGGGAAATGCTCAAAATGTTAAGAGACGCGATGTGACGCGAGAGAAAAGATACAAAACCCTTCACGGCGCCGGAGACGAAGATGACGGCGCACTATGATTTTAGGGTTTCCGCTCTTGGGGCTCTAAGGTTCGATTTAGTGGATGAAAAGAGAAATGGGTGTGCGCATGAGCTTGGAAAAGGTATTGCGAAGCTCGGGGTGGTCCTTATATATGCTGGGCGATGGAGATGACCAAGAAGAGCTTCGGGCAGCCATGGGCACAGAGGCGGAGCGCTCCCACGTTGTACGGGCAGCTAGGGGTTGGTGCGGGCAGGCATGGGCGCGGCAATGAATTGCGAAGCGATAGGAGTAGTTGAGCTACAACGAAACTGTGGGCGGCGAGGTCCAAAACGGTGGGCGGTGGAGCTCAACATGGTGATGCGTTGGAGCTCCCGGGCGTGAGGTGGACGACAATCCCTGTGCTCGAGACCCACCAGTCAGCAACTCGAAACGAAGCGGTAAGTGAAGATCAAGTCGTGACGGTCAGACCAGAAATAGACGGCCACGATTGATTGTGCTGTCCGGACAGTTCGAACGGCCCAATCCATCTGCTGCGTTCATTTCCTAACCAACGGTTGAGATGAGGGCACTGTTCAGACGGTCCGAACGGCCCAGTTCATCTCGATCGTTCAAATCAGATCCAACGGTGCGCGCGTTTAAGTGAAGCGGTCCGATCGTCTCATTTGATCTGGACGCTAGATTTTAAATCCAACGGTGCACAAAGCTGGCGCTTCTTCGGACCTAGTCTGCTGGCGAGGAGGTCAGGTTCGACCGTGTGGTTTTGACTCGAGCCCGATGAGCAGTACGGGCTTTAGGGTTTTTGAGTTATCAGCTGATTTCTTTTGCCGATTTAATTCACCACCCAAACGAAGTCCACAAATTCTAAAAAAATTTGTGTAGGCTACTGGGCTCAAATAGTTCCTGCAATAAAATTTCCAGAGCCTAACACCTTTCGTGAATTTCTACAAAATTCAAACAAGGTGCCGATCCTAAGAGGTCTGAGGGATTTCTCTACACAAAAATTCATATAGAAATTTTGGTTGAAGGGTCCCTAGGACAAAATGCCCAAAACCATTCTTTTACTTAGGAAGTTTTATTATACTTCCTCTATTTCCTTTTTAGCACCTAATGGTGTACTAGTTATAGTTTTAAAAACAACACAAGATTTTCAGAAATGCAAAGTTTAAATGCAAATGTTCAAGGAAAATTTTCCTAATGCATTTTACATTACTTAATCCCAAGATTAGGATTTTGGGATGTTACACAAGTGGTGGTAATATCCCATTATATGACTTGTGTAATATCCCATTTTTATTCAAGGAATTAGAAATAGGATTAACGAGAGAGAAAAGGAAAGGAAAAGGAGGAGGGGAGGGATTGGGCGGCCAGGGCCTAACTGAGTCCAAGTTGTACTTGGCGATGGGGTCCTGTGCACCACTTATAAGGTGGAAGGGACGGCAGCCGCTAGCCCAAAACCCTAGCCCTGCCCCCTGCCGCAACCCTACCCTAGTCGCGCCCTCCCTACCACCCCTTCCTCTGCTGCCATGCCGCATGCCCTGCAGTTGCTTGCTGCCACTTGCCGCCAACTGTCGTGCCAGGCGCCCCTACCGCAGCCTTGCCGTCTCCTACCGCAGCCGCCAGCCTTGCCTTGCCGTGCTAGCCTGGCTTGTTGTCACTGGAGCTACTGCTACTGTTGTTGGCTGCTGTCTGCAGAGGAGAAGAAGGAGGAAATGAGGTTGAAGAGTAAGGAAGAGGGAAGAGCAAGGGAGAAGAAGGAGAGGAGGAAGAAGAGGGAGAATTGGGGTTTCATGATCCAATCTCCATCGTCGTCCGTTTTCGAGGGGTAACAATCCGGAAATCCTTGTTACGTTGTTAGATTGTCGTTTAATATAAGTTTACGGTAGATCGCTAGCGGGAATTGATGTTTTGGATATGTCATGTTTCCGTTAATTGTGTTGCTGAGCCTTCCGAGGGAGTTTTGGAGTATCTACGTTTTGTTTCATAGCTTTCCCATGTTAGGAAAGTTGTATATTATTATTTAAGCTTTCCATAGAGTGCAATATCACTGGATTTAGTTAAACGGTGTAAACATTATGGCTTTTGAGGCGCCGCTATCCAGAATTCCATCATTATTGGTAGCAATCGTGTAGTTTGCTTTATTTCACACAGTAGATAGTTGAATTAAATTATCGTCATAATTAGGATTTGTTAGATAATTTTGCATAGTTTCCAGACGTTGTAAGGTTTGCTACTTTTTACGTGGTATAAAATTAGATATAAAATTGTCAATGATGTTGTTCAGTAATATTCCAGATTGACCTTCGGGGTTAAAAACCGGGATTTAGACGACTTAATCAGAGAATTTGCATAACTAATAAAATGTAGAAAATTTTGTGTAGATTCCATAAAACATAGAGTTTGCTATGTTTGGATTCCAGGATTAAAATTTATGGTTGTTTGATCACCATGACAGCTGGTGGGTTGTCCGGTGAAGAGGGTTAATTATATCGGGTTTGTGCGTAGGAGCAATGTTGATTAGTTTTATGTCCTTGTACTGTTGTTGCATTTTTTATGGTGAATTATTGGCTTTGTATAGGGAGTGTTGCTTGAGTTCGATGCCACCTTTGCATCGTTCCGATTTCCGTGGCAAAAAGACAAGTGCATGGTAGAGCAGTAAACATAACCTTGTTAGCTACTTATCTTTACAATAAAATTGCCTTGATATATTTATTCTTTATTTATGATTATTACAATTCCATTATGATAATATGATATGGTAATGATGATGACATTGTAATAATGATAATAAATCATGTTAATGGATAATGGAAAGTACGCGCGACCCACACTCAAGGGCCACTTATTTCTCGCACCCGTCACAACCTCTACCCCCACTAGTGAACCCCACTGCGCCGCCTCACGGCGTCACCTCTGACATCGTCGAGCCCCCCTCTCATCCTTGCTTTCTTCTTCTTCTGTCCAATTGCTGCCGCCACCCATGCCACCTCCTCCTCTCCCGCCGCCGCTGGTGGCCTTCATTTCCCCTGTTGTCCTTAATTACCTATCTCCGGTGGCAATAGTTATCGGATCCGCCACCGTCGCCCACCGCCTCCTAGTGCTCGTTGATTCTCGTTGCTCCCATACTGCGCTCGACACATGGTGGCGGCATCTGTGGATATCATGGGGATATGCCCATGATTTTAGGATGATGAAACAATTGGCAATGTTGCTTTTGGTTTGGAGTTTCACGTGTTTTCGGCAAAGTTAAAAGGCTGATCTTTAGCCATTTTGGGAATTTGGCTTTGGGATAGATTGAGTTAATAGACTATAATGCATATATGTTGTATGTTGCATGTTTTGAGCTAACGTGGGTCAAGTTGTGAAGAACTTGTTTCCGGATTCGTGTTTTCTTGTCTATTGCTGTGCAGGTGGCTTGCAGGTCAATGACGGTCGACGGCGAGGAGGATCGGGACTAAGCTTGGAGAGCTGAGGTCCAGAACGATCATGGATGCCGAGTGAGGTCAAGTGACTCAAGCGTGGCCTTGAATAGACAAGGATGACCGAACAGGCGCTTGGTCGATCGGTTGATCAAGCGGTGTGGGGTCGGTGTAAGTGCCAGCGTGGTCGGTGGGAACCAGATGGGAGACTTGCCGACCGATGAGCGCTGGATCAATCTACGTGGCGCAAGACGGTCGCGTCGAGAAGTGGATTAAGTCAAAGAATTGAAGAGACGCTTTAAATTGCGTGCGTGTGTAATTCAGTAATTGTTGGGCCTTAAGAGAGCCCATTAGGTTTGGTAGCTGCCCAAAAGAAACTGGAGATGGACATTAGGGTTAGCTGGAAAAAAAGAAAGTGAGGAAACACTGTGGCGGCGCCCTGTGCGGTGAGAGAGAAAAAAAAGAAGAATCCCTTGGCGGCGCTTGGCTAAGAAAAATAGGTGAGAGAGAACCCTCATGGTGGTGGCGTCTCCAAAGAAAAACATTGTGCGCTTGTAGCTGCTGAGAAATGGCGTAAGCGCTGTAGGGCGCCGTAAAAGAGGCTCTCTGCGTAGCGCGTGAGTCGGTGGGCGGCGACGCAGGGGCGGCGGATTAGAGGTGTGATTAAGGCGGCGGCGTTTTATTTGATCGCTTTTTGTTCTCATGCTGTAAGAGATCTTGTGCTTTGATTGTCAAGATATTGCATGGAGTTAATTCGTCTGTGTCTGTTTTTGTGTCCCATCGATTTGTGCCTCAAAGTTTTTTGCTTTATGTTGCGATTTTCTTGGCGGCGGACCGAGTCTTTGGAAGAAATGAGCTTCATGCGCTACCGAGAGAAATTAAGCGCTGTGTGCGTCTTTGCTTGAAGTTTGATTAATTGCCTGTGTCCTTTTCAAGTTATTTTATTCTTGGGCCGCTCATTGATGTGACTTTGGTTTCTATCACGCTTCTCTGGAAAATTCTTTGCTTACGGCTTGTTGCGGTGCCTGCTCAGATTTGTTTGTTTGCTCGCGCAGTAAATCATCTCTGTAAAAAAGCGAGAGCGCTGCGGCAAAGACTCGAAGAAAAACAGAGCGTGGCGGCTCTGGTGCGGCGCTGAAGAAAATCCTGGCGCGGTCTCTCCGCGAAATCCTGACTCATGGCGGCTGTGCTATTCGGGCCGCTGTGCTCGGTAGAAATCAGTTTGGTCAAGGCGGCCTGTGTTAGAGCATCGAAAAAAATCGAGATCGCGTCAGTAGCTGGTTTTTGCCTCATGCTTATCTTTTTTACTTGGCCGTGAAAATGGGAGTTCTTGGCGAGAACTTGCGTGGTCATCGATAGACAAGAAAGATCGAGTCCTTGTTGACGGCAACATTATGTTCCTTCTTTTTCTTCTTGTGCGTTTATTCTATCGCTATTTTGCCCATGCGTGTAAGAATCTCACCACTATATGATCGTCTGCAGCTTCAGATTCTTTGGGTATATTTGTTTATTGCGGCTGCCATCAATGTTCTGCGGTTTCGTTTTAAGCATTCGGTTTTGAGTCTCATCTGTAAGAGCCGGCGGCTTTGCAGGGTGATGGTTAGATAGTTAGCTGCTGTTGTCGTGAGGTGATTTACTGTCTTAATTGTGTCTTCATTTTGCTAGCTTTCGTCTTACTGAGTACTAGTGCACACCTTTATATACGCTGTTTCTTGCTGTGTGTTGTGCATTTCAAAGGGATACTATTTGCATCGGGGTTTGATCGGATTCAACACAGGTCATCTGCTGTACCTGTATACAGATCTTCATAGCTTTTATAGCTATTGGAGTGAAAGTAGTGTTGAGTTCGATCGAGGTGAAAAATAGAGCGTCTATTCACCCCCTCTAGTCGCCTTTCCGGTCTTACAATTGGTATGAGCCGGTTAGCTCTTCTCATAGATCTTAACCGGTCTTTGAAGCCATGGCGACGACAAGTATTCACTCAAACCTCATATCTTCGATGGAGTTGATTTTGCTTACTGGAAGGCTTGCATGCAAGCCTACATCGAGGCTCAAGGGCACGTTATTTGGCTTAAGGTCAAAAATCCATATGTCGTGCTAGCCAATGACGATGTGATCAATCTAGATGTTGAGGCTAATAGCAAGGCTCTGAACTTTCTAATCCAAGGTCTTAGTCGATCTGAGTTTGGTAGCGTGGCTCATTTGAGGTCTCTCACGAGATCCGAGGACCCTTTGTGACTACCACGAGGGTTCGATCATGATCAAGGAAGTGAGACGAGAACCGACTCAAGAAAGAATACTCAAAGATCGAGCAAAGACACGTGAGTCTTTAGATAAGCCGTGGGGAGATTTTCCAAGATTCTTCATGATCTTCGTCTTTGTTGATCTTGTTTTCACCGAAGTCTGAAAATGCACGCCAACTTTTGGGTGCGCTTGATGTGAAGGTGCGGGGATGAAGATCACATCCATCAATGACAACATCTTGTCATGAGTGAGCTTACCATGGATAAGCTTTACTCGAGGTTGAAGACGCATGAGATTGACTTTATCTCCACTACTACAAAACAAAGCTATAGTAGGCGCCCCATCACGAGCGGTTCCTTTGGAACCGCTCGTATTAATCTGTCGACTTCGCGGGCGCCGCCACCAAGATGCCGCTCGAGGCCTATCACGCAGACGGTTCATTAATAGAACTGCTCAGGAATTATCATGAGCGGTTCTATTCACAAACCGCCTATGATAATCCGACCAATCACGGCGGTTCTCAATAAGAACCGTCAGGATAGTACCTGACGGTTCTCAATAAGAACCGCCTGCGATATCTACGCTTCTCTCGCCGCATTGCCGCTCTGGAGGCCTCAGGTCATGAGCGGTTCTTTAATAGAACCGTGCAGGATGATCACGACAGTTCTATTAAAAACCGTGCAGGATAGGTGCTATCACTGACGGTTCTTAACAAGAACCGCTCTCGATTGTTGGGCGGAAACGAAAATTTGAACATAATGGGCGTCAGCCAAACTCGTTTTATATAACCTCCATCTCCTCCTCTGCGGTCTCTCTCCTCCTCACAGCTCATACCTCCATCTCCTCCTCTGTTTCTCCTCCTCACACCACCTCCTCCACCTCGCCACGACCTCGTCTGTCTTGGCCTCCTCCACTTCGCCGCCCCAGCCTCCTCCACGTCGCCTTGACCTCGTCGTCTTGGCCTCCTCCACTTAAATGCGCCCGGCCTCCTCCACCTCGCCCGCGACCTCGTCGTCTTGGCCTCCTCCACTTTGTCCCCGGCCTCCTCCACTTCATCGCCCGGCCTCCCACGACCTCCTCTCTACTCCCCCCTTTGCTTTGTGATGTGGATTCTTGAGTTGATGCTCTTGTGATGTGGGTGATGCTCTTGTGATGTGGGTGATGCTACTTGTGATGTGTGTAGTTCATGTTGAGTTATTTGGTTTGGGCAAAAATATAGATGGTAGATTGCGACCGCTCGGTAAAATCATCATAACTTTTGCATACGAACTCCGATTGCGACGTTCTTTGGCTCGTTGGAAAGCTAACGAAAAGCTCAATCTGAAAATCCATAAAAGGCAAGGTCGATTCTCTTCGCGAGGTCACGAAAAAGTGAAAACCCCAAAAAAGGTCGTTTAGGGCCTCTAAACGGCCTCCGGTTTTAGCAAATTGCCGTTTTCGGTTTTTTCGCGAAAAGGCTATCACAGACGGTTTTAAACAAGAACCGCTCAGGAAAATCTCATCATAGACGGTTCTAAACAAGAACCGCCTATGATAATAGTTTTCATGAGCGGTTTTAATGAAAACCGTCTGTGATATTCTCGAGATCACACACGGTTTTGATGAAAACCGCTCGTATAATAGCCTTCACGAGGCGGTTTCAACAAAAACCGTCTCAGTGATAGTGCGTATCCTGACGGTTTTGAACCGTCAGGATAATCGCTGTTATCACGCAGACCAACAAATATAGGCGGTTGGAAGCTGTCTGCGTGATGACGATTCGAACCGTGCGTGATGAGGCTTCTGTAGTAGTGCTCGCGTCTCCCCAAGACAGAGTCGATGGCCTTGGTGGTCGACCCATCTAAGGGTAGCTCGTCGATTCATTTGATTTTGGTTCATCCGGCTTTTCTTTGTCCGCTTTGCATTCTTTGACCGATGAGCGCCTAGAGAGGCTACGAGGATGATTTAGCCCTCCTATCCACCAAATTCTCGAGAGTGTACAACAAGGTGAGGAACAGGAGGAGAGGTGCCCTATTACTTGCTTTGAGTGTGGTGAGCCAAACCACATTCGCTCCAGTGCCCCAAGTCAAGGGCAAGGATGTGAAGGACACTCGGGCGTCCTCAAGCTAAGGATCTGAAACCCAAGAAGACCAACTATCGCAAGTTAAATCACCGGGTCCTTGCCGCTCTAGAGATCTGTTGACATGAGCGATGTGGACTCGGAGGCGGAGGGCGACGAGGATGACACCCATGGCAAGAAGAAGGCCCAGACTTCACCGCATGTGCTTCATGGCTAGCGGCGACCATGACGTTGACTCGTCCACCATTTACGACCCTTTCGATGATCCGGATGAGGTATGTCCCTCACTTGTCGACATGAAACGTGCATTGGTCATTTCGAGCAAAAGCTGAAAAAGCAAGCTAAAATGATTAAGAGATAAGACACCATGATTGATAACCTGAATTTAGAGGTTGTTAGGCTTAAATCTGTTGATGTGTGCGATTCTTGCTCTAGCTTGCAAAATGAATTGATCAATCTAAAATCTGCTCAATCCTCTGCTGAATCAATTGAAAGATGCTCTTGATGAACTAGAAACTCTCGAGTCTAGTCCTGCTTGTATGAATGCCATTGCTTTAGATGTGACTCTTGTTGATGCTATTCCATTATCTTGCTCAAACTGTGCTTTGCTTGAATCAAAATTGGATAGTGCTACAAAAGAATTGATGAAATTTGATGCTAGTCATACATGCTCTCATTGTGAGAAAAATAAGATTAAAATGAAGGAGATGTCTGAAATGATTCTTTACTCTAAAACTGTTTCATGTGAAAGCGTGTTAAACTCACACTTGAGAATGATGCTTTAAACAAGACACTAGAAGAAAAGGCTAAAATTGAACAATCCATGTCCATGAATGCTTCCAAGAAAGTTGTTGACTCTAATTCTTGTGATCTTTGCATTGAGATTGGGCATAATGTAGATAAGATACAAGAAGCTTTTAGAGTTAAGTTCAAAGAGCGCTTGGATAGGATTAGAGATAATTATTGTGTGTCTTGTGAGGCTTTGAAAGCCGAGGTAACTCATTATAAGGAAAAATGTGATAGGGCTAGCATGTCAAATAAGTGTGCTTCTTGTTATGAACTAGCCAAACAAAATGACTACCTTAAAGAGACTCTTGAGAGATTTATTGGTGGGAAGAAGAACCTCAACATGATTCTTGACAAGTCTAAGGTGAGTGTGAATAATAGAGGCCTAGGATTTGATTCTCTAGAGCATACCAAGAACCATCCACCTAAGATTATTAGAGCTGTTGAGAGTGGTCTGTTTGAGGTAGAACCCCCTAAGCCATCCAAGATAGTCTTCAAATTAGCTGGTTTTGCCTAAACCACTTCTAGCAAGATAGGTGCTTCTAATTCATCAGGTTAGACCCTTCAAAAGGTCAAGTACCATTGCACCTTCTGCAAGAAGAATGGCCACATTGTTGAGTTACGCTTAGTAGAGCCAAGATTGAGAGGAAGGAGAGGATGAGTAACTTGAGAACCATTAGAGGAGTCCCTTCACTGCTTTGTAGTCTCTAGAGCCAGTGCGACTGTTTTTCTGCTAGACATAGGCCTAGGTTCAGTAGAGGACTTCTTTGACTCCTTTGGTGGTTCTAGGCGCTTTGGGTTAGGACATCATGAGGAGAGACCACGGGTAGCATCTAGGCAGAGTACCGACCTTTTGGTAGGTCGATTCGGAGAGGTCTAGGTGGTTCTCGTGTGCATTCTTATGATTTTGCTCCTAACCATTTCTTCTTGTTTTTCTACTGTTTTGCCCAAGCATCGTGTGACTCGATCTTTGGATTCCAAAGTCTCTTATCACTAACTTGATCATCGAGGCACAGATGTTTCCTGTTCGTGCTTTGTAGGTCCATCGTGCGAGGAAGGAGGACATATGACTTGATTGACTCTGGGTGTTCTTGACACATGACTGGAGGTTCTAGATGGTTCTCCTCTCTCACACGTGCATCCGGCAATGAATTGATCACATTTTGGGATGCTTCTACCGGGACTGTGACAGCCAAGGGCACTGTGAGCTTTCTTACACCTTCATGCCTTTATCTTCACGATTATTCAGTCCTGGCGTGTTGTGATTATCATTGTGCTCATTTGTATCTTATCGGCATGTGCTCACTTATGATATTCTTCATCATGCTGTTGCGTGTATTTTGTTTATATATTCTTGTACTATATTGTTATTCACTAGTTTCATGGATGTATAAGCTTGGTTTAGTCTTCATGAGCTTGTGCTATTTTGTATATTCTGTATTTTGCTCTTGTTGATTTTTGCCCTGTGTATTCTCATGCTTACTTGATTTCCATGATTTGTTCCTTAACATACCTTATGCTATCATGATATTGTGGATACATGGGTCTTGCCATAGCTTTTACTAGCACACTTTACCTTTGACTGTAATATATGATGTGTGTTATGCTATGTGCGTGTTTGCTTGCTCCTATGCCTTATTGTGGACTTAGAATAGGTTGAGCTTTATCATATCTTGGATAGCATGTACTGAAATTGAGTTGTCTCTTTCCATGCTTATGTCTTAAATTGTTGATTATATGCTTTCATAAGCTTTGGATCATTTGCTGCTATTCTTGCTAGTCATGTGTCTTGGTACTGTTTCTCTAGATTTTGTCTCACTAACCCAGTACTAAGGCATAGACTTTTCTGTCTCTTTGGTGTAGTCTTTTCAGTTGAGAAGAAGAACATGTGATTCATGATTTCAAACTGTTGGTTCTTCTTCATATGTGCATTCAATGATGGCTATCACTTTTCGGAGACAAAGGAATTTGAGATGGGGATGATGGGTGAGCGCAACTACCTTTTGGAGCTTCAAGAAATGGATCTTCACTCATCATCGCTACATCTCACTGCCAAGCAATGCGACTCAGGTTCGAGCTTCTATACCTTACATTTCTGTATGGTATCCCTAGTCTACCTTGCATAGCATCTGTTTTATGTCAGGTGTTGCGTTTGTTGTGTTCAGGGTAGATAGGAGGCTCTATTCTAGCACGTGTCTTCTCTAGGCACTCTTCTTATCCCTTGGTTTTCTAGGATGCACTCTTTTCATAGCCTAGGTCGAGCTTGTCTCCCAGTCACTGGTCCTTAGCAGGTTTTTGAGTTGCCTGTAGGTCGTTTTAGTGATGGTGTTTCGCTCCCTAGCTTTTCGAGTTGCTTTCCTAGAGATCTTGTGGAGTTTGAAGTCTTTGTGCTAGCTTTGTGGAGTCCAAGGCTCTTTTGGCAAATCTCCTCTCAAATCTTTTAGACCCAACAAGGTTTGCCACCTTGAGAAGTGAGTTAGGGTTAATTTTTCCCTATGGGATGTTTTGAGGGAGTTTGCTCTTTTGCATTCATTTGTATCATAATGCATTTTACAATTCAAAGAACTTGCATTGTAATATAACCTTGTGGAGCTTTGATTTTTATCCATGTATGACATGTTTTCATACTTTATACCATGCCATGTCTTGTGTTAGTTTGCTAGACTTCTTTTATGGCTTTTTATGTATAGCTTAGCTTTTGCCATGCTAGCTTTATTATCTGTGAGCAAACTGAATTATAATATGACTTGTTGGATCTTGTGACTAGTTTTGCTTTAGTGATCCTCTCATGATTCATGCCATGTCATATAGGCTTAATTGAGTTTTGAACTTATTCTGAGTTTTAAATTGAGCTATGATAATTCTTAAGTCAAGCAAATGAAAAATGAGCTTTCTCTCATGCGAAAAACCGATCTCACCAATTCTTTCTCATGAGGCGGCTTGCCATTGCACTAGGCATGAACTCGGGGGAGTTTTGGATGACCAGACTATTCTCTTAAGCTTTTGTTGCTTGAGATGGTCGCAGATGAGGCTTGAGATCTAGCACAATGCTAAGAAAACAAATTGACAATTAGTTGAAGCTTAGAAGGCAGTTGTGGATGGCTCCTAGTCCAGGACTTGCTTTACTAAGATAAAACCAATCATTTTTAGCAAAGTGCTCAATGTGCTAAATTCTAATTGCTTGATCAAATTGTTTCAAATATGAATGCTCAAACTTGACTCTTTTTCTAGGTTCTGGCACAATCTCGCTCATAGACATGACCTGACTCATTTTTGGATACCTTTAGTTAAACCGTGATCTTGAGCATCTTGTCATCTTGTTGATTCGCTTAATCTTAGATTATTGCTATTTTGGCCTTAGCTTTCTTTGTACATGTTTTGCCATGATTGAATATAGCTTCTTCACTTAATATGGCTTGGTGTAATACTTGTACAGTCTTCATGGATAATCTTCATGGCTCCTTTTGCTCAAGTTAAAACCAAACAAAAATTAAAAAAAATGAAAAATTAAAAATTGCAGCCATTTCATTACATTCATGCTCTATCTTCTTCCATGCACCTTGATGAATCCATTGTCAAAGGGGGAGAAAGATTGGTCAAAAATGTTGTTTTAGAGCTTTTCATCTCAATGATCGGAGGTCACATAGAACAATTGTTCTTTCATATGGACCTTAAGTGAGATTTTGTCGGTTCTTTGGAAATTGAAGCTTTTGTGCTTTCTTTTGCCTTATCTCACTTGCTTATGCTATTCGCCGACTTGGTCATTTCCTTTGTTTTTTCTTGCATTTGGACCAAGTTGTGCCTTTGCGCGAAAACTTCAAGTATTTTACTTTTCAAACCATAAAACTACATTTTCTGAGAAATTGCCAATGTGTTCATCAAGGGGAGATTGTGGATATCATGGGGATATACCCATGATCTTAGGATGATGAAACAATTGGCAATGTTGCTTTTGGTTTGGAGTTTCACGCGTTTTCGCAGTTAAAAGGTCGATCTTTAGCCATTTTGGGAATTTGGCTTTGGGATAGATTGAGTTAATAGACTATAATGCATATATGTTGTATGTTGCATGTTTTGAGCTAACGTGGGTCAAGTTATGAAGAACTTGTTTCCGGATTCGTGTTTTCTTGTCTATTGTCGTGCGGTGGCTTGCGTGTCAATGACGGTCAACGGCGAGGAGGATCGGGACTAAGCTTGGAGAGCCGAGGTCCGAAACGATCATGGATGCGGGTGAGGTCAAGTGACTCAAGCGTGGCCTTGAGATAGACAAGGATGACCGAATAGGCGCTTGATCGACCGTTGATCAAGCGGTCGCGGGTCGGTGCAAGTGCCAAGGTGGTCGGTGGGAACCGGATGGGAGAGACTTGCCGACACGATGAGAGCCGCTGGATCAATCTACACGTGGCGCAAGACGGTGCGTCAGGAAGTGGATTAAGTCAAAAGAATTGAAGAGACGCTTTAAATTGCGTGC
Organism: Phyllostachys edulis; assembly: GCA_036346405.1. Lineage (NCBI taxonomy): Eukaryota > Viridiplantae > Streptophyta > Magnoliopsida > Poales > Poaceae > Phyllostachys > Phyllostachys edulis. The sequence continues at coordinate 26,048,696 of CM070548.1, read as the reverse complement.
GTATGTGTTCTGTAATTGTTGGGCCTTAAGAGAGCCCATTAGGTTTGGTAGCTGCCCAAAAGAAACTGGAGATGGACATTAGGGTTAGCTGGAAAAAAAGAAAGTGAGGAAACACTGGCGGTATGCAATGCGGTGAGAGAAAAAAAAAGAAGAATCCCTTGGCGGCGCTTGGCTGAGAAAAATAGGTGAGAGAGAACCCTCATGGTGGTGGCGTCTCCAAAGAAAAACATTGTGCGCTTAGTAGCTGCTGAGAAATGGCGTAAGCGCTTTGTAGGGTCGCCTGAAAAAGAGGCTCTGTGGCGCTGCTGAGTCGGTGGTAAAAGCGACTAGGGCGCGGTTCGAGGTGTGATTAAGGCGGCGGCGTTTTTATTTGATCGCTTTTTGTTCTCATGCTGTAAGAGATCTTGTGCTTTGATTGTCAAGATATTGCATGGAGTTAATTAAATGCGTTACATTTTTGTGTCCCATCGATTTGTGCCTCAAAGTTTTTTGCTTTATGTTGCAATTTTCTTGGCGGCGGACCGAGCTGCTGGAAGAAATGAGCTTCACGCGCGCCTGAGAGAAATTAGCGCCTGTGTGCGTGCTGCTTGTGAAGTTTGATTAATTGCCCTGTGTCCTTTTCAAGTTATTTTATTCTTGGGCTGCTCATTGATGTGACTTTGGTTTCTTCTTGCTTCTCCCGAAAATTGCTTTGTTTACATGCTTGTTGCGGTGCCTGTTCAGTTGTTTGCTGCTCGCGCTGAAATCGATCTCTGAGAAAACGAGGTCTTGTCGGCAATCCAAGAAAAGAAGCGTGGCGGCCTGGTCTGCGGCGCTGAAGAAAATCCTGGCGGCGGTCTCTCCCGTAAATCCTGACTCATGGCGGCTGTGCTATTCGCCGCTCGTGTTTCAGAGAAATCGGGTTTAGTCATGGTAATTTGTGTTAGAGCATCGAAAAATCGAGATCGCTGCTTTGTAGCTGGTTTTTGCCTCATGCTTATCTTTTTACTTGGCCAGAAAATGGGAGTTCTTGGCAAGAACTTGCGTGGTCATCGATAGACAAGAAAGATCGAGTCCCTTGTTGACGGTGTTTGTCATGTGTTCATCGCTTTTTTCTTCTTGTGCGTTTTATTCTATCGCTATTTTGCCTACTGCGTGTAAGAATCTCAGTCACTATATGATCTGATCTGCAGTTTCAGATTGCTGGGTATATTTGTTTATTGCGGCTGCCATCAATGTTCTGCGGTTTCGTTTTAAGCATTCGGTTTTGAGTCTCATCTGTAAGAGCCGGCGGCTTTGCAGGGTGATGGTTAGATAGTTAGCTGCTATTGTCGTGAGGTGATTTACTGTCTTAATTGTGTCTTCATTTTGCTAGCTTTCGTCTTACTGAGTACTAGTGCACACCTTTATATACGCTGTTTCTTGTTGTGTGTTGTGCATTTCAAAGGGATACTATTTGCATCGGGGTTTGATCGGATTCAACACAGGTCATCCGCTGTACCTGTATACAGATCTTCATAGCTTTTATAGCTATTGGAGTGAAAGTAGTGTTGAGTTCGATCGAGGTGAAAAATAGAGAAAGCATCTATTCCCCCTCTAGTCGCCTTTCCGGTCTTACAGCATCACTGCCACCGCCGGTCCTCCCGTCGCCCGGTTCCCTCTAAATCTGGACTCCGGTGAACCCCAAACCCTAACTCAGTGAACTTGAGCCCAAATCCGCTAAAGCCCACCCTAACTCGCCACCGCCGGAGAAGATGACCTCACCGGTCGGAGCACAAATCTCTAAGCAAATCCCAAAGTAAAAAATTCAAGTGATTTGCACAAAAATTATCATCCTATAGATGCATAGCAATTCTATACATATATATGGGTCATGGAACATTCTTGGCCGGCTCAATTTGATGCATGACGTGCAATCACTACTACAAAAGGCTAATACTGGATGCCTCATCACAGACGGATGACCATAACCATCTGTATTAAATACAATCATAGATGGTTTTAGTTTAGCGACCGTCTGTGTTACTGGCTACACTCTGTGAAGAAGTAATATCACAGACGGTTCGTGTTGAAAACCGTCTGTGAAGTATCACAGACGGTTCTTATGCTACGCTAAAAACCATCTGTGAAGAAGTAATATCACAGATGGTTCGTGTTGAAAACCATTTGTGAAGTATCACAGACGGTTCTTGTTCAGAACCGTCTGTGATACTTCACAGACGGTTTTCAACACGAACTGTCTGTGACTTCCCGTCCTCATCATAAATGGTTTGTATTAAAAACCATCTGTGATAAGTATCTCTTATTTTACCATGGCTTGGAATCAAAGAGTCTGTGATAAGTATCTCCTGATTCAAGGCATAGTAAAATCAGAGAGTTAGGCATTTCAAGCTATGGTAAAACCAGAGAGTTAAGCATTTCAAGCCATGGTAGCATTTTAAGTCACAGAGTAAGGTAAAATCAGGAGATACTTATCATAGACATTTTTTTAATATGAACCATCTGTGATACTAGCTCATCACAGACGGTTTTTGTTTGAAACCGTCCGTGATTCGTAGAAATTTTTGAACGCTTGCGCGGGAGGCGAAATATTTTGGCGCTATCCTTATATATTATACCCACTCCCGCCTTGTCTTCCATCAGTCTCTCCCTCTCTCCTCCCCACGCTAAGCTCCGGTGACCGCCCTCGATTCCCTGCGGCGGTTCAACGAGGAGACGCAACCGACGAGGAGGAGGAGGAGGGACGCGCAAGAGCTCCATGTCTGCCGCAGGAGGTAGACTACCGGAAGGTACGTGTATATCCCCAAAACATACACAATTTATTGGCTATTTGATGGTTCTTATTTTATGTGTACCTAATGTCGGAGCAACGCCGGAGGTTTTAGGTCATCTCTCCTTTTCCTTGCCAACGAGCTTGAGTCGAATTCGGACGATAGGCAAGAACAGTTTGTGATATGCTGGTGAGGTACATAGAGGAGCTCACAAGACCAATCCAAGAAGCCGATGAGTTCTTCAGGAGCTTGGAGGCACAAATGGTTTCTAGCTAGTTTAACTTTGTAATTTTATTTTTTTCCCCCATTTGGAGTGGACATTGTGAAACCTTTTGGCTTTCCTTTTGCTAGATAGGTCTCTCTTACAATGTGTTTGCCATCAGAATTTTAATTGGATTTTAGTTGTCTTGCTAGAGGTTGCATATGGAAACTACTGTCCAACAATTGATTGGTTTGGCTCAAAATCGATTTTTTTGCAATAGAAAAAACTATCACAGACGGTTCTTGTTCGTATTCGTCTGTGAAAATAGACTATCACAGACGGTTCAAAAACCGTCTGTGATGATTTCATGTCATTACTGACCCATAAACTCAGATGGCTCACGAAATTGTCTGTGATGATATTTTTGAACCGTCTGTGAAAATCTTTTCTGTAGTAGTGAATGTTTATGTTCTTGGGACATAAAGGGCACAAGAGATGAAATTTATGTTGTTTAGGTAGTTAGGTCAATGCCTTGTACTGCTAGTGCTCCATTACACATTTATAATAGCCAATGATCCATTCTTTGTAGGAGTTGTTAAAGCTATCTAGGTCAAAGCTAGACCGATACCCCAAAAAAATTGATACTCTTATTATGCGCATTTTATGACCGTATCATTAACATTACAAGAAAATCAGATGCTTTTTTAGAGGCATTTTTCAATTTGTCTCTAAAATAATGAGTTATATAGTCTAGAGACACTTTAAAAATCACCACAAAATTTTGTATGCTAGAGACAGTTTTGAAACGTTTTCAAGACACATACAAAATTTTATCTCATAGAAACGTTTTTGAGACACTCTCTAATTCGTCTAAAGGTTACATTGTGTAAAGACATTATTTTGATATGCTTTCCAACTCTCTAGAGGCTTTTTTTTTGTGGTTGATATGTGTTAAAGGAACTACATATAAATATTTAAACACACAACAAACATGTGAGGTTGTGAGGTTGAGGTGGCTAGTGTGACAAGTCTAAGAGAAGTATTTCCTATGAGGTCTAGAGTTTGAGTACCAACCTTTGCAAGAGACCACACATTTTTACATTTTTATATATTTTATTTGTTGAGGCGTAGTGCAATGTCTCTACATAATACCACATATCCTGTAGAGACACTTTAAAAAACACCACTGCTGTCATAGTGATGATACATGAAAGGGCGTTTATGAGGCATTTTAAAAATGCCTCTACAACTGCCTAGGGGTGGAAAAAAAAACCTCTACTATACACAGAAGTCGCCTCTATGAGCCGGTTTTGTTGTAGTGTAAGGGGTTGTCTATTTCTTAGTTAACTTAAAATCATTTAAATCTCAGTCAATTATTTCATCCAACCACCCACATAACTCCCACAAATCCATATATAAACCCACCCCTAACCATACCTCTACTCTTCCCACCCCCAACCCTAGCCGCTGCCACCCCTACCCCCTCCTTAGCGACCGCCTCCCACCGCGCTCCTTTGGTCCCTTCGAGGCCCGCCAACGAGCTCCTCCCCCACTTCTATTGCTGCTAGCCTCCTCCTCCTATGCCCCACCTCCTCCTTCTGACACTGCAGCCGCCCTTCTTTCTCCTCTCTAGCGAGATTTCCCAGCGCTACCCTCTTTCCTCATCTCCAAAGTCGGATCTGCCACCACCTTCTAACCACTTCGGTTCTCGTAGCCCCCGCCGACCTCCACCGCTCACCGCCATCCTACTACCATCGGTGTTAGAATTGGGTCCATAAGTGTATAGACCCATTTATTCCTAAATTGCAAAGTATGCATGGTTTAGTCCCATATTATTTAGCCAAGTGGCGGGAGAACAGTTTATAAGATAGAGTCCTTATGACCCCTTGAAACAAGTGACACCTAACATGGGGTGACATGAGGACTATAGCTAAAGTCACACACACATACACGTACGCACGGGCGCGTGTATATTCGTGTGGCAATCACGTGACTTGTGACGTGTGACTAAGAATGTGTCGTGAACCTAGTCCACCTTTCTTTTACTAACTGTGCATTTCTGTATCTCTTTTTAGACTAGTCAAACTAGTGTGGTCGAAACCATAGACCAGTGTGGTCGAAACACTATGGTCGAAATAAAGCAGTCGAAACATAGTGGTCGAAAAACACTGATCAGATCCATAGACCAGTGTGGTCGAACCACTGTGGTCGAAATAAAGTGGTCGAAACACAGTTGTTGAAAAACATTGGTTGGATCCATAGACCAATGTGGTCGAAATAACGTGGTCGAAACACTGTGGTCGAAATAAAGTGGTCGAAAAACAATGGGTGAAAAACACTGATCGGATCCATAGACCAGTGTGGTTGAAATACACTAGTCGAAGCTGTAGACCATTGGTTGAAACTGTAGACCAGTGTGTAATCAAGAACAAGTAAACATTGCTTAATTACCATTAATTGGTTTTGAATTAGCCGTTACTAGTGGCTTAATATGCGCTTTAGTACGCAATTACTAGAGTGTAATTGTCTCGACCTTAAAAACATCTAGAGACATCCAGACCTAATAAGAATTTATTTACTTCCATTTTCTTCTTCTTCCTCTCTGCTCTATTGTGCTGGAGAGTTGTGCTGTCGAACCAAGCCATCCCTTCTCCTCGGCGTGCACCGGGAAGGAGGGTGAGTGGGTACCTCTGAACCATTGTCGCAGAGTTCACGCAGGCGACAATTATGTTTACGAAGCGATATCTTGCGACCGCCATTCGAGGCTTCATATAATTACTGCCTTTGCTTCATGTTCTTTATCACGCCCTACTGTAAGTTGGTTGTGGGACAAAACTATTCTATTATAATTCTATTATTGTGTATGTTTAGAAGTACAATGAGTTGCCTGTTGTTAGTATTTGTTTTATGCATCTCTAGTTTTATATAATCTTTGTCTCATAATAAAATCTAAAATTAAAATATTATCCATATTTACATCAATCGGTGCCACCACTGTCTCGCCGCACCACTGGTTCTCTGGTGAACCCTAGCCCTAACCGGCGAACCCTACTTTTAACTCGCCGTCTTTGGTGAAGACGATGACACTCTCCTGAGTACGAATCTCCACATGCTATCCAAGGGTGAGAAAAATCGACTTAGATCTCATGAATTTTCAGTTGCATGAGAATTAGCAATCCCGTATCGTTAATTCCATGTGTACATGCTCCAGGAGCTTGCGTTTTCACGAGGGCAAGACGCATGCTCTTTGACCAAGTATAAGCTCGGAAGTAAATAATACGTGTGTTCCGGACCCAAGAGCCATTGCCATGTAGGTAGTCGGTGCCTTGCGAGCAGCTTACTGGGCCTGAAAGCACAAACTGAAATGTGCTTCACAACTAATTAATTGGATAGGCCTTGAGACTGGGCTATATTTGGATATCTTCTTCTCTGCTATTTTTAAAGAATATTTTCATATTATATCACCTCAAAAGTAATTGTTGTTTCAAAAGGAACAAATAAAGAACAAGAGGGTTTTGGGGTTAGATTTCGAAGCAAAAAAGACAAACAATAGATGTTGTTTGGACATCAACATATATAGTTCAAACCTGAGTAACCGCTCCTCTCTGGAACCTCCGCCTCCCCTTTCTAGTTTCTTCCGCCACTCTTTTTTCCTCCGAGCCCCCCTCTCCTAACTCCGGTCGCCGGATTCTCACCGGCGGCAAGCGAAGAGGGGTCCCACGCTCCTATTTCTCTGTTAATAGATGTGCATTAGGTCTATTTGTTTCTAGTGCGGGCAAGTGTCTCCATCCGTGGGTGGTGCTGGAGACGAGTCAGGCCGGTAGGTGGCGTCAGCATCTGGCTTAGCCAGCTCTTCCTGTCCGGCGCAGATCGGTCCGTGCTCTTCTGCTTGTGGCTGGGCGACGTCGACGGCCGTGCTCATCAGCGGCGGCTTCTCCTGGGCAAGCGCTGATCGGGCTCGGTGATTTCCGGCTAGATCCACTGCGTCTCGCGCCGCTCTGGCGGATTTGTGCAGTTGGGCGTCGCCTCCAGAATATGGTGTCAGGTCGATGTCCAAATTTTAAACAGCAAACTGAGCTCTCCCACGCCGCCATGTCGTCGTCCGTCGTCATCCTCATGCTGAGGGCTTCCCTCGTCTCCCGGTAAGTTCCCCATCAAAAATCTTCCCAATGTGGATTTAACGTTCATCGCCCTACTGGCCGGCACGCTGCTCCTCTCCGAGCTCCCCATCAATAATCTTCCCAATGCGGATTTTGTTGGATACAAGCCTAGGATTCACACACCACAAGCAATTTCGCACACACTGGATACAGTTTCGGACGTGAACAGTAAAGTTCAGAGAAGAAAACAGCAGAGCAGAACGCACAGTTTTTGGGGCAATTTTCTCTCTCTTTTTTTCATTCGAATTACAAGCATATATGCCAAATATGTAGCCTAACAATTAGGAATCGTGACTACCCACGATCTGCGTAACAAGGAAACTAAACCGTGCAGTTCCGCACAATACAGGGAAACAAACTGAAGAGGAAACAAAGCATTACAAGGAAACTAATTTGAATTCCAAACAGTGTGCTGTCGTATGCACAGGATGCCATCTTCCAATGATCCGGGTGACTTGATGTTGCACAGATCCCGCTCCTCCAAGTCCAATCATGTCTGGATTATTTGCTTACATACTCCCCCTTAATCCTGACATGCATCCAGATCACGAAGACCAAGTAATTGACGCATAACAGCTAACTTTACTCTTGACAAGGCTTTTGTCAATGCATCGGCACGCTGTTCTCCGGTGTTGACAAATTCTACCATAATCTGCCCCCTCTCCACACATTCTCCAATAAAATGAAATCTTGTATCTATGTGCTTGTTGCGACCATGAAATACAGGATTTTTCATGAGAGCTATGACAGATTTGTTATCAACAAACAAAGTCACCGGCTTCAAATCTGTCCCCGTTAACTCACTTACAAGGTTCCTCAACCAAAGAGCCTGGCAGGCCACTGCTGTGGCTACCATAAACTCGGCCTCGCAAGATGATAACGCCACCATCTTTTGCTTTTGTGAATTCCAGGATACTAAACTTTCATTGAAGTAGAAAGCCATACCACTTGTGTTTCTTCTCCCATCTTGGTCTCCTGCCAAATCATTGTCCGAGTGCCCAAAAATGCCCACTTCTTGATGTCCCTTCACATAGACAAGTCCAGAATGAATTGTTCCTCTCAAATACCTGAGAAACTGCTTGACCACCTTGTGATGTATGATTGTAGGCCTCTCCATATACTGCCGCCAACCCGACGGCATATATGACAGATCCCATTGTGTGTGCAACAAGTATCTAAGGCGACCAATGATGCGCTTATACTGTGGCATCGACTGGAGTCCCATCCAAGTCTTTTGTGCAGTTGCATCTTGGGCTCCATCGGGTACTTAGTGGCATTGCAATTCGCCATTCCAAACTGAGACAGAACTTTCTTGGCATAAGCAGATTGTTTGAGTAGTATCCGGTCCTTCTACTGCTCTACTTCAATCCCCAAGTAATAGGAGAGAAGTCCCAAGTCACTCATCTCAAATTCTGTCATCATTTGTTCCTTGAACTTCTTGACTTCTTCGGTGCTACTTCCTGTCACAATGAGGTCATCGACATACACTCCAACAATCACACTTGTTTCTCCTTCCCCTCTAGTGTATACTGCCTGTTCTTGAGTGCATTTATTGAAACCGAGTTCTTTTAGACTCCTGTCCAGCCGGGTGTTCCAGGCCTGTGGAGCCTGCCGCAATCCATAGAGGGCCTTTGACAGCTTGTACACCTTATGCTTCTAGTTTTGTATCTCAAACCTCTCCGGTTGAGAGACATAAACTTCTTCTTTGAACTCCCTGTTAAGAAATGCTGACTTCACATCCAGATGGTGTACCTCCCAGCCTCGATTTGCAGCAAGTGCAAGAATGACTCGAACGGTGTCAAGTCTTGCAACAAGTGCAAACACTTCTTTGAAATCGATGCCTTGCCTTTGTACATAGCCTTTAGCCACCAGCCTCGCTTTGTACTTGATGACATGCCCATCTGAATCTTTCTTCAATTTGAACACCCATTTCAGGCCGATGGATTTGTGGCCTGTTGGGAGCTCGGTTAAGGTCCAAGTGTTGTTCCTCTCAATGGACTCCAACTCCTTCTCCATTGCTTCAAACCGGCAAGCCTCGATCGCAAACTTCTTGGTAACAAGATGGTTCTTCTGGACAACACAATCATTACCTCGCCCTCTTCTTCATCAAAACCACCACTCCTCGTGGTCGCCAGAGATCTCGGCGAGACACGAAGCGGACTTGCCCATCAAGGGACTCCGGCGTGGACAACACCGGAGACGAGGTAGTCGTGCGGGTGTTTGATGACAGTGTAGATGGACTTGATGCTCCTGCTGCGGGTGACAGACTTGCCGTCCCCGGTTCTTGTCGATACTTGTCGCGCATGGCGCGGAGATGTTGGCGTGGTATTCTTCTTTGAGGTTGTCGAGTCGCCACAAGTGGCGCTGCTTGTGCCGCAGTTCCCACCACGATTGCCGCGGCTCCTACCGCGCGTGGCATAGCACCTCCTGCGTTTCCCTCAGCGTCAGCCACGATGTGTGGATCGTCGGAATAGAATGTGTCCAAGACAATGAACTCCGGCGACTCCACTTCATTGCTACCACCTGTATTCCATCTCCATTCAAGATTTTCTTGGAAGACAACATCTCTACTTGAAGTTTGCCCCGGCTCGGGTCAAATAAGCGATGAGCTTTGCAGCCTTCCTCGACACCTAAGTATACCATGGGTGAGCTCTTGTCTTCAAGCTTCTTGATATGAGGGGTTGTGTTCTTCGCGTATGCCACGCAGCCGAACACTCTCAGGTGTGCGAGATGCGGCTTTCTCCCCATCCAGGCTTCAAATGGGGTGCACTCTCCTAGCGCTTTGGTTGGGAGGTGGTTCAGCAGATAGACTGCGTGCCTGACCGCCTCTCCCCAAAACCTTGTGGGCACATGCATGCTTTTGAGCAGGGATCTCGCCATGGCCATCACGGTGTGATTACGGCGCTGCACAACACCATTTTGCTGCGGTGTGTAGGGACCGTGAGGTGCCGCTCAATGCCTTCATCTTCATAGAAACGGGTGAACTCCGTGGGCGGGAACTTCGCCAATCGTGGTCCGGCCCAGTGTTCTCGATCTTGTGCTCGATCTTGTTCTCCGTCGGTGTTACGAACTTCTTGAATGCTTGAATGCATCACTCTTATTGCCAAATATACATCCACATCCATCGGTGTGATCATCAACAATCAAAAGAAAGTATTTGTTACTGGAGAGTGTGCATGGCGAAATTGGCCCGCAAATGTCAGCGTGAAGTAGTTCAAGCAGCCTCTCCACTCTAAAATTCGCTTGATGCGGGAATGGCAAATGTGCATACTTAGCGATTACACACGCCTCGCATAGCTGGTTCGGGCGGGTCAGCAGTGGCACGCCAACCACCATCTCCTTCTCCCCCAAGAGCCTCAAGTCATGGAAGTTGACATGACCGAGCCTCACATGCCACAGCCATGCTGGATCTTTGATGTTTGCTAGAAGACATACTGGCTTGAATGTCTTCAAGTTTATCTTGTATAACCGGTTTTGCATCCGCTTTACTGACATCAGGAGTTACCCACTCCTATCGAACGCCTTCATGGTGTCTCCCATCATGAGCACTTCGTTCCCGTCTTCTGTCATCTGTCCAAGACTCATAATGTTACGACAAAGCTTTGGAATGTAGTATACCTCTTGGAGAGCCTTTTGATCACCGTTCTTGCAAGCGAACACGACTGTTCCCTTGCCCATGATCTGGACCATCGACCTATCGCCGAACCTCACCCTCCTGGTGATAGCTTCATCCAATTCTTGGAACTTCGCACGATAGCCAGTCATGTGATTACTAGCACCGTTGTCGAGGTACCAGACATCCTCATCTTCTCCCTTCTTGTCGCTGCGGTACATCTCTAGTAGCGTCCTCTCTTCGTTGAGCGATACGACATTCTGCCATACCTACCTAGTGCGTGCCCCCTCCTGTGACACGGCCAGCATCAGTGCTGGCTCTTCATCGACGGCACGGGTGAGATGAGCCTCGTCATCGCGCCGCTTGTCGCGGCACTCAAACGCGTAATGGCCCATCTTGTCACAATTAAAATATTTTATGTGACTCTTGTCACGAGTGCCACTCACAGCACCGCTAGTGCTTCCTCCTGCACTTTCTTGGCGCAGCGCACCACGGCCGCCCTGGCTACGACCGCGCCACCGTCCACGCCCTTTTCCACGATCAGGGTTCTTTGGAACCACACCCTTGCCTCTGACGAAGTGTCGCTTGTTGCGCCATACGCCGCCACCACTCGGCATGAGTGAGCAAGAGCTGGCCATTAGCTCTGCTTGCTGCCCATGCCGCAAGACCGCCTTCTCTCGTCGCCTTGACCGCCCTATCGCCTCCTCGAATGCCATGGTCTCGAGATCATAGAATTGCTCGATCCCAGCGACAGCGGGAAGGTATTTGTCGAGTGAGTCGGCGACTTCTTGACAAGGGCGGAGTCTTCAAGTGTGGCGCCGAGTTTGCCAAATAACTCATCGACCGCCTCATTCTCCTTCATCCGGAGAGCATCAAACTCACTTTTCAGCGTCTGTGAGACGCGCCTTCTTCACCGTCGGCACCGGTACCTCGTCTTGAGGTTTGTCGGTGTCCTTCATCCTTCTTCTTTGCGATCCGGAGAAGGATGTCTTGAGGACACACTGCGCAGATGTATCGCGCGTCTTGATCTTGTCCTTCTTCCGTGGATATCATGGGGATATGCCCGAGATCTTAGGATGATGTTACAATTGGCAATGTCGTTTTGGTTTGTTGAAACAAATTTTACGCAAGTGTCGAGATTTTCGGTCATCTGCGGCGTAAGCGCGATGACGATCAAGATCACTTGCATCTGACCGCAAGATACTTGGCGGTATGACCGAGTCCGGTCGTTCGAGTTTTAGGTGGCGGTTTGATATTTCCGAAGCGAGTGTAATTTGAGTTTTGATTTCTCTGGGTAGCGATACGACCGCGATTATGGGGTCTTGATACTACTCGTCTAGATAATCTAGTACCGCCATAACATGGCGGTAGTACCGATTTTGTGTTGATTGTCATTTCAATTGGAGAATTGCTTTTGGGTTAGGTCAAGTTCATGGGTTTCATGGCATATGTGTTGCATGATGCATGTTTTGACTAACGTGGGTCAAGTTGTGAAGAACTTGTTCCGGACTCGATTTCTTTGTCTATTGATGTGCGTGTTGCTTGGAGGTCAATGACGGTCAATCTGAGGATGATCGGGACTAAGCTTGGAGAGCCGAGGTCGAAACGATCGGGATGCGGGTGAGGTCAATGGAGTCAAGCATGGCGCAAGACGGACAAAGGTGACCGAATGGGCGATTCGGTGCGACGGTTCGATCAAGCGGCGCGATGGCGGTGCAAGTGCCATGGTGGTTTCGGTGGGGCGGATGGGAGAGACTTGCCGACATGAAGAGAGCAGCTGGATCAACCTACACGTGGCGAAGCATGGAGGTGCTTCACGAAGATGGGACTCGGTCTTTGCAAAAAGATCGAGAAGGGGTATTTTGGTAATTTTACCAAATACCGCCTTGGTGACCTTTTGCCAACTCACGGCGCAAAGATGGTGCAAGGTGAAGCGGATTAGGTCAAGAGATGAAGACGGCGCTTTAAAACGCGTGCGTATGTGACCCGTTTGTGTTGGGCCTTAACGGGAGCCCATTAGGGTTCAATCTTCTAGAAGGTTTAGCCTCCACTATAAATAGGAGAGGGTGCTGGCCAGCACCTCTCAACCCTTTCATTGTGTTTGAAATCCTAGTTTGCTTAGGGAGAGGATTAGTGGAGGTTAGGGTTCTAGAGAGTTGGATTTGATTTCGTGCTCATGTTTTGAGTCTTTGTCCTCCTTGATGGAGTGGCTGTAAACCAATACCATATCAAATCAATCCAAAGAGAGTTCTCTCAAAGATGAGTTCATTTGCTTTCTTTCTCTCTATTTGGTGATTTGAGGTCTTTCTTTGATCCGTGAGTTTTTGCTTGGTTTTTCTTCTTGATCTTGCTTGCTGGGATATGTGGGAACCCATCTAAGGTCATCTTGATCATCATCCACCCACGAGCAAGTTTTGGATCAAGTTTTACGTTTTTGCTCGGTTTTGAACCCTTCTTCGGTAAAATGCAAAAAGATCAAAACTTTGACGTGGATCTTCTCGATCGTTGCTTGGAATAGGTTCCTGACATCATTAGGAAGATGTGTTTCAAATTTGGTGGAGTTTGGCCAAGTGGATCAAAAGTTACGTCGATTTTTGTTTTCGTTTTTCAGTACATTTCTTGTTCATTCGCTTTGATTTTCTTTGTTCATGCGAACGACCGCCTTTGTTCATCCGGTTCGACCGACTCTGACAACCGCCACTCGCTCATCCGGTTCGACCGTCTTGTTCATCAAGACTGCTTCATAAGGCTGATTTTTGTGTTTTGATCGTTTCTTTTGGGGATTTGAAGGGGATTAAGTACAAGTCTTCCGCTACGCTTATATATATTGATCTTCATAGTTCTCATAGCTATTGGAGTCAATATCTTTGTTTGAATCAGATCAAAGCGAAAAAATAGATAGTGCTCCTATTCACCCCTCTAGTCACCTTTTCGGTCCAACAAGTGGTATCGAGCCGGTTAGTTCAATCTTGATCTTAACCGGTCCTTTGAACTGGCGATGGATAAGTACTCGACCAAGCCGCATGTCTTTGATGGGCTCGACTATGCCTATTGGAAGAATCGCATGCGAGTTTTCCTTGAGAGCGAAGGACAAGCTATATGGGAGGTTGTTCGAGCCCGCTTCGTTTTGCCGAAGGTTGCTCACGGCCAGGTGACCCTTTTGGCTAACAACAACAAGGCAAAGAACCTTCTATATCTTTGGGCTTGGTAGGCAAGAGTGCGATAGGATTTGCAATCTTGCGACCGACATGAGATTTGGCACACCTCGAAACTTACCATGAGGATCGTCCCGGATCAAGCAAGTGCGTCGAGAATGTCTACAAGCGAGAGTACAACAAATTCGAGATCGTCTGGTGAGAGCATCGATGGCGTCTTTACTCGCTTTAACAAGGTGATCAATCGGATGAGAGTCTGTTGACATTGAGTACTCTCAATCGAGAATGCCACCCACCTCTTGGCCGCAATCAACACCAAGGAGTGGGAGATGAAGGCAACTACCATAGAGGAGAATGTCGATCTCTCTAATCTCACCTTGGAGCTGCTTTATAGCAAGCTAAAACTCATGAGATCAAGAGGCGGTAATCCTAAGAAGGATAACATGGCTTTGGTGGTGATCCTCTCAAAGGGACTCTGATGGTTCTTCCGAGTCTTCTTCGGTTTTTCTCTTGCGTGTTTATCTGCTATTCAAGAAGAAGAGTTTGAGAGTCTTCTGAGGCCGATTTAGCTCTTTTAGCCAAGAAAGTCACACGGGCATATAACAATGTCGAAAAGCAGAAGAGAGGTGACCTGTGACATGCTATGAGTGTGGAGAGCTATATCACATCCGAGCCAACCGCCCAAGCCGAAAGGTAAGGGAAATCATGAGAAGGTTGCTAGGAAGAAGCCTCGAGGGCAAGCCCAAGTATGATCTTTGCCAAGCTCATGAAGGTCGCTCACCGAGTTCTTGCAGCTTTGGAGATCAATTCATGAGCGATGTGGACTCACGGAGCGAGGAGGACAAGGAGGAGGAGTTTCCTCAAGACAAGAAGGGAAGGCCAAGGATTTCACCCATGTGCTTCATGGCCGACTCCGTCGGCCGATAATGATGATGAGGTACCTCTCTCCTATGATGTTCTTTTACGCTAGATGCGATAACATGTATGAGCAATTGCTTAGTCAAGATAAAGCTTTAAAGTTCACCATGTCTAGGAACAAGGATCTAGAATCACAAGTCGAGAATTTGACATTAGAGCTTGTGAATGCTAAGAGTCTAGATGTTGATGAATGTTCATCCCGCCATGCTTTGCACTCAACCTGTCTAAACTACAATCTGCTCATGATATTGCTTTGCATCAACTTGAAAATGCTAGAACCGAGCTAATTGATGTTAAATCTGCTCCATGTGAAAAATGCTTAGAGTCTGGCAAGTTGGATGCTTCTGGCAATGTGAAATCTAGCTTTTGCACTTTCTGCTTAGAACGTGAACACGAAGTTAAGGATATTTTAGAAGCACTTAGAGCTAAGTATGCCAAGCTTAAGGACACAATTGAGTCTACACCTTGTGCCTCTTGTGCCGCCTATAAGCTTGAAGTTGCTCATCTTAAGGAGAAACATGCTAGAGCCATTAAAGGCAAGACTTGTGAATCATGTGCTAATATTGGAAAAGAGAATGCATATCTCAAGGATACTTTAGAAAGATTCTGTAATGGTGAAAAACAGTTGAACATGATTCTAGATAAATCTAAAACTCCTTTTAAGAAGCAAGGTTTAGGATACAACTCGCCCAGACATGTCCAAGTCTAATGTCATTCGGTCTTGGAAAATGGCTTAGTTGAATTCAAAACCCAACACAAAAAGCTTGTCTTTAAATCTGCGGGGTTTGTCCAACCTTCTTTTGAGGCAAAAGGTGCTTCTCCCAAAGGTACAAAATACCATTGCACCTATTGCAAGAAGAGT
The DNA here is from genome assembly GCA_036346405.1 of Phyllostachys edulis. Taxonomy (NCBI): domain Eukaryota; kingdom Viridiplantae; phylum Streptophyta; class Magnoliopsida; order Poales; family Poaceae; genus Phyllostachys; species Phyllostachys edulis. Next base: position 26,033,036 of record CM070548.1, on the reverse strand, counting down.
GGACATTTGGTTGAGTTCTCACATTGGCGTGTTGAAAAACGCTAAGAAAAATATTGCTAGAATGTCATTTAATCAACCTAGAGCTTTTATGAGACATGGTCATGTACAAAAGAAGAACTCCGGTCTAGGATTTGTTGCACATGCTCATCACCATGTTCCTAGACAGGATGCATCTCATGTTCTTGTTACCATTGCTCATAATAGAAGCGCTAATAAAGTCAAGGATAGCACATCTGCTTTGCATACTACTTTCATGAGACGAGTGTCTCGATCTTGGATTCCCAAGTCGCTTTTAACTAACCCCAGTATTGAGACACATCGCTCTTTTGTTCCTTGATTTTCAGGATTGGCGCGGAAGGGGGAAGAACACATGGTTAATCGACTCCGGTGTTCACGCCACATGACCGGAGACTCAAGATGGTTCACCTCCTTCACGCGATCAACCGGTGATGACTTCATCACCTTTGGAGATGATACACAAGGCGCATTGAAGGAACTGGAATGATTAGGGTGAACGACAAGTTCATTCTCAAGGACGTCGCGCTTGTGTCTAAGCTAAGGTACAATCTCCTTTCTGTCTCACAGCTTCTTGATGATGGCTATGAGACTCGTTTTAAGAAGAATGCTGTCGTGTGCTTGATTCTTTTGGTGAGCTCGTTTTTGGGATTTCTAGAGTTGGTAGAATTTTTGGAGCTGATTTTTCAGTCTCTTCTTGTGGATCCCTTAAGTGCTTAATTGCTTCTTCTTCTGATATCTGGCTTTGGCACCGACGTTTGGGGCACATTGGTTTTGATCATCTGACACGAGTTAGCGGCCTTGATCTCATGAGAGGTTTGCCTAAACTCAAAGCTGTCAAGGATCTCAGTATGCGCTCTCAGTAGGCATGGCAAACAAGTTGCGCCTCACACCGTCATTGACTATGGTTATGGTGACGGACGGAGCGGTTGCTTCATATGGATACTGTTGGTCCTGCTAGAGTTCGGTCAGTCGGTGGCAATTGGTACATTCTTGTCATAGTCGATGATTTTTCGAGATACTCTTGGGTGTTCTTTCTTGCTTCGAAGGATGAGGCTTTTGATCATTATCATGACCTTGTTCTTCGTTTGGCTTCTGAACTTCCTGGTGCCTTGAGAGCAATCCGCAGTGATAATGGCACGGAGTTCAAGAACGCTTCTTTTGCCTCTTTTGTCTTGCCGAGCGGATTGAGCATTAGTTCTCTTCTCCACACGTCCCTCAACAAAATGGCGTTGTGGAAAGGAAGAACAGGACTCTAGTCGAGATGGCTAGGACAATGTTAGATGAGTATAGCACACCGAGGAGATTTTGGGCCGAAGCTATTGCTCTGACTTGCCATATTTCAAACCGTGTCTTTTTGAGACCGTCTTTGGGCAAGACTTCATATGAGCTTCGTTTTGGTAGAAAACCCTCTGTTTTCACTTTCGAGTCTTTGGATCGAAGTGTTTTATTCTCAAGACAGGAACCTAGATAAATTTGAATCAAGGACTTGTGATGGTTTATTTCGGGTTATCTGCTCATTCGAGGGTTTTCGGGTTTTAATGTTGAAACTAACATTGTTCAGAGACATGCAATGTCACTTTTGATGAGACTAGCCACGAGCTAGATCAGATGTTTGGTGACTTCAGTGACAGAGAGCATTTTTGTTGAAGAAGATGAGGATGAACTTGATTTTGCTCCTTCACCTGCTTCTCGATGTTCTGTGCAAGTTGCCCAAGCTCGAGAACACCTTCTGTTGCTTCACCTCCAATTGAGGCTCTGCTGCGACTTCTTCATCAAGATACTGCGGAGGTTGAGAGATGCTATCTCCCCAGCGCCTTTGCACATTCGAAGCAACATCCTCCGGATCGGATGATTGGTAATCTCCATGAGCGAGTCACTCGCTCCGTATCATGATCCGAGTCTTTTCTCTCACTCTGCATTTGTAGCTTCTTTTGAACCCAAAGATATATCACATGCTTTATCGATGCTAGTTGGGTCAATGCCATGCATGAGGAGTTAGAGAATTTTGAAAGAAATAAAGTTTGGAACCTTGTAGATCCTCCTAGTGGTCATAATGTAATTGGAACCCGTTGGGTGTTTAAAATAAACAAAATGAGGATGGTTACGTGGTTAGAAACAAGGCTAGGTTGGTAGCTCGGGGTTTTAGCGAGTTGAGGGGTTAGATTTTGATGAGACCTTCGCTCTGTTGCTAGATTAGAAGCCATTCAGCATCTTGCTTGCATTTGCTGCATCTAAAGGTTTTAGGTTGCATCAAATGGATGTTAAGAGTGCCTTTTTGAATGGTTTTATAGAGGAGGAAGTGTATGTTAGGCAACCCCCTGGCTTTGAGGATCCCAAGCACCCTGATCGTGTCTTTAAGCTATCTAAAGCCTTGTATGGTCTTAAGCAAGCCCCTAGAGCATGGTATGATAGGCTTAAGACCTTCTTGCTTAAGAATGATTTTGAAATGGGAAAAGTAGATAAGACTCTTTTCATTCTTAGGCATGGCAATGACTTCCTGCTTGTTCAAATTTATGTTGATGATATTATCTTTGGTGGTTCCTCTAATGCTCTTGTTTCCGCTTTTACGAGACCATGTCGAGGAATTTGAGATGAGTATGATGGGAGAGCTCAACTACTTTCGGGGCTACAAATCAAGCAATGCAAGGAAGGATCTTCATCCATCAAACGGCACACCAAGGATTTACTCAAGCGTTTTGAGATGGGTGATTGCAAGCCGATCGCCACTCCCATGGCGACATCGATCGCTTTTGGATCCAGATGAGGAAGGAGAAGCCGTGGATCAACGCGAGTACCGCAAAGATGATCGGCTCCCTTCAGACTGACGGCCTCAAGACCGGACATCCACTTCATGATGCGCCTCATGCGAGGTTTCAGCGTCACCGAGGACTTCACATCGCCAAGCCGTTAAGCGCATTTTCGGTATTTACACTCTACCCTTCAAGATGGCATTTGGTATTCTTGTTCTTCTTCGTTTGTCCATTCGGGGTTTTCAGATTCGATTTTGCGGTCAGAGGCTAGATAGGAAGAGCACATCGGCACATGTCATTTCTTAGGCACTTCTCTTGTCTCTTGGTCTTCTAGGAAGCGGTCTTACATTGCACAATCCTTCTTTGAAGTTTAATATGTAGTCTATTTGCTAGTTCTTTGTAGTCGATTTTGTGGATGGTCTCCACTCTTAAGGATTTTGGGTTAACTTTTGCTAGTGTTCCTCTCTTCTCGTGACAACACTTCGCTATTAACATTGCTAAAAACCCAATGGCAACATTCTAGGACCAAGCACATAGACATTCGCTATCACTTCCTTAGAGACCACGTTGAGAAGGGTGATATTGTCTTTGCATTTTGTGGAGTCCGAGGCTCGGTTAGCGATATCCTCACCAAGCCTTTAGACCCAACAAGATTTGCCACCTTGAGGAGTGAGTTAGGGTAATTTATCCCTATGGGTTGGTTTGAGGGGAGTTGGATCTTTTCTCGATCTTTCCTTGTTCATTTGATCTTTTCTTGATTTTCTTTTGAACTTGTTGATCTTTTTGATCTTTTAGGCTTGTTGAGCTTTTCTTGCATCTCATTGTATCATATTGCATTCATATGAAAAATCCAAAAGATGCATTGTAATATAAGCTTTTACGCTTATCTTTTAAAATTGATGAAGCTTTGCTTATTACCCTTTGGAGCTTTAGTGTTTCAATTCTTGCTCAATGCCATGTCTAGTTCTTTGACTTGCTAGAATTATCATGCTTTCACATGTGTAGCTAAGTCTTTCTTTGTATGAGCTAGAACTTGAAAAACAACTTGAACTAAGAAACTAGCAATTTGTGAATTGTTTAGCGATTCTTAATTAGTGCTCCTTTTATGACATTGGCCTGTCAAAATTGCTTTGTTAGCTCTTGAATCTAGCTTTGATCATTACTTGAGCTTCTTGTGTTCTTGAGAATCTAAAAGCGCTCTTGTGCAAAATAAAAAATGATCTCTTTTGTGCTTAAAAAAAACTGATCTCACCAATCCTTTCTCATGAGACGGCTCGCCATTGTACTAGGCAAGAACTCGGGGAGTTTTGGATGACCTAGACCACTCTCTTAAGCTTTTGTTGCTTGGGATGGTCGTAGTGAGGCTTGAGATCTAGCACAATGCTAAAAATGCAAATTGTCAAATTGGTTGAAACTTAGGAAGAGATTGTGGATGGCTCCTAGTCCAGGATCTTCTTTACTAAGATAGACCTTTATCAACTTGAATATTCATTGCAAATGAAAAACTGTTGAAAAATGGGCGTTTGAGAAAATTGAGCAAAATGATTCAATTCAGGACCTATTTGTCTCTTAATGTGGTCATTGTTAGCTTTTGGATCTTACGTTGACATTTTGACATGGCCAGTATCATTTTAGGATCCCTGTTGATGAACTTGCTAGATTTGAAGCTTTGCTTAAAATGCTAAAATTCATTGCTTTATATTGAGCCTTCTTGCTTAGCTTTGTTATATATGTCTTATCATGATCTTGCTAGCATTGTTAGGCTTGATATGTTGTTTGTGCAACTTTAGAAATGCTAACTTGTTCTTTTGGGTAATCTCCAAAGCTTCTTGTATTCAAAAATTGAAAAATACAAAAAATTGAAGCCACTCCATTGCATTTCATGCATGCTCCTTCTTATGCTTTTTCCTCATTCTGCATTTGTCATCTTTGGACGAGAGGAAGGCGTGATTCCTTGATGACTCCATTGTCAAAGGGAGAAGATATTTCAAAATTTTGTGTTAAAGGAGAAGTTGTTTGAAAAAGGGGAGTTTTGAAAAAGGGGGAGCTACTTGGAGAAAATTTGAAATTCTGAGGATCATAGTGAGGGGGAGTTTCTTATTTGCATTCTTATGGTTTTATTGCTACTTCTGAACTTGAATTGCAATTCTTGATCCTCACAATGATCAAAGGTCATATCGAACAATTGTTCTTTCATATGGACCTTAAGTGAGATTTTGATCCGTTTACGAAAATGAAGCTTTCTCCTTTCTTTTGTCAGATCTCACTTGTCGATACTTTTTGGAGCCAACTTGGTCATTTCTTTTGCCTTTTCTTGCATTTGGACCAAGTTGTGCCTTTGAGCAAAAACGCCGAAGTTTTTACTTTTCAAACCTCAAAATTTGCATTTGTGAAAATTGCCAATGTGTTCATCAAGGGGAGATTGTGGATATCATGGGGATATGCCCGAGATCTTAGGATGATGTTACAATTGGCAATGTCGTTTTGGTTTGTTGAAGCAGCGTTTTACGCAAGTGTCGGATTTTTCGTCATACTGCGTGTAGTAGCATGTGATGCGATCACCCGCATTACATGCATCTGACCGCAAGATACTTGGCGGTATGACCGAGTCCGGTCGTTCGAGTGTTTTAGGTGGCGGTTTGATATTTCGACGAGTGTAATTTGAGTTTTGGTTTCTCAGGTAGTGATGCGATCATAGATTATGGGCGTCTTGATACTACCGCTGATCTTGATAGTACCGCCATAACATGGCGGTAGTACCGATTTTGTGCCGATTGTCATTTCAATTGGAGAATTGCTTTTGGGTTAGGTCAAGTTCATGGGTTTCATGGCATATGTGTTGCATGATGCATGTTTTGACTAACGTGGGTCAAGTTGTGAAGAACTTGTTCCGGACCGATTTCTTTGTCTATTGATGTGCGAGTTGCTTGGAGGTCAATGACGGTCAAGTGAGGATGATCGGGACTAAGCTTGGAGAGCCGAGGTCCGTAACGATCGAGGATGCCGGGTGAGGTCAATGGAGTCAAGCATGGCGCAAACGGACAAAGGTGACCGAATCCGGCGATTCGGCTGACGGAGTTCGATCAAGCGGCGTGGGGTCGGTGCAAGTGCTATGGTGGTTTCGGTAGGAGCGGATGGGAGAGACTTGCCGACATGAAGAGAGCATTGGATCAACCTACACGTGCGAAGCATGGAGGTGCTTCACAAAGATGGGACTCGGTCTTTGCAAAAGATCGAGAAGGGTATTTTGGTAATTTTACCAAATACCGCCTTGGTGACCTTTTGCCAACTCACGGCGCAAAGATGGTGCAAGGTGAAGCGGATTAGGTCAAGAGATGAAGACGGCGCTTTAAAACGCGTGCGTATGTGACCCGCTTTGTGTTGGGCCTTAACGGAGCCCATTAGGGTTCAATCTTCTAGAAGGTTTAGCCTCCACTATAAATAGGAGAGGGTCTTGCCAAAGACCTCTCAACCCTTTCATTGTGTTTGAAACCCTAGTTTGCTTAGGGAGAGGATTAGTGGAGGTTAGGGTTCTAGAGAGTTGGATTTGATTTCGTGCTCATGTTTTGAGTCTTTGTCCTCCTTGATGGAGTGGCTGTAAACCAATACCATATCAAATCAATCCAAAGAGAGTTCTCTCAAAGATGAGTTCATTTGCTTTCTTTCTCTCTATTTGGTGATTTGAGGTCTTTCTTTGATCCGTGAGTTTTTGCTTGGTTTTTCTTCTTGATCTTGCTTGCTGGGATATGTGGGAACCCATCTAAGGTCATCTTGATCATCATCCACCCACGAGCAAGTTTTGGATCAAGTTTTATGTTTTTGCTCGGTTTTGAACCCTTCTTGGTAAAATGCAAAAGATCAAAATTTTGACGTGGATCTTCTCGATCGTTGCTTGGAATAGGTTCGACATCATTAGGAAGATGTGTTTCAAATTTGGTGGAGTTTGGCCAAGTGGATCAAAAGTTACGTCGATTTTGTTTTCGTTTTTCGGTTTGTTCTTGTTCATTCGCCCGATTTTCTTGTTCATCTTGAACGACCGACATCGTATTCACCCGGTTCGACCGGACTGCGGTACAACCGCCACTGCTCATCCGGTTCGACCGTTCTTGTTCATCGGCCTGCTCATAAGGCTGATTTTTGTGTTTTTGATCGTTTCTTTTGGGGATTTGAAGGGGATTAAGTACAAGTCTTCCGCTACGCTTATATATATTGATCTTCATAGTTCTCATAGCTATTGGAGTCAATATCTTTGTTTGAATCAGATCAAAGCGAAAAATAGATAGTGCTCCTATTCACCCCCCCCTCTAGTCGCCTTTTCGGTCCAACATCTTCACATCCACCTGTGCTCCTTCCGCCAGCTCCACCGCCTCCCATACTCCCTGGGCATCAAGGATCGCCTCCATCCTTACAGCCCACACCGTATAGTTGGAGGGGTTCAGCATTGGGAAGTGGAACGACACTCTGCCACTCTCCTTCACCGTGTGCTGTGGAACAACCGACATTTGTGGAACTAAGAATGCTTGGGTATGCAAAAACACTAGCTCTAATACCAGATGTTGGATACAAGCCTAGGATTCACACACCACAAGCAATTTTGCACACATCTGATTTGGACGTGAACAAGAAAGTTCAAAGAAAAAAAAAGCAATGAGAAGCGTAACGCATAGTTTTTGGGGCAATTTTCTCTTTTCTTCATTCAAATTACAAGCATATATGCCAAATATGTAGCCTAACAATTAGGAATCGTGCCTACCCACGATCCGCATAACAAGGAAACTAAACTGCATGCGATTCGCACTGTCTGAGAAACAAATCAAGAGGAAACAAAATCAAGAGGAAACAAAGCATTACAAGAAAACTAATTTGAATTCTAAGCGGTGTCTTTGTCGTATGCACAGATGCCATCTTCCAATGATCCGGGTGACTTGGTGTTGCCTGAGATCCGCTCCTCCATGTCCAATCATGTCCGGATTATTTGCTCACAGATTTGACGTTCATTGCCCTATTGGCCGACGCTACTTCTCTTCGATCACCGTATTCCCCTCCTGCTATAAGACTCTGGAGCCACCTCACCCACTCAAGAGCTGCTTCACCATCACTAGGATGGATCCCATTCGCTTATGTTCCCAATGGCATAGAGGATTCCTTTCGTGTGAATCGCCAGAGCTCCACGGCCACTGACGCAGATCCGTGAGATTCCCTTCAACCTCCGCTCAACAAGAGCAAGGGAGACCCTTCGACTCCTTCCGTCTTCTAAGATCTTCAGCAAAAGGTTTTTTTTTTTGAAAAGGAGAAAAACATCTCCAGCTTTTATAGAAAGCACGTAACAGTCCTTTTTACAAGAAGAAGAGATGAGATAATGCTAGGAAAGCCAGCTTACAATAACCAACAGAGTGCAAAAACTGGGAACCAAAACAAACTTCAACCAGACTACAAGACATCAACAGAGCTAAACAAAGAGCAAGCTAGCCTAAGACAGGAATGATCAGCATTGAGCCAAAACGCAAAAGCCTTTAATCCAGTCTTCAAAAGTCTTCAAGAAACACCCCATCCGATCTCTATCACCTTTTTTATTAGAATACTCTATTGCTGTAAACAAGATAGAAAACTGAAAATCACATCTAAAGGTTGCTTAGAGAAATTCTTGCCAAACGCTATTTTATTCCTAATTTTCCAGAGATTCCAAGCTGAAGCTGCAAAACTAAACAGAACATAATTATAATCATTAGCTCTACTCTTCTCCAACAAATTCAGTTGGAAATCATCTAAAGAACTTGAAACACGATCCCAATTTAACACCTCTTTAACACAGCACCAGAAAAACTTTGCCAAAATGCAGGAGAAAAGAACATGATCAAGATTTTCTTCAGAATCACACAACACACATTTATTCACTCCTTTCCACCCCCTTTTCTTAAGTTGGTCTAAAGTCTGAATACTACCATGATAGCACAGCCACAAAAAAATTTGACTTTCAAAGGAAGATTACTTTTCCACAACTTTTGCATTTTTCTACAAATAACACCACCAAAAATGATTTGTCGGTAAAGTGATCTGATAGAAAAAAACCCTAGATTTCTCCAAACACCAAATCACTTTGTCCATTTCACGTCACTGAGGTCAACCTCCAAAATAGAGTTTTTCATATTCTCCCACTGAGAGGTCTCCTCTTCCCCAAAACTTCTAATAAAATTGATATTCCAAACATCCCCAACCAGACTCTTAGCAACACAAAGATCAGGAGCTTGACAAATATTAAACAACTTGTTATACTGGACTTTCAAAGGACACTCTTCCAACCAAATATCCCCAAAAAGAAGTACTGCAACCATTTCTAATCTTATGTCTTACACCCTATTAAACAAGTCTTTAACTTTCAACACAGCTTTCCAAAACTGAGAACCATTCTTCAGCAAAAGTTTCATCTAACAATGGCGACGAGTTCATCCTCAGCCAGCCTCATGTTCATCTCCATCATATGCGTCATCCAAAAATGCTCAAGGACCTAGTCGTAATTTTAATTTCCTTGTTTTGTCCTTACTTAGTACTTACTACTCTTTGGACCAAATTGCACTTTTATACCTTCTCAACTTCTTTTTGGTAAAATGTCGGGCCGTTGTACCAACTCGTTATTAGTATCAATCCAATCCAGAGTTAGCAGGTCCTACGGGCCTTTCAAAAAACAGTAAGTCAATAACTGTTTACGCAGTCCTACTGTCAGAGCCGCTAATTGCTGACTCAGTCCTTTATGTCAGTCTCACAAAATTAACGGAGAGCCACAGGCGTCAAGAAGGTTCTTACTTGGCACTCTCAACGTCACACTCATTAGGGAAGTAGGCACAGCTAAGAATGCCTCTCGCGCTGTCAAGAGGACTCCTCTCACTTTCAGGTGCTTGCAATGGGGGCAATAATAGCAGTCAATAGATCATATACTTTGACTACTAAAGAGAAATATATAGGAGACTTAAATCATCAGAACCGACTGCATGCAGGCAAAGTTTGACGGGTGTGACTGATCCCCTGAAGGTTTGAACGTTTCAGTATACATTGTAACTTGTATAGTTGCTTCATTGCAGGCAAAGTTTGACGGGTGTGACTGACCCCCTGCAGGTTTGAACATTTCAGTATACATTGTAACTTGTATAGTTGCTGAAATGAAGCAGTAGTAGAACCGAGTCACTTCGTTCAACGCAAATATGACAGTGCCGTGACCCATCCTGCTGTGACACTGTCACACTGACAGTAGCGGGAATTATTTTCAGCACCTAGAAAAGGTTTTTAATCGAAGTCAAGCGAATCGAGAGCTCCAAAGGACATAGGAACTTCAAACAACTTTTCAGTGTGAACGACATCAAACGATCTCTGAAGTGCTGCGCAATTAAGCCCCGTTGCCACCATCTTCCTGTGATACTGACAGTAGCGGGAATTATTTTCAGCACCTAAAAAAGGGTTTTAATCGGAGTCAGGCAATCGAGAGCTCCAAAGGACATAGGAACTTCAAACAACTTTTCAATGTGAACGAGATCAAACAATCTCTGAAGTGCTGCGCAATTAAGCCCCGTTGCTATCCATTAGATGGAGATGTTCAAAATTGATGCCCTTTTTTCCAATTTATGACAAGTAATGTGCACAGACATAGGCTTCACATACTAACACAAATGGAAAACAAGGGGACTCTGCATGCCATTAATTCTAAATTTGCATGTCTTTTGCAATTTGTATGCGTAGCGATCTTGCTCATAGAAATTAATGGGATGGGTAATGTCAACTAAATTGCTGGTGAAGTTTAAAAGGGTCCTTAACATATACATGTGAAACTAAAATAGTTAAAAGGAAATTTAATTAAGATAAGCTGCCAGCAAGAAATTTCATAGGAATCATCAGAGCTATATATATTCCTAAAAAACCAGAATTGTATCTCATCCGTTCTTAAATCATGACGTTTGATAGCGTGCGGTCAAACTTATCTAACTTTGACTAATAATATCTGAAAAACTATTTAGATTGATCATGAGTGAATAGTATCATTAGATTTGTCATGATAAATATTTTTATAATATAATAATTTTGTAATTTTTTACTAACAAAATCATATAAAAAGTAATGGTCAAAGTTATATAAGTTTATTTGCACGTTAATCAAACGTCATATTAAGAATCTGAGGAGTATTACCTTTCTTTTGGAAACGGATGGCAGGAGTATATTAGTAGTTTTCCCGGATGTCTCAAGAATATGCAGTATTGCATGAGCTAGTTTGCGCATATTGAAGGACCATGTGGGATGGATCCTAGTTCATTATTGACGGTCAATTGGTGCTTCTGTTGAGTTCAAATTCGAATTTGTAAGTTTTTGGAAATTTCAGTGTTATCAGGTTGTAGCCGGTCTGAGCGGCCTAGAGCGGTCAGACCAACCATGCACTTTGGTCAGAGTAAGTTTCAGGCAATGGCAGCCAGTGGTTAGACCAGCCACCGCGATGTTACCATGATTTTAGAGGGGGTAGTGATTTTCTAGAGAGCTTGTGTGCTTGTGCTAGAATGAGGGGCGGTCTAACCGACATATGGCAAGCAGCTAGACCGGTCCCCTACTATCGGGGTTTGACTAGTTTGACCGAGGCGGTCTGATCGGCCTCACCATGGCGATCTGATCACTAGAGGTCTACGACATGGTAGGTGCGGTCAGACCGGCCTAAGTTTCCAAAGAGCCGAAGCCAGGAATTAAGTTTGGGAAATGGTCTTGGAAATGTCTTGTGAGTGTTGGGCCAGTGCACATGAGTTGCATGATGTATATTTGACTAATGTGGATCAAGTTGTGAAGAATTTGTGCCCAGACACAGTTTCTTGGTCTTTGGATGTGCGGGTGGCTAGGAAAGTCAACTATAGTCAACAACGATAAGGACTAGAACTTGGTTGGGAAAACCAAGGTCCAAAGTGGTCATAGAAGCCAAGTGAGATGGTTGAGCTCAAACAAGACGTGTGATGGCGCATGGAGGCACATGATGGACAAGGGACGTGGAAGGCAAGGTTCAAACAACGGGTTGCACCAAGTGGCTTGGTCAGTGCAAATTTTGTGTGGTCCAGTGTGAACCAGAATGGGAGAGACTTGCCGACGTGAGGCAAGGCATTGGTGAGCCTACACGTAGCATGTATATATGGGGATTGCTTGCAAGAGAAGATGGTGACCGGGTTAAGACAAAGGTATTTTGGTACTTTGCCAAATACTAGGAAAGATGAAGAAACTAAACCATGGCACTTAGAAAGACGGTTTAGGTCAAGACTGTGGCACTTGGAAAGACGGTTTATGAAGCTAAGGAGATCAAGTGGATCAAATGGGCTCATGTGTTAGCGGATTCGGGCTTATGTGCTATGAAAAACATGCATAAGTAATGTGTGAGTGAAAATATTGTTATGTTTGAGATTGTGGGTTTGCCCAAGAGATTATTGGATAGTATCCATTAGGGTTTGATGATTTAGGATTCAATAGATGTGAAGGGTTGGTGCCTCCACTATTTAAGGAAGGGAGGTGGATTTCTAATCCATTCAAGCCTTGAGAGAGCAGTTTGTGATAATAACTGAGGAATTCATGTATGAGTGTTTTGTACTGCTGCCCTTATGGCTCTTGTCCTCTTTGAAGTGGCCGTAAAACCTTCATCTCCAATTAGCAATAGATCAATTCCTTCTTGAACAAGTTGTGTTCTTGATTTTTCTATGTTGCCTTTTGATTTGTTTGGTTTGTGCTCTTTCCTCTCTTTTTCTTGATCTTATTGGTCGTTAAGTACATGTAAGTGGTGGAGAAACCTCTTGGAGGTCAGATCCCATCCATCTAGGCTTCCTCCATTTGAAGATTGTGAAGTTGCTCGGTTTTTGCCTTGATTCAGGGTGATTCTTGGGAAGTTCTTGTTCATGGGGTTTTGCTTGGCCTCTTGTTGTTCTTAGGCTTGCTAGGATGTGTGAGAAGTTGATCTAAGGTTATCTTGACCATATATAACCCACGAACAAGTGCTAGGGTCAGATTTGCTATTTGAACCGGTTTTGGTGCAACTTGACTTAAAAGGAAAAAATGATGAAACTTTGGCAATGATTTTCAAGATTGTTGATTAGAATAGATTCTTGTGGTCTTAGGCAATGTTTGTTCTAAATTTCAAGTAACTAGGAGATCACACTTTCCAAATGGTGCGGTGGTAGTATCAGGTTGGCATTGAGTGCAAATTGAACTATATTAAATAGCTTATATCATTTTTAATGCGCTTATATAGTCTATTGTAGAGTTCTTTGAAGGAAAAAAATTGCTATTATCGTAGGATTGATATAGAGGAAGGGAGTGACGAATGTACACGCACATATAAAGTGAAGTCGATCTCGGATATAAGTGAAATGTAAATATTTATAAAATCTGACAAGGAAACAACGCATTTACAAAATAGAGATACAAACAGCATTTAGTCTCGGACATAGGTGAGTCGTGAATATCCACCAAACAGAGAAAGGAAGCAACATGTATAGAAAATAGAGCAACCAAGCAGTGAAAGTGTATATACACACAAACACGAAGTCCTTGATGGACCCAGTTGATGTTAACAAAATAGGATTTGTAGCAGCAGTAACTTAGTTAATATGGGTGCTGTAATGAACAATATTGATAGAACATTGCTAGAATGGACGGAAAAAACAAAAGCTGTTAAGCATAAGATGTTCCTATGAAGCAATGTTTGATGCGGCCGTTGCAAAAGATGTGTGCAAAACATGTAAAAAGTAGCAGTTAGTTAGAAGCATTTTTTAAATATTTTTTGATCTGTTAGTGATTTAGAACTATACCTGAGATTACGGTGGTAAGTACAGCGCGGACATCATTCTTTTTTTTTGGTAGTGACACGATCAAAGTGAGGTAACAATGTTTAAGATATAAGCTATGAATCTATTGAGGCGATGGATCTTGTTAATAATGTTTCACATAAAATATATTTAGTGGAATAAAAATTGTACTTGAGAAGCGAATACATTTAATATTAAAGATCTTTTAGAGTCAATGACATAAACTTCTGAATGGTGCAAGTGGCCTCTTAAGCTCCTATGTCTTCGATGTAGAAAGGACACAATGTTTAGGTTGGTATTGTATAACATGTAATACTAAGCCTATCTAAATGTAATATTAAGATAAATATTCTAATAACTACCCATAATTCACCTGCATAGCATCTTTGCATACTCTCGTTATCAATTTAGCTAACCTTTGCAAAAGCGAGGGCAATAAATTGACCGCATCTATTTGGGCGAAACAAAACAAAAGCGATGAATTCATAACTATAAGCTATATCATAATACATAATAATATAAGCGAGGCAATGATTCAACACCACGGAAGTGGATTATATATGGATGTGATATTTATGAGTTCAAGCTATAAGTGATATTTCTTCGTTGTTGCATGTTTAATTCTTTGAAAGCTTTCGAGTGCTCTTTGTTGTTGCATGTTTAATTCTTTGAAAGCGGTGTTGTCGAGGATGATTTGCTTGGGCAAGAAAAAAAATGTACGATTGTTATTGGTCTACGGGCCATGGTGATGATTTGCTTGGCCAAGACTAATAAGCATTACATACAAGCACTTTCGACTAGCGGACTCTTGATCTATAGAAATAGCGACACTAGCAATAGCATCGTTGAAAATGTCCTCTTATTTGGTATACTTTGTCACAGGCACATCTAAGCAAGATAGCAATGTTTAAGTAAAGGTGCATAAGATAGCAAAACACTCGATATAGACTAAGGGGCATGTGTTAAGGAGTGGGCATCATAATAAACATGCATACATAGATTATTAGAAAACGAACATAATCGCTAAAGCAACAAAACATATATGTAGGCTGACATACATAGAAATAGATCCTAAGACCCAAACCCAATTAGATAACCTCAGAGCAGAAAAATAGCAAAGAGGAAGAGGAGCTTACTTGGGGGAGGGTGGCCAGCGACCACATATGATGTTGACTAACAGGAGGCTATCAAGCGAGATTTGTTGAACCCTTCTAATTGCTATCGGTATCATCTGCCACAAATAAAGAAACAGATCCTGAGACCCAAACTGAGATACTTTTTCGAATGAATACATCAGAGAAAAGCTAACTCGATACCTATGCATTTCAATAGGAGGTACTTTCTATTTTCCTTTCCTAAATGTGCGGAACCAAATAAATAAAACAATCACTAAGACGTGGATTAGAGCACCGATACCTAAGGAAATGACATTAATCAGGTTCAAGTGTTCGTCATGATTGGTATGCTCACTTGGTCTTCGTAAGGTAAATGTTGTAGACGGTGAGGCGCTTGGTGCTATCGCGAATACTGGAGCTGAAAATCTGAAACACAAGATATACAATAACGCTAGGAAAGGATAATTGTTTTTAAAAAGGTTAACACTAAATAGGCTACACATATGAAAGAAAGGTGTTCTATATTATATGTAGGATATATAATTTCACAAAGCATCATTTTGGAACCACCACATCAACAATTCCAATTTCCATGTTCATCAAAGAAAAGAATAGACACTAAGAGAAATGGCAGTATTGTGACAGACAAAACAACAGTAGTTGGTGGTTCATAGTTCACGCTATACACGTACCTAGTATCATCATGTGGCACAAATATTCTTAAATTTCTCAAATAGAGTATACAATACAGACAGAACTAAAGGAACAAAACTGAAGTGGTCTTTAAGTTTTATCTAGCTGGATACTAAGAGAATTGTCAGCATTGTGACAGTTAGAAGAACAGGAAGATGACAAAGGCTTACCAGGAGCTGGAGCTAATGGCCTGCACCATGTTAAATTAAGAAGGTTGTATTCCCCAAACAGTACAGGATCGATCTGAACTGTATGCAGACTAAGCGGATAATTCATTGCAGCAAGGCATATCCATCATGATATTTAGGGCAGAAGCTGGAACAACATCATGTGGCACAAATATTCTTAAATTTCTCAAATAGAGTATACAATACAAACAGAACTAAAGGAACAAAACTGAAGTGGTCTTTAAGTTTTATCTAGCTGGATACAAAGAGAATTGTCAGCATTGTGACAGTTAGAAGAACAGAAGATGACAAAGGCTTACCGAGAGCTGGAGCTAATGGCACGCACCATGTTAAATTAAGAAGGTTGTATTCCCCAAACAGTATAGGATCGATCTGAACTGTATGCAGACTGAGCGAATAATTCATTGCAGCAAGGCATATCCATCGTGATATTTAGGGCAGAAGCTGGAACAACATAAAACTTACAATCTCGGTGAGTAACCCACGGCCGAAATTTGAAAAGCAAGTTCATCAAGAAATTAGTAACATCCTCGCTCGTTCTTTGTAAGGTAGATGTGGGTCATTACAGGGAGAGGACCTCACCTGCCGTTTCTTCTCTGCAGTTATGAGAGCTCAAATGCTACATCTATCATGAATACTATGAAAATCAATCGCTGCGCAACCAATATGCGAGAACATCGTGCTCTCGTCGAAATGGCGCAACCAAACAAAATATAACTGAGAACTTCCCATTAAGCAATCAGATTAGCCAAAACTCAAATGTGGGCGAGGTGTGCGAGGATGGGCCAAGCCGACGGCAGGTAGCCTGGTAGCGCAGAGGCGGGCGATAGAGGAGCACTGTCGCGGTGGCGGGTGGCGGCCGAGGCCGAGCGATCGATGTGGCCTTGAGCCGATAGTCTTGGCCGGGCGCGGCCGAACTAAACCCAAGATGGGCGGCCAGTGAGGCAGGGGAGGAGTGGAGGATCTGAGGGAGAGAGGTGTCTTGGCCGGGGCGAGCAGACCCAAAACCGGCAAGCAAGATGCAGCGAGGAGAGTGGGGATCTAGGGAGGAGAGGGCGATCCGTGACAGCATGGCCGAGCCGAGTGCTTGGCCGGTCGAGCAGAGCCAAGATCGGCGGCAAGGCGATGGCGCCAGGGTAGAGTGGGGATCCGGGAGGAGAGGCGGCCGTGATGAGGTCAAGCCGGGCCAAGACCGTGATGGTGGCGATAGCGAGGGGGAGAGTGGGGATCTGGGGAGCGAGAAGGGCCGATGGAGGAGCACGGTCGTTAGTGGGCGCAGTGTGGCCGCGGGGGCGGGAACAGTCGGAGTGGCCAGACCGTCTTCTTGGCGCCGGGCCGAGCCAGAGCCAAGCCAGTGGCGTCGTGATAGTCTTGGGGAGAGTGGGGATCTGGGAGCAGAGAAGGAGGCGGGTGGTATTAGGCGAGTTCGCGGCCTTACAACGTGGGTCTCGAGAGAAGAATCACGAAGCGGTGGCCTTGACGGTGGCGTTGAACAAGCGCTGCGCCATCGTGAGACAGACGATTTTCATCCGACGGTGACATTTTTGAGGCGGCGTGGCGGGCGTTGAGCACCCTTTCTTCCAGGAATTAGTTTTAGTAATTTGGTTATGTGGTGTTTGAAAGTCAGCTCAATTTGAGTATTTGAATCGTGCTATTTTTGGATCTAGACAACAAGTTGCGGTCAGACCACCCTATAGCCTGCAGTCAAACCGGCTAGTGGTCAGACCAACCTTATATTGGCAGTCAGGCCGACCCTTTTTTTTTTTTTTGCTTTAAAAAAACAAAGGCAAAAACTCTGCCATTCATTTCAAGAAGAGGATAATACAAACACCAACCCTGAGGGGGAACACCAGACACCAACACCGGCCCCAAGAGGAGAGACACCAACACATATTGCTCTTGCTCATCTGCGCGCGTAGTCGGCTTTCTTTTCCTCTCAAAGCTAAGCAGGCACTCTGTGGAGTAGTCTTCTGAGGTAATTTTTTCCCAACTTTTTCTTTCTTAGAAGGAGCACGCAACAAACCTTGAAGCTCGGCTATACAGCAGAGTGGTGTCTCCAAGTGCTCCACGATGTGTCCAATTGCTCCCCACAAGCAACCGAAATAGGCGCCTCATCCACAAGGGCCAAAGCATTGTCCAACACATCATGTCCTTCTTTAGAAGGGGGGTTCGACACTCTGACTTTGCTCCAGAGCGCTCTCCTGAGAAATTGGCACGATTGCAATCATCTCCACATCAGAAGAGGATGGCTTCCCACCTACAGGTGATGAACCTGATGAGATAACAGGTGGACCTGGAGGTTGGCACTATGATTCTACCATGCCTGAAATATTGACATTGTTGCCTACAACATTCAGGAGAACCTGCACACAAATCATATTCAAGGGATCATGGAATTTTTCACAAATCACTTGAGCAACATCTGCCACTGAAAATGGTGCACCACTAAGAGACACTAACACTAAGCAATCCCTTACTTTATTAGCAACTACAACACCAAGAGGTCCAAAAGAGAAGGGTGCGGTGGAAGTTGAAGCTAACAGAGTAGTGGAGCGCATTGAGAGGGCGCAAGGGCACCCACCGTTAGAAGTGTCCTACTCCCCAACAACGAAGACAACTTGAGGAGGGTTTGAGCAGGTTGCAACTCGGTGATTGGTAGCCAGGCAGTTGAAGCACTTCCCAAACATTTTGTACGAAGAATGCGGCGAGGTTCCCTTAACCACCGATTGAGACCGGGGTGCTAGGTGCTACATGTGGGGTTTTTACTAGTTCTTGCTGGTATGTGTTGTTCTTGTTGAATGTGGCCTGGGTGTTAAAATATGATCTTCCTTGCTTTTATAACAACTTAAGTGAAATTCTTTTTAAATGTATTAGAGTAAAATTTGTTGGCATCATTCGAGTTTTTGACCGTATTAGCGTAATTTTGTTTCGTATTTACAAAAATAGCCAGGGACGAATTTTTTGGTCAAAATTGACACCACGACCATTACAAGGTTGTAGTCTTGTCTTGCTCGCTCGCCACGCCACTTGCAGCTTCCGCAAGACCAACGCCGTCTGATAGCATTACTGCAAGCAGGTCGCCGTCGCGATCGCCTCGACTAATGCATACTGTGTTAGGGTTTAGGGAGGGGTTAGGGTTAGGGTTTCAGGTGGGGGTTAGGTTAGGGTTTTCGACTGATAATCCATGAATTCGTACTATTTTAAAAATATAGCAAATTAGTTCCTAAAATTATGAAATTTTACGTGAATGCTCATAACACGGTGTACTTTCTTGTGTAATTTTTTCATAATTTTTCTCATTCTTATTTTACCTCACAATTCCATTTAAGTGTAATCATTTTATCTCACCACGCGTTACCCTTTCCCCCTCCCACACGTATAGCCCCCCCCTTGACTGCTCTCCCCAAGACACGGCTCACCTCCGGTGGTCATATTTTGAACCGTCCATCCTCCCTCCTCCTCACATCTGTCAACTCCTCGCGGCTATCCCCCTATGCCCGTAGTGCCACGCGTAGACAACACATCCGAAATTCTCGGCGTCAACGTAGCGGCTCCACCTTCACTAGGTTATAAATACCGAAATCTCGTAGTCGCTCTTCGCACATCCCAATTGTGTTTCGCTTCTCGTTCTAGCGCTCGTCGCTGAGAACTCAGAGAACTTAACATAAATAATTTTTTTGGAGATAAAGTATTTGCTTGCTGCTCGTCGCTTATCGCTCGGATTTTTTTATAGCTTACTGCGAAGGGCAGGTAATTTGTCGGATGCTTTTATCGTTATTACCGTAATTAGTTAGTGTATTGGTTAATAATTAGTTATGAATTAGTTAGTTTACTGGTAATTAATTATTTTAGAGGTAATTAGTTAGTTCGCTGGTAATTAATTAATTAGTCAAAATTAGTTTAGTAGTTATCAATCCCGCAAATTAAATTAGTAGTTATACATATGTTGCAATTAGTTAGTTTAGTGGTAATTAAATAGTCGTAATTAGTTAGTTTAGTCTCTGTTAATTAGTTTAGTGGTACATAATTAGTCATAATTAGTCGTATCTAATTACACATATGTAATCCATCACTCGCATGCAATTTGTCATATCTAATTACACAAATGTACCGCAGATGGGGTTGTTGTGGCTTTAGGTAATGTCGAACATGCAAGACTTGTATGTTTTTTATGGCGATAGTCTCGTACGGGCCAGACCCGGTGGGTTGGACTTGTCGAGATGCTAGTACAAGGTGGTTTGGGCGGAGGGGCTCGACGCGATGAATATTCACGAGCTTTGGAGTTGCATCTAGAGGGAGTTTGTCACGGAGACAACGAGGAAGAAAGTTGTGATCGAGGGGATCGCCTGCACGAATGATGTGTGAGAACTCGTCAAGGTGGCTGGAAGCATGGCATGAAGCCAGTACATGCAAATTGCCTCCTAGCCCAAGGCGGCCAATTACGAGAGGCTGATGGTGTACGTGAATTTTGTACCTAGAGCGTCGGGCCACCTTGATGATGCTGGGGCCTCTACAAGTGGGCAACCGTAGCCCAAGCCTAAAGACGGTAGCACAGAATCTGCTGCCTCAGAGGATTGTCCCACGAACAATTTTGTGCAAAATGAGGGGGCAGAAGAAGGCTCCCACTAGGGGTTTGATGTCGAGACCCTCTTAGTAGGGCAACGCTTTCCTAGCAAGGAGGTCGTGCAACAAGCTATAGCACGGTATGCCTTGTCCATCAGCCGTTTGTACCGAGTACACCGGTCCAACATCGGACATTACACAATGAAGTGCATAGTGGAAGGCTGCCCTGCAAGGTCAGCGCTCACCGAGCAAAGATCTTCAGCTTGGAATTCGTGGTTAAGGCGATGATCGACCACACTTGCGAGCTTAGCGAGCCCCTATGGCAGCATCAGAACGTGACTTTCGCATATGTGGCGAACCTCATCAAGCACCTAGTAGTGGCGGACATGTCCGTCTCCCCCAAGCTGCTTATATCGGAAGTCGCCAATCAGGTTGGCTATCCAGTCATCTACAATAAGGTTCGATGAGCCAAGCAAAAGGTCATCGAGTCCATGTACGGGACATACGAAGAAGCGTACAACCTTGTGCCGAGATTGCCAAATCAAACCCCAAAACATACATAAACAAGCTTGAACATGAAGATGCTAAGAAAGGGCCCAACCGCTTCATAGTGGACCGGTGTTCTGGGCTTTCACTTAGGCTATCGGGAGCTTCTAGTTCTGTCGTCCTGTGATGACGATGGATGGCACTTTCCTCAAAGAGAGGTACAAAGGCACGATCCTCACTGTGGTGGCAGTCGATGTGAATGACCAGCTTCTCCCTATGGCATTTGCCATTGTGGAGAGCGAGAACACATCCAGTTGGCTGTGGTTCCTGTCGAACGTGAAGACGGCGGTGGTGGGAGATCGGCCCAACGTATGCCTTATCACAGACCGCAATGCTGGGTTATTGGCGGCCATCAACACCATGTAGCATGAGACGACCTCCCCTGACCAATGGAACGACGTGCAATCCAGGTGGTGCATGATGCATCTTGCATCTAACTTATTCAAGCAGTTCCGTAGTTAGGACATTATGAAGACGTTCAAGGCATTGTGTCTGCAGAACCAGAGGCGAAAGTTTGACTCCATCTAGAGAGACATCGAACACCGAACTACGAGGCATACAAGGGAGTCCACTCCGAAGGTACTGGAGGGAGAGCAACCCCGTAGTGCCATAAGTTTCTCCAAGTGCATTAATGGCCACACTCTTGAATTGGAGAAATGGTCCCTTCCGTATGACACAGACAGTGCGAGGTACGGGATTATGACGACCAACATGTCCGTGGTGTACAACAGCGTCCTCAAAGGTGTGCGGTGCCTCCCTATCACCGCGATCGTCGAGGAGACATGGAATCACACTGTTGGTTATTTCGTCAATAGAGCCACCACAGCCAAGCAACAGATGGAGAAAGGCAAGCAGTGGTCCGAGAACATGCAGAGGCACATGGACAAGAATATGGAGAAGGCTCAGATGCACGACATCTGGGTGATCGATGGCCTCAAGAGGAAGTACGAGATCAGGCTTCGGCAGAAACACATCAACAGTCATGCCAGGGGGGAAAGGAAATAGGCATGCACCCTGAGTGATGTGGTGACATGCACTTGCAACAAGCCAAAGCTCCTGCACAAGCCATGCTCGCACTTGTACAAGGCGTGTGTACAAACGAGGCAGATGTGTACGCCGTACATCTCTGAGTACTACAACATGCAGTACCTTTTCAGTACATGGAGTGCAAGTTTAACTCGTACGGCCTGAAAATGAAGTACAAGGATCTTTGGCCGGACATAGTGCAATGGGGCTCAAACAAGGACTTGAAGACAACAGCGAAGGGGTGACGACGGACGCGGCGCTTCCAGAATGACATGGATGCTAGCCAATGTACCAATATTAGCCGCACAAGCAAGTATAGGATATGCAAGACCCCTGAGTACTCAGCGAAGGATTGTCCCAACAGACCGAGCTCGTTTGAGTCGTTATTCGGTGTCATAATGTAATATTTTCTCAGCCTTGTTTTCTTATATACAGCGAAACTTGTATGAGTCATGCACACTACTACAAAACAGGCTATAGTAGGCGCCCCATCACAGAGCGGTTCCTTTGGAACCGCTACGTGTTAAATCGTCCAACTGCGGCCGGGCGCGGAACAACTATCACAGAGCGGTATTTTTAGAAGCGAATGCGTGATAGTCATCTATCCTGAGCGGTTGATAAATAGAACCGTGCATGAATTATCCTGAGCGGTTCTATCCAAAAACCGTGCGTGATAATCTAATCACGAGCGGTTCTTATTTAGAACCGTGCAGGATACTGAATTATCACTGCGGTTCTAATTAAGAACCGCTCGTGATATCCCTCTAATCGCGTGATAACTAAAGTATCACAGACGCCTCTGCCCTTGGCCAGCGATGGAGCAACGTGGCCGGCCCCCACTGGCTCCGAGATCAACATACCTACACACTTGATGTCGATGGGATGAGGAGCTCTTACTATGGGCAAATAGATATAGTAACTTCACCTCCAAACTTTTTTTCATTTTGTAATTTTCATATATATAGCCAAACAATGTGGCGTTAAACACAAAAGATTAAAAAACTAGAAACCTATCTAGTGGCGGAGGTAGGTCGCTATCTCCGTCTTCAATACTTCGTGGCGGCGTGGGGCGGGCGGTTCATGATTGAGCGAAGCACGAAATCGTCCACCGTGGGCGCTCGTTCGAGTGTGTCCCGAAGATCCTCGATTTGTTGAACCAAGAAGAATTGAGCCCATAGGCTCTCTTCTCTTGCTTGAGGTCTCGGCACAGTCGACTCGATCACTGCGCCTCGATTAAGCGATCAAGTGACGACAAGCCTCACGGAGGCGTGCAACCGTTTTGGAGGACCACGTCGACGACACGATAAACTTCGCGAAAGTGGGAGATCACACGAAGACACGGCGGAGGAGAATGTCAAGACGGCGGAAGGTGGCCGTCACCGCTCCGACAAATTCTCGGACGGAGGAGTGAAGACATTGTTGAAATAGTGTTCTTCTGCGGCCGCGATTCAACGTCTGTGAGAGAGTCTTGCGTCTGGTCGTGTCTGAGAGGAGGCTGCCATTAATTTCTGTTTTTGTGGAGAAAGGGGATCAAGGAGGTTGTGTGAAATACATTGTAGAAGGGACACATCTATATATAGAACAAGTTCTAAAGCGGAGCAGAGGCGAAGAGATATTTGGGGAGGCAGATGGCGGCGTTGGAAAATGAAGAGATGAAGCAGCCGTGTGATCGTGAGACGAAGCTAGAGCATGCGAGGAAAATGAAGAGCGAAGAGACACGCGGGAAAATGAAGAGTTATCACGAGCGGTTCCGTTGTACAACCGTGCGTGAAAAGAATCCTGAGCGGTTCTATTTAAAACCGTGCAGTGATACGCTCAATATCACGTGAGCGGTTGTAGTGAAAAACCGTCGTGATACGTTCCATATCCTGAGCGGTTCTCGTTAGAAACCGTGCGTGATACTCTATAAGGCGAAGCGCTAGGGTTTTGCTCTCACTTGTCACTTCCTCTCCGCGCCCTTAGGCTCTCATGGCGCTCGTTCGCCTCCTCTAGGGTTTAGGGCTGCTTAGTAGTTCACCGCCGACTACGACCTCGGCGCCCGCCCAACCTCGGCGCCCCGACCTCGGCGCCTTCAACCTCGGTGCCGCCGCCCCGACCTCGGCGCCCCGACCTCGGCGCCGACCTCGGTGCCGCCGCCCCAGACCCTGGCGCCCGTTCACCTCCACGGCAGTAGCCCCCGACGCCGCCTCCGACCTCGGCGCGCCGTCCTCCTCCCGTGTGGGCCTCCTCCTCTGCACGGCCTTCTCCCGCGCTGTCCTCCTCCCTCTGCAGGCCTTCTCCCCTGCCCGTCCTCCTCCCGTGTCGGCCTCCTCCTTGACCGTGAGTTCTTGTGCGGCATCCTCTAAGAGGAATACTCGAGAGTATCCTCATTTCCTCATACATAACTCTATTGTAGTCTTCATTCGTTTGAAATGGCGAGGATAACCTTTTGAATCATGTAGGTCGTTCATCAATTATGTTGCCAACAAAGGAATATACAATGGAAAGAGCGCCCAACTAATGAGACATGATGGATTTTCGATGCAGCGCTACAACACTATAATCCTATATCATACTTCATAATAACGCGTCTCGAATCGACTATACTCTTGCTATTTTTGCGGTGCACGCCAAAGAAAAAGATGATGAGTTATGTGCAATCTCGTCTGCTATCATATCGCGGCTAATCCTTCTGACTAGGAAGAAGGATCACGAGGTTTGTCAATCTCGAAATAATTATTTCCTAATTATAAATTTAAATATATATATCTTAGCACTTTACTCTTGCTAGCGGCGGGCCTTGAATTTACAATGTGATTCACTTTCGTTCGGAAGAGATCAAGGACATTCGAGGAAGCTCGTGCCTTTATCAACATAGAAATCATTAACGACAACGGAGAGTTTCACTCCGTCGCCAACCCGAGCATCACCCTCTAAAACCTCTCAACGCAAACAATTGTAATCTAGTTGTAACTATAGCGACAATACTTGAACAAATGCTATCTTTTGTAATTTATTTTGAGTAATGATCACTTTGAGTTGTCATAGCCGCTTGAATCATTTTTGTGAATGCTTGAATCATTTACGTGAATGCTTGAATCTGTTTCTATGAATGCTTGTTTTGAGAGGGCATGGCTAGCAATTCTGAGGCTAGCCAGAAAACAAAGAATTTGTGGGAAGAAGTCGAGCTATCACGAGCGGTTTTGTGTTAAAACCGTGCTGTGAAGGCAGTATTACGAGGCGGTTTCAAGCGCAAAACCGCGTGATAGAGAAATATCACGAGCGGTTTTAAACAAAAGCCGCCTCGTGATATTGAAATCACTGAGCGGTTTTTATTTAGAACCGTCGTGCTATTCTCCTATCGCGAGCGGTTTTGTTTAGAACCGTCGTGATATTCTCGAATCCTGAGCGGTTTTTAGTTGAAACCGCTCGTGATACTTGACTTCACTGACGGTTTTTAATAAAACCGTGCATGATATTTCTATCACGAGCGGTTTTGTACCGTGCGTGATAATATCCGTTATCACTGACCAACAAACATAGGCGGTTGGAAACCGCCCGTGATGACGATTCCAACCGCCTGCGTGATGTCGGTTCCTGTAGTAGTGGCATAATTTGCATCCTTGCTACATTCTTCACTGTACGGTGCACTGACATCCTTGCTATGTTTTTTTATGTCGTAGGAAGACAACGAAGGTGCTACTGGCTTGAAGAGACTACAAACACCAATCAACTTATTTGGAGATGAATGTGCTTTCTGCCATTCATTTAGAATCAGTCAGGTAATACAATCGAATCATTTGCATCTATCAAGTCAGAGGTGATATGTTGAAGTCTTCTTAGTCCTTACTGTTATGAACTTAGAGTCAGAAATCAATCATGTTTCAAAATTCCTTATTTCTCATCACTACTGTAATGTTCTAACATGCCAATTTTTTATGCTATAGGATAATGGCCATGTTTTGTGCCCTGAACATGCATCAAAGGTGCTACTCTATGATGAGTTGAGCTCAAAGAAGAAAAGAGATTGCCGCGGAGACTAGTTGCACACACCTATTTTTTTATGCTATAGGACGCTCTTTGTTAATTTATCAGTTTCTATGGATTATATTCTTTAATATTGTATTATACCGTAGACTAAATAACATTGCGCATGAACCAACTGAGGAAAATGCGTGGCGTGCGGATCATATAATGATGTACCGTATCCTTTGAAATGCACACGAGTCGAAGGTTACGGTACATCGTTATCCGCATGCCACGTATTTCCCTCAGTTGGTTCATGCACAACCTTATCTAGCCTGTCATACAATATAGTATTAAAGAACATCATCCACATTAAACCGATAAATAAACAAAGAGTATCCTATTTGATCGGGTTACATGTGATAATACCCCTCCTCCTACATCCTGATTGTAATAAACCCGCGCTTGTTTCATGTAATGCTTGTAATGTTTGAAATGTCGTTTGAAGTCATTTGCTATATTTTAAAATTGGAATGAACACAGCAGAAACCCTAATCCACGAAACCTTCATAATTTTAGGAACTAATTTGCTATATTTTTAAAATAGTATGGAATTCACGGATTATCGGTCGAAAACCCCAACCTAACCCCCACCCAAAACCCTAACCCTCCCTAAACCCTAACACATGGCAAGAAGGCGCCACTACATGGCGGCCATGGCAGTACAGTGCACACCAAGACGGCCGCCATGCGCAGCAATGGCGTGTGGCTGAGGCGGCCGTCTCACGGCGGCGGTGTGGTCGCGGTGTCAATTTTGACAAAAAAAAATTCGCCCCTGGTTATTTTTGTAAATACGAAACAAAATTACACTAATATGGTCAAAAACTCGGCATCATTCACCCATTTGATTGCTATACATGATCCTATGCGTATAAAACTTGTAGTTGTTGGCTCCTTGTTAAGAGGAAGACAGTACCTCTCAAAGAAAGAAGAAGAAGAAGAAGGTGATGATGACGACGATGAAGACACTACGTTTGGCCTGTGCTGCTCGGCTACCCCTACCCTCCAAATGCCACGTAGCAACAAAACATCTACTTGCATTACTGTCGGGATCCAAAAATACAATTCTGCACTACTACGGATCATGCCATCACAGACGGTTCGGAAACATCATCATAGACGGTTTCCGAACCGTTTGTATTTATTCGTCTGTGATAACGAGCGGTTATCACAAACGATTCAAAACCGTCTATGATACGGACTATCACAGATGGTTTTTTGGTTAAAACCGTCTGTGAAGGCATAGTATCACAGACGGTTCTATCTAGAAACCGTTTGTGATACGCAGAATATCACAGACGGTTCTATCCACGAACTGTCTATGATACTCAAAATATCACAGACGGTTCGTTGATAGAACCGTCTGTGATATTTGCATATCACAGACGGTTTCTAGATAGAACCGTCTATGATACTATGCCTTCACAGACGGTTTTAAAGCAAAAACCGTCTGTGATAGTTCTTTATCCTAACTACATTTTTGCTGATTTTTGGCTAGCCTCAGGAATTGCTAGCCATGCCCTCTGAAAACAAGCATGCAGAAAAACATATACATCATAGATAATTAATTGTTGACAAACTCAAATTGATCATTACTCAAAATAAATTACAAAAGATCACATTTGTTCAAGTATTGTCGCTATAGTTACAATTGGATTACAATTGAGTCAATTGTTAGCAGTGGTTGAGAGGTGTCGGCGGGGTGATGCTCGGGTCGTGATGGAGTGAAATTCTCCAGTGTCCTTAATGATATCTGATAGGATAAAGGTGCAGAGCTTCCCTCGAATGTCCTTGATCTCTTCCGCAACGAGTCCATCTAATTGTATATCCAAGGCTTGTCGCTAGCAAGAGTAAAGTGGTAAGCTATATATATTTAAATTTATAATTAGGAAATAATTATTTCGAGATTGACAAACCTCGGGATCCATCTTCCTAGCTCTAAGGATTTGCTGCATATGATAGCAAACGTAGATGGCACATAACTCATCATCTTTTTGCTGGCGGCACTGCAAAAATGGAATTACATATATAGGTATAGTTAGTTCGAGACGCGTTATTATGAAGTATGATATAGGATTATCGTGTTGTAGCGCGTACCGGAAAATTCATCCTGTGTGTTAGTCCGGCGCTCTTTCCATCATATATTCCTTTGTTGGCAACATAATCGATGAACGGCCTACATGATTCCAAAAAGTTATCCTCGGCCATTTCAAACGAATGAAGACTACAATAGAGTTATGTATGGAGGAAATGAGCATACCTCTCGAGTACTCCTCTTAGAATGCTGAAATTGTGCTTGTTGCGGAGTAGGGAATCAAGGTATATCACATGGTTCCTCTTTGGTATAATGACTAAGAGGATCCAGTGGTACCTACTCATGTATGTCTCTATAGTTATTAAACCTAAGTTCGTGCTGCGTATAAAGTACAAATGAAATTTATAGAGCAAGCAGTGACACTTACCCCTCGTTGTAGGGCACCACTATGTACTTCATGTTCTTCTGACGAAGCAATGACTTTATTATGTATTTCTCGACAAAGGATGAGTCTGTTTGGATGGTTTGCAACGATACCACATGTGGGTCAAGGAAACCCATCGGTTCTTTCTATTCCCGAACATTTTTCATCATGTATCTATACATAAGCAATGAGTTGTGATATTTATCGGTATTACGTGAATGTAGAACTTGATTGTACGCACTTACAATGTCCAACATCGTAGAAGCGAGGCGTCGAGGCCAACGAGGTTGAATAGGTCATATAAGTCGTTAAAGCCCACGATGAGTTGCCCGGCCTGTTGAAGAAATGCTTATGCTCGTATCTGACGGTGATTCCAATATCGTACCCCTTCTTTTGGGTCTTCTCCAAGTACTAGGCATGCAAAGCCTGACAAGCATATCCAGCGCGCATTATTACTGTGTCGGGAACAACGGTTTTCCAATGATGTAGTTCCCGGATATCCCGGACTTCCTGGACTTATCGGACTTGGGAGGCGCCTTAACGTTCGTCGATTTCGATTTGGCCTTAAGGATTGGCAGCGTCTTCCTGCGAGACGACTCGGGACCCGATACGGCTGGCACGCTTTTGTTGTTCCTTCGGCGTCTTCTCCACGGGAACCAATAAGGTGGCCTTCTGAGGCAAAATATGAGGTGGAGTCATCGAGGGTTCCGTTGGAGAGAAATGGTCGTGTTGAGATTGCGGCACTGCTGGGTCCAGGACGATGTCCTTCTTGGGCCACTGGATAAAAGTGTGCCCGACATCCCCTAGTGTTGTGATCTCTTCGTTCGGGTGAATCTCCAGCGGGACGGCCATGAAATGTTCATGTACCATGTCCACCTCCACCCTGGCGTAACCCTGCGCCACCTGGACACCGTGCTACACTACCCCTTCCTACTTTGGATGCACCATCCCCCGCCCAGCGTCAATAGAAATGGACCCAATTATCCTCACTTGGAGTTTGCAGGGCGTCGGCTCCTACAAAACGATATGCAATTAGCTAAGGCGTCCTATAGGACTATCTTTGGTGCATTCCATAGATGTACATTACCTTGATGTCATCTATCGGAAATTGGACATCGTCATGTTCAGATTTATGCGTGGACGCGACGCCACTCGATGTCGGCGGGGATCGCTCCCAAATTAACAGGCGGCTTGAGATCGCTCAGAGTTGATTCATTTGATCTGCAATGTTTGCTAGCTTTTCTTCAAATTTTTCAAGAATCATCTGCACCAACCGGTCCTCGCGCCGACCTTGGATCTCTTCCTACTCCTATATGTGCAGAGTCATCTGCGAATCCATGACTCCAAGGCACGTTAACCCTAAGGCCTCGCGTGCGACCAGTGCTCCTTGTTTCCCGTACGTAGATAGTGTATCCTTCTCCTGTCTCGCTTGGAAGGAGCCTTGGGAAGTTTGGGCGGATAATTCACGCCGCAAGAGGTCATCATGTTATTATAGACACTATGAAGTTATGGACTTATTAACAACTAGGTAGTTCGACATATTTACAACACGTTCGGACACTTCCTGGTGCCGCGAGGTTTGTGAAAGAGATGTTGCCCGAAGACGAGACTTTTGCCCTCGCTTTTAACGAGGCTAGGGAACGCGGGTCTGTGACATCAGGAAACGCGTTCTCCTCCTCCGCCGCCCATTCCTTGTATTTACCAACGCATCCCGGTGCCGAAGTCTGTCTTGGGTGAGTGTTTCGTGTCTGAGAGCTTTGTGCGCCGCACTTTCCTCCTTAAATTCGGCCGTCGTCTTCATAGCCGCAAAGATGTCCCATGTTTCCCGCGTCAAGAATCCATACTTCGCGAAGGGCGTCTGACCCGTGTTCACGTACTTCATGACAAGAATGCTCTTGAAGGTCCTCCACGATTTATCGATCGTGAGCATCGCTGTCCGTTCCACACGTGCTATGTCTGCTTCTGGGATAGTGAACTTGCTTGAAAGTTCTGTCTACAGCGCGCCTCTCGCTTCTTTTGTCAGATCCTTCCACCTTGGTGTGGTGATGGGAACCCGTTTCCTTGCAAGTATCCCGCAGATGGTCGAATCTCACCGCTGATGTCTTGGGTCTCAGAGGGACCCCAAAGTCACTAACCTCCGTGATGACCAGTCGGTCCACAGGCATTTTCGATTCTCATCTGCCATCTCGCTTTCGTATCATTATCGTTGATGGATTAGGCGGTGAAGACGGCGCCTTTGCCATTTGCGGCGTCGGTGACGGCGGCGAAGACGGTGCCTCTACCATCTCGCTGACTTGATTGAAATGCTAAACATATTAGCAAAATTGCATAATTATTTCCAACATAGATAATTATGAATAGAGCATAGTTCCCTAACCAATTAAATGACACAATAGTCATAAGACTAAGAAAATCAATCAAGTCATTTAAAAGGAACAATATGGTCATCAAACACAATAAGTGTACACTTAAAATCAGCATAAAGCTAAGATTTGATTGTATGATTATTGCTCTCAGAAAGCTAGTTGCACAAGGTTTAACCTTGGCCATCACAGCACTTATGTCCAATGTAATCATCAATTGAATATGATAATTTATAGATTAGGCCTTGAGTTCAATTTACAACTTGCTATTCAAATCAACCAGATTCAAGCAAATTTACTCAACTTAACCTATACTAGACCACAGGAGTAGAGATCAACTAAATACACAGATAACAAAAAGAAGGCACTGAAAAGATATAGAACAGCAAGAAGAACTGAATGATAGAGCTACAGGAACAGCAGGTATAACAGGTTGAAATAAATTGCTCAAAGTTATAGGAATCAACTAGACAATCTACAACTCAAGGCTTAATCTATATACCAATTCACATTCAATTTCATTTTCTATGACAATTCATCACCAAGTAGATCAAAGAACCCACCAATCATGGATCACATATTATATATATATATATATATATATTTATATATATACATACATATTCAACTAGCACATCACACACACACACACACACACACACACACACACACACACACACATATATATATATATATATGTATGTATGTATGTATATACAAAGAGACAGTGCACGATATGTTGAAATACTCACAACGGCGATGGTACTCAAAACCACCGAGGAGATCAACAGACAAGGCACGAGGGAGGACCAAATTAACATAATCAAATGTAAATCATTCAGATTTTGAGCTCTATCCAAAGCTTAACTAGACTGACATAACAATCACATGTATAACAATCTCTTGTGATCTTTGTATAGATAGAAACTAGTGATACGAATCTTTTGCATAGATAGAACCCGAGCCCATCTTTGCCCGAGCCTACTTAATCGAGCCCGACACACTGGAGTGCCATTTGCTTCGTGCCATGGAGGATTGGCATGAAGCAAAGGTACACTCAAGTGTGTCAGGATCGATGAAGAAATGCTAAGCAAAGGTTTAATGCTCAACATATTCATTATGAGAACAACTAAAAACAGCATAAAGCTAAGCAAATAAGATTGCTCAATTGCTCTCAGTTGACTAATTGCATAAGACATAGTCTTTGCAATCTCAGTCCTCTGTCAAAATCTCTTCACCAATCAATTTAGATAATTACAAAACAGATCTTGAGCTCAAACTACAACTTTCTCATATGTCAAGTTATCTTAGAGTAGCAGTTAAACTTTCAGTCAACATATTACAATTTAACTATCTTAGTGAAATTAAATCACAAAAACAACACATAAAGCATTCTGTAAACAGAACATCGGATCATATGCCTTCAAGATAATTCACAAATTTATATCAACAATAAGCCTAATTGACATATTGAGAATAGAAATGCAAATATCTCACAGAAGATCAATCAGATCACATAACATACAAGTGTAATCTTAATTCAGCTATAAGCGACAACAGAAAGTATAAAGGCTACTAATTATAACTGACCATACAAAGCAATATGATTAAGCTCAAGTCTATTTGATTTCAGATTTCGACTATCATCACAGAGCATCAACAGAACCCATCAAAGAGCAAGGGTGGGAGCGGGATAGAGCGAGTACAGTGGTATACCAGAGGAGGCGCGAGGGAGTACTGAGGAGGCGCCGAGCTAGCGAGGAGGGAGCCGTGACAGGTAGAGAGGAGGATGGCGACGTGTAGTGGAAGAGGAGGTGATGGGCTACACCGGAGGAGGGAGCCAGCCGCTTGTTGGGCTGGAGTCAGAGAAGGGAGGCGGCCGCTCATCGGGCTGGAGTCGGAGGAGGTCGCGCATCGAGGATGGCGGTGTCGAACGAGTGTGTGAGAGCCTAAGGGGCGCGGGAGTAGTGAGGTCGTTGGAGGGGGCGGCGGCGCCGAGGTCGTAGGCGGCGGTGTCAGTCCGAGGATTAAGGGGAGTGAACGGGCGAGCCCTAGAGGAGGCGAACGAGCGCGCGAGAGCCTAAGGGGCGCGGGAGAGGAAGTGCCGAGTAAGAGCAAAACCCTAGCGGTTCCCTCCATATAAAAAGGCTATCACAGATGGTTCTATTAAAGAACCGTCTGTGATAAGAAATCACAGACGGTTCGTAAATAGAACCGTCTGTAATAAAGTCATATCAAAGACGGGTTCTAAATAGAACCGTCTGTGATTCCTTATCACAGACGATTCTATAATAGAACCATTTGTGATAACCTCACATCCTACCGACAAATCAACAAGTCTTTTCATTTTCCCGCGTGTGTATCTTCGTCTCACAATCGCATGACTTCGTCTCTTCGTTTTCCAACGTCGCTACAGCTCCCAAATATCCCTTCGTCTCCCGCTCCGGCTTTAGTACTTGTTCTATAAATAGATATCCCCTTCTACAATGGATTTCACACAACCTCCTTGAACCCTTTTCTCCACAAACTCCAAATGGCTTCCCCTCTCGTGCCAGCTGTATTGGCTTACCTTGTGCTTCTTTACTCGCACCTCTCTGGTCGCAACCTGGCCCAAGCTGTGGACAAGCTTTCCGTTCGCAATGTCATCCGTTGTAGGCCCTCCAATCTACCGGAGACCATAGCGGCCATCATCTGTCGACTGGAGCTCCTCCTCAGACGGACCAATGCGAGGGTCCGCAGCATCCAGCGAGTAAACCTCATCGTGGAGATCGTCCTATGGAACTACTTGGTCCGCACCGAGGATGCGCCCGGAGAGTCGAGGACGACATCCGAATTGCAGGAGAGTGGGTCGACCTCACCGAGACGGAGGAGACCAAGGCTGATGGCCTTTGGGCTATAGGGGGCTTGGTTGCAAAGTCCGAATGGCTACAAGCGCGAATCGAGCGTGCAAGGTCGCAGGTGGAGGCGTTTGATCTGACAGTCGTTGATCCCGCCACCACTGAAGCTGACGAGAAGGCTTATGAATATTTGAAGGCTAAGATAGGATCGCTAATCCTTTTTTTATCGTCTATGATGTAAAAAGGATAAGGTCTTTTTATTGTCTGTTTATTACAAGCGCATAATATTATCATTCCACATTACAATGAAGTCCACATTGACATCAAAATCAGAGATGACAATTCCATGTTGACATCAGAATATATAAGAGATTACAAGTCCATAACACGTGGTAAGTCCACATTGACATGTCTCATGTTATGGAATAAATTAATTACAATGGAGTAATTTCTTAATTAAAATATAGCCCTTCATGATGATCGACGCGCATATAGCTAGCTTCCTCACTGGGTTCTTCCTCGAGCCTAACGCCATCTCCAAAAGGAGGCAACTCGTCAAATTAATTGTATTCTTCCTCGTCCACTACATTCTTAACTCCGACAATCCTCCTTTTTCCTTGAAGAACTACGTGGCGCTTCTGATTTGCCGGGTCGGTTACATTTCTGACTTGAACAACTTGGTTAGCCAGTATGAATGGTTCGTCTTTATATCCGACACGTTCGAGGTCCACAATAGTGACGCCATACTTGTCGACCTTTACCTGTGGGAGATAGACCCAACGGCACCAAAATAGGGGGATCTTGAAAAGCACGTAGTCGAGCTCCCATATTTCCTCTATTTGCCCATAGTAGGAGCTCCTCAGCCCATCGGTACTGAATGCATCTATGCGGACACCGCTATTTTGGACTGTGCTCTTCCTATCTTGAGCTGTTGTATAAAATGTGTACGCATTTATATCGTATCCTTGCCATGTGACAATTGTAAATTGTGGCCCTTCTGCCAACCATAGCAGCGTATCATCACTTGATGACCTCCCAGTGATTCGCACCTTTAACCATTCGTTGAACCAACGGTTGTGCTCTCTCATGATCCAAACCTCCGACCGGTCTGGATTCTATTGGCGTACCATGTCTTTGTGCTCGTCGATGTACGGGGACACTTGGGTCATGTGTTGCAAGACCGTGAAATGGGCTTGAGCGTACGTATCCAGATCGGGAGTGATTGATTTCCTTCCGATGGTCCCGATACCATCCAGTCTCCCCTCATGACGAGATAGAGGCACACCTATCGGATCCACCTGAGCCATGTAGTCGACGCAGAACTCAATGACCTCTTCCGTTGCATAACCTTCGATGATGCTGCCCTCCGATCGAGATCGATATCTTTATCTCTTTCACAAGGTGAACGTGAGGACTTGAGAATTCCCATGTACCTCTCAAGATGACGGGTGCATATGGCGTAGGAACATAGGGTCACGGGGTAGGCTATCTTTATCTCTTTCACAAGGTGAACAATGAGATGGACCATGATATCGAAAAATTACGCAATGAGGAAATACATCTCAAGATGAGTAGAGAAGGAACAACCGTGTGCATCACCTCTAAGGAAGATGGCGGCTAGGGTTTCGGTGGTGTTTCAGAGCATCTAGTTAAGCGCATTTACTCGTGTATACTCCTTTGCCTCACGATGTCGATCGAACTCCGGTGAGATGTTGTATCATCCATGGACTGCTTCAATACTTTCTCGTCGAGTGTCGAGATAACTTTACGTGGTGAACACTTGACTACTAGTGGCATGGCCATGCACTTTCTTTATCCGATCTGAACGGGCCCAGAGACATCTCTCTGTTATGTTAGGAGGGCAAATCCATATCCGACCGTCACATTCCTCTCCATGTTTGAGCATACCCAAAGCTACCTTTATAACTACCCGATTCACGGTGTAGCGTTTGGCAACCCCTAAAGTGCTCTTACACATGTAGGAAACCATCTTGATCTCAGTCTAAGGATTATACATCATCATTGCTTGAGACCAACTAACGACACATAGATTCATAACAATCTCAATAGTGTCTCAATGTGGGTCTTATCCAACATCATGTTCTCTAACATGTGTCCATATTATTGGTTTGATATCTCCATATCTATGACTCGTGAAACATAGTCATCAACCAATGCATATGCTAGTCTATTCATATGTGTCCTTATATGTTTCAAACATCTAGTCCTTGGGGATCGATGACCTTCGAGCAATTGAGTTGAAGAAATAACCTGACCTCAAGATTGCCACTCGGATCTTGTTCAGCAAGATACTCCTAATTGCAATAGGAAGCATTTGTGTCATCAGCACATGACAATCATGAGACTTCATACCAATTAATTTCAAATCTTGCATAGAAACAAGTTTATTAATATTAGCGGAGTAACCAGACAAGACTTTCACACCATGCAAGCTCTGGCACAGTTCATTTCTCTCGGCCTTGGACAGAGTGTAGCAAAATTTGGGGAAGGTACGTTAAATCTCCAGACGGTCTCTTTCGGTGCTAACTCGGTCCCACTACTATAGAAAAGGTAATCACAGACGGTTCAAAATCGTCATCACAGATGGTTTTTTGAACCGTCTGAGTTTATGGGTTAGTGATACTACGAGGTCATCACAGACGGTTTTTGAACCGTCTGTGAAAAAGCTATCACAGACGGTTCTAAATAATAACCATCTGTGATAGTTTATTTTCACAGACGGTTCTGAACAAGAACCGTCTGTGATAATTGTTTATCATAGACGATTCTTGTTCAGAACCGTCTATAAAAATAGATTATCACAGACGGTTCTTGTTTAGAACCGTCTTTGATAGTATTTTCTATTGCAAATTTTTTTTCGAATTCTGAAACTTCGGAGGCCGTTTTGAGGCCCTAATTCAAGTTCTAAACGACCTTTTTTGGGGTTTTCACTTTTTGGGACCTCGCAAAGAGAATCGGACCTTGACTTATGGATTTTCGGATTGAACGTTAGCTTTCCAACGAGCCAAAGAACGCCGTAATCCGAGTTCGTATGCAAAAGTTATGGCTGTTTTACCGAACAGTGCGCGAAAACGAGTCCGGGATGAAGAGGCGGACGATGGCCTGGTACTCGGAGTTAAGGATGCCGAGGTGCTCGCTGTTGATGTCTGCAATCTTATCTTGATCTATTCATTCACAAGAAAACCACGGTCACAATTGAGAGCTACCAAAAGCAACAAGGCAGGGGGAGGCGACAAGCGATTGATCACTTACTGGCATGTTGGATATCAACCAGGAAGAGAGGGGAGGGGATCAGATGGGGCATATCACCGGCAGTGAAGGAGAGTCGATGGCAGCATCACTGTGGCGTCACAACCGGAGGTGGAGGAGCTCACGACGGTAGTCGGCGGTAGTCGGAGCTCGGCGTGGGGAGGGCAGAGGGAGAGACTAGTGGAAGACATGGCAGGGGTGGCTATAATATATAAGGACAGTACCAAAACATTTCGCCTCCCGCGCATGCGTCCAAAACATTTCGTCTCCCGCGCACGCGTCCAAAAATTTCCGCCATCCCGCACTATGAATCACAGACGGTTTCAAACAAAAACCGTCTGTGTTGACCATAATATCACAGACGGTTCTTAACAAGAACCGTCTGTGAAGTATCATAGACGGTTCTTAACAAAATCCGTCTGTGATATTTGGTAGTATCACAGACGGTTCTTGTTGTAACCGTCGTGATACTTCACGACAGTTTTCAACATGAACCGTCGTGATATTACTTCTTCACTGAGCGGTTTTAGCGCAGCCCGAGAATACGAGCGGTCGCTAAACCAAAACCGCTCAGTGATTAGATTTTATCTGAGCGGTTTTGGTTAACCGCCTGCGTAATGAGGCGCCGATATTAGCCTTTTGTAGTAGTGTCCTTATGTTCATATCGACCAAGTCACACCGTGCATTAATACCATCCTTTGTTTTGCCACTTGTGGATATCATGGGGATATGCCTGAGATCTTAGGATGATGTTACAATTGGCAATGTCGCTATTTATTTGTCGAAACACGTTTTTGCAAAGTTGAAAATGCTTTGTCAAGTCGGTCTCGACCGACGTTGGTAGCGTTAATGACCGGCCAGCGGTTCGACCGGCCATTTTGGCGGTCAAACCGGCCCTGCCTCGAGTGGATTTTTGGCGAAGTCCCAAGGGGCAGAAGTGGCGGTCTGACCGGTTTTCACTTGTTTCATCGGCCAATTGGTGGTGATGATTGTTGGGTTAGGTCAAGTTCATGGGTTTCATGGCATATGTGTTGCATGATGCATGTTTTGACTAACGTGGGTCAAGTTGTAAAGAACTTGTTCCCGGGTTCGATTTCTTTGTCTATTGATGTGCAGGTTGCTTGGAGGTCAATGACGGTCAACGGCGAGGATGATCGGGACTAGGCTTGGAGAGCTGAGGTCCAAAACGATCGGGGATGTCAAGGTGAGGTCAATGGAGTCAATCATGGCGCATAAGGGCAAAGGTGACCGAACAGCGGCCGGTCGACAGGTTGGATCAAGCGGCGCGGCCTGTCACAAGTGCCATGGTGGTTTTGGTGGGAGCCGGATGGGAGACTTCTGCCGACATGATGAGAGCCACCGATCAACCTACGTGGCGAAGCATGGGAGGTGCTTCACGAAGATGGGACTCGGTCTTGAAAAAGATCGAGAAGGGGTATTTTGGTAATTTTACCAAATCACCGCCTTAGACCTTTTGCCAACCCTCGGCGCAAGACTCGGTCTTTGGAGAAGTGGATTAGGTTAAGAGGAGATGAAGACGGCGCTTTAAAATGCATGCGTGTGTGACCCGTTTGTGTTGGGCCTTAACGGGAGCCCATTAGAGTTCAATCTTCTAGAAGGTCTAAGCCTCCACTATAAATAGAGGAGGAGGTGGTCGCACCCTCAACCCTTTCATTGTGTTTGAAACCCTAGTTTGCTTAGGGAGAGGATTAGTGGAGGTTAGGGTTCTAGAGAGTTGGATTTAATTTCGTGCTCATGTATTGAGTCTTTATCCTCCATTGATGGAGTGGCTGTAAACCAATACCATATCAAATCAATCCAAAGAAAGTTCCCTAAAAAATGAGTCTATTTGCTTTCTTTCTCTCTATTTGGTGATTTGTGGTCTTTCTTTGATCCGCAAGTTTTGCTTGGTTTCTTGCCTTGATCTAACTTCTTCATGACATGTGGGAACCCATCTAGGATCATCTTGATCATCAATCACCCACGAGCAAGTCTTTAGATCATATTTTCGCTTTTGACTCGCTTTTTAACCACCTTCGTTCAAACTGAAAAAGATAGGAACTTTGGCTTAGATCTTCACGATCTCCAATTGGAATAGGTTCCAAATATATTTGAGAAGGTGTGTGTCAAGTTTCGTGGAGTTTGCCCTCACGAATCAAAAGTTAGATCGCTTTGAGGTTTGAGTTTTGGTTTGTTCTTACGTTTCGACGAAATCGGTCAGACCGGGTTATAACGCCGGCCGAGACCGCCTCCTCGACTGACCGCCTATAAGCCACGGCCCGACCGCCTTTAGGGTTTGAATCTCGCTTGATCTTTTGCTTTAGGGATTTTGGTTTAGATTCAATACAAGTCTTCCACAGATTTGTAGATTGATCTTCATAGCTTCTATAGCTATTGGAGTGAGATTGGAGTTGAATCTGACCTTTGTGAAAAAGTGAGCGTGCTCTATTCACCTCTAGTCGCCTTTTCTTGGTCCAACACCACTAATGTTCAAGAAGAGACCTATCAAGCTATCACATACATTCTTCTCCACGTGCATGACGTCGATGCAGTGGCGAACTTCTAAGTGCTCCCAATAAGACAAGTCCCAAAAAATTGACCACTTCTTCCAGATGTTCTTCTCACGGGTTCTTAATTTACGTCCCTTTTCAAGCACAACATCGATATCCTTAACCATATCATAGACCTTTTTCCCTCTGAAAGCCCTTGGAGCTGAACCGTCCTCCTTATTTCCGTCGAATTGTTTCTTCATCTTGTGGTATAGGTGACTCCTGAGAAGGAACCTACGTTGACACATATACATAGTTTTACGCGAGTTGTTCAGCCATACACTCTCCGTAGCATCTAAACAGTCTTGAACGGAGACTTTAGCTCCTTTTGTCTTCTTGACAGTGTTACCAAGGGTAAAAAAGTCATTGATGATATAGAACAACATGGCGCCGATGAAGGAGAAGTCTGGCCTCCTAGAACCAGACTTTGCTAGGTATCAGTGGCCAGTAACCGGGCGAGGGCTACAGTCGCTATTACCCCCTGCAATGACATATGAGCCAGCGAGGAAGATGAGGATCCAAGAGCCGTCAAACCATGTTCCGCACGAGCGCTTGATGAACTATTCCGTTTCCAAAAGTTGACCGTTGTCTCGCACGGACTAGCCTAGGACCAGTCAAACACCCCAACTTGCTCCTATATATACTCGCCTACTTCAGGGCCATTCCCATCTCTCACGTCCACGCGGACCCCACCCACCTTGGACCCGCATGTCATTGTAAGTTTGGTATAGCGCCTGTACCTTGCAGTCTGAGAATAGTTTTCCCTCCAAATCTCAACCGCCATCCTGTATACCACCCAGAGGCTAGAGCTCACACCACAGCCGCAACAACAGCTTTACAGTGAAGAAAAGTCGTAAGCCAACTCCGTCGTGCCGCACAAACAGGAACACAAAGTGCAAGAGTGGTAGCAGATAGAGAGACATAAATCAGCAGAGAATGTACCAAATACAAACCAAACATGTCTGATTTTCTATATCTTATGCTTGATTTTTAAATTAACAAAGAAACCAAATCTAACACGTGCTTTCTTTTTATATATGATTTTTATGTATTATCACGTGTATCAAATCCAACACCAAGTATGGGAAGGGGTGCCCCACGCTCCCGCACCAAGCATGGGTGCACATGCACCCCTGTCGCCGCGGCAGGTGACAGTGTACTACTGTCTGTCACCGTCTCGTCAAATAATGTTTCACATGCATCGTCTGTCAACTCACCGAACCATCGAGGGCAGTGAAGGAATGCAATAGTGATGGCGACGGTCGACACCCAAATTTGAAGCTGCATGTATTGTGGTACGCCGTGATTTCTTTTGAAAAATTTATGAATTTTTTATAGTACATATGATAATACATTTTGAGCTGTGATTGCGAGGTAAAAAAACAAGAAGAAAAATTCAAAGAAAATGGTGTTTTTTTTAAAAGGGTTAAATAGTGTTTTAAACAATATTTTAAATAGTTTAAAATAGTATCAAAACACTATACACCAAATATTGAAACTCACGATGGAGGAGAAGTCCAGCCCCTTGGGGACCAGACTTAGCTAGGTGTCGGCCACCAGCAACTTTATAGTGTTAGTTATGGCATTACGGTTAGAAAAGGACTAATATTGCTATTTCGCCGGCACTGCCGTATGAGCCAGCGAGGAAGATGAGGGTCCAAGAGTCGTCAAACTATGTTCCGCACGAGCGCCTGATCAACTATTCCGTCTCCAAAAGCTGACCGTTGTCTCGCACGGACTAGCCTAGGACCGGTCAAACACCCCAACTTGCTCCTATATATACTCACCTACTTCACGGTCATTCCCATCTCTCGCGTCCACACGGACCCCACCCACCTTGGACCCCGCATGTCATTGTAAGTTTAGTACATAGCGCCTGTACCTTGCAGTCTGAGAATACTTTTCCCTCCAAATCTCAACCGTCATCCGGTATATAAAGCCCAAAAAACTCACACCACAGGCGCAGCAACAGCTTCGTCACATACCAACCAAGCAACACCACCCAGAGGCTAGAGCTCACTGCTTTTCAGTGAAGAAAAGTCGTAAGCCAATTCCGTCGTGCAGCACAAACAGGAACACAAAGTGCAAGAGTAGTAGCATAGAGAGACATAGCGTACGTGCTAGAGTACGAAGCATGGACAACAATGGCGTCAAGGTCACAATCATCGAGACGCAGTTCGTCACCTCCGACGCCGCGAGCTTCAAGTCCGTCGTGCAGCGCCTCACCGGCAAGTCCGCCGGCGCGGCGCACCCCCGGCCTTTCCACAGGCCGCGGCCGTGCGCCACCAGCGCCGGCGCCGGCGCCGGCGCCGATGGGGAGCGTTGCTGGACCGCGGAGCTGTTACATGCCCTCGTCCGCGGGCCCGGTTGTTAGCACGGCGGCGGTAACCGCCAACGCCAGCTCGGCGGCGCTCGCCGCGCCGCTGTGCCTGGAGGAGCTGCACGAGATGTTCGACTTCCCCGAGCTGTTCTACGCCGGCGCAAGCGAACGGCGCCATGGTGGTGGTGGTAGCTACAACGGCTTCCCCTATTGATCGACGGCGACGAGCTTGGCTTGTGAAGTGCGGTGTATGTATCATTACTCTCTGATCTTACGATCAGGAGCAAGGCAAGCCTGCATGAAGCAAGTAATTTTTGGTTGCTCCGTACTTCTGTACGTATATTTGCCGGTACTACGTTTTGAGGTAATCAGGCACCCTAGTTTCGGAATGGCAGATGCATGCGTTTGAAGGAGGAAAAATGTACGAATCAGTTAGCGAGGCCTCGTGCCCTATCCTGGCCCATCCAAACGAGGCTTGAGGGTGTAAAACGAGGAATTAATTATACACGAGCGATTTTACATGCATTGCCAGTACATT
Organism: Phyllostachys edulis; assembly: GCA_036346405.1. NCBI lineage: Eukaryota > Viridiplantae > Streptophyta > Magnoliopsida > Poales > Poaceae > Phyllostachys > Phyllostachys edulis. Next base: position 25,990,988 of record CM070548.1, on the reverse strand, counting down.
GGTATCATTAGAGTTTTGCAACTTCTGCCCCCGTTGGAATGTGCTTTTGTAAAATTTTGAAGTAAACAACTGGAGCAAAGGTCTCTTAAAAAAAACTCTGAACCTCACCATAGTTTGATGAGATTCAAACATATAACCAGTCGCATAGAAAACAAGCGGAATTTCGCTAAGACGATCGACCACATGATTGTTCCACTTTCGACATGCTACAACAGTCTGGACGATAGGACGAGGATGTGACAGCAGTACTGTCGTACTGCTGGGAAATCTGGATCTAGACTTGTAAGTCTGGCCTACGGTGGTAGGCTCCTCACCCACCTATACGCTCTCTCTCTCTTGCGAAACATATCCTTCCTTGACTACAAACAATAAGGTTTAGAAGAAAATATCAAGTGTTTATGATGAATACTCTGCACCGAAAAAGTTTAAAGCATCCTAGAAGGGGCAACTAACCGGCTTTCATCCACTTCATGTTCTTGGGTTCCAAAAAGATGCAGGTACGTTCAGGTTCCTTATCATCCACTTGGTACCTTTTGCGCCTTTCGAAGCACCTCTTAGTCTCTCACCTGTACCTAGTTTGTGGGTAACAACATATTTGTGTTGTAGAATTTTTAAAAATAATATTAATTTAAAAGATAATTACAAAAAAAATTGAAAAAAAAAAAAATAGGTGCATATCGCCATTTGACCTAGCGACATGCTCCTATCGCCATTTCAAATGACGACAAGAACCTATTTACTGTCAGTCGCTGTTCCAACTGCCTGTCGTCATTTCAACTAGCGATTTGCATCGAAGAGTATGGAAATCGTCAATTGAAATGGTTCATGTCGCCAGTTTAACTAACGACATGAACTGGCTATATATACCCCCCCAAAAAATCAGTGGAAAAGTTATTTTAGTTTCAAAAAAGAAGAGAGAGAGAGAGAGAGAGAAGCCATGGCAATGTGGAGACGAGCGAAGTTTGAAACCTTGTAGGTTAACAAATAAAAATATCAACATAGAATTCAATGGATTAGATGCTTTTAGCTGTATTGTTGTTTGGTGTAATATATCATTTTAGTTGTGTATAGTTTAGTTCATCGTATAAATATTATTTATATTATAGTACTCGAACAATTTAGAATAAATTCACAGAAATACTAAGAAAACTTTGTAGGCTTTCATTTTTACACGTTAAATATTTTGTTAATGACAAAAATACTTTTTAAACCAGGAAAATAGGAAGATGTCTCTCAAAATAGCAAGATACCTATTAAAAATCTATAAAAATTGCAGAGTAGCTAAGTAAGGTATGTAGAGTTTAATCAAAATAATCCCAACTTAATTTTGGTTTCCATTTGTGCACAGTAAATATTCTGTTAATGCCAAAAATACTTTTTAAACTAGGAAAATAGCAAGACACCTCTAAAAATCCAAAGTAGGTAAATAGGATATGTAGAGCTGAATTAAAATATTGTGAACTTATTTTTTGTTTTAATTTGTACACGGTAAATATTTCATAAATGCTGAAGACACTTTTTAAATAAGGAAAGTAGCAAGATACCTATTAAAAATCTCTAAAAATTACGGAGTAGCTAAATAGGGTATGTACAGCTTAATCAAAATAATCCCAACTTAATTTTAGTTTCTATTTGTGCATAGTAAATATTATGTTAATGCCGAAAATACTTTTTAAACTAGGAAAATAACAAGACACCTCTAAGAAATCCAGAGTAGGTACATAGGGTATGTAGATCTGAATTAAAATATTATGAACTTCATTTTTGTTTCCATTTTAAAAAGTAACAAGATACCTATTAAAAATCTCTAAAAATTACAGAGTAGCTAAATAGGGTATATAGAGCTTAATAAAAATAATCTCAGCTTAATTTTGGTTTCCATTTGTGCACGGTGAATATTCTGTTAATGCCGAAAATACTTTTTAAACTAGAATTCTCTAAGAAATCCAGAGTAGGTATATAGGGTATGTAGAACTGAATTAAAATATTATGAACTTAATTTTATTTCTATTTGTACACGGTAAATATTTCATAAATGCTAGAGAAACTTTTTAAACTAGAAAAGTAGTAAGATACCTATTAAAAATCTCTAAAATTTGAAGAGTAGCTAAATAGGGTATGTAGAGCTTAATCAAAATAATCCCAACTTAATTTTGGTTTCTATTTGTGCTCGGTAGATATTCTGTTAATGCCAAAAATACTTTTTGAAGTGAGAAAATTGCAAGACACCTCTAAAAATTGTAAAAAAATATGGAGTTACTACATAGGGTATGTACAGCTAAAACAAAACATTGAGGACCTAATTTGTGTTTCTATTTGTATACGGTAAATATTTTGTAAATGCTGGATACACTTTCCAAACAAGGAAAGTAGAAAATTTCTATAAAAAATCTATAAAAATTGCAGAGTAGCTAAATAGGATATGCAAAGGTTAATCAAAATAATCCCAACTTAATTTTGGTTTCCATTTGTGCACGGTAAATATTCTGTTAATGTCGCTTCTTTTTACTTTTTTTTACTTTTTGTATATGTTTCGTACTATTTACAATGTATGCACTGAATTTTCAGGTATGACGGATCCAAAAGACACTGCGTAGTGGCCGTACGAGTTGCTTGGCCCGACCATTGACACGCATAACCATAGCCGCTTCAATACCATCCTCCCCTAGGAGGGCGAGACGGCAATTAAGCTTGGCGCATTGTGGCTGCGCATGCCCATAAGGGCATAGAGGATGGATCCACGTTGGATTCTGAGATACGTATAGTTATGATCTTCGTGTACTCAATTACTACTTTAAATGGACTCACATTTGTAATGGGTCCGGACGGCAACAAGCCGCCACTTATCAACCACTCAAGCAGAATGTAGAGACAAATCCCGTAAAAAAAAAAAAGAATGTAGAGACAAAAAAATTGACCGGTGATTGTCAAACAAACAAAAAAAAAACTGGTGAATTGGGAAGATTTCGCACCCCCATCAGCGCTAGAATGGCCTTTACAGTTTACAAAGGGAAACTGACCCCAGTATTGAGACTATCCAAAGATCAAAAGCAGAACAAAGAGGGAATTATGAAAATGAAACGTAAACACGATCCAGAATCCAACGTCACTGTTATATCCAATTCAAGCGACCTTGTATTAATGGCACAGTACAATTGTTATTTGGTTGCAGGAATGTTTACAGTACAGTACATTCAACAATAGCAAAACGAGTTAGAAAAAAAAAACATGGCTAGCATTCACAAATAATCCTGTTGGAAATATTACCCTTATTTTCCCAATTCCCTGCGATACCTCATGCATTGCTTATTATGAATGTCCTCACACATCGTACTGGCAAAGATCAGACCATGGTCTTGGCAAGCTCAAGGACATTCTACCATCTGAAAAACTTGTCTCTGATGGCAAGGGCAAAATCCATGGATGTCCCTGAACCTGATGTGTCCAACAATTGCAACTCCAGTCATGCATTTTCTATGATCTGCATTCTGCAGGTGTGTTCCACATAGCAGGGGGTGCAGTAGCTCTCTCTCTCAGATCGAGGACGACATTTGGTCAGTCTCACACAGCCCGGGCAGGATTCTTCCACCACGAGTTTGTTCATTCAATGATGTACCTTCAGTAAGCCACAGATCTAGGGCAATTGCACAGCAGGAGCCAGGAGCGCATGGCTCCATACAGCATTAGATACCGTTTGCCTCTCGATCAAACAAGTTCATCCGACATTGCATATGCTGAAGCACCCACCCAAACTAGCCTGTAAGGAAATTACAGCAAGACCGAGAGCATAAGACGAAAAATTCAATGGTTGCTAAGAATTTAGAGGTCAATTGACCTTACAGGGAAAGTAATGATTTCATATTGCTGCTTAAGAGCATCATCAAACAGCAGCCTAGTCACCATCTTTCACTCTCGAGATGGCACTCTTAATGTAACTTGCTATGGTGCCAACACTAAAGTATGGTACCCATCATGGTGGTCTCCATATCCTCTGCCATCGGCAAGACAATTGCAGGTACTAGATTCTGGAACAGGCAAAAATAAGACATCCAGAGCAGTACGATACTAGACAAGCAGACAAGCTACAGAGGAGAGTTAAGATTTGTATCAGACTATCAGGCGGAGCTCTTGTCTTCCCGTTAAAAAAAGAGTTCAGATATATATGCATTATGCATTCTCCACTAGCAACAATATCCATACATGATACATGACAAGTAAATTGTAACGTTGTACTTTTAGCATAGAAAGTTAGTTTGGCACAACCTGCTCATGTCTGTGATGAGTTGAGAGTCAATTTGTTGCCACATTCAGCATTCATGCCATTGTTGGATGTACCAGACTAGTTGATTTTACAAGCTCTAGTTAGTACATTAATGTTTTTTTTGTTCTTATATTAAATAGTAAATACCATGTCTCAACTGTAAATATCCATTATTCCAGTAATTTGGCCAATCTCCCTTTATGTTCCTAATATACTAGTTTCTATTGGGATAAATGATTAGCCTGGAATAGTGTTGTTGTACAGTTTTCAGGGTTAGTTTCAAAGGACACAAATGCCAATGCAGAACAAAAATGTAATGCACTTTTTAAAAGGGGAGTTATGCTTTCGCTATACCACTAACTACCATCAGGGATCCAGAGTTCAATTAAACAAATTTTAAAAATATTCAATTTTGCAATATATTTTCATCATTAATGTCCTGCAAACATCTCTCGCCCAACCATCATATCGTTTAACAATTCATCGATTATGCTCAATGTGGTATACCTAACTTACAAAGCAAGTCTGCATTATCAAGCCACATCCCCCTAATCTTGAAGCACTAAAAAGCAGGAATTTGCACATAGTAACACTCTGTAGCATTGCATTAACTATGTTTACATTCTCTTACAAAAATGTGACAATTGAATTAAGTCTAACATTTTTGCCGCCAAAACGAGATAAATATATATCAAACTTCTTTTGTGCTAGATCAGTGTCATCGTTACATACAACATATAGCACCTTCAACATTGAGTCAGACATTGTAAATACATGGATTGAAGTTGTATGACGTGAGTCCCATCAAGTACCACTGGATCATGTAAGATTAGTCTCTACATGATGAATTCTTAGAAAACTCTCAGTTCCAATTTTTCAACAATATTTCCATGATGGTTCTGAAGCAATGTATTGGTTCTTTTGCAGGAAGCACCAATGTGTTCACAGTCCTAGTAATATAGTTAAAACCACTAACAATAGGAACGAACCTTGTAACAGAACAACACCAATGGCAATTAGCGTACAGGCCGGTTGAACGGGTGGATGGTAGCTCCAGTTGCAAGGATCAATATGATTACTACTGTTTTCTTCAATTGTAATTTGTAAACATATTGTACTCCTTGGAATTTGACAAGGAGCTACCACCATACTACAAACAACTTCTGATAGACATGTACATCAAAATTTGGGAACTTCAGTATGGGGAAGCGAGCAGTTGATCAGAGGACAATGTTGGATATCAAGAAACGGTTAAAGAAGTTCCAGGTGCAACGGATCAGAGAACACTAAAAGGAGAAGAGGTAACTAAACTATAGTAAGAGTTGGAGATGGCAAAGAAACTAGGGTTTTTTTCTTGCTAATGAATGCTTGGAAATTCGAATCGTGTTCGGTTGCTTGCTACGGAGTGAAAGAATCGGGAATCAAATGAGATGGAAGTAAGGTGTCTCTTTCTATCTTTTGCACATACGCTATGTATGCTATCTGGGAGTCTTTGTCATGTGGGGCCTCACCTATATCAAGCGCTCACGTGCTCCCCAGGCCAGAGGCAACCATGAAGTTTCCCAGGACAGGGGCAATTAGGAGATTGGTTTTGATTAGTTTCCATCCCAACAGGAGATAAGTTCACATATAGCTATATTACTTAGTTTTAAAGTTATTTGCTACATATATGATTAGTTTACATCTGTTTGGGTCTGACCGTATATAAGGAGAAGGAAACTAATTGAGAGAATCAAGAAAGAAGTATTATCCTCCCCCTCTCCCTCTCCCATCTCTGCCACCTATATCCACTTTCACCATGGGAACTCCTGGAGGCCGCAATGGCCCTGGTCCCTGTCCACCCACCTACCACAACTACCGGCTCCGTTCAATGATCCATGCATGTGACAGCTTAATTGGTCATCTATTAAGATTTAAGTGTGACATCATATTTATGTTAATCGTACTAACAGAAGGGCTCAATTGGATAACTTGACTAAAACAAGAGCTCAAATCGACAAAATTGGAGTTCAGCAGCTTTAAATGGAAGTTTCCCTTTTGAAATCACATAACTGGTAATTCCGACTATGCATGTTGCTATTTGGGTACATCAATCCACCTTAACTTCGTTATTGATAAAAACGATGGAAACATGGACTAGCGATGCAGTTAAGATTTACTAGTTAGGTACTAGATTCAATTTGTCTCACTGTTCTAAATAGCTTGCCTTCAGTGCTAGGTCTACCTTGATGATATATACATCGTTGTCAAATTTAGCAATTCAGCGGGCCGATTTACCAGTTTAGCGGGCCTTGAAACACGATAAAGGCCTTCATAGTGGCTCAAAGAGAAATTGTTTTCTTAATTGGCTTCCTCAAGAAGATATCTACCAAGTGGCTTCCTATGGATACCCATGCATTGGCTCCCTCAAGTTGCTTAAATTCCTTTCATCCTTTGAAAGTCCAACCTAATAATGACTCAACTCCTAGCAATATATCCTCATACGAAACAATGTCTTATCTATTTGGAACTCAATTGTGTAGTTGTGTGCTTTTCTTTATAATTCATATTGCACATGTATATTTATATTTTCAAAATTGTTAAACCACTTTCAAGGCCGCTTTCAAGGGCACATACCGCAATAGCACTACAAGGTGGTGTGACCACTAGCTAACCACAACCGCTATTTTGAAATTAGAACTTTTATTAATCGCAACTAGTGGGTTATCACATGTAACAAATGCCCAAACGGCAAGCCTATTTTTTCCCCTGAGTTTGTTCAACAAACTCTCATGATCTCATCACATGCATTAGTATATATTCCATGAAATACAATGCATCAATATGCGGCATATCTTTGCTCCTTCATGGTATCAGAGTCTATTGTTCTTAACTCTACCTCATCTTCTTCAACCTACAACCATGAGGCCTTCTATTCACACCATGAACATCGCCAGCATCAAAACCCACATCTCTATCACTCTTGATCTTCATGCCTTTAACTATTCTAAATGGAGGGAGCCACATCGACGACACCATTTTCTAACCAATAGATGCCAATTGGAAGCAGTACGATTACACCATCCTCTCTTGGCTTTATTATGGCTTTGTCTCCACCTAGATCTTCGACATCGCCATGCAACCCGTATCACCACACAAGCAGTGTGGACAAACTTAGGGAATCTCTTATGTTACAACGACAAAAAAGCAATTCACCTTGAAGCTAGGTTTCGCAGTCTTATTCAAGGTGACACGACAATCATTAAATATTGTCAAATTGAAAACAGTTAGCTGACGGGCTCAATGATGGCCAATTGGTCTCCGATGAATCACTCGCTCTCACTACTCTTTGAGGTCCAAATGAGAACTACTCGACCTTGGCTACAAACTTGCACATGCAATCCGCCTCCCCATCTTTCTCAAGGCATATCACTCCTCAAAATAACTCAATGATCCACCCTCTCTAATGCTACCTCTCCACTGTGGAAGAGGAAGTTTTGGAAAGGGAGGACGGTTGGGTTTCTTTTGAGGTATCTAGCTTGAATGAAAGATGGAAGTGGCAATTGCATGGGCAAGAGGGTACCTAGGTTTGAGTAGTTTTCATACAAACCTCGAAGAGTGGTGAGAACGAGTGTTCCATAACAGACCGGTTGGCCAACATTGTCAAGTGCATCGGTAGTGTTTTAAATTGGTGACAATATTAGGTGATTGTCATGTCGCCTTGAACAAGACCGCAAAACTTGGCTTCAAGGTGAAGTGCTCAGTTCCTTTTGTCATCACAAAAGAGGTTCATGATGTTCTTTTGCAATGCTTGTATGGTGGCATTGGGCTGAAACAGAGCTATAAAGCCAAGAGAGGACAATGTAGTCGAGTTGATGTCAATTGACATCTGTGGGTTGGGCAACAGCGCCGTAGATACTGCTCTTGAGGGCGTACTCACCAAGAGTACTAAGAAACAACCGCTTCCACTTAGAATAGTTAAGAGGCTTGAAGATCAAGAGTTATAGGAATGTGGATTTTGGTACTGCCTATGTTTACGATGTGAATGGAGGACGGCTTGTCACTCATGGTTGTAAGATGGAGAAGATGAGATAGAGGGAACAAGAGTGATAGGCTCTGATACCATGAAAGAGTGAAGACATAACATGAGGAAAGATAGGCTTGTCTTTTGGGCATTTGTTACATGTTTAAACAGACTCAATAGGAGAATGTGGCCCGTGCAAAATGTAATGCAACCAAACCCGATAGTTACTCTTAATGTGGCCGTGCAAAATGTAATGCAACCAAACTCGAAAGTTACTCTTAAATTTTGAAAGTAAAATATCCATGGATTACAGTTTACATAGAAAGGTCCAAGTATTTGGGGTGAAATACAAGGGAGTTTATGTGTTCACATAAGTAATAAGCCAATCTAAGCAAGGCTTTTTGTCCACCGGTGTGCATGTCTGTAATTACCGGCAATGCTTATTTTGAAAAGTTCTTTGACACAAAATTAATATCACCTTGATGGTTGCCTACAAATAAATATGAATCCAACCAATGCATAAGCACATTCATGATCCCTATGACTTGCATTATACAACAAATATTCTAATGGATTGATAGGTAAAATATAATTATGAGAAGCAGCCAATGTTGGCTAGACCCACCTTCTTACCTCAACATTCTCGATTATCATGTGGTAGCCTGACTTGAAGGATGGCATCTGACATGAGTAACAAACCACAATTATACACAGACTAGTACTAAAGATATATACCCAAAAAAATGAAGGGATCCTTTTGGGTATTCCCATATTCTATCAGGATGACAACTGTATGCAAGCTCAAAAAGGAACACAGTTTTGTTGCAACCAAAATTATTCAAGCCCACCCAAACAATAAAGAAAAGATACAGAAATAATTTTGTTCTGCCTTTTGATATATCTATGGACACCAAGGGACCACATACAACATCCGGTTCCATAGTGTAGTGGTTAGCACTCCAGACTTTGAATCTGGCAACCTGGGTTCGAATCCCGGTGGGACCTACTTTTTAAAAAATATATATATTGTTTGGCACTACAACAAGTATCCATGAATTGCATTTGCAACCAAAGGATTAACAACTCAAGATTGGAACAAAAGTTCAGACTAAGCAATTAAGGAAAGAACCTTTTTATGTTCTCGCCATGCTAATTTCTGTTGGACTTAGGGGAACATATAATGCCAAGATTAGCCTAACAGGCTAACACCATAGCCTACCGGCTTTTGGGTACTCCCATATTCTATCTGGATGACAACTGTATGTAAGCTCAAAAAGCAACATAAGTTTGTTGCAACCAAAATGAAGCAAGCCCACCCAAAAAATAAGAAAACGATACAGAAAGAGTTTTTACTGCCTTTTGATGTCTATGGAATAAGACAGAAATGTCATCATCAAAGGACCACATACAACGTCCGGTTCCATAGTGTAGTGGTTAGCACTCCAGACTTTGAATCTGGCAACCTGGGTTCGAATCCCGGTGGGACCTACTTTTTTCATAAAAAATAATTTTGACACTACAACAAGTATCCATGAACTGCATTTGAAATCCAAAAGATTAGTAACTCAAGATTGGAACAATAGTTTAGACTAATAAGCAATTGAGGAAAGTATCCATGAACCTTTTTTATGTGAACAATCCCGGTGGGACCTACTTTTATGTTTGTTGTAGTATAAAAAGACCAGACGGGACGATTGTAATAAGGTAACTGACTTGGGGAACGGAAACTTGAATTATCTTTCTTTGTATTACCTTTTTTCTCTGTATTTTACATGGAGCGGTAGTGTGGTACAAAGGTATTTATAGATACATTATGTGAATACAAAGGCACCACTGCCCTCCGGAGGTTGGTCTTGATTACGATGTTCACTAAGGGGTACAGGCGTCTTCCTCCATCAAGTGGTCCCTGGGGCGATGACGTTTGCAAAGAGGGTTAGCGTTAACGGCGTGTGAGTACCGCTACCGAGGATTGAGTGGGAGATTTTGACCGTACTTGGCGGGGCAGCCGTTTCGCCCATGGGGCGAAACAGAGGGCAGAAGTTCCTTTGAGGATTTCTTTTTTTATGTTACCTAAAGAAGCTAGCCTCGCTTTCCATAGCAGGTTCTACCATACAGGTTTTTGACCCGTTACTCCCACTATGTTCTTGTCATGCTAATTACCAATGATGTTCCATACCATGGGTGTTACAATCATTTAAATCAGTTGGCTTCACTTCTTCCATGCAAATTTTTGTTCTATGCTTAGCATACATGACCAAGAAAAGAAAGAAATCCACCATTTGAAGGCAAAGAGAAATTACTGAAGAATGCACGAACATGAGTAAAATAAAATGGAAGCAAATGAATGTTGAGGTATGTAAGTTTAACTTTCAAAAAAGGCAACCATTGCAAGGCACCTGAATTCATGCATGCAAACAGAACCCAACAGTTGGCAAGTGCTAAAAAACTTCTTTAACATTTCAGATAAAACAATAGTAACCAGCTGCAGCTCGGTTAGGGCAAACAGTTTTAAGACTAGGAGTCCATTACTAATTTGCATAGACAAACTTGCAAATTTTGAACACACTTTACCCAGCAGTATCACAATTATTAGCGAGTGATGATCAACTGACAGATAAAAGGTATTGCCCTACGGATATAAGAAAGAAAGCATCTGTATGATTGCCTCACTAGGTAGCATGCAGATGTTTTTAATCACTTCTGTGTGACACAATGAACAAGGGTTGAAAAAGATAATGGGTTCAGTCCTGCAAAATTTAGGGGTAAACCAAGACGGGTGTGCAGTCAGTTCACATACTGGTACCACAACAAAGCCATCCTAAGAGAATAAAGTTCATGCCCGGGACTCAACACTCAACAGTGAGAACGTTTCCACACAGGATATCTAATCGCATTACAAATTACCAAGCATATCGAATGCTGAGCAAAGCCCAAAGTACCTATAATCATGGCTGGCGCAGCGCAAACTGAAGCACAAATAAAGCTTTGTCTCCCCCAACATGTTTCTTAACCACGTTCTCCAAAATTTGCAGTCTGTAAACACGGTGATCCAGGCAATGCCTGCCCGCACAATATATCAACCCAGGATAGGAAACCATATAAAATGAATAAGACGAGACCCTCATAAGCATGCTTCGGCAAATTGAACAGAAAACGAGGCAAGGGGTAGGTCACCACGAGGGAGATGGGGTCGAAGACGGCGCCGGGCGAGGTCGGCGAGGAGCGCATCGCCGGAGAGCTCGACGCCCCAGGAAAAACGGGTCCGACGGCGGCCTCGGCCCCCGCGTGGCGGAGCACGTGAGCAGCGATCACCCCCTCAAACGGCGACGCCACGGATACCGCAGTGAGAGAAGCCGTGAAGGCTGCGATGCCTACCTTCGTACGGGGAGGAGACGACATGGGTGGTTAAGGGTGGGAGAAGGGGAATGCCATTCTGCGGAGCGCGGACTAGGGTTTGGAGGCGGCGCCGAAATGGGAGAGGAGAGGAAGCGGCGACGAGGAGCGGCCGCCTTGAGGGAATCAATTGTCGACAAGGCAGAGCCGGAGAGGAGGCGAAGAGCGGCGGAGGCAGGTTTGGGCCAACAAGCTGCGAAGGCCTAACACGCTCCAGACGGAGACTTGCTGGGCCGGTCCGGGCAACTTAGCTCATGCCAGCTCCGCTTTTTCGGAGACTTTTGGCTGAGCGGGAAAATTGCTTTAATTGTACATCTTAATTAGTTAAACATTGAAATGAGTTGATTTCGAATAAAATTAGATTTTGTTCTGACTCGAATCGGCTCATTAAATCGTTTCTAAAAATACTTCCAAACTATAAATAAAATAATATTAAATCAAACTATGTGAATTTTTAAAAAAACTCGGTAAGATGAATATTGGCTCTATATCCACCGCTACTCCACGCCACGCCCATTGGGTCGGGAAGGCACGGAGGTTGCAGATGGGCATGGGCTCGGGTGCTCTCGTATCCAGGGTTCACAATTTCGGCGAAATTTCGTTCCTTTCATCGCCATCCAAAAGAAATCCCTTTCGTTCTAAAAAAATTCGACCAATTTGAATTTGGCCCGGCCCAAACGCCATCCGGTCGGCCCAATGAGTTGCCCTAACCTCCCCCCGTGTACTGCGGTCACTCCTGCCCCTCATCCCCTCGCGTCTCCCACTCTCCCCTTCGCCTCCTCCCCCTTGTCCTCTTAAGCGGCGGCGGCGACGCAGCAGCAGGGAGCACTAAGCCAGCCAGCCAGGGAGCACCGGATCAGGGAACACAGTCGAACCTCTGAGACTCCACTCCAGCAGGTAGCTCTTCCCCGGCCGAACCTCCTGTCCCTCGCGCAACATCACCAACTCTCCCCTTTCGCCTCCTCCCCTTGTCCTCTCCAAGCGGCGGCAGCGGCGCAACAGGGCGCACCGGAGCCTTCCTGGCTCCGAGCCTCCGACCTTCGACCTCGAGTCCTCGACCCGCCTCGTCCCCTTTCGCTCCTCTCCCTTTTACTAATTAGTCATTGTTTTCTATATATGATGAACCCTGCGGCAATTGATTGAGTGAGTGATTAATTAATCTCTGCGGGGATCGCATGGACTGAGGAGGAGCACAAGAAGTTCCTTGATGGTTTGAGGCAGCTGGGCAAAGGGGACTGGCGAGGCATTTCCAAGATTTTTGTGACCACCAAGACGGCGACTCAAGTGGCCAACCATGCCCAGAAGTACTCAGGAGATAAATTCATACCGACCGCGGCGACGTCCCAGTAAATTCAACAGATTTTGTTTGCTTTTATGTTTTCTCTTTTTCTGTTACAAATTCGGCCAAATTTCGTCCAAATTTTAAACGTCGGTTTGAACACCAGGGGCGGAACCATATTGGAGGACCCAGTGTCACAGGACACTGGGAAAAAAACAGAGATTAGTCCATATATACTATGCGTGCACCCTCTGACTCAAAAGATGTGCACCCCGGTTCAGCTCAACCTCTGGCTGGATAATGCATTTTGCCAATGTTTGCCACATAAATTACTATTTAGTACATTGTTGCTTGAAAATTATATATGTTGTTATATGTATAGTAAAATGGTGAACCCCGGTCATTTTCGTTCTAGTTCCGTCCCTGTTGAACACTGTACTGAAATTTCGGTGATTTGAGTGGTTTTGCACCCTAGTGAATTTTTTTTCAGAAACGAAAGCGTTTTTCGTCCCCTTGCCGCCAAACGCTTTCTAGCTCCAGCTCGGCGACACACCACGGCTCCTCGCACGTGTCAGCTAGCCTCCACGCGTGTCACACTCTGATGCCGCGCCAACCTCGACCGAGAAACACAAACCGCTCAACGCCAATATTTTAAGCCTCGCCGCCGATCAATTCAACAAGCAGCGACGGCGAGTCACTCACCGCCTAGCCTAGCTAGTCATATACCACAGCAAAACCACGTCCTATACGCTCTAGCGTACCAAGCGCTTCGCTTAGCGCGCTTGCTACTACGATATGGCCTCGCAGCAACAAGCCAGGAAGGTGACCACCGCGAAGAAAGACGAAGGGCACGAACGACCATGGCCAAGCGATGGGCCTGGAGGAGATCGGGAAGTACCGCGCTGAGGCGCAGCAGAACTCGGCGGACGCCATTCGGCGCCGGAGAGAGTGGTACAAAAAAGTTAACTCGGCGGCGCGCGCAAGACGGCACAAAGGGCGGTGGCCGTGACCAGTGCCCCGGCGCCACAAAGTGGTTTCAATCGAAAAAGCGGCGGCCAATGAGGGAAGAGGGCGGCCATTGCCAAGGCCACGGCCAGGTGACGGGGCTGGGGGAGACCACCAAGCACCGTGCGCGATCGCGCACGAGAACCTATCGACGCCAAGAGGCGTCCCTGTGGAGAAGTGCAACAGGCCCCGGAGACGAGCCCAACCATGGCGCCGGCGCCGATGGGATGGTCGCCACGGCCGACGGGCGCCACGATGGCTGCGTCTCAAGAAACCAATTAAGAAGCAACCCACGAGGTAGGAGGAAGGCCAACGCCAAGGCCGTGGCCACACAACGGGCCAGGAGGAGATGATCAGGAGGTACCGTGGCGAGGAGCAGAAGAACTCGGCGGAGGCCGTCCCCGCCGCCGAAGACAGGAACAGCAAGGCCAAGGACGCTGGCGCCACCGCAGCGCACGGCACCAAGGGGGCGGCGACCCATGCGCTCGGCGCCACGGCGGACTACGCTGTGGCCAAGGGCACCGAGGGCAAGGATGCCGGTGCGCACGGCGAGCAGGTCACGGCGGACAAGACGAAGGAGGCCACGGAGACCACGACTGATTACACGAAACAGGCCGCCGCGAAGGCCAAGGATGCCACGCTCGCCGCGGGCGAGACGACAACCGAGTACGCGAACCGGGCCGCCTTGAAGACCAAAGATGTCACGCTGAGCACCGGCCAGACGGCCAGTGAGTACGGGAAGCAGGCGGCTGTGAAGGGCAAGGATGTCACGCTGAGCACCGGCGATACGGCTGCGGAGTACGCCAAAATAGCCTCTGAGAAGGTGAAGGATACCGCGTTGGCGGCCGGCAAGACGACGGCTGGGTACACGCAGCAGGCAGCGGTGAAAGCCAAGGATGCGATGCTTGCCACCGGTGCGTAGGTGGCGCAGAAGGCGAAGGAGGTGATGGAGGACACCGCGCAGAGGGTGGCAGAGTACGCCAAGGAGAAGGCGGGGCAAGCGAAGGCCACGGCCGCCAAGTCAGAAGAGAAGGCGAAGGAGGCCGCAGCCCGCGCGGCCGACGAGGTGGAGAGGTCGAGCTTTGACACGACCGCACAAACCAAGGACAAGACCAGCGACATGACTGCACAGGCCAAGTACAGGGGCAAGGACACAACCGGAGACATGGCGAATAAGGCAGGACGCACGGCTGCACAGACCAAGGACAAGGTGAAGAACGCAACCGGAGCCATGGCGCAGAAGGCGGGTGACACTGCTGCATACACCAAGGACACGGTGAAGGACACAACAGGAGGCATGGTGCAGAAGACGAGGGACACGACTGATCAGACTAGAGACAGGGCGAAAGACACTGCTTCATAGCCAGAAGGGAAGGCAGGGGAAGCAAAGTACAGAGCGGCAGAGACCGGCAAGAATGCAACAGCGACCGACGGCGGCGGCGCGACGGCGAGGGCGAAGGTACGTGCGCTTGCATGGGCCTGCCACAAGTGTTCTATGCGGTATTTGTCTAAGTGTATACATAGTTGATGGCTCAGTTGTAATGGATGTAGGCTGAGGGTACAGACGACACTACGATAGTAGGCGACGTCCTGGAGGCGGTGGGCGCGACCGTGTTTGGAATAGCCCAGCACACCAAGGGCATCGTCGCCGGCGAAGAGGAGCCCTTCCCGGACGAAGGCGAGGCGGCGAAGGTTGTCGGCAGAAAGGAAGAAAGGAGCAAGTATGAGTGAGCTTACACCTCGCAAGTCTGCCACTCTTGGTGTTTTGGTCGTGCAGTTAGTTACTTTGCTTAGGCTCATCAGAGTCTTAGAGTGTGCTATATGCTATGTATAGTGCACTACTACAGTGTGTTCTGCTGAGTCGAATAATGTCCGTATATGATCTTTTGTATGATGTGAGGCTGTGTTTGTAAGGAATTTTTTTATTTAATATTTTTTTATTAATGTTTTAAACTTAACCACTCGTTAACTTTATTTCCAATTCTGACATCTTTGGTCATGCCACCTCGTGGTGTGGCAAAACCGTGCTGCCACGCCACCAGTCTCGACGTGACAAAACAAGACTGCCTTATCATGCTATTAGAGTTGGCGTGACAAGCATGAATTTTTTATTTTGCCTGAGTAATTGAATTTGGATTTCTAAATTATGAATTGAGGAATGGTTTACAATTTAATTTGTGAACAAAACTTTGGTATCCAAGTTTCAACAAGATGCATCAAAAGTTTGTAAAGTTTCATATTTTTATGCGATGGAACTACCACACAAAATTCAAGATGTTACACATTGATAGATTACACTTAGGTCTGACTTACTTCAATCAGTCTTTCATGCACCATAAAGCCCAAAAATTGCCCTACTGAAACAAGTTACATTCTTTATCGGATCATAAAAACCTACTTTTCGAAGATCTCTTCCTTCTTTTCACTACTACAAAAAGGTTAATATTGGACGTCTCATCACAGGCGGTTGACCAAAACCGTCTATATTACATGCAATCATAGACGGTTTTGGTTTAGAGATCGTCTGTGTTACTGGCTATGCTAAAAACCATCTGTGAAGAGGTAATATCACAGACGATTCATAATTAAAACCGTCTGTGATGCATCATAGACGGTTCTTAACAATAACCATATGTGATAATTCTACATATCAAAGACGGTTTTTAACAAACAACCGTTTGTGAAACCTCACAGACGGTTCTTAACAATAACCGTCTGTGATAATTGCAGACTTTACAGACGGTTTTTAATTATAACCGTCTGTGACAATATCGCTACAACTCCCCGTTAATGAAGCCCGATGAGTTTCTTCGTCGCCGATGCTCTCTTCATTGCATCAATGCCGCTTCGGCTCCCCGATGCGTCTCTTCGTCTCACACTCCGAATTTATTCCTTGTTTTATAAAAAGGATCATCCACCATCGAAGATAATCATCCACATATAACTCTACTACTTCTAAAAAAGCAGAAATGACTGTCTCTTCTGTTTCCTTGTCGCTGGCATTGATGGCCTTACTGGCCATACTGTACAAGCACCTCTCTAGCCATACGTTGGCGGATGCCGTTGAAAGACATTGTTTCAACAATGTCCTCACTCCTTCGCCCAAGGATTTGCCGGAGTAGGTGATGGCCACCTTTCGCCGTCTTGGCATCCTCCTCCGCCGCGTCTTCCGGGTGATCTCCCACTTTTGGCGAGTTTACCGCGTCATCGACGTGGTCCTCCACAACGACGTTGCACATCTCCAAGAGGCTTGCTGTTACTTGGACTGGTTAATCGAGGCGGCGGGCGACCAAGTCGACCAGGCCGAGACCCCTCAAGTAAGGGAAGAGAGCCTATAGGCTCAATTCTTCTTGATTCAACAGTCCGATGGTCTTCGAGAGACACTCGAATGAGCGCGTCAGCGGGTGGACGCATTTCGGGCTTCGTTCGATCACGAACCGTCCGCCGCCGCCGCTGCCTACGAAGTATTGAAGACGGAGATAGCAGCCTACCTCCGCCACTAGAAAAACTTTGTTTATTTATAGGTTTCTACTTTTTTTTAATCTTTGTAAGAAGCGACTGGCCATGCTGTTTGGCCATATGAAAATTCCAAAATAAAAAAAAATCTAGTTTGGAGGTGAAGTTACTATATTAATTATATGTTGAATTATTACTATGTGTGTGTGTGTGTGTGTGTGTGTGTGGACGCCCGTTTCGTACTCCTGGGAGTATGTACTCACACTTCCAATATACCACTTAAACGAATATATTATACTTCTTTATCACTTTCAATATATTTAAATATCAATTATAAGATACTCCAATGCGACTTGATTGAAAAATTTTCATTGAGTCCTTTATTTTTGCTATATACCCTTTTTCATATATAAAAGAAGTATATACAAGGATTTTGGTAGAAAAAGTATATTTTCATGAAATTTTTCATGGATCTCACTTTAGGGTATCTTATAATCATTATTGGAGTATATTCAAATTGATAAAGAGGTATCATCATACGATTTAAGTGGTATATGAGAGGTGGGAGTACGTACTCCTAGGAGTATCATACCATTTTCCCATATATATATATATATGACACCCGTTTCGTACTCCTGGGAGTATGTACTCCCACTTCCAATATACAACTTAAATGAATATATTATCCATCTTTATCACTTTCAATATACTTAAATACCAATTATAAGATACTCTAATGTGACTTCATTCAAATTTTTTCATTCTGACCCTTTATTTTTGCTATATACCCTTTTTCATATATATAAAAGAAGTATATACACGATTTTGGTATAAAAAGTGGATTTTCATGAAAAAATTTATGTAACTCATTTTGGGGTATCTTATAATCATTATTGAGTATACTCAAATTGATAAAGAGGTATTATCATACGATTTAGTGGTATATGAGAGGTGAGTATGCATATATATATATATATATATATATATATATATATATATATATATATATATATATATATATATATATATATATATATATATATATATATATATATATATATATATATATATATATATATATATATATATATATATATACATATATATACATATATATACATATATAGTTAAAGCAAATTTTCAGCAGTATTTAAATGAAAAAATTGACATATAAACATGTAATTTCGTCATGTCATGTAAGTGTATATACATGATAATATACTTGAGAACGACCATATCGCAGGCGGTTTTATTATGGAACCGTCTGTGATAACTATCACTGACGGTTCTATAATAGAACCATCTGTGATAAGTCTCTTTAATAGTAGGAGCCCGACCGCTAGGGTTTGCGCCTGCCCTAACTCATCACTCCCTAGCGCATTTACTCTCGTCTGTTCCCCTCCCCACCTCGACGCTGCCGCCCGACCCCGTCGCCATCGATGCCCTTCTTCCCGTCACCGTTGTGACACCACTTTGCACTGCACAAGACACTCGTACGATAGGAGTGTCTTATGTAGTGTCAGGGTCGTGCCACAACTACGGTGACGCCGCCACCTGCACCTACTGCCTGCCCGCGTCCATGGCTTGGTTCTCTAGCGCAGCCCGCGCCTGCTCGACCTCCTGCGCTCGGGCCCTGGGCTTTGCTTTCCCCATCCTCCCTCTATTCTCCTCTCTGTTAGCTTAATGTCTTTTGTTGAGTTTGATTTTTATGCTTGAGCCTTAAGTTGTGTCCTGATGTTTGTGTGATTTATGCAATGTGAAGGAGATGGATGAGGGTTGTGCTGGTGATGGAGTCGCTGTGGTTGCACTGTACTGAGGTATCACCCTACCTTACTCCCTCTCTGTCTCTACCCCCTTGCTCTGTGATAAAAATGGCTAGTGCTCTACGATGGATGCCGAGGGCTACTACTGGTGTGGTGGGTTTGGACACCCTTGGTCTTGCTGTTGAACTGCTCAATGATGTTAATAGTCTTATGCTGAAATTGAATTGATAATTAGTTCATATTAATAGTCCCCTTGCTCTGTGATGTAATGATGTTAATAGTCTTATGCTAAAATTGAATTGATATTTAGTTCATATTAATAGTCCCCTTGCTATGTGATGTAAACTAAGGGCTATTGGTGTATGTGCATTCTGTGCATCTTGCTTAGTTCATGATGTGGGTTCAGATGGACAAAAATGAATGGGGCAAAATAGTGGGTTTGGTTAATGCTCTGTGATGGATACTAAGGGTTATTGATGCTTGTTCTTTGTGCTTGGTTAGCTTACATGGGATCAATGTGGTTCGGATGGGCTAATTTGTAACCGTGTTCATGCTGGTCAAGTTCTCCTCCTTTGTGTCCCAGGTACGTATACGTCCTACCATTTTATTCCTGATCTCTTCTCTACAAAGCCTCCAAACAAAGGGGTCGCTTGTGCCTTTAAAATCGGCTTCATATATATATATATATATATATATATATATATATATATATATATATATATATATATATATATATATATAGAGAGTGCGTGAGGAGGATAAGGCAGTTGCCACAGGCAACCTCTCATCGAGCACACAAGTTCAAGAAATGCAGTGCAAGGAGAGCCGACTTACAATTGCACGGATGTCGATCGATGAGTAATTGGACTTGACATTAAGGAATGGTTGGTTGTTGATACATTGATGTCAAGTCCAATTATATCAAGAACCAACCATTCCTTGATGTCAAGTCCAATTACCTATCGATGACATGTAGACAATTGTATGTCCACGCGCTCTCCTTGTAGCCGCATTTCTTGAACTTGCAGTGCTTGATGAGAGGTTGCACGTGGCGCTTGTCTCATCCTCCTCACGCACTCCAAAAAGTGGCTAAAACTAAAATAATATATATATATATATATATATATATGTGTGTGTGTGTGTGTGTGTGTGTGTGTGTGTGTGTGTGTGTGTGTGTGTGTGAAGCGGTTTAAAGGCACAAGCACCTTCGCTGGAGGTTTTATAGAGCATATATATCATAGACGGTTCTAAACACGAACTGTCTGTGATAGTCAATTATCACAGACGGTTCTAAGCATGAACCGTCTGTGGTAGTCAGTTATCACAGACAGTTCTGAGTTAATAACCGTCTGTGATGACCTCATGTCATCACTGACCCATAAACTCAGACGGCTCCGGAAACAGTCTATGATGACATTTTTGAACCATCTGAGAAAACCTTTTCTGTAGTAGTGCTTGGAGATCGAGCATCAATTGCAACGATTCAATACATAGCTTACTGGGATAGATGAGGCACAAGTATGTGTACTATGTGGTACAACAAGAGGCACAAGGATGGAGATATCGTAGACACCGCTGATGAAAGATGCATAGTTGTGAAAGGCGTGAAGGTTGTTGTCGCGCGTCGAACTTTTGAGGTAAGGTAACATACATGCATTTGTGGATAAATATTTTTGTATCACTCATTTTGACATTGTTACGTTTGGAACATTCATTTTCAGATCGTCACGAAATCCAATTTTTGTACGAGGCTTGGAGATTAGAAATGAACTCGTGTTGATGAAATCTTTCAACCGAAGGTAAAGTGCGAGGCTAATTGCGAGGGAATAAATGGCAATTTTTGTAGGTAATACATTTAGCAAACTTGTTTGTGGGTTGTTAATTTTTTTTTTTGAAATAAAAGGGTGGTGACAAGGTTGGTTAGTTCGTTTATGATTTTCATAGAATCTCAATGGTACGAAATCTGTTAGACTTGCAATAACATTTTGTGATCATCGTATGTTGTTGTAGTGCAGTAAATTTCTGTAGAATTTTATGAGGACGATTGAGGTAGCAATGAGTGATAAGTAGGAAGGTAAGTGATATTGCGATGCGCTAGGGAATTCATTCACGGTGGAGAACTTAGGAGAAATAGCGCAACAATAACAACACGACAGTTTGATCCGACAAGGGGATTATATGACATCACATCCCCAAATCTTTAGAAAAGACAAACTATGACTCTCCCATTCCCTATCTCTTATGGTGTCTTATCTACTGATTTAGATGATACCCTATTTAAAGTGAAAGCGATAGTTTCTAGAGCATAACCCCAAAAAGACAATGGCAGGTCCGATTGGCTCATCATCGACCAAACCATGTCCAACAAGGTTTGATTACGCTGCTCAGACACCTCATTCCATTGTGGAGTGCCCGGTGGTGTAAGCTATGAAACAATTCCACATTGCTTCAAATGATCACCAAATTCATGGCTAAAAAATTCACCTCCACGATCAGATCGTAAAGATTTGATTATCTTGTCAAATTAATTATGTACTTCACTCTGGAACTCTTTGAACTTTTCAAAGGATTCCGAATTATGTCTCATTAAATAGATATATCCATATCTACTAAAGTCGTCAGTAAAAGTAATGAAGTACTGAAAACCACCTCTAGTCGTCGTTTCATTTGGTCCACATACATCGGATGTATGAGTGCCACCAAGTTGACACCCTCTCATTCCGACCGGTGAAAGGTGTCTTGGTCATCTTGCCAAGTAGGCAAGATTCGCACGTTTCAAATGATTCCAAATCAAATGAGTTTAGAATTCCATCACCATGGAGCTTCGTCATACGTTTCTTACTTATGTGTCCCAAACGACAATACCAAATAAAAGTGGAATTCATATCATTAGGCCGAAGCCTCTTCGCATTAATATTATAGACAGGTGCATCATCAAGATTTAAAATAAACAACCCATTCATAACAGGTGCATAGCCATAAAACATTTCATTCAAAAATATGGAACAACCATTGTTCTCAATAATGAATTTATAACCCTCCGCCATCAAACATGAGGCAGAGATGATGTTTCTACTTATGGTTGGAATGTAATAACAATTATTTAATCTCATAATAAATCATGAGGACAAAAGTAATGGCAACGTCCTAATGGCTAATGCAACAACCCTTGCTTTATTCCCGACGCGAAGATTCATCTCGCCCCTTGCAATTCTCCTACTCCTTATTAGACTCTGCATCGAATTGCAAATATGAGCAACCGATCCGGTATCAAATACCCAAGAGTTAACAGAAGAATCAGCAAGAAAAACATCTATAATATTAATACCTGAAGTGGAAGGTTTAGTTCCACCATTCTTTTTCAGATCAGCCAGATATTTCTTGTAGTTCCTCTTCCAATGGTCTGGCTCCTTGTAGTAAAGGCATTCATTCTCTTGAGTCGGGCCAGACTTAGTCTTGGGCTTAGGTTTGTTAGTTTGGATCCCATCCGAAACTTTAGCCTTGTCCTTTCCTTTGACCCAAGTCTTAGCCTTCTTCTTGAAGCTTGTACTCTTTTGCACCATTATCACATGACTACTGCTTTTTTTAATGCTGTCCTCTGCAGTCTTAAGCATCATATGCAGTTCGGTGAGATTCTTGTCTAAGCCATTTATATGAAAGTTCAGAATGAACTGCCCATAGCTTGCAGGAAGCGAAGGAAGAATCAAATCTGTAGCCAACTCTTGACTAAGAGGAAAACCAAGTTTTTCCAAGCTCTGTGTGTAACCAACCAACTTGATCACATGTGGGCTCACCGGACTACCCTCAGCTAGCTTACTCCCAAATAATTTCTTTGAGATCTCATATATCTCAATTCTTGCTTGTGTCTCAAACATGCCTTTGAGTGCCACGATCATATCGTAGGCCTCTATGTTCTCAAACCGCTTCTGAAGGTCTGAGTTCATGGTAGCAAGTATGAGATAGCTAACATCAAAGGACTCATCACATGCCTTTTTATAGGCGGTTTTAAGAGTAGCAGCGGCATTTTCAGCAGGCACATCTAGAATTGGTTCCTCTAGAACATGTTCCTTTTTATCTTGCATAAGAACAATTCTTAGGTTGTGGGACCAATCCGCAAAATTTGTTCCATTCAGTTTTTCCTTATCAAGTATCGAACGTAATGCAAAACTGGATGTAGGTACAACAATTGATGCCATGATCTACAACATAAAATATGCAAAGCTAAGACATATGTTCAAGAAAAGTAACTTCTATTAAACAATTTAATAAAGATACTTCCACTAAATACACAAACCCATCTAGTCAAGGAATATTAATGGCACTCTGCTTTAGCAAGACATACCATTAAAATACATGACTTTGGGTGGTGCAGCTAATTTTGAGGGCATCAATTTAACTTAATATTATGTGAGGGAATTTTACTTCTACCATGTTAAAAGCATTTAAAGCAATTAAATAATATGCATAGAAATAAATGAACAGAAATATAAAGGCATTCACAGACAATCAAATTGCATTGTGATATAGTATGACCCTTCCACATGGTGATCTCCATCACCGTGCTTCCTGTTTGCCATGTCTCCAAGTAGTCAATTCCTCGTAGTACTCCCACTACGCCATTACTCCTAATAGCATTAGTAACAAATTACATGGAGTGAAGAAGCATCACAAGTCAACACGCAGGCCATTATACAAATATAGACAGCCTTGGGCTGCAATAAACATGACACGCAGGTCATGAACATTACACACATACATGCATCTCATACATCATGGGTCATACTATTCACATCAATCCCTGCAAAAATAAGTTATGCATGGAATCCAATTCTATCGGGCGACATGAACACATACTATCTATAACGCGCGATACGATTACCCAGCATGGCGGTCCCGCTAGCCGGTTAGTAGGCGGGGTTCGAAGGGGCAGCGTCATCGGAAAATTTTTCCGGAACATGAATCTTATTCACGTAACCGAGCCTTGGAAATCATCGGACTAACCATATTAACCCTATTCCGAACCAATCCAATCATTGCCTTGATACGATCACACACTGCGGCATACTCCGATGGCGGAATTCCGACCGGTAGGAGTGATATGCAGTATGGTCGTGAACAAGCGCAATAAACCATCTGGTCCTTATAGCTCATACCTCCTCGTTGATCCATCTACTACCACCTAAAACCGATCGATCTTATCAACCAAGGCCTAGATCGTTCCATCTATATGAACCGATCTAGGTTACCAGACCCGACTAGTAATAGATCCAATCTACTACTACCACATATCAAGTATATGCGACCGATCCTGATAAAAAAAACTACGTAGGATGGCTCTGATACCACTGTTAGGATACAGGTAGGCTATGATAGCAACAAATCAAAAATTCTACCACGTAAACCAGGAAGCCAAGCAAGCAGATGATCATAGATTGTTACCACCAGACGTGTAGAGCAGCAAAAGAAGAGTTGGAGCAGCCTGGTCCAACGTAGAGCGCATCGATATAGTGGTCGTAGTCGATCGTCCAAATACGAAAGCACGCCGATGAAGATGGTTGTAGTCGATCGTCTCCTCCAAAGAACCTCTGTAGTTCCTTATGAAGATCGCGGATCGCCTCAAGCGCCGCACAAAGAATCGCAATAGTACCTCTACGGTATCCACACATCCAGGGAAGTTACAACCGTACGCTGGTGTGCTAGCACCAAGTCACACGGCAGAGCTCTCAGGAAGATGGTGGCTAGGGTTTCGGTAGAGCAACTCACATCAACTCCTCCTATTTCTCTGTAGCCTCAAACATCTCCTTATATAGTGCCCATGACGGATCCTATCCGAATACGTTTTGTTTCAACCCGTTAAGTGTGTGACCCATTAGGTTTATGCATAATCGGTTGTGACTCAAAAACCCTTTCCGACCACGAGTCGTTAGCAGTTCCTAGCAGAACATTGCAATTCCCGAATACACACAAATTATATCGGACGAACCTTAATGCAATATGATCTACGACCAGATCCTCATCACTTATGACCAGGTCCTATCTCTATACGACCAGTTCGTATTTGGTCACGACCAGTTCATAACTCCTTTTGACTAGGTTACGACCACTGCGGATTATTCGTTCCAGCCGATCTCGACCAACTCAGATCTCCATACGACCGAATCCCATAACCCGATCAAACTAAGCAACCTACTCGTGTATTCTCCCTTTGCCTCACAATATCTGGTTGAACTCTAGGTGAGATGTTTTGTCATCCATGGACTAATCAATACTTTCTCGATCGAGTGTCGAATAACTTCATGTGGTCAACACTTCAACCACTAGTGGCATGGCCATGCACTTTCTTTATCCGACCACAACAAGGGGCCTAGAGATATCTCTCCTGTTATGATAGGAGAAGCAAATCCCATATCCGATCAGACATATTCCTCCGCATGTTTCATAGTATACCCGAAAGCTACCTTTATAACTACCCAATTACGGAGTAGTGTTTGGGGAGGGGTCCTGCACCCGATCGTAGGTGGTATGACTACACTCAGTGTAGATCATGCTCGGTGTGAATAGTGCTCGTAGGGACAATGCTCGTATGAACAATTGAGCAGTACAAGCCCGTAACATAATATAGATATATACATATCAGGCCGTGCGGCCAATCGTTTTACAAAAGAGCCACAAAGCAGAAATCTTACAAAAGTCAGAGTACAGAAATGGAGACAAGTGCGGAAGCAAAACAAGTCGTAGTGGATCCATTCACTCTGCCCACAAGCAAGTGACTGGGGGTCCCGGCCCAAGCTTCATCATCTTCACCACCTTCTGGTTCAGCCTCCGAGTGGTAGTGGTAGTAGTAGGGGTCTTGATCGCATGGGTCTGAAAGATTATATTGGGCGAGCCTGAGTACACAACCGTACTCGCGAGCCAACACGCAATGCAGTTGTATAGATGTAGGGCTAGTCAAGGGAAGTTTTAGAGTTCTTTTATTTGCACAAAACCAAGTTTAAACTAGATTGAGTAGTAGAAAATCCTGAGACTTAGCATTTTTAACAATCTGTCTTCATAAAAGAATTTTCATTTTGTAAAGTACTAGTGGAGGTCCCACCTCCTATACCATTGAGTGGCTCCATCCACCCAATACTCGGGTTATCCCGTATTTACCACTGGTCCCCGACTAGGCTTTCTCAAATCTCTGGGGTCCCACCCCATCCTTCCTTTTCATCACAAATGGTTTTGTAAAAATGAAAGCTATATCGAGCAAGTTCTCAGCACCGCTCTTGACTGTGAGCACGGCTATCTAGATAGTTTTCTTACTCTGCAGAGTTCGCACACTTTACCCACAAGAGGTAATTGTCTTGATATATACACATGTTTCCTTAGACATGTGAATCAAGGGGAGATTACCACAAGGCCTTTACAATGCTCAACCTCGACGCACTCCATCCACTACACTAAGGTTTCCACCGCTTGGAGCCACGCTCCCAGGAGGCCCCCTCTTGTGCCGTGCGATTCCCGTGGCTTCGTTCTCCCCCGACTGTCTACCCGCATTCCACCCAACGGCGGAGCCACGTCGAGGCGAGCAAATTAGTTGGCTAGGTCGTACACATTATAGACTTGTGGTTGCAATGTTTTTGCATGAGAGATCATTCCAAGATTCGGTCCTTTACTAACTCGGGTGGTACATCTACATACCAATATTCTGTCGTGCCCCCGGCACCAGCCACTCTTTCCAGCCACCCAAGTCGAAAACGGTTTTTCAGGTTTTCCTTTTGTTTTGAAAATATTCTTTAGTCCAACATAGCAACCGGTTCTCCGGCCTCGACCGCCCCAAATCACTTTCAAAAGTTTTTAATGATTGTGGTCGAGCGGTTTAATGCCATGATGACATTATATCTAAGCAAGGCAAAGCATGACACTTAGATACAGACTTATTAGCTAGTATGTAATCCATTAAGTCTAGGGTGACAAAGGATAATGTCCAAGTTCAAGGATGGAAAGTTTATACACAATTATTATTAAGGCATTAACTATGACCTAGACCAATATAGTTGGAGAAAACATAGCAATACAATTTCATAATTTAAAGCAACATAATTTGCAAAAGGTAGGTGCAATATGATCAAAGTGTTGACTCACCTTGGTCGATGTTCTGCTGATCTTGTCCAGGATCAACCGGAGGTTCTTCGGTCACTTCGGCTTCTATATACACAAGAATAACTAGAAGTCAAATAAACCCCGAGAAACTCAATTTGAAATCAACAATCAAATGAACTCCAATAAGTCCAAATACATTCAATGAAAGGGAACACATTGAAAGGAAACACCCATATCTAACGACAATTTGAAGAGTCTCAGACCAAGGGTCTTAGACTAGGTTGGCCGAAGGTATAGATGAGTATGGTCAAAACACAGCGGTTGAGCTGTGTGCTCAAAGCATTGTGGTCGAACGGTGTGGTCGAACCATAGTGGTCCAACGAGAGGTCGAACTGTGTGGTCGAAACACAGTGGTCGAGCTGTGCGCTCGAAGCATCGTGGTCAGACTGTGCGGTCAAACCACAGTGGTCAAATGAGTGATTGAAACTCAATAGTTGAACTGAGTGATCGAAACACAGTGGTTGAACCACACTGGTCGAACTGTGTG
Source organism: Phyllostachys edulis (assembly GCA_036346405.1). NCBI lineage: Eukaryota > Viridiplantae > Streptophyta > Magnoliopsida > Poales > Poaceae > Phyllostachys > Phyllostachys edulis. Next base: position 25,963,199 of record CM070548.1, on the reverse strand, counting down.
GTCGTGAAGGTGCTATGACCAAGGGAGGTCGTGGAAGCGCTACGACCTGGGGAGGTCGTGGAGGTGTTATGACCTGGGGAAGGTTGTGAAAGTCTTACGACCTGGGGAGGTCACGGAAGTGCTACGACCTGGAGAGGTCGTGGAAGTGTTACGACCTGAGGAGGTCATGGAGGTGTTGCGACCAGGGGAGGTCGCGGAGGTGTTATGACCTGGGGAGGTTGTGGAGGTGCTACGACCAGGGGAGGTCACAGAAATGTTACGACTTGGGGAGGTTGCGAAAGTGTTATGACCTAGGGAGGTCGTGGAGGGGCTGGTCGAAGGAATCTTCGATCATCGGAGTTCTTCTGTACAAATACTTGGGAATGTGTTAGATCCTCTGGTAACTTTCTACAAAGAGGAGATACAATTAGACGTGGTCAAAGGAGGTTTTGGCTGTGCATAGTTGAAGGAGTTTCAACTACGTGGTTGTAAAAGGCTTAACCGTGCGTAGTCGAATGAGAGAAGTATTCGACTACACAACAGTGGTCAAAAGAAGCAAAGGTTCGACTGCTTTGTCGTGATCGAATGAACTAGTGAAAAAGCCAGAGAAAGAACCAGAGAAACATTGGAGAAAGAACAAGGTATCTCGAATAAGGAGGAGCATCTGAGCCCCTAGGAACGTCTGCACGGTTGGGGAAATGAGCTAGCTGTGAGCTAGGGCGACGACGGTGGATCGCGACAATGAGAGAAACTCAGTACTCTGAGAGTGGCTTGAGGAAGGAGAGTAGTCTTCGATCTTCAGGGGTAGCTCCATGGAAGTAGGTGGATGGTCCTTCAGGGATGTCTTGGAGTATTCTGGTTGGAGGGGCAGAAGTACGAGACCAAAGGCGACCCCGATGGGCGTCAATGGCGAAGGCGGTGATGTGACGGTGCTCGACCGAAGCGAGCGCTTGAGCCTGACGGGAGCTTGAGTCCACTTGGGGGAGGAACAAAGTGGGGCTAGCACTGGAATGGCAAAGAATGGCAATAAGGGGCTTGGAGCAACTATGTATAGGCACTTTGGCACAACCCGACAAGGAGGAATGGTTGGTGCTGTTGACGGAGTGGGCAGCATAGTGCAGATGTTGTGATGGTTTGAGTGACGGGGAGTAATGGCCGATTGACATCTTCCGCCAGTGCACCCTACTAGTCGCACTTGGCACCCGGAAGAGAGAGAAACGTGGCTACCCCGGTCTACAGTCAGGGGTCTAGCTGCACCGGGCTTGATCAGCCGCTACTCAGATGAACAGCAAAACGAGAGGAAGAATAGGCTAGCATCTCTTAGAGTGGGTTATATAACATTTGGGTTCCTAGACTTCAGAGTTCCCTGATCTGGTGCTATTTACTCTGGTAAGAAAATATGATGCAGTCCAAATAAGACTTAAAATGGCAATCAAGATGCGCAACAATAGTTTTCACATAAAAAGTTTTAAAAATCCCATATTTTTACCTTTATGAATTTTTGGGCTGTTACAAACCCTACCCCCTTAATAGAATCTCGACCCCGAGATTCAGAGTTCGAAGACCTCCTAATCTACCTGGCCTACATATCTGTAGACACCAGAGGCTGGTCGTAGGAGAGTTTATGACCAGGAACTAGTCGTAGAGGGACTTACGACCAGGTATTGGTCGTAGAAACTACAGTGGTTGCAAAAAGACTTCCGAGAAGTGCAAAGATTCTCTTGTCTCCAACACGAGTTGTAGATAGCTGAAGAAGATGAGGTCTATCAGATCCTTGTCAGTTACAAAACAACTGGGGGTATTCAGTTTTCAACAAGTCTTCACGCTCCCACGTAGCTTCGCCTTCTGTGTGATTGCTCCATCTGACCTTACACAAGCGGTATACCCGGTTCCTTGTCTGCTTTTCTACTACCTCTAAGATTTCGACTGGGTCGAGCATACGCCAAATCCTTGCCAAGTTCAATGTCTTCCAATCAAGTTTGCTCTTCAGGCACACTGAGGCATTTCTTGAGCTGTGATACGTGAAACACATTGTGTATGTCAGACAACTGCTCGGGTAGCTCCAGCTGATAAGCTACTTTTCCCTTATTAGCGATGATATGGTATGGCCCTATATACCTCGGTGCCAACTTCCCTTTGACCTTGAATCTTCTGGTTCCCCTGAGGGGAGAAACCTTTAGGTAGACAAAGTCTCCCATGTTGAACTTCAACTCTCTGCGACGACGGTTATGTAGCTCTTACTGCCTTGATTGTGTTTGTCAAGAGTCGGTCTCGAATGAGACGTACCTTGTCTTCGGCTTCCTTTAAGCAATCTGGTCCAAAAAGGTACCCTTCCCCGGCTTCCAACCACAATAGAGGCGTTTGGCATTGTCTTCCATAAAGGGCTTCAAAGGGGACATCTTCAGACTAGACTGATAACTATTGTTGTATACGAATTCGGCATATGGGAGGAACTTCTCCCAATCAACAGCGAACTCTATAGTGCAAGCCCAAAGCATGTCCTCCAGGACTTGGTTCACTATTTCAGTCTGACCATTGATTTGAGGGTGGTATGCCATGCTAAAGGCCAGATAGGTGCCCAAGGCCTCATGAAGGCTATCCTAGAAATGGGAAGTGAATTGCGAACCCCTATCTGAGACAATTCGCTTGGGCACACCATGCAAACTGAGTATCCGCGACATGTATAGCTCTGCTAGCTTGTCACCTTTGTAGGTGGTCTTAACCGAAATGAAATGGGTAGTCTTAGTCAATCTATCAATGATGACCCAGACTGAATCATACCCCAACCTGGTCTTTGGCAAACCAGTAATGAAGTCCATGCCGATTTCTTCCTATTTCCATTCAGGTACTCGTAGGGACTGCAACAGACTGGCAGGCTTCTGGTGTTCAGCTTTGATCCGCTAGCACACATCGTAACGTGCTACGTACACTGCAATGTCCCTCTTCATTTGTGGCCACCAGTAGCGTTCCTTCAGATCTTGGTACATTTTGGTGCCACCTAGGTGAATTGAGTATGCTAATTCGTGGGCCTCCTTGAGGATCAGCTCTTTCAAATCCTGATGATGGGGCACAAAAATGTGCTTTCCATACCATAGGATGCCCTGATCATCCTTCGTCATTTTGGAGGCCTTCCCTAGCTCCGTGAGCTATTGGAGCCTTTCTGTGCTGGTGTTTCCCGCTTGCGGGCTTTGATCCTTTCTTCCAAGGTTGGGTGGACCTCCAAGGCGGAGAGGCTCCCTTATGGCACTATTTCTAGGTTAAGCTTCTCAAGTTCTTCAAAGAGAGAAGGCTTCCATTCATGAGTCACAATGTGGTTACAGTAAGACTTCCTGCTCAGTGCATCAGCCACCACATTGGTCTTGCCCAGGTGATAGTGAAGGTCTAAATCATAGTCCTTGATGAGTTCCAGCCATCTTCGTTGCCTTAGGTTAAGATCTGGCTGAGTGAAGATGTATTTGAGGCTCTTATGATCTGTGTATATGCTGCAATGATTTTCGATGAGGTAGTGACGCCATATTTTCAGTGCATGTACTACCGATGCCAACTCCAGATCGTGAGTAGGGTAATTCTCTTCATGTGGTTGAAGCTGTCGAGATGCATAGGCTATCACCTTCTTGTCTTGCATCAGCACACTACCTAGCCCTAGACGAGAGGCATCACAATATACCTCAAAATCCTTATGGATATCAGGGAGGACCAAAACCGGGGCAGAGGTTAAGTGGACTTTAAGTGCTTGGAAACTCTTCTCATACCCTTCGGTCCATTCAAACTACCTTTCTTTCTTCAGCAGTTGGGTGAGGGGTTGGGCGATTTTGGAGAATCCCTCAATGAATCGGTGGTAGTATCCCGCCAATCCGAAGAAACTCCAGACTTCGGTCACCGAGGTAGGTGATTCCCACTCAAGGACGGCTTCCACCTTGGCCGGATCCATGGCCACTCCGTTTGCAGATATCACATGACCCAGGAAGCTAACATCGGATAGCCAGAACTCGCACTTACTGTACTTGGCATGCAGCTGATGCTCCTTGAGTGTATGTAGCACCAATCTCAGGTGTTGTGCATGCTCTTCGGCATCCTTGGAATAACCGAAATGTCATCAATGAATACCACCATGAATCGGTCCAGGTACTCCATGAACACCTTGTTCATCAGATTCATGAAATAGGCCAGGGCGTTGGTTAGTCCAAATGGCATAACGGTGAACTCGTAGAGGCCGTATCGGGTAGAGAAGGCTGTCTTGGGGATATCTTCAGTTTTGATCTTCAACTGGTGATACCCTGAACGCAGATCTATCTTAGAAAACGTCGTTGGCCCCTTGAGCTGATCGAACAGGTCGTCAATCCTGGGCAACGGGTACTTATTTTTTATAGTAACTTCTTTCAGGGACCGATAGTCTACACATATCCGCATACTGCCATCCTTCTTCTTCATGAATAGTACTGGAGATCCCCATGGAGAAGAGCTCGGTCTAACAAACCTTTTTCCTGTAAGTCTCGAATTTGCCTTTTCAGCTCCTGAGTTCATTCACCGGCATCCTATAGAGTCTCTTGGACATAGGTGTCGTCCCAGGCATCAGCTCTATGATGAACTCTATATCGCGATCTGGTGGTCCCGCTGGCAATTCTTCCGAAAAGACGTCAGGGTATTCCTGTACCACTAGCATTCCCTCCAGAGGAACGCCTATGGCATAGCAGACTACCCTTTTCCATCGAAAGGGTCTGTCCATCCTGACTACGACCACCACGCCAGGTCCTTTGGTAAGACTTACTGTTCTATTGGTGTAGTCTATTAACCCTTGATACCTAGCTAGCCAATCCATCCCGAGGATGACGTCCAGGGTTTGGGCCTCTAACACCATCAAGTCCGCTGGAAACACTATTCCGTTGAACCGAATTTCCACCCCAGGGCTTACTAATTTGGCCCATAATAGTCCCCCAGGTGAGCTAAGCTCTAAAGGTTTCTTGAGAACAAAGGTTGGTAGTTGCCAACGATCCACAAATTTGCGAGAGATGAAGGAATGCGATGCTCCAGAATCAAAAAGAACACATGCTGGCGAGGAAGTAACTGAAAACGTACCCATCTGCACTTCTGGTGCCTCATGTGCTTCCTCAGCCGTGATGTGATTCACCCGACCTCGCCTTTGGGTTGGTGCTGATCCAGGTGTTGATGAAGTCGGGGGCCTTCCTCTTGCTGCTGTGCCGGGTGTGAATAGTACCCATGCCGGCGTACCCCCACTATTAACCTTGGCAGGAGGGGTAGATTGCTGTTGGCAGTCTCGGGCGAAGTGCCCGAGACCACCACATCTAAAACATGCCAAGTGGGCAGGTGCAGCGCCGCCCTGCTAGGGCTGACTTGGCCGGACAGGAGTGGTGTATGAGGCACCACTAGGTTGGCTTACTGGGGAGGGAGCTCGAGAAGAAGCGATTGACATGCCGCCCTTGCTTGAAGAGCCAGTCTGAAAGGGTCGATGGCTAGCGGTTGGACCACTAGAGGTTCCCATCTTCCTCTTGCGGCTGGTCTCAAAGGCCTTGCGTTTGCTCTCGAGGAGCAAGGCTTTGTTGATCAGATGTTGAAAATCTTGGAAGTCATGAACGATCAACTGTACTCGTAGTCCATCACGCAGCCCCTCCATGAAGCGGTTGATCTTCTCTTCCTCATCTGCTATATCATTATGTGCATAGCGAGCCAGCTGATTGAACCGAGTGAGGTACTCAGTGACTGAGGAGTTGCCTTGCTTCAAGGTCCTGAATTCATTCCTCTTCATGCGCATAACACTTGCGGGAATAAAGTTGCTTCTGAAGGCTCCCTGGAACTCGGCTCATCCTACTTCGGGCGCCACTACTTCTACTGCAGCCTGTGCTCCTTCTTCTACAGCTACTGCTTTAGGTTCTTCAACCACCCTGGCCGCTAGGTAGTTATCCCACCAGTCGGCAGCTGGTCCATGAGTTGATGTGTTGCATACACTACCTTGTCTTCCTCTCGACATCGAGCCAGAGTCAACTTCTTCTCCATCGTGCGAAGCCAATCTTCAACTTCTAGTGGCTCACTTGCACTAGAGAAGATGGGAGGTTTGGTACGCATAAATTCCCCGAGCCTGGACCCAAGGCTGGCCGCTCCAGCTTGCTGACCAACGGCTATTGCTTATAGCAGCTGGGTTTGTTGCGCCATCACTTGGGCCAGCGTGGGATGCTTAGGTGGTAGTGGTGGTGCTGGTGCTAGTGCTGGGCCATGACCACGACCACAACCACAACCCGCGACTACTCTCCTTGGAGACATCTGTTAACGAGAACTCTTTAGAGAGCAGTACACGGCAACACAAGGTGATAATAGAACAGAAGCCATCACAAGTCTACCCAATACTCATGACACAAAACAGCATGTTCAAAGCCAACTGGTAAAAATCAGAGAGATGCATTTAGACCAAAGACGAATCCAACAACACCGAGAGAAAAGAGTAGCCAGAAAAATCCAGAATAAAATACATATATATACTTTGAAGGGCTGCTAAACTGTTCTCTAGTGCGTAGTCCTAGGTTTCTATCGACCCGCCTAGCTAAGGCCTTTACCCTACAATCGTGGGCTCGACACTAAGTCCTGCTTGACCTCAAATTTGGAATTTGGAATCCAATGTGTCAAACTGTGCTATTCCCTGGATCAGTAGATGGCACACACAGATACATTCTTGGACCATTCCCATAACCATGTAAGCTCAAAGCAGACCTACGGTCAGGTCCATAGTTACGACCATACTTGGTCGAAAAAGGAAATCTGGGGAGGTCCTGGAGAAGTCCTAAGGAGGTCCTGGAGTTGTCCCGAGGAGATCCTGGGGAGGTCTTGTAGAGGTCCTGAGGAAGTCCTGTAGCGGTCTCTTGGAGATCCTGGAGTGGTCCTGAAGAGGTCGAGGGAGATCCTGAGGAGGTCCTGAAGGGAGGTCCTAAGGAGGTCCGGAAGGATGGTCCTGACGAGGCCCTGAAGGGAGGTCCTGAGGAGTGGTCGTGGAGAGATTCTGAGGAGGTCCTGGAGAGGTTTCGAGGAGGTCCTAAGGTCTTGGAGAGGTTCCGAGGAGGTCTTGAGGAGTGGTCCTAGAGAGGTTCGAGGAGGTCCTGGGGAGTAGTCCTAGAGAGGTTTGAGGAGGTCCTGGGGAGTGGTCCTGGAGAGGTTCCTAGGAGGTCCTGAGGAGTGGTCCTGGTGATCATACCCAGTCGTAGGTGGTATGACTACACTCAGTAGATCATGCTCGGTGTGAATAGTGCTCATAGGGACAATGCTCAGATGAACAATTGAGCAAGATACAAGCTCAGAATATAATATAGATATATACATATCAAAGCCGTATGCCAATCGCTTTTATAAAAGAGCCACGGCGTAAATCTTACAAAAGTCGAGTACGTAAACGAAGACAAGTGCGAAACCAAAACAAGTCGTAGTGGATCCATTCACTCTGCCCATAGGCAAGCAACTGGGGGTCCCGGCCTAAGCTTCATCATCTTCACCGCTTACGTTCGACCTCCGAGTGGTAGTGGTAGTAGTAGGGTCTTGATCGATGGGTCTCGAAGATTATATTGACGAGCTCGAGCACACAACCGTATTTCATGAGCCAACACGCAATGCAACAGATAGATGTAGAGCTAGTCAAGGGAAGTTTTAGAGTTTTTTTATTTGCACAAAGCCAAGTTTGAACTAGATTGAGTAGTAGAAAATCCTGAGACTTAGCATTTTTAACAATCTGTCTTCATAAATGAATTTTCATTTTGTAAAGTACTAGTGGAGGTCCCACCTCCTATACCATTGAGTGGCTCCATCCACCCAAAGGCTCGGGTTATCCGTGTTTACCACCGGTCCCCACTGTGCTTTCTCAAATCTCGTCCCACCCCATCCTTCATTTTCATCACAAATGGTTTTGTAAAATGAAAGCTATATCGAGCAAGTTCTCAACACCGCTCTTGACCATGAGCACGACTATCTAGATAGTTTTCTTACTCTACAGAGTTCGCACACTTTACCCACAAGAGGTAATCGTCTTTATATATACACACGTTTCCTTAGACATGTGAATCAAGGGGAGATTAACACAAGGCCATTACAATGCTCAACCTCGACGCACTCCATCTGCTACACTAAGGTTTCCACCGCCCGGAGCCACGCTCCCAGGAGGCCCCCTCTTGTGCCGTGTGGTTCCTGTGGCTTCGTTCTCCCCCGACTGTCCACCCGCATTCCACCCAATGGCAGAGCCACGCCGAGGCGAGCAAATTAGTTGGCCAGGTCGTACCCATTATAGACTTGTGGTTGCACTGTTTTTGCATAAAAGATCATTCCAAGATTTGGTCCTTAAGTGTAACATCCCAATTTTCAGGAGTTTTTGAAAAAATTTTAAAAATAAAAATAACCATTCGATTTTGTTGAATCGCCCAAGCTTAACTGGAAGATTTTGGAAAAATTTGGAGATTTAATATGAATTAATCGAACCTCAACTAATGTGAAAGTTTTGTTTGTTTGGAATGTGTTTGAGCTCTGGACTTGTTTTTCTTTTCTCTCTGTTCGGTTAGACCTCTTCATACCTCTTCCCCGTTTGGACCTCCTCTTTGGTTCAAACCCCATTTTCATTTAGACCCCCTTTAGGTCTAGACCTTCCTTTTCATTGAACCTTCTCTTTGGTTCAGACCTTCCCCTTTCCTTAGACCTCCTGTGACTTCTCTAGATCTCCCTTGACCTCTTTGTGGTTTAGACCCCCCTTTGGGGTTTAGACCTTCTTTTGGTCTAGGCCACCTTTTTGTTTGAACCTTCCCTTTTGGTTCAAACCTTTTTCCTGTTTGGACCACTCCTTTGGTCCAGACCTCTATTCCTTGACCCATGTTGCGTCCTCCTGGGCTCAGCAAAAACTCCCCTAATCTCTCTAGACCTCCTCTTGTGTCTTTCGTTTGGACTTCTCTGCTGGTCTAGACTTTTTTCCTTTGGTTTTGACCACCTCCGAAATTGTTCCCAAGCTCGGGTGTGTGTTTCAAACATCCTTGAGTTCTGAAATTCAAGTTCGGATTGAATTTCTCCCTTCTAGATCTATTCTGCTTAACCTTCTTTCCTCCCCGTGTTCATTTGGATCTCCCTTGTGTTTATTTGGATCTCCTTTGACTTCATCTTGACCATCAGGACCTTCCTTAAGATCGTCTTGGCCATTGAGACATCCCCTCGTTTGGATCTGAGAGTCCAGATCTCCCTTCATTTGGATCTGAGGGTCCGGACCTCCTCGCCCTTGTGGTCTTTTTGCAAAGACCACCCCCTTGGGTTGTGACCCCTCCTTGTGGCTGCGACCTTCTCTCTTTTGTTGTTTTGCCGCAACCTCCCTTGTTGGTCTTTTGCAAAGACCACCCTTGCGGTTGAGACCACCCTTGTTGGTCACGACCTCCCCTTTGGTCACGACCACCCTTTGATCGAATCTGCTTCCCCAAATTTGACTGCTCCACTTGTCGATCCCCGCCACTTATATTTTTCTCCACCACATAAGTCCCTTGTGTGTTTAATGTCGGTTGAGTCACATTAAATGCGGTCACTTATGTGATCACTTGTGTAGCACTTTAATCTCCCTCCTTGTTCCCTTCCTTGCCAACAAAGCATGTTCTGATTGTCCTCCACCAAATCAGTCGTGACACTTGCCCTGAATCCTACCTATCTTTGACCCATATGTCTCTAAGCCTCTCTGCAGCTCTCTCTTTCTCTCTCTTTCATCTCCGGCTATAAAAATAGCCTAAGTGAGCCTCCTTTCATTATTTCCTAGCAGCTCTACCTAGTTTTCTCCGTGCCTGAGCTTCGCCAAGGAGCCCTTTGAAGTAGCGACGTCGCCTCCTCGTCATCAAGGGTCTCTCGGAGCCTCTGGGACGACCTCCTCACACCTCCAAATTGGTTCTTGCAACCAACCGGATCAGCTCCTTCATCTTGTCCTGTCCTCGAGCTAGTTCTCGGCCTTGGTGAGTTTCTTGGTGCCTATCTTTTCTTGTTCATGAGACCACATCGTGTGATCATATCCTTTTTACGACTACGTTACGAGGTCATGTCTCTTTCGCGGCCACGTGGAATAGTCGTGTCTTCCCCAGGACCTCCTCCCTGGATTTCCTCAGGACCTCTTTTGGCAAAGACCACCTCTTGGCCTTTGCTAGTCTTCTTGCGAAGACCACCCTTGTGGTATTTTTGCAAAGACCACCCTCTCGGCCATGACCTCCTTTCGGTCATGACCACCTCTTGGGGTCTTTTTGCAAAGACCACCCTCTCTGGCTGGGATCTCTTTTCCGCCGGGACTTCCTGTTTTCTGGTTTTTGGATGAGTTCATTTAAGTTCTTTTAAGTTCTTTTTCGAGAGTTGTTTATTTATTTAGTTCTTTTCACACGTGTAGGATCCGGCTGTCCTGAAGAGTTCTTGGACCCGGCAACCTCGACTGAAGCAGCTCAACCCTTCACTAGAGGTAAGTCATAGATCTTTGATCATGTGGAACCCATTTTGCAAAAAGTATATTGTTTTGTTATAAGCATGCATGGCTAGTTTTATAGAAAAATGGTTTCAAGAGTAGTTACCACACTCACTTGTCTTATGACTCCTTGGTATGTTTGAATACAATATGTTAACATGTACCCTTGGATACCCGTAGGATGGGTTATTTTTTTTAGTTGGACATTCTTGTTTACCAACATGGGTATCGTGTTTGCTTAGCTATGCTTAGTAGACGTCGTTCTTACCATGAATCATCACTATTAGCTTACCCCAGCGCACTGGTTTGTGGCTTGTGTAGTAGCGGCCAGTGTTGTTGAATAAAATGAAGTGTGACCCTATGTGAGGCTACGACATTTGTTGTCACCTTAACTAAAATTTGTGTGCTAGGACTAGGGTGGTCCTCTGGCCGGGTTGAACCCAACAATGATAAACTTAACTAATGAACTATGGAATTGTGGCATGTGTTGCCATGGCATGTGTTGCCGCTAATAAAATTTGAGTGCCATGACCTGGGTGGTAATTTGGCTGGGTAGAACCAGAAAATGTTTTATGTTCGGGCGAGTTGGCAGGAAGTGAGTAGTGGGTGCTATGTGCACAGTGTTGTGTGTGCAGTGGGTTGTGGATAGAGCTATGTGCATAGTGTTGTGTGCATAGTGGGTTGTGGATAGACTCGCCTGAGCAGCCAACTAAGGACTTAACCTTGTACGCCATTGATCTGGGTCACTCCCGTGCAACCACAAGTCCAGGATGGGGTGGACCTGGCCAACTAATTAGCATTACTTTGACTTGGTTCTGTTTTAGATGGGAACGACGCAAGAGGGGGCCTGTGTGGCGAAACCTTAGCGAGCAGAACCAATTCAGAGTAGAGCTTTGTAAAGGCCTTGGCATGTGCTCTAGACTGCTTACCCAAGGTAGTGAGCAGGGGCATCGACGGATGTCCAACCAACTAGATAAGTCGTGTCTTGTGGGTAAAGCTGTACACCTCTGCAGAGTGTAAAATCTATTCGAATAGCCGCGTCCTTAGTTATGGACATGCCCGGATTCTTTCACGCAAGGGGTAGATGTTTTCTCAAAAATGTGGTCGTGGGTGGTTCGGTGTGGTTGGTCTCATGACCTGGGTGGTCGTGAGAGGTCTGGGCACTCGACCTGGGTGGTCGTGTGTTGTTTTCAAAGAAAACTGGTTTACTTATGTATCAGTTTTTGTCAACTTATGCTTTACAATCTACTTATTGTATTCCTGTTAAATGTTGCTTTTTGCAAACTAACCATACAGTTTTCCCTTGTCAAGCCTTCATGAATATTAAATGCATTCATTTCCCTATGACTTGCTGAGCACATTCAAAGTACTGATGGCTTTATGCCCTCTGGTTAATCAGCAGCCGAAGACCTCCTTGGGAGCTCTGAGCACTTTGAAGAAGAGTTCTTTGAGGACCATACGCACTAGGGGACGTCCTCCACTCGATAACCTATGGGCTTGTCGACTGGTTTCCATGCTTTAAAGTGTTCCACTGCAGGCTTTCTTTTGTTGTTTGCCCTGCGTGGCACGTCTATAAACAAGCTTGACTGTAAGGTCTTTTTGTTATATATATATATATATATATATATATATATATATATATATATATATATATATATATTAATTTATCTTTCATCTTTAGTTTGTGGTATGGTTGTGATGTCACCAATGTTGAGTCTGTGCGAGCTAGCTTACTGATCTTGGGACTAGCTCAGTGCACAGAGGCCGGGACGTCCGGGTGGTCCTGGAGACCACTTGGGTGGTCCTAGAGGACCTCCAGGTGGTCTTGGAGACCTCTTGGGTGGTCTTGAGGGACCTCCGGGTGGTCTTGGGGATCTCTCGGGTGGTCCTGGAGGGCCTCCGAGTGATCCTGTAAGACCCCCCTAGGATGGGTCCTCACATTAACTGACTCGGGTGGTACATCCACATACCAACATTCTCTCGTGCCCCCGGAACCAACCACTCTTTCCAGCCACCCGAGTTGAAAATGGTTTTTCAGGTTTTCCTTGTGTTTTGAAAATATTCTTTAGTCCAACATACCAGCCAGGCTCCCAGCCTCGACTGCCCCAAATCACTTTCAAAAAGTTTTTAATGAATGTGGTCGGGCAGTTTAATGCTCGCATGACATTGTATCTAAGCAAGGCTAAGCATGACACTTAGATACAGACTTATTAGCTAGTATGTAATCCATTAAGTCTAGGGTGACAAAGGATAAAGTCCAAGTTCAAGGATGGAAAGTTTATACACAATTATTGTTAAGGCATCAACTATGAGCTAGACCAATATAGTTGGATAAAACATAGCAATGCAATTTTATAATTCAAAGCAACATAATTTGCAAAAGGTAAGCGCAATATGATCAAAGTGTTGACTCGCCTTGGTCGAGGTTCTGCTGATCTTGTCCTGGATCAACCGGAGGTTCTTCGGTCGCTTCAGCTTCTATATACGCAAGAATAACCAGAAGTCAAATAAACCCCGAGAAACTCAATTTGAAATCAACAATCAAATGAACTCCAATAAATCCAAATACATTCAATGAAAGGGAACACTTTGAAAGGAAACACCCATATCTGATGACAATTTGGAGAGTCTCAGACCAAGGGTCTTAGACTAGGTTGGCCGAAGGTATAGACGAGTATGGTTAAAACACAGTGGTTGAGCTGTGTGCTCAAAGCACCGTGGTCGAATGGTGTGGTCGAACCATAGTGGTCGAATGAGCGGTCGAACTGTGTGGTCGAAACATAGTGGTCGAGCTGTGCACTCGAAGCACCATGGTCGGACTGTGTGGTCAAACGACAGTGGTCGAATGAGTGATCGAAACTCAGTAGTTGAACTGAGTGGTCGAAACATAGTGGTCAAACCACAGTGGTCGAACTGTGTGGTCGTGGAAGTGCTTTGACCAGAGGATGTCGTGGAAGTGCTACGACCTGGGAAGGTCGTGGAGGTGTTATGACCAGGGGAAGGTTGTGAAAGTGTTACGACCTGGGGAGGTCACGGAAGTGCTACGACCTGGGGAGGTCGTGGAGGTGTTACGACCAGGGGAGGTCGTGGAGGTGTTATGACTTGGGAGGTCGTGGAGGTGCTACAACTAGGGAGGTCACGGATGTGTTACGACTTGGGGAGGTCGCGGAAGTGTTACCACTTGGGGAGGTCGCGAAAGTGTTATGACCTGGGGAGGTCGTGGAGGGGCTGGTCGAAGGAATCTTCGACCACCGGAGTTCTTCTGTACAAATACTTGGGAATGTGTTAGATCCTCTGGTAACTTTCTACAAAGAGGAGATACGACTAGACGTGGTCAGAGGAGGTTTCAGCTGTGCGTAATCGAAGGAGTTTGGACTACGTGGTTGTAGAAGGCTTAACCGTGTGTAGTCGAATGAGAGAAGTATTCGATTACACAACAGTGCTCGAAAGACGCAAATGTTCAACTGTTTTGACGCGATCGAACGAACCAGTGAAAAAGCCAGAGAAAGAACCAGAGAAACATTGGAGGAAGAACAAGGTAGCTTGAACAAGGAGGAGCATCTAAGCCACTAGGAACGTACCGGTACAGAGCTGGGGAAACAAGCTAGCCAGAGCTAGGCTTACGACGGTGGACCACAACAGCGAGAGAAACTCCATGCTACAGTAGTAGCTTTAGGAAGGAGAGTAGTCTTCGATCTTCAGTGTAGCTCCATGGAAGCAGGTAGATGGTCCTTCAGGGATGTCTTGGAGTATTCTGGTCGGAGGGGAGGAAGTACGAGGCCAAAGGTGACCCTGATGGGCGTCAATGGCGAAGGCGGTGATGTGACGGCGCTCGGCCGAAGCGAGCGCTTGAGCCTGACTAGAGCTTGAGTCCACTTGGGGGAGGAACAAAGTGGGGCTAGCACTAGAATGGCAAAGAATGGCAATAAGGGGATTGGAGCAACTATGTATAGGCACTTTGGCACAGCCCGACAAGGATGAATGGTTGGTGCTGTTGACGGAGTGGGTAGCATAGTGCAGATGTTGTGATGGTTTGAGTGACGGGGAGTAATGGCCGATTGACAGCTTCCGCCAGTGCACCCTACTGGTCGCACTTGGCGCCCGGAAGAGAGAGAGAGACGTGGCTACCCCGGTCTACAGTCAGGGGTCTGGATGCACCGGGCTTGATCACCGCTAGTCGGATGAACAACAAAACGAGAGGAAGAATAGGCTAGCATCTCTCAGAGTGGGTTATATAACATTTGGTTTCCCAGACTTCAGAGTTCCCTGATCTAGTGCTATTTACTCCGGTAAGAAAATATGACGCAGTCCAAATAAGACTTGAAATGGCAATCAAGACGCGCAAAAATAGCTTTGAGAGACCATGTGGTCGTGTCTCCATGAAAGTGATGAGTAATTGACAAAGGTTTTAGGTCACGAGTTTGGTTTGTGTGGTCGACCATGTCGCTGCGCCGGTTCACGCTGCTGTGAAGTCAATCGTGGTCGGGATAATCGAACGATCAAGCGTGTTATGGGCGGTGACGATCATGAGGCGGTTGTACCGATTGGTAAATGGCGGTTGAAGAATTCCAGAGAAGTTGTTTTTCGAGTTCGGTCTTCATTGGAAATCGGAACGATCGCAGTATTGGAGCCAGACGACCGAGTGCGGTTGATCCGCCGGTAACATGGCGGTTGTACCGATTGTATTGTGAGTTTCGCCATTTTGGTGATTTGAGTTTTGGGATAGGTCATATCCAAGTGTGTTCATGCATGTGTGTTGCATATTGCATGTTTGAGCTAACGCTAGGTCAAGTTGTGAAGAACTTGTTCCTGCTTCGTGTTTCTTGTCTCGTGTGGTCGCAGGACGCCGAGTGGAGTCGTGGCGAGACACGGTGGATCGGACTAGGCGCAGTGGCGCCGAGGTCGAACGGTCGATGTGTCAAGACGACGTGGACTCGAGGTGGTTGCGAGGCGGCGAGACAAGGAGCGCGAAGCTTCCCTAAGGTGCGTGAAGGGCGAATCGGAAATTGCAAGGCTGCACAAGCGGGGGCGGGCTCCGTTGGACATAGCGGGCGTAACGGGGCGGAGACCCGTTAGCCAGGCGCTATAAAAGGAGAGGAGGGGCTGCATGCCCTCCTGGAGCACTTGGGTGGAATTAGGGTTTTAGAGTCAAAAGAGGCTTTGTGAGGTTGTTTCTCTTTTGCTCTTTAGTTGTTGAGAGTGGAGGTGTAGGCAGAGGAGTGCTCCCTGCTTGTCCCCTTCTTGGTTTTGTGTTCATCTCCCCTCTAGAATGGATGAGTGTTGGTTCTTGAGTTGTGAGAGTGAGGAGATGGATTGAGCTTACATGTAATCATCCCTCTGGTTCTAATGTCCATGCGTATGGGGATGTATCTATGTGTTTTTCGCTTTTGATTCAATGAATGAAATCTGAAGTTTGTCTCTCGAACTCTTGTTCTGTTCTTCGTGACTCCCATTTGATGATTTCTTGATTTTGTGAGTCTCTTGTTGTTTCTTGTTGGGAAGCCTCAAAACGAGTTGTTCTATGATGGGTTAGTGCCACAAGATCATTTGATCGATTTCCCGAAGAGCAAACATGGTTTAAATCTAAGATTTCAGTTTTGGGTTGTCTCTGTTCTTCGCTTCTTCCATTTTGGTTGATTCCTCGAGATTTTGTGGATGGATCTACTCAATCGCTTTCTTGAATAGGTTCCTAACATCCTTAGGAAGGTGTGTTCCAAATTTGGTCAAGTTTGGCCGCAGAGATCAAAAGTTACGTTGATTTTCGCTTTGAAACCCGAAGCGGATTTTGCCTCGCTCCAGACAATCGGATGAACCGGGCTTAACATCGCGGTTAGTATGATCACGGTACAACCGCCGCTTGTTCAAGGGTTAGCCGATCATGTACAACCGCCATTTGCCCGTGGTTGTACCGATTGTCCCGATTTGTTCGGTTCTTCCTCGCTTTTTGTTTGCCGAGCTTTGGGGGTGAGGAGTGGATTCAACATAAGACTTCCTCTCGGCTTAATCATTGATCTTCATAGCTCTCATAGCTATTGGAGTGATTTATAAGTTGAATCCATTCTTTGCGAAAAAGATTCGTGCTCCTATTCACCCCCTCTAGTCGCCTTTCCGGTCCTTCAATTGGTATCGAGCCGGTTAGCTCTTTTCAATAGATCTTAACCGGTCTCAAGAGCCGTGGCGATGGACAAGTACTCGACCAAGTCACTGCTTTTGATGGCATCGACACCCTTCTCGAAGAGCCGAATGGAGACATACATCCAGCCTGTGGGTATGCCATCCGGCGAAGGTCAAGGTTCGATTCATTGTTCTCGCCGATGAGAACATCAATGCCGGAACATGGTTGATGTTGAGGCGAATGCAAAGGCAAGGAACATCATCATCCGTGGTTTGAGTCGAGTGAGTTTGATCAAGATATCTCACCGTCCGTCCGCTTACGATATCCGGGTGACCTCGACGATACCATGAGGGCACCACCCAGATCAAGACGGTTCGACAGACCAGCCTCAAACGAGAATACAACAAATTTGAGATGCTTGTCGGTGAGTCCTTAGATGAGTGCTTCAGACGCTTTCACAAGATCTTGAGCAACCTCCGAGCGGTCGGTCTCACATACCCCGACTCGGACAATGCTCGCCGATGCTCACGCGGACTCGACCGCGTGTTTGGGAGATGAAAGTGACCACCATCAAAGACACGACAGACCTCTCGACCGACTCTTGATGCGCCAGACTGCTACTCAAGACTCACGAGATTGACGTTGTCTCGTCACCGGTCACAATCGATGGCCTTAGTCACCAATCCCGCTTCTTCTTCCGGCTTTCTTGATTCTTCTTGCGGTTTCTCCTTGTCGCTTCTCTCGTGACATAACCGATGATCGCTAGAGCAACTTATGGATGAGCAATTTGCCCTCCTTGCTCAAGATTCTCCCACGCTTACAAAGGGAGGAGGGACAGAAGAGAGGAGGACCCGTGATTTGCTTCGAGTGTGGTGGCCCCAACCACATCCGAGCAACCGCCCTAAGCCGAGAAGGGCAAGAACGACTACGGCGGTTCGGCAAGAACGACTACACCGACAAGAACTGCAACAAGAAGCTTCCACCAGACGCCCAAAGAAGAAGAAGTTCCGCAACTTTGGCAAAGCTAAGAAGCTCTTCCACTCAAGCGCCCTCACCGCTTTCGACGACCTCGACCTCAGCGAGGTGGAGGGATGGAGCGACGATGACGGACGGGTGACCAAGAGCCCAAGGATGGCGGCGACGACTTCTCCCAAGATGTGCTTCATGGCCTCGAGGGCGAACTCAATGACAATGAGCCAGTACTCGACTCGGACGAGGTAGATCCCACCTCACGAACAAATTTCAATCATGCTTTTCTTAAGCTAGGAGGTTTTCATGCTAAAGCTAAGGCTAGGTGTGCCGAAGTTAGAGAAGGAAATAGATAGACTGTCACTAGAGATTATTGCTCTTACATCCGCTCCTTCTAGTGATGATTGTGATACATGCTCGCTTTGTCAAGTTGATATGGAGAAGTTAAGGACCTCACATGATAGTGTGTCCTCCAAACTTGATAGTGTTAAGGTGGAGAATGTTAGTCCGCTTGTCGAGTTAGAGTTGAGTAGGATGGTCATACCCTACTTATTACCGATGAGACTACTTCTCCACCTCATGTGAGGGTAAGGACATTGTCGCTAGAGGATCTTATGCCATGCTCCTTGATCTGCCTCGAGTCTTGTGAAAATTGCAATAACTTGAAGATGAACTTAAACAGGCAGATCATAAAATTGTCAACTACAAGCTTCTTTACTTGAGCCGATTGTTTCATGCTTGAACTGCCCTAAGTTAATCATTAACTTGAGGTCGTTTCCAAACAGCTTTCAAGATATGATTGATCATGAAAGGAAGTTGGCTCGCTTTGCTTCTAAGGACCCCGTTAGCTCACCATGCATTAAGTGTAACAAACTAAAATCGACTTGATTGCTTTGGATGAGAAATGTGAAGCTAACTAAGGATCTTCTAGAGAAGTCACATTGTGCTTGCAATATGATTGTGGAGAAGGGAGAGAAGCCCTGTGGTAAGGATGAGACGCTTAGCAACGTGAACCAACCGGCTAGCAAGAGGATCGTCCCTTCAGAGTCGGTGTGTCGTGCACAAGCCATTCTTCCCTCTCGCCGCCGGTTCTTCTTTTGCTCCTTACCTTCTGCCTCTTCTTTCTTCCCCGCTTTTCTTGCACTCTCTCTTTAAAGAGTGTCGCACTTTATGAACACTCTCGAGAGATTTGTAGGAGGCAAGAAGAAGCTCAATCTTATTCTAGACCAATCTAAGATTTGCAGATTTAATCGTGGTCTAGGATATGACTTCTTTGAGGACATGAGGAAGCATCCACCGCCGTGCTCGCACTCCATAGCACTGTGTGATCGAGACCGAGCCTGTGACCGAGAAAGTCCATTTCAAGTCGGCGGGCTATGTCCAGGGATTTCGACAAGAAGGTAATTTCACATGTCGCTTCTACCTCTCGTAAGGTGAAGTATCACCGCACCTTCGCCGTAAGGATGGACACACAATGATCGATGCTTCAGCGCCAAGATCGCACAGAGACTATGTTGAGTCTCTTAGGCGCATTCAGTGGTCGGCCCTGACCTTGAGTGCACCTAAGACCAACACGAGGTCTAGGCTTGGTTCTTCCGATGGGTTTGTGCAAAGATCGAGGACTTGGTTTTTCCGAAGTTTTCGGTTTTCGCCTCATGTCGCTTTCATCGTGACTTCCGCCGCCCCGAGGGTAGATCTCGCTTTCCCCATCGAGATAGCTACCCATGGCGTGTTCAAGATCTATTGCGGTGTTCGACTCGCTCGCCTTCAGAGCGGCCGGACTCAAAGAATGTTTTGGGTCTACTCTTAGACCTTCTGCTGTGAGTGACAGAGAGCGAGGGTAGATAGAGGTCACCGGGCTTGACTACTTCATCTCGCCGACGTGTTACTCAAGATTGGGTGCCAAAATCATTGTTGATTTATCCCAAGATCGAGACTTTACTCTGCTTGACTCAGTTCGCGGTAGGGAAGGAGAAGGTTTGGCTTGTAGACTCGGTTGTTCTCGCTATATGACCGGAGACTCCGCTGGTTCTCTTCCCCAGCCCGCGCTCCAGTGATGAGACGATCACCTTCGAGACGCTTCGTGCGACGCGTCATCGCCAAAGGTACTGTATGATTAATGCTTTTTTATTCTTAAGGATGTTGCCTTGGTTAGTAAGTCGCAGACAATTTGCTTTCCGCTTTCACTTACCGATGACGGTTTCGAGGTGAGCTTTAAGAAAAACAATTGCAAAATTCTTGATTCTTCTGTAGTCCGGTTTATGGATTTCTCGTTATGGGAGGATCTTTCGTCTTTGAGTTCTCTCGAGTCTTCCGCGATCCTCTCGTGTGTTTAGTTGCTTCGAGTCCCGCGATCTCTCTTTCGGCATAGGAGACTTGGTCATATTGATTTGACCATTTGACCCGAAAGTTAGCGTACCATGATCTCATTCGTGGTCCGCCAAACTCAAGATGGTCAAAGATCTTGTTTGCACTCCATGCCGCAGACGCAAGAAGATGGTTGCCGCTTCTCATCCTCCCACACAAGCATTATGACCGATGCAAGACACCGCTCCACATGGACACAGCTTGGACCAAATGAAAAGCAACAAGGCGGAGGGAAGTGGTATGTTCTTGTTGTGGTCGATGACTTCTCGAGGTACTCTTGGTGTTTTTCTTAGCCTCAAGGACGAGACGCTTACACTTTTCCGAGGTCTTTTAGTAGGTCAGTCTGCTGAGCTCCCGGTGCCTTACGAGCGATCCGCAAAGGACAATGGCACGGAGTTCAAGAATTCCTACTTTGAGAGTTTCTCAGGTGAGACAGTGTAGAGCACCGCTTTTTCTCCATACGCCCCTCAAAGAAATGGCGCTAGGAGAGGAAGAACCATACCTTGGTCGAGATGGCTGTGACGATGCTTGATGAGTACTCTACACCGAGGAAGTTTTGGGCCGAGGCCTTTGCATCACAAGTGCCATGTTTCGAATCGAAGTTTTTCTTCTGCACTCCTACACCGCACTTCTTATGAGTCGAGATACTGCTAAAGCCCAAATGCCTCTCATTTTCGTGTGTTTGGTTGCAAGTGCTTTATCTTGAAGTCCGGGAACCTAGACAAGTTCGAGTCACGCCTCGTGATCGGTATCTTTCTAGGCTACTCGACTTCTTCGGGCTTATAGGGTCTGGAACTGCGAGTCTAGCAAAATGGTAGAGACTCGCGAGGTGATTTTTGACGAGGCCACCGGGACTAGGCCAGATATCTCGTGTTCTTAGAGCAATTCCGAGACCATCTTTGTGGATGATGAGGACGATGGAGATGACGGTTGTCTACCCGATCCTGCCTCTCATCCACTCCTTGAGGTGCCGCCTTCCACCGCACCTCGAGGTGATCACCCTTGCCTTCGCTTCCTCCGAGCTAGTGGCTCTGCTCCTACCTCGTCACTCATGAGGTAGAGGCCACTTCTTCACCTCTCCCAGACCTCCTAGACACATCCAAAGTTCATCCTTCAGAGCAGATCATTGAGATCTTTTCGAGCGTGTTACCCGCCAAAATCGGCTTATCTCAATTCTGCTCCATTCTCGCCTTCATTGCCTCTTTTGAGCCCAAAGATGTTTCTCATGCTTTATCCGATGAGTCATGGGTCAATGCCATGCATGAGGAGCTAGAAAATTTCGAGAGGAACAAGGTCTGTCGCTTGTTGAGCCCCCACGAGGCCACAATATCATTGGAACCAAGTGGGTGTTCAAGAACAAGCAGAGCGAGGATGGGGTAATCATCCCAAACAAGGCGAGATTGGTAGCTCAGGGTTTTCCTGTGTTGAGGGTCTAGACTTTGAGGAGACCTTTGCCCTCAGAGCTCGACTTGAAGCCATTAGAATCGCTTGCCTTTGCAATTTCTAAGGGTTTCAAGCTTTACCAGATGGACGTGAAGAGTGCCTTCCTCAATGGCCTTATTGAGGAGGAAGTCTACGTCCGACACCTCCGTGTTTCGAGAACCCCAAATACCCTAACCATGTCTTCAAGCTTTCAAAGCACAGATGGACTTAAGCAGTGCTCCCGAGCTTGGTATGAGAGGCTTAAGTCCTACTTGTTGAGTCATGAGTTTGAAATGGGTAAAGTTGACAAGACCTTGTTTATCCGTAGGCTTGGCATCGACCTTCGCTTTCGTCGGATCTATGTCGATGACATTATCTTTGGCGGCTCTTCCCATACTGTTTCCCAGCCTTGGATGTCATGAGCACCGAGTTTGAGATGAGTATGATGGGTGAGTTGACCTTCTTCCTTGGCTTCCAAATCAAGCGCACTGGAGGGTACATTTCTTCATCAAGGAAAGTACACTCGTGACCTCCTCAAGCGCTCGACATGAGTGATGGGAAGCCTCGTGTCGACTCCCATGGCTTCTACAAATTATCTTGACCTGATGAGGATGGCGAGCCGCTTGATCAAGGAGTTCGAAGTATGATCGGCTCCTTCTTTACCTCATCGCCGAGACCGTATATACACTTCTCCGTGTGTCTGCGTGTGCTCGATTTGCTTCTCTCACAGATCTCACCGCCAAAGCGGTGAAGCGATCTTCCGACCTTCGAGCTACCATTGACTATGGTATCTGGTACTCTTCCTCATCCCGCTTTCCTTGAGAGCCTTTTTCGATGCGACTTCACCGGTCAGAGGATAGATAGGAAGAGCACTTCGCACTCGCCAATTTCTTGGCACTTCTCTTGTTTCTCGGTCTTCAAGGAAGCAATGTGTTGCATACCCACCGCAGAGGCCGAGTACGTTGTCAGCCTGCCTTTGTCAGAGTCAAGTGCTCGATGGCTTCGACCTCGGGACTTTGGGTTAGTTATCGAGAGTGTTCCACTCTTTTGTGATAACACTTCGCGATTAACATTGCCAAGAACCCAAAGCAAAGATTCCCTGACCAAGCACATCGATATTCGCTTCCACTTCCTTAGAGACCATGTAGAGAAGGGCGATATAGTGCTCCAGCCAGGAGAGTGACCACCAGCTATCGACATTTTCACCAAGCCATTGGATAGTTCGAGGTTTTCACCAAGGAGAGCTTGGGGTGGTTTGTCCTTATGGACTGTAGTGAGGGGAGCTTTGGGTTTTATCGCTTACTATATTATTTATGCTCTTGCTCCTTGTCATTGCATTGCATTTTGGGTGCATTTGGGATTAGTCCTCCTAGCATAGATTAGAGTGCTTCTTTTGTCTAGTTGTTTAGATTTCTGCCTTATCTTGTGATTCTAGGATGTCGCTTATTAGTCAGCTACTTATCTCACTAGGTTGAGCTCACTCACTTCTTGTAGGTTCTAGCGAGGGTTGGGCCACCCTGCAGACAGGTAACGTGTTTGCTCCTAGGTGTGTTAAGTGGGCGCTTGATAGTCCTAGAGTCATATGGGGTAGATGAGAGTCATCTGAGCCATAGTATTCTCTATATCTTATCTATGCTTTAAGGACCCATTGCTTTTATGTTTTCTTTGCCGCCTTCTCGAGTTATTGTTTTGGTTCAAGGAGTTCTTTTGGGACCTTCGAGCTTAATTTTGAGTTAACTCAACTTGAACTAAAAGTTGCATCTAATGTTGAGGGGAGCCGATCTTCTCGATTTCTAGCATTCTCGCATTGTAATATAACTACATTGAGCCTTGATTATTATCCTGCTATGACATGTTTACAATGCTTTACACCTTGCCATGACTTGTGCTTATTTGCTAGATTTATCATGACTTCATATGTGTAGCCTAGCTTTTGCCATGATAAGTTAATTAAAATTGCTCAACTTAAACTAAAACTTGTCATGTTAGCACTCGAGATTAGTCTTTCTTGAGCTATCCTTTTATGATTCATGCCATGTCAAATAGGCTGGGTAGAGTGATGAATCTATATTGAGCCTTAGAAAGAGCTGTTTTAGTCTCTTGGTGATGCATGGTTAGTACAACTTGTTAAAAGGCAAAAAGATCTCTTTTGTGCGAAAAAACTGATCTCACCAATTCTCTCCTATGAGACGGCTTGCCATTGCACTTGGCATGAACTTAGGGGGAGTTTTGGGTGACCTAGACTATCTTCTTAAGCTTCTCGCTTGGAGTAGTCGCATAAGGCTTGAGACCTAGCACATGATAAAACAAAAATCTGGTTGGAAACCACCATGAATTTCAAAAGAAAATATGTTTCATGTGCTTAAAGCCACAAAAAGTATCAAGTACTTTAACCAATGTTTCAATCTTGAGCATAGCACTCTATTTGGTCTCAATTTAAGCTTCTTAGTTCCGCTTAGCTTATTGACATGGCCTGCATCATTCTTGGATTTCTCTAGCTAGACTTTGCTCATTGATGACTTGACTTGCTCACATAATGAACCTCATTTTCAGATTGTCATCTATGTGTTCTAGCTAGCTTAAACATATCTTGTCATGATCTAGATAGCCTTTTTATTAAGTTATGGCTTGGTGTATTACATGTTGGTCATTATGGATAATTCTCATGGCTCAAAATGCTTAAATAAACAAACTTCAGCCATTTTTCATCCATTAACATGTCATATTCTCTCTATTGCATCTTGATGCGTTTATTGCCAAAAGGGGGAGAATAGAGAAGAAAAAGCAAGTTAGGATCATTTTAGAGCTTTGGAGAACAATTTGCTCTTTCAGTTGTTGCTCTAGTGTTCCTTCTGTCGACATGGTCATTAGTTTCACTCTTCTTCTTTGGACCATGTTGGTTTCGTCAAACTCAAACTCAACTTTGCGTTTTTTCGGAGTTTGTCAATATACTCATCAAGGGGGAGATTGAGAGACCATGTGGTCGTGTCTCCATGAAAGTGATGAGTAATTGACAAAGGTTTTAGGTCACGAGTTTGGTTTGTGTGGTCTGACCATGTCGCTATGCCGTTCACGCTGCTGTGAAGTCAATCGTATCGTCGGATAATCGAACGACCGGCGTGTTATGGGCGGTGACGATCACAGGAGGCGGTTGTACCGATTGGTAAATGGCGTTGAAGAATTCCAGAGAAGTTGTTTTTCGAGTTCGGTCTTCATTGGAAATCGGAACGACCGCAGTATTGAGCCAGACGACCGAGTGCGGTTGATCCGCCGGTAACATGGCGGTTGTACCGATTGTATTGTGAGTTTCGCCATTTTGGTGATTTGAGTTTTGGGATAGGTCATATCCAAGTGTGTTCATGCATGTGTGTTGCATATTGCATGTTTGAGCTAACGCGGGTCAAGTTGTGAAGAACTTGTTCCTGCTTCGTGTTTCTTGTCTGTGTGGTCGCAGGACGCCGAGTGGAGTCGTGGCGAGACACGGTGGATCGGACTAGGCGCAGTGGCGCCGAGGTCGAACGGTCGATGTGTCAAGACGACGTGACTCGAGGTGGTTGCGAGGCGGCGAGACAAGGAGCGCGAAGCTTCCTTTAAGGTGCGTATGGGCGAATCGAAATTGCAAGGCCGCACAAGCGGGCGGCGTTGGATATAGCGGGCGAACGGGCGGAGACCCGCTAGCCAAGCGCTATAAAAGGAGAGGAGGGGCTGCATGCCCTCCTTGGAGCACTTGGGTGGAATTAGGGTTTTAGAGTCAAAAGAGGCTTTGTGAGGTTGTTTCTCTTTTGCTCTTTAGTTGTTGAGAGTGGAGGTGTAGGCGAGGAGTGCTCCCTCGCTTGTCCCTTCTTGGTTTTGTGTTCATCTCCCTCTAGAATGGATGAGTGTTGGTTCTTGAGTTGTGAGAGTGAGGAGATGGATTGAGCTTACATGTAATCATCCTCTGGTTCTAATGTCCATGCGTATGGGGATGTATCTATGTGTTTTTCGCTTTTGATTCAATGAATGAAATCAAGTTTGTCTCTAACTCTTGTTCTGTTTCTTCGTGACTCCCATTTGATGATTTCTTGATTTTGTGAGTCTCTTGTTGTTTCTTGTTGGGAAGCCTCAAAACGAGTTGTTCTATGATGGGTTAGTGCCACAAGATCATTTGATCGATTTCCAAGAGCAAACATGGTTTAAATCTAAGATTTCAGTTTTGGGTTGTCTCGTTCTTCGTTCTTCCGCTTTTGGTTGATTCCCGAGATTTTGTGGATGGATCTACTCAATCGCTTTTTGAATAGGTTCCTAACATCCTTAGGAAGGTGTGTTCCAAATTTGGTCAAGTTTTGGCCGCCAGAGATCAAAAGTTACGTTGATTTTCGCTTTTGAAACCCGAAGCGGATTTTGCTCGCTCCAGACAATCGGATGAACTGGCTTAACATCTGCGGTTAGTATGGGATCATGGTACAACCGCCGCTTGCTCATGGGTTGTACCGATCATGTACAACCGCCATTTTCCGTGGTTGTACCGATTGTCCCGATTTGTTCGGCTCTTCCTCGCTTTTTGTTTGTCGAGCTTTGGGGGTGAGGAGTGGATTCAACATAAGACTTCCTCTCGGCTTAATCATTGATCTTCATAGCTCTCATAGCTATTGGAGTGATTTATAAGTTGAATCCATTCTTTGCGAAAAAGATTCGGTGCTCCTATTCACCCCCCCTCTAGTCGCCTTTCCGGTCCTTCAAGCTTTCACATAAAAAGTTTTAAAAATCACATATTTTTGCTTTTATGAATTTTTGGGCTATTACAGCTGACCTACTCTTCATAGACGCCAGTGAAAAGATGATGATCCCCTAGGACCACCTATCGCCTCCAGGCATACCTCTAATAGGCTTCGGGAGAAGACCCGTAACGGACCTAGGTCAAATTGACCTAGCTGTCACCTTCAGTGATGACTTCGCATCACGGATGGAGGTCATCAGCTTCGACGTCGTCCAGATGCCTTACCAATACAACGCCATCCTCGGCCATGCCACGTTAAACGCTTTCAGCGCAATCGCACACCACAACTATCTGTGCATGAAGATCCCTGCACCCGAGGGCATAATTACAGTGCTCAGGCACTAGGACCTGGCGAGGCAAACAGAGTTCGAAGAAATCACTTCAGCTCACCATGTCCACACCGTTGAGCAGGAATTGAGGCCTCGAGCAGACCTTGTCGGCAAAATGGGTGCCGAAGGCCAAACCGACGGGGCAACTTCAAAGGGTCCCACTAAGAGAGGCATCCTCAGAAAAGACAATGGCCATAGGAGTAGAGCTCCAGCTGGAGGCACAAGAAGCCATCCTCGAGGTGCTCCGTAGCAACGTAGACATCTTCGCATGGGGCCCCAATGACATCCCCTAGATAGCCCAAGAAACCATCGAGCACCATCTGGCCATGAAAAGCGAACCCCCCCCCCAGAAACAAATGCTCCACCGCACAATCGAGCATGCTCTTTGGTGGGTTTGGTGGCAGCCCACAACACAATGCACGCACGCACGAACTTCAGGACGATCCATTTCAAGGGGAAGAGGTCGGAGCACGTCGCAAAGTAGAGCAGCTCCAGCAAGATGGAGAAGTAGGCCATGCAATCGAAGCCGCCACCTTCCGCATTGCAATATGTTCTCTCAGACTCCAGAGGCTACCGTCACCATCGCCACACCGCCACAATGGCTGAATCGACGGCACCGCCGACATCGACAAAGAAGAATGAGAAGAGGAACAGAGGATCCACAAGAAGGATCCTCTCGCAAAGACTACTCCTACCATCGGCTCTACCAAAGCTTCATTCATACCCACATTTGCACCGGTGTGTTGGAGTTGTTCATGGCAATTTATGCAACAATTCAAGGTACCAATTCTTGAACCCTCGGCAACACATTGATCTGCTCGCAATCAAATGTAAAAGGCAGTTAACATCAGAAAACATTTCTGTGGGAAACAAACAAAGATCTGTGCAATCAAATCGAACCCTCAGGTCGCAAATCCCCGCTAATATCAACAAAAGACGAAATCAAAATCTGATCCAATGAATCTCGCAAGATAAATATCCTCGACATAGGAGATCAAGAAGCCTCCAAAATCTAATAAATCCACGAACTCGAAACCCACAAAGAAGCAGCTATAGCCTCTCAATTCAACCATTTCAAAAAGGAAAATTTTGATATATGTCATTGCTAAGTGCCCGTTTCAGAGAAGTGCCATCGCTCATTTCGATATTCGAAATATGCCACTGCAAAGCTTCGAAGATCATACAAATGCCACTAGTATACATATTCTATCAGTATTGGACCAAATTGCCCCTACCCTCTCCTTCCTCACTCCTCACACTATCTCTTCTCCATTTTTAGAGCTCCACGCCGTCATCTCCCCTCGGCCTCTTCTCCATTTTCATAGCTCCACGCCGCTGGCTCCCTGCCGCCAGCCCGCCGTCGCCTTGGCTGCCTTGGCCCAGCGCCTCTCTCTCTCTCTCTCTCTCTCTCTGGGTCTCCCCATGGCGCCGCCTTCTCCTCCGGGCTCCTACGCCACACCGCCGCCACCTGCGCCACCTCCGGCGTGTGCCTCTACCCAGCCCGGTGCTTCTTCGCCTTCAAGCCGATGCCGACGCCACCCCCGAGCCCGTGTCACCTTGGATGCAAATGCCCTAACTTGATCCGCAGAGCCCCAAGTCTGTCTTGTTGTCTGCTCCATCGAGTGGAGGAAGAAGACAAATCCAGCAGCTGGGGGGAGGAAGAAGCCCGGATCCTAAGGGAGGATGATCGACCGCCGCCGCGCCGCATGCAGCACCGCTGCCTCTTCCCGACCGGATCTGGTCACGAAGCCCTCGGCCCTGCGCGAGACCGGGCTTGTAGAGGTGCCCAAGTGAAGAATCTAGACCCACCATTATATGTTAATGGAGTATTTTGGTGATTAATGGCAAATCCATTTGTGAGACTAACATGTTTATTGATATACTTATTGCTTAGTCTCAATTGGATATAAAGGTGAAAATCAACGAGGTATGCATTTGACATAATATTCTTATATATTGTTGCATTCCTCGGATCCAAAATATAGGATGAACTCCACCAAAAGTTTAACTTGAATATATGCATATGTTCTTATTACACATTTGTGTATGCACACATTTAGGGGGAGTTCACTCTATGTTTTGTGGTTTCATTAGTATTGATCCATATTCCTTTGTCCACATACTTTAAGGATCTCTACTTTGAAACATATCCTTGAGTATATATAACTTGTGTAGTTAATATATTCATATGAGTATATGAGACCTGTGTAGTTCATATATGCTCATATACCCTTTGAGTATATTCAATTTGTGTAGTTTATATATACTCATACCAATCTATTCAATTATTTGCAATTGAAGTGATTATCATCAATTACCACAGAGGAAAAGATTGTGATATCTTGTCCCACCATTATGAGTTAATGGTATGACGTGGTAATTAATGATAATCATATTGTGGAACTAACATTTTCCATGAGTTGGTTTAGCAGGTTAGGTTCCATGATGATAAAGACTTTGGATGGCATCATGTGTTGATAGTCATCAAGTCAAGGTTCGGGATAAAGAAAATCATCATGTGTTGATGATTATAAAGACAAGATCCCGAACTGGAGAAGTTCATCATATGTTGCTGAAGATCAAGTCGAAGATCCTGAAGTAAAGGAAATCATCATGCGTTGATGATTATAAAGTCAAGAACCCGGACTGGAAGTAAAGTTGTGCGTCATCAAGCTTCAAGTGCTTGCGCAAGGCAAAGGTATGACTAGCTAGGGCTAAGGATTTGTTCCTAGTCTTTTACCGGTTTTGGTGTTTGGTTGGAAGACCAGATTGCTAGTATAGGTTGCCGTACTATTAAGAGGGGTCTTGATTAGTAGCTTGAGTTGGTCATATGTTGATAGCTCATTGTGTTTGCTCTAGCTCTTGTTAGCATGTTGCCAATATTTACGAATGTGTTTTGCAAATAGTTGATGCTCATGTATAAACCTTGTAGCATGTGACTTTAGTTTGCGAATGTGTTTTGCAAATGGGTTTAGTCCATGTACCTTATTCCTTGTGGCATTGATTCTAAAAGTTGGCAAATGTGTTTTGCAACTGGTTGAGAATCTTGCCTTTAACCTTGTGTGCATCTTGCATCAATTGGCAAATGTGTTTTGCAATTTGAGTTGGTGCAAAAACCAAATATCTATTTTCAGCATGGTTGGCTGCTAGCGGTCTGACCGCCAGTATCTGCGGTCTGACCGGCATGGTTGGTGCGGTCTGACCGGACCTCCGGGTCAAAAGACCCGGTCAACTTTTTCCAGAGAAGTGCTTTTCTGGTCCTTAGCCACTTTTTATGGAGCGGTCTGGCCAGCATCTATTGGGTGGTCTGACCGGTGAGTGGTCTGACCGGCCATTAGTTGGCGATCAAACCGGTCGTGTATTCAACGGCTAGTTTTATAGTCGTTGGATTTGGGGGCGGTCCGACCGGCCATTAGTTGGCGGTCCGACCGATTTCGCCCAGATTCTCTGGAATCTTCCCCCAACGGCTAGTTTTTGAGTGTGGGCTATAAATACCCACCTTGGCCGGTTGGCGGAAGGTTGCTGGTGCCATTATACACTCCCTTGAGCTAAGAGCAAACCCTCTACTCTCATTTGTGCATGTGTTGCACTTGGTGAGCTTTGAGAGGCAAACTCTAATTGCATGTGTTGCATTAGGTAGTGGATTGAGTATCCACTTGAGCTTAGACACTTGATTAGGTCAAGTGAGAGTTCTAGACTTGTTACTCTTAGTGTTTGCCGACACCTAGACGGCGTGGAGGCGTCGTGGTTCGGTGATCTTCTCAAAGAAGGTTGTGAGAAGACCCGAGCATTTGTGAGTGGCTTGGTGCTCGCCATCTCCGGAGTGGAGGAAGAGCAACCCTAGTGGATCGAGGTGTTGGTTCATATTGGAACCGGTCCAAGTGGTTGGACTTACCTCGGAGGGTTTGTCTTATTTGAGAAGCCGATCCAATTGATATTGGGCTTACCTCAACGTGGATTAGGGGAGACCGGCAAGTCTCTGATCACTACGGTAAAACATTGTTGTGTCATTGTGGTTTGATTGCTTGTGCTTTACATTGTGCAATTTACATTATTTGTATTTAAATTGCTTACTTGTATGTGTATGATTGCTATCATTTTTATATAGTCTCATATTATTGGTGCACTTAGTAAAGACTAGTTGATTTAGACTTTAATTGTGCAAAACCGAATTGATTTGCAATTCCGTATAAAACTCGGTTTTAGCCAAAGAAGTTTTTAAAACCACCTATTCACCCCTCTCTAGTCGGCCTCCTCGATCTTACACCAAGGTCTCGTGGGAGGACGTCGGCAGCCTGGAGGACGTCAAGCTGGAGCTCCAGGAGACGGTGCAGTACCCGGTGGAGCACCCGGAGATGTTCGGCATGTCGCCGTCGTGCGGCATGCTCTTTTATGGCTCGCCCGGCTGCGGCAAGACGCTGCTGGCCAAGGCCATCACCATGGAGTGCGAGGCCAACTTCATCAATGTCAAGGGCCCCGAGCTGCTCACCATGTGGTTCGGCGAGAGCAAGTCCAACGTCCGCGACCTTGTCATCGGAGATAGAAGCGGTTGGAGAGCGAGGGTGACATGGGAAGAAGACGGGGGCAATAACGTCAATATTTGTGAAATATGTAGATCGGTGGCATTTCTATGAGAAAAAGATGTTTGCAATGGCATATTTCGAATATCGAAATGAGCGATGACACTTCTCTGAAACGGGCACTTAGCAATGGCATATATCAAAATTTCCCTTTCAAAAAAGGAGAGGCCAAGAACCTACAATAAATCAAAAATCCAAACAAGAAAAAGCAGGAAACCAAGGAATCCCTGCTCACCTGAGTCACCCTCACAAGGCTATGTGAGGAGACAACAAATCTCCAACCTACGACATGAGTGCTACCACCATGTGGCCTGTACAGTGGCCATGGATCAAATCAAGAAAGCTCAGCATTAGGACCCCAGAACCCAACCGATCCATACAAGCAAGAAGAGAGAACAGAAGATTCTTTTTCTCCTCCTTTCCTTTCTCGGGAGGGGGGGGGTAGGGGTGGGGGGTGTGGGAAGCGGGGAGAGGACGCGAAGGAGACAGGGAAGGTGCGACAGCCAGGCGGGGGCAGATGTGGTGGGTGCGAGTAGACCAGCAGCATAGTGTGCCTACGAGTGTTGCAGTTATGCGGCGGCCTGGCGGGGTACACAGGTTGTCTATTAGAATTGCGCTAGTTTTGCAGGCTTTAGCGGGAGTTTATGTGGGCTGATTTTGTGGAGTAGGCCAGCGGCTTAGCGGACAGGTCCACCTCAGTTGCACCCCTAGCTTCAAATTTCATGGACCGGTTTCAAGACGCCTGCCTAAATAACAGATCAAACGGCCGTGCCTACATATGCTCGTGCCCGCCCATTTGCCCCCTCTAAGTCTCCTAGTTTGTTATGACTCTGGTTTTTTTTAATCTTAACGCCAAATCATGTTTGTTATCTGTTCCGTATGCAGAAACCAGAAAGAGTTCGACTGAACAGGCACAACAACAGAATTCAATTCATGTTACCCCTGATCCCAAATGGATTCGTCGCGATGACGAGGTGTCAAGTTTAAAAGAGTTGAGGACTATACATTTTGCTTGGGAAACACAGAAATATTTGACTGAATCGAGGAGCAATGCTTAATTCTATCCTGAACTTGTCTGAGCCGTCCGTCGTGCACAAAACCTTTTTAAATCCTGAGCTTATATAAGCTGACTCCATGATCTGTACATACTCCTCCCTATTCACCTCAGTCAAACGGGGTTGCTGAAAGCAAGAACCGTACTCTAACTGATTTGGTTAACGCCATGTTAGAGACAGCGGGTCTTTCCAAAGCATGGTGGGGAGAGGCTATATTGACTTCATGTCATGTCCTAAATAGGATTCCCACAAAGAATAAAGAGATAACCTCATATGAATAATGGGAGAAGAAAAGACTATCACTTTCATACTTGCACACTTGGGGTTGTTTGGCGAAAGTCAATGTGTCAATTCCAAAAAAACGTAAGCTTGGATCAAAAACCATGGATTGCGTCTTTCTAGGCTATGCTCACCATAGCGTTGGATATAGATTTCTGGTGGTGAAATCTGGAGTACCTGACGTGCTTGTCAGTACAATTATGGAGTCCAGAGATGCTATATTCTTTGAGGATATTTTTCCGATGAAAGATATGCCTAGTTTATCGAGTCAGGAGCCTGATACAACTCCTGAACCTGCCATTCCAATGGAATATTTTGAGCAAACATCTGAGCAAATTCCTGAGGAGGAAGACAATGAAACTCTAAGGAAGAGTAAAAGACAAAACACTGCAAATTTGTTTGGTCCTGATTTCATTGTATACCTTGTGGATGGTACTCCAAGTACCATTTCTGAAGCATATGCTTCTCTAGATACGTATCATCGAAGGAAGCAATTCAGTAGTGAAATGGATTCCATTATCTCTAATAGAACTTGGGAGATCACTGAGCGTCCTTATGGTTGTAAACCTGTAGGATGTAAGTGGGTGTTCAAAAAGAAGTTTAGGCCTGATGGTACTATCGAGAAGTACAAGGCATGGCTTGTGGCCAAGGATTATACCCAAAAGGAAGGCGAAGATTTCTTTGATACTTATTCACCTGTGGCTAGATTGACCACTATTCGAGTACTACTATCTCTGGCTGCCACACACGGTCTTCTCGTTCATCAGATGGACGTTAAGACGGCTTTCCTAAATGGAGAGTTGGATGAGAAAATTTACATGGAACAGCCAGATGGATTTGTAGTAGATAGTCAAGAAGGAAATGTGTGCAAGTTGTTGAAATCTTTGTATGGTCTTAAACAAGCACCTAAGCAGTGGCATGAAAAGTTCGACAGAACTTTAACATCTGCAGGCTTTATTGTGAATGAAACTGATAGACGTGTGTATTATCGCCATGGTAGGGGCAAGGGAGTCATTCTATGTCTGTATGTTGATGATATACTGATCTTTGGGACTAACTTTAATGTGATTAAGGAGGTCAAGGATTTCTTGTCTCAGAATTTTGAGATGAAAGATCTGGGAGTAGTTGATATTATCTTGAACATCAAGCTGTTGAGAGGTGATGATGGTCGGATTACATTGTTGCAATCCCATTATGTGTGAAAAGGTTCTGAGTCGTTTTGGTTATAGCGACTACAAATCCTCTCCAACACCTTATGATCCTAGCGTGTTGCTTAGGAAGAATCGGAGAATAGCTAGAGACCAATTGAGATATTCTCAGATAATTGGTTCACTCATGTATTTAGCTAGCGGTACAGTTCGACATCTCGCTTTCTCAGTGAGCAAACTAAGCCGTTTTGTTTTCAATCCGGAGATGATCATTGGCATGCTCTTGAGAGGGTAATGCGCTATCTAAAGGGTACTATGATCTATAGCATTCATTATACCGGGTACCCCAGGGTACTAGAGGGTTATAGCGATTCAAACTGGATATCTGATGTTGATGAGATTAAGGCCACAAGTGGATATGTCTTCATACTTGGAAGTGGTGCTGTTTCATGGAAGTCTTGCAAGCAGACCATCTTAACGAGGTCAACAATGGAAGCGTAACTCACAAAGATTAGATACGGCCATCCTTTGTTGAAGCCGAATGGCTTTGTGAGCTCTTGATGGATTTGCCGGTGGTTGAAAAACCGGTACCGGCTATTGTGATGAACTGTGACAATCAGACTATGATCGTCAAGGTGAACAGTTCTAAGGATAATATGAAGGCATCAAGACATGTGAAGAGAAGACTGAAGTCTGTCAGGAAAATAAGAAACTTCAGAGTAATAGCTTTGGATTATATCCAAACAGCTAAGAATCTGGCAGATCCCTTCACAAAGGGTTTATCACGGAATGTGATAGACAATACATCAAGAGAGATGGGTTTAAGACCCACATGAGTTATACCATAGTGGTAACCCATCCTATGTGATCGGAGATCCCGTGAATTAGGATTGGCGAAACAAGCTATTGGTTAACTGGGACGAGAGTACCTTTATAGACCCACTCAATTGGAGATGCAATTCTCTTCTAAATTTGTATGGCAGGTTAATTTTTATTTTAATGTGTTCTATGGCTTGTTTAAGCAAAGATGCTGTCCTACAGAGTAATTTTAAAAGAACACACATATATGAGCCCGACTGCTAGTCACAGTCTATGAAATAGGGTAATTTCTAGGAAGCTCATGAATAGGCCAGGAGTATGACTTATATGCTCCAACCCACAGGGATGCCTGTCAGTCTAGTATCAGTTAAAGACTTAAGTGAAACTTATTCACACAAAACTGCCAATTCAAGGCTTAGTCCATTGTGCAGTTGTGGATAAGTGTAGCTTCTGTTCTAGGTGGATGTTCAACATTAACCGGTCTCCATCGAAACACTGGTATATTAAAACAATATTGTGGATCAAGGCATTTGACATGTGCCCTTGAGATCTGGTGGGGGATTGTTGGAATTAATACGGGCTAGGCTAATTTTAATTCTAATTAATTCCTGAAAAATCTCAAAAGCCCATGTGCACGTGCTAAAAACTGTTTAGTCCCATATGGAGAGATGAAGGGGAGTTACACTATTTTATAAGGTGGAACGTGGTAGCCCCCCTTGTGGAATTGGAGAGAGCCAACACATGCGCGGCTCGCTCGCCATTAACCGAACCGAGCCGTATGCCGTGCATGCCATGCCGCGCGTATGGCGTCGTAGCAGCGGCGTGTCGGTTTTAGCGCTTTTTTTATCTATTCGAAAATCGAAACGCACCGACTTGTAGTAAATGACATTAACAAATGGCTGGTAGTAACGATTCAGTTACTAGTGAGTAATGGCTGCGGTTAACACTGGTTGATGGCGAATCAATGGCGACCGTTTCTTTGGTGAATTAAAAGTCTCTGACCTCTTTGTTTTTGGCTATAAAAAATAACAAAGAACTGGTTCTTCTCAAATAAAAATCATCTCTGCGAAAGACTAAGATAGACAACGGGAGAGCAGACCTCCGGAACCCTCGTCCTTGAAGGCTTGCACGAGTGAGGACAAATAAGGTTTTTGGGAGCGTCAAGCGATCGCTTTCGTTGCTTTCTCTTCATCCGATTCTTCGCTACGCCTACATCAATCGCACGACTACTACCACGACGCCTACTACACCATGATGAACGCATTTACCTCATCAAGACTCCTACTGCTGCTTGCTTCGCCCATCGGTGTCTTCGCTTCTTCTTCTATTGGATCTGGGTATGGCTATCTCGCACTTGTTGCTTGGTTAGCTTTATTATCTGTTGTTGCCTTGAACACTGAGATATGTATGCTAGTTTCTGTTCTTCTAGAAACTCGTATGGCTATAGTGTTCTTGATTACCTGCTTTGTAAAAATGACTAGAGTAATTTTTATGATTTATCTAGCATATTTTTAGATTAAAGTAATTTAAAAAATACTTATACGTTCAACAGTTGGTGCTGCCTGCGATCCAAGCCAAAGCATGGGAACTCTTTGGGTTGCACAGCACAGATCTCTAGATCGATGGAGCAGATGCGGACTTATCCTGTCTTTCGCACACGCTCACGTGAAGCAAACATTGGATAGCACCGTATGGTTGTTGCCCTTCACCGAAAATACGTACAGACTCATTAATTTTCTCTAGTGCAATGCGTGAATATTTTCTTTCCCATTGATGTTTCTGCCTTGGTGGTATCGCCTTGCAGCTCGATATAGCTTGTGACCAGTGAGTCACTTTTTTAAGCTATAATAGCAAAAATCTTGTTGAATTCGGTAAATATTTTCATTACTAACTAGGTTGCACAGCACACCATAGCCGCAGACTAGCCCTTAGCCTTCTGAACTACAAAATAAAAAATCATTCCCCTAAACTTTGTATACTTGAGCACTTAAGCCTGCATATATTATTTGAAGTATATGGTTAGATGTCCGGTCTTTTTTCCTTTTTTATACAGGATATCTGGTCTTGTACTTCAGGGGTTAGGTTAAGTGAATTTTTACGAAAGTTCAATTAAAGAAGTAAAATAGACTTATTTGTAGTCCAAAAATACTTGTCATTATGCAGTTACATTTTTTCTGTTTTGAATTGGCTAGAAAAATTGATATATAGTGAAAAGGTTTAAATAATGCTATTTTCGCAACAAAAAAAAACTCGGTTGCCATGCTACAACAGAAATCACATTGGTGAGGGGCAGTATGACGTATGCATGGTGTTCTTAAGTGTTAACCACTTCACAGAGTCCAACCATGTAACCGTTCTGGAATCTGGAGTGTTCTTTGTCTCTCCTTTGTTCTAATGGTTATTTTCATCACTGTTTTAACGAATCTTTTGCCTGACAAGTACAATGCAACCTGGATTATGTTCAGTAAACTGGCTGTATTTGCTTCAGTAGTACCAAAGAAATTTGTTTACAACTCAACACTTTTTTAGACCATTTACAAATCAACACTTAAAAACAAGTAGGGATACACTTAAAAAATCTAGGGCTCGTGGGCTGCTAATAAGTGCTAACCACATGGCTAGCAAACATGCAATAGAATAAAAAAATTCCTACAGATCAGTTGATTAGTTTAACCCCCACCTGCATGCACTACTGTGAATTCTCCATCCAAGTCGTCGTCAATTTTATATCGTAGATTCTTCTTCAGGAACCATGCCATGTTCACTTCTTCAATCGGGAATAGTTCTGGGCACTATGCTAATTGTTTACAAGTAGAAACATGCATGTGTGTGTAAAGAAAATTGCATACACGGCAAATTTCTGTACAAGAATGCACACCATGTTGACACAAAAGCTGCAGTTAACAACCGGACAGATTTTAATTAGGGAATCAGAAGCTACTCAAAAAGACAATCAGTATCATATTTTCCGGAGGCAATATACATAATCATGTGTCTGTTACATTTTACATTTATACCGCCTGACAAATAAACAAATCAAGCTTTTGACAGCCTCTATTCCACCTTTGTACCCCACTGCAATGAATTCAATCAAATGGAAAATATACATGTATGCAACATTGGAACTATATGGAAGAACTACTTTCCCTGCTCCAGTTGAGTGCACTATTTTGGTACATTCTACAAGTACAACAGAAGAAGTGGCATGCTCACGAGGATTGAACGATCGGTTGGTCCGCAAAGGGCCAGATAACCAACCTTTGGCAATATGACGATAAGCAGCTTCCGTCAAATGAATTCGCCCCAGCTCCAATGGGTCGCCGGATCAGCACAGGCAGTAGCACCAGGCTCACCACATTTGGCTGTGACATTGAAGTTGTAAGCAGCTTTCAACAGACCCAGGAGCCCCACAGCATGCCCTAGGTAACTGCTTGTTAAATCCTGAATTGAAAAGAAGAAATTGTTAGGCCCCTGTCTTGACTTGCATTAAAATCAAAGGACTAACGCTTGAAATGAAGATGCGTTCCGTTTTCATCAACAATAATGCATCTGCATCCTTTCTCTAGCAGTTGAGATAGAAACACAGTCTCTGTCAGCAAAATTAGGTGGGCAAAGTCCCCTAAGAAAGTACAGGATGTGCTTGCTGCTACAAGGCAACAGTGAAATAGAAACACTAGAAACAAGTACATGTGATCTAGAGATGACATCGACATGGACCAATCAAATGCACTACCATCCCGTGATGCCCAACATGACCACTAAACTATACAGAAGATTTCCTAGCTCTAGCTGATGTTAGCTATTCCCCTTTTCTCTGCTTTTTTATTAAAAAAAACTACTACAAGCATAAAGCATAACGAAGCCAGCAAGGTAAGCAAGCAACAGATGTAAACAAAAGTGGATCACGAAAAAGGATGGCTCAGCTAACTGAGCAATTACTAGATTGTATTTTCCGCAATAGGACTTGTTGAAATTTGTGATCCAGCAATGCTCAGAAAGCAGAGTAGCAAAAGTAAAATGGTTAGGTACCGAAGTTTTGTTATTTTATTTATCTGTGATAGTTTGTAGACACTTTTGCCATTATGAAATGCCTAGCTTAACAGCACTTGGAGACATAAAATTTTCTTAACTTTGAGGGGGTCATTCTATACAAAAATGAGTGTGATATTGTAATACAAGAAAACATGTGTTTACAGTTCATAGAGTACATATTCTTTTCAAATTAAGGTTACAAGGTTATTATAGTAGCTAGTCCAACGATATGCAAGGTTGTAAAAGGATTAATGGTAAGGTATATATGATGGAGACAATCAAAACATGATTCTTTTCAAATGGAACTATATCCTACCAAAAAGAAGAGGGTTGCCAATGCCATGGCCATAATTTTAAAGTAGGTGAGTGTGCGGTCTGTGGTATAAGTTCTGATACATAGTTTAACTGCCTGAAGAAAAAAGTTGGGCTGTGTGTGTATATAGCTTGCATATTAATCAAACCATCCTAATTGTTGGCCCCACATGACCTACTATGGTGGAATCTCATTTTTGTTGACAAGGGCCACCTCTCTCAAGAAGGCAATTATCAATTGGGGAAGTTCTAAGCAAAGAGTACTGATAGAAGTGATAGCTAGTACCCCTGTAAAGACTAGATAAAAGATTCTAATGAGCATGGTATTAGTAACTTTGCTTCCAATATACTCTGAACATGAATGATGCTACTCCGGTTGATTTCAAAATCGCAAATTGTGTTCTGTCCTTATCGTAATTTGTATATTCTGCAACACACTACTAGAGAAACCTCCACCTCTACCTAGATCTGAACTGTCTAATCATATACTGTGTCTTTCAAGAAGAACAGAAGGAAATAGTTGACTCTCCGTACAGTTCAACTCTGCAGCAAAGAAAAATTAAGCACAGAAACACTAAGATCTGTATAAGGAAATTAGAGCAGTAAGAATTTAACAACAGAATTCTTAGCTAAGAAAAGCCCATATAGTTTCTATGTTTAGCCAAGGATACGAACAAATGCATACAACCACATTGCACATCACT
Source organism: Phyllostachys edulis (assembly GCA_036346405.1). Taxonomy (NCBI): domain Eukaryota; kingdom Viridiplantae; phylum Streptophyta; class Magnoliopsida; order Poales; family Poaceae; genus Phyllostachys; species Phyllostachys edulis. The sequence continues at coordinate 25,923,880 of CM070548.1, read as the reverse complement.
CAATTATGATGCTTCCTGAGCTAGCTACCACACAACATCAAGAGTTCAAGAACTTACCAAACTTCTCAGGCTGAAGCATGAACTGGATAACTGGTGTGTAGTAATCGCCATATATGATCCTCACATTGGGGTACTTGGGCCGGAGCTTCTCAAGTGCACGCTTGAGATGTGCATTGTGCACCCAAGAGAACGTGTTATACCGACGGACACACCCGCTTCGGGAGCCATACCCATCGGCCGGCTCATCCAGCATGTTCAAGTACACCGGAAAGCATCCAGTGGGCATCACCCCCGGCACAATCAGCTCCATTGCCCCCTCAGCAATCAATTGCTGCACCAGACAAGAACAATTGTAGTTGGAATCACATTCCGCATGACAATGAACAAATAGGCAATGCAAAGAAAGCATTCTCTACCTCTACGCCATCGGAGATGGCCTGGGTGACATCCGGCATGAACTTGTAGACCTCCTCAAGGCCCTTCCCTGCAAACAGGGGCGCATTGTAGTCGTTGCCACCAAACTCGCCGACGACGAACAGCGACTTCGCAAAGAACTCCTTGCATTCTACAAAGAGACATCAAAAGAACCAAAGGATCACATAAAATTCCCAATTTCCCATCATAGCTGCAAAGGTGGAGTTTTGACATTTACCCTGCTGGGTGGAGTTGCAGAAAAAGGGCTTGAGATCACGGAACCACTGGATTTGGGTCAGGAGGGCGCCGGAGTTCCAGACGACGGAGCCGAGCCCCCTCGCCTCAAAGTAGGGCGTGTCGAGCGCCGTCGCGCCGGTGATGGCGAAGTTGGCTCCGTGCGCGAAACTCGCGTTCTTGGCCTTAGACGGCGGCAGCAGCGGCAGCCCAAATTCTTGCGCTGCAGACAACCAGACGCAAGAAACCCATCAGCCACAAGCACACCAAATCTGATGAGAAACCACGAAACCAAGAGACCCAGACGAGGTCACCCACCGAGGTGGTCGATGACGAGGCGGCCGTCAGAGCACCTCCCCGTAGGGCGCCCAAAGTAGGTCTGGCCGTACGGCAGCTGCGCGGTGGCCAGCCGGAAGTCGACGCCGTTGGCAAGGAGGTTGCCAGCGTCGGCCAGCGAGTCCCCGAAGTTGAACAGCGCGCGGTACTTCCCCTTCGCCGCCGCCGCGCCCTCGTCCCCGGCCGCCGCCGCCGCCGCCGCCACCACCACCGCAAGAACCGCGAGCATCGCCCCTCCTCGCCCCATCGGCTCGCCCCTCACTTGCTCGGGTTCTTGGGTCGCCCGCGGAACGGAAGGGAAGGGAGGAGGAGGAGGAATAGCAACAGGAGGTGGGAGAAGGTGGGGCTAGGTAGCCATCGCGGTTCGGGTGGGGTGTTCTTGTAGGAGAGGGATGTGTTTGGTTGGTGGTGGCGTTGTCTTGGTTCTCGGCTTCTCGCTACGCGCGGCTGCTTCTTGGCTTCTTGCTCACTCGCAGACGTGGCCAAATGGGTGGCACAACCCGATCGGTACGCCTATTTCGGCACGTGAAAGAATTGAGTTGTGTCGTGATGGTGTAAGCATAGTCTAAAAGTCAGTCGCGCCAATATGGCACGAACCCGTTTGATCTATCGGAACCATTTACGGCTTATTTAGCCTGAAAATTCAAAAAATACAAAACAATACAAAAATCAGAAAAATGTGTAGAATTCATATATATATATATATATATATATATATATATATATATATATATATATATATATATATATATATATATATATATATTGTAAATAATGAGACAAGCATATTGAAATGTAATAAAGATCTTTATTAATATTGAAATGATTGCCTCGTTAAAACCTTTGCCAATTTAGTCCATAACAACTATTTTGTTTTGGTCGTGCTGCTGCTAGGCACGACATCGTGGCTCCGTGGCCTACTTAACCCGGCACCTCGCCTCCCCCAACCAGCCTACCCTCTCACCTTCCCCTCTCCCTCACTCCCTGGCTCCCTCCGCCCATCCTGAGTGCCACCTCGCCTCCTCCCATCCCATCCCAGCGACGACGTCCTTCTCTCTCTCCTCACCGCCATTGTCCCCTCAGATCCTCCTCCCTCCTCCCTCCTCGTCTCAATGCGTCGTGCAGACCCCACCAACTCGCCACCTCGGACACCTCAAGACGCAGAGCCAAATGGGTCAGGGCTTGGCATCATGTCCGTGTTTAACACGGTCCGACACTATTCGTGTTGTGTTCCCGTCACCCACCGCGCGTGGTTGCGGCCCAAGCACGGCATGGGCCTTCGTGCCAGGCCGACATGGCACATGAATAGTGTGAACGTGTCGTGTCTGACCGGACCAACAGTGTCGTGCCTCGGGTCGACCCGGCTTGCACGGCCCATCTGACCATCACTACCCAATCGGTGTTGCCTTGTTTGTTTGGTGGTAATTAGTTGGGATTTTTTTATCGTTTGCTCTGTCTTTGAATCACCTTCTATTATTTGTATTTATCTTTGACTATATTGATTTATTTGCCTTGTTTTGATTTTCTTGCTTGTTATTTTACCATTTTCGCAATTTGTAGTTACTTTTTCTATTTCAGACCATGTGAAATAACTCATATGCCCTTGGTCTGAATTATAATCTGTCTCGCCTCTCTCTCTCTCTCTCCACCGACTTGACCAACACCTCCTCCTCCCTGCTTCCCTCTTTCCGTGGCACTCTTGCCTATGCGTGCTTCGCTGGCCTGGAAGGCCCCCCTAACCGTGTAGTTCGTGGCTGGCACCTCCTCCTGCATCCTCTCCCTCGCTATCGGAGGCGGAGCCTCGCCTGGAGCTCGGGGGCGGCGACCTCGCTTGGAGCTCAAGGATGACGGAGGTGGCGCAAGGTCAGGGCCGACCTCACGTGGAACTCGGGGACGGCGAAGGCGGCGGTAGTGGCCTCCCTCTCTCTCTCTCTCTCTCTCTCTCTCTCTCTCTCTCTCTCACGCTGGCTGCTCGGTGGCCGCTGCTTCAAGACCGGATCTACCCTCCCCAACCCCGATCTGCCCCCCCCTCCTCGAGCTTAGATCCGGTGGGGATTTGTCTTCTTCCTCCACTCCAAGATTAAATTTCGTCATTGAAGCCGTGAGCTAGATCCCCTCTCGGCCGCCCGCGCCAACAGGCACATCCTATCCTATCTGGGATCTCATCGTGTTGATTTCTTGGAGAAATCGGTGTGGGGTTAGAGGATATGTGTGCGTAGGATTTGGGTTCTTTCAAAGTTGGAGCTTTTTTCTTGATGATTTCAAGCTCCCTGTGCTTGTGGGCGTTAATCTTGGGCAATTTAGCCTCTTTTCAACGCAGACGATTGTTATCTGGTTGCTAGCCATTTGATAGAACAAGGATAGGATGTGTTGGATGATAGGAATACAATTTCAGCGTCAGATTTTGAATCTGAATGTGTAAAAAAATTCCTTGCAAAATCTTAAAGATGAAAACCTTGTTAATGCGATGTTCATGTAATGTTGGATCTGAATTTGTGCATCTTAATTTTTCGCACGTTGGATATGAACCTGTAGTGGATCTATTGGTTTGTGCAATTTCTTGCATTTGAGCTCGTCATCAAATCTAGGCATGGATTGTATAGGACATGGATTGACATATGTGCCTAGGGCAAAGGGCATATTCGTCTTCTCCCATTGACTGAAATGGCTGATGTAAATACAAAATGCAAAAATGGCAAAAGATCAAATAAGAAAATCATACCGGAACAAATAATCAATGTAGTCCAAGATAAATACAAATAATAGAAGATGATTTAAATGTGCGGCAAAAGATCTAGTTTAGTCGTTTGCCTTGCGGGCGTCGTGGGAGTTATTGGGGGTGGGGGCGAGGGAACGTGGGAGCAGGAAGGAAGGAAGGAAGAAGATGCAGCCTGGAAGCCAGGACGAAGGTGACAAGCTACTGCTGCTGCCGGTGGTCCACTTCATTTTCAACAGCTAACAAAGCAGGTCGGTTCATGAGAAAAAGTGGTTTACGCGGTTGGACTTTGAACGTTTCTCGGCAGATTTGGACTTTTGGCTTGAGCTAAACCACGGATCTCGAAATAGGCTAATATACAAGGAATGGGTATCCTGTTAAATGGGTGACCGAACAAGTATCCATAACATTGAACTAAACATTCGAAAATAAACTTACTGGTTACTTTTTAATGTTATATCAGCGCGGCTATGCTCTGTTATTTTTTTCAATTTTTTGATTACAAGAAAGACGTGCGTGCACACACCATTATGTGTGCACACACACCACATGCACGCACACACGAGTGCATCCCTTGGTATATGCCTAGAAAGACGGAGGTCGAAGGTAAATCCTCAACCTCACAAAATTCTTACTAAAATAATGGTGGGTGGAGTCATGTACTCACAACTCCACCACTGCTCGTTACTTGCATATCTGGTTTGAAGGATCATTTATCAAATTATATTTTTGAAAAATGTGAATTACATTTAGACTTAAAGCATTTTTCTAGGTTGGACTAGACTCGAGCTAAGCCATCGAAAGTGCACTAGTTAGTTTAAATTTTAAATTTTGGTTGCTAAAATGTAAGCATGTTGATCAGATTTGCTAGGGCCTATCACTACTAGAAACTCCTATGTTCCCTACCGTTTTATTATTTCCCTAGTAGTGGAAATCTAAACCAAGGAAAGAACATATTGTAATACTCCAAATTTATTTAAGTGAGAAGAAATAATTTAGGGAGAAGAACTAATTAGAAAATGGATTTAACAAAAGTTTAGAGGGTGGTGTAATACTCCGAAACGTGTTAGAGAGAAAACAAAAAAATAGTTAAAAGGATTTTTCTGAAATTTCTTCAAAACCTAGGCCATAGGCTTTTGGCCCACAGCACCAAGGTCCAAAAGGGTGGAAACCCTAATTCTGCTACAGTACCAACCCGTGCTACAGTAGCCACCGTGGTGCTACAGTGCATCGCCCCCCTGCTGCTCCTCCTCTCCTAGGCGCCATCCTCCCACTATCGGCGAAGAACGCCCGGGTTGTTGGCCGGCCAAGAAGAAGAAGAAGGAAGGGGAGAAGAGAAGAAGAGAGATCACCAGCGGGAGCTCGTGATCTTCAGCTGCTCGTCGAGGGTAACATTCATTTTCCGTCGATTAGATGTTTAACTTGTTGTTTTAGCAATACCGATTGTGTAGATCCTTTTCTGTCCAGTAGATTGGACGGCGGTTTTGATGTCTTTAGAGGCAGATTCTGTGGTTTCCATCTCTTAGAGATAGCTAGGTTATGTCCTTAGCTTTTCGTGGCTGCCAAGAACGCCCAAATCCGATTAACGATCAGCGAGTTATGAATTTTTTAGTGTCGCTGTCCTGCTGATCTGTTAGCAACCAGACAGTTTGTAGAAAACTGGTTTAAGCCATTAGTTAAAGAAGAATTCAGAGGATCTCTATATAACGAAAAATGTAGGTAATTTCCATACCTTTCTAGAAAGCTAAAGAACGCAAGATTTGGACTCTCGTAGCAAAAGTTATGGTGATTTTAGTGTACTGTCTAGAGAACCCGACGTGAAAACTGATGTCTTTTAATTTGGCTTGGTAGGGGCATTAGATGGCCGAATCAGAAGGGACCCTCAACTAGGTTTAGTTGGGGAATTTAATTATCTTTCCATAAAGTTCTAGAACACCTTATTTGGACCTCTGTAGTGAAAGTTATTAATTTTAGAAGTCGACTGTCCATAGAGGGGACAGATCGATCGTTAGAAGTGGGTCGTTTGGAAGGCGCTTGAGAGTTTGGCTTTTTCGTTTGAGCTATTAAATATGTCTTGGGTCCCGTATGGTTGTCTTAGCTTGGTTCATAATTATGTTCAGGTGGGGGATTGGTCCCAAGGGCAGTGCCCTCTTCGCGTCTACCGTTTCCGCACGGTTAAGGCAAGTATCCTGTTTGTAGCACAAATATGATTGGTTGATGTGATTGCTTACGCTCACTCGTATTAGTCATACATGGATGATAGTGTGATGAATATGAATAGAATTTGGTGAATGCATGTTTATGGCTAAAGCTTTCCTAAGTATGTTGTTAATGCCTTACATGCTTTGTGAGATCTGAAGTTGTGGTATGTACTTGTTGATTCATATGTATGAAAGATAGGATCATAGTACATACGACATCGAAAGATATGAGACTTGGTCACGTGGTGACCAAGTATATCTGATTGAGGTCCCCGTCATGTAAATGACGGGCTTAGGTCCCTACATTCGTGGAATGTGGGCATTGAGGAGAGGTCCCCATCATGAAGATGATGGGCAATGGTCCCTATACTCATGGAGTATAGGCTCTTGGTCCCTGTGCCAGAGGGCACAAGCAAGGGTATACATCGACGGTTGTATACCCCGCATTACCGGTAAAATGCGAAAAGAGATAAAGATTAAAAGATGCATTGCATGTTCGTACTACATAAGCATGGGAGTTATATTTAGTGTAATGCTTCTTTTGACATGTTGATGCCATATCTGTGTGTTTAATGCTTCTTTTATAAATACTTGCTGAGTCATTAGACTCACCCTTGCTTTGTTGTGTTTTAGGTACCACAGGCAAGAACGGCATGCATGGGAGGGAGTAGTTTTGTTGGAATGCACTCACTACCTTTCATCCTAAAGAAAGAATAGCATTTGGTTCATACTCTATAAATAAGCAATCCGATTGAGATTCATTCATAGCTTTGGTTGAATGCTTTGGCTTGTTTGTAATAATGAGATTAGCGAATTTGGATTATGCTTATTATTGTTTTATCGGAATAGACTATCTTGCATGCTTGGATGAATTTGGATATTGAATTATTGTTTATGTTATATTTAATTGCTGAAACCTCGGTATAGTTAACTATACAAAGGAGGTTCTGCTAAAAAATTTGGTAAATGGTCTTAGTAGTATTGTTTAATTTTATTTTAGTAGCATTCCAGGCTCAATGTTGAGCTGGGGTGTTACACATATCCCTATGGTGAGATCAAAAAGCCGTAGGGAAAACATATGTTCCCTATAGTTTAATGCAATTCGTAGGGAAATCCGGAGGGGAGGGCCCGCATGGCCTCTGCCAGCATGGAGTGGGTGCTGAGGTGGAAATGTTCCCTACGGTGTGGCTGAAAAACCGTAGGGACATAAATTTCATTTGTCCTCCGAAAAAAAATTAGCTCATGATGAAAATTTCCCCCTCCTCCGAGGCTCCGCCCAAACTGGACTGCCTGCACACCTCAAAAATTCTGCTCTGCCGCCCCCAATCCTCCTTCACTTCGGAAAATCCCGCCGCCCCCAATCCTCCCGCTCCCAAATCCTCCCGCCGCCTCTAACGCCTTGCCTTCCAAATCCTCCTTGGCAGTCGCTGCTCCCGCCGCCAAAATGCCGCCCCCAAAATCCCACGCCTTCACCCCCAAACCCTCCCGCCGCCGTCGGTCACTCTCCTCCGTGAAACCTCCACCCCCCAAATCCTCCTCTACATCCCCAAATCCCCTCCTCTCTACCCCCAAATCCTCCACTTCGCTAGATCCGACCGCGTCGTCGTGCTCCCCTGCCTCCCCGCCGCCTCCTCCTCCACCACCACCGCCACCTCCACCTCCTCCTCCGCCCCATCCTCATCTTCGTCCCACTGGTCGCAAGATGCTCATCCACCACGCCCGCCACAAGGCTGGGTCGGCGACGTCGACGACGCCCTTGCGTTTCTCCGCCGCGCTCCTCGACCACCGCCTCCTTGACCACCGCCTCGTCGACCACCGCCTCCACCCCATCCTCGTCTTCGTCCTACCGGTCGCGCATCCTCATCCTCCGCGCCCACCGCGCGCTCGAGGCCAGCGACGTCGACAACGCCCTCGCGTGTTCTAGAGTCTCTTGCGTGTTCCGAAAAAAATTGCAATGTGGTTGCTGAAGTTTTGGAGATTTTGACTTGTTCTTGTTCTATTTTGCATGAAACACTTATGCAGAATCATTGCACCGTCAGAAGAGCAATGCAGATTTGAGATCTAGGTAATATACTTGTTGGTTTAGTTATCAAATGTGAGATGAACAATATTCTATTTTCCGTATTGTTTATCCATCCTTTATTTTCTTCAGAGGCTTTGACGTTGCTAGCAATGCTCCTTCACTTCGGAAAAATGCTTCTGTGTCATCTGATATGAGTGATCTTGCCTCACAATGTTCTGTGCATTCAGTTGGACTTGTTTGTTCATTTCTTTTTGTTGTTGTCAGCCATTTTGATGTCGCACATGTGTAGATTTTAGTGTAGACACTCAGATATCGCTTACTAATCTCCACCACTTTGGATCAAGTGGCATCCGCTTTTTCCCGTAAAATCATGTAAATGTGTCTATATTAGTTCATTGAAACGAAGTCTTGACATATAAATGGCCTCTCTGTGTTTTTGTTTTTTTTTTTAAAAAAAATGCTTCTACGCTAGACAAATCGTTCTTCTTTTTATATGTTAAAGAGTACAACTAGAGAATCATATGGTGCGGAAGTTTCTTTCTTTTTTACTTTTTCTGTTCACGCAATTTCAGTTAGAGTTCGAAACTAAATTTTGATAGAGCTATCTTGTACCATTAGGGTATAAGTATTTACAAAATGAAAAGATTATCCAGAGGCAATAGTCTCCACCTACACCTAATATTGAAGTACTCTTCTAAATAGCAAAACCAAAGAAGAAGACACTTGATCTTTCTAACTATTATTCTATCTCGACATCGCTTTTACAGGTCATTTTCTTCTTATCCTTGGATCATCTCTGTGACATTTACTGATAAAAGGGTGATCTGAAGGGGATCGAAGTCTAGTAAGTTACCAAGGACAGAACCTCTATGTACACCAATAGCATCCGCAAGTAAGTTTGCATGTCATGCATTTTTTTTGCAAGTCTGCAATCATCATATTTTATTTGTATTGTGGCTGGGTTTCTATGAAATATCTAAACAAGCATTCTTTCGGATTGCAGTTTGTCTTTTCTTAATAGGAGTAAATAGATTTTAGTTTGTTGCTGCAACATTAAACATGTCGGTAGAAGACCGTGGTTGGATGTACAATGGATGGAATGATAATGGCTGTCATTCCCAAGAGTGGGTGTGCAACACAAATGCTTTCTTGGATTATGCTTTTGATAGAGTTTCTAATGCTGAAAAATTTGGAGTAGTATGTCCTTGTTCAGTTTGTCGCAATAGAATTAGACGGAAGAAAAACACAATGAGCATGCATCTTTGTCAAAGAGGATTTATGCCTAGTTACACCAGATGGACCGAGCATGGTGAGCATCCTATTAGGTCATTTACATTAGAAGAGACTTATAACACTGCTGACCGCTTAGATGACATGCTAGACAACTTGGGTGATGCTTGTCATATGGATAGTGCAGAGGATGAACCAACAGTAGATGCTAAGGAATTCTATGCCATGTTGTCTGCTTCACAAGAGCTGCTCCACAATTTCACTCAAGTCTCCCGTCTAACAAAGATCCACACGATTGATGGGAATTAAATCACAACACAATTTATTTGTGGAATGTATGGATAATTTACTTACGCTTCTTGGTGATGTATTGCCACAGGTCACAAAATGCCATCCAACTTGTATGAGTGTAAGAGACGCTAAGTGGTCTAAAAATGCCATATCACAAGATAGATATCTGCATAAATAATTGCATGATATACTACAAAGAGGATAAACACAAAGAAAAATATGACTTTTGTCAGGAAAGTCGTTATGTAGCTATTGAAGAGGAAAACCTAAGAAGGAAACGAAAACCAATACCACGCAAAGTTATCGTTATCTCCCATTTATACCAAGGTTGCAACGAATGTATATGGAGCCGAAAACGCAAAGCATATGTGGTATCACAAGGAGGGTACCGTGCTAATCCAAGAATTATGGTGCACCCATCCGATGGCCAAGCATGGAAAGAATTCAACACAAACTTCCCAAATTTTGCAATGGATGCAAGGAACGACGTGTCACAAGAGCTACCGATGGCTTCAACCCATTTGACTTTGGGGCATCACAATATTCTTGTTGGCCGGTTTTTGTCATTCCTGTGAACTTACCCCCTGCTCTTTGCATGAAAGATGAGAATATCTTTCTTAGTTTAGTGATCCCTGGACCGAAGCATCTGGTAAGAACATGAATGTGTTCATGCGACCCTTAGTTGATGAGTTCAAGCAAGCATGGCAAGGAGTACTCACTTATGATAGTTCCCTAAAGCAAAATTTCAATATGAGGGTGGCCTACCATAATTCAATCCATGACGCACCTGCATTGGGCATGTTCTCTGGATGGTCCACTCATGGTGGCCTGGGTTGTCCAGAATGTATGGCAAATGTTGATACTACTTGGCTTCCTAACGGGCACAAGTATAGTTGGTTTGATTGTCATCGAAGATTTCTGCCACCTAACCACACATTTAGGGATCAGAAGAATGCATTTAGAAAGGGGACAGTAGTGCATGACTGTCCTCCACGTCGATTAACAGGAGAAGAGGTGCAAGCGTACATGAATAATGTCTTAGCAACGTCTTTTGATGGTTATGGTACAACACACAATTGGACTCACATTCCAATATGGTGGGAGTTGCCATATTTCTCAAAGATTTTGCTCCGACATAACATTGATGTTATGCACAATGAAAAAAATGTAGCAGAAGCTATTTGGAATACATGTCTTGACATTAGTGACAAGACGAAGGATAACGCCAAGGCTTGCCTTGACCAAGCTTTGATGTGTAGTAGAAGTCACCTCAACCATGTTGAAAAGCCTAACAATAGGTGGGAGAAGCCTAGAGCACCTTATTGCTTGACAAGAGCCCAAAAAGGGATGTTATGAAGTGGTTTATGGAGATCAAATTTCCAAATGGGTATGCAAAGAAACCTAAGGCGAGGGGTCAACATGGAACAATTGAAGATACATGGTCTCAAGAGCCATGACTACCATATTTTCTTGGAGCCAGTGCGCCAAATGATGATCCGAGGATTTGTCAACAAGGATGTGTGGGAGGCATTAGTGAGCTAAGTTATTTTTATAGAATGCTTTGTACGAAAGAGATCAATCCTATTCAGATGCTTCAATTGGAACAAAATATACCAATCATAATTTGCAAGTTGGAGAAACTCTTCCCGCCGGGTTTCTTCAATTCAATGGAACATCTAATGATACACCTCCCATATCAAGCAAGGGTAGGAGGACCCGTAAAGTATCGTTGGATGTATACAATTGAGAGGTACATAAAATTCCTTGTTCTTTAAACAATTGATAGGTACATACAATTGAACTAATACCTCCCTTTATGTAGGTTCATAAAAAATCAAGCAAAAAGTTCGCAACAAGTCTCGTGGTCGAAGGATCAATAGTAGAGGCCTATCTTGTAGAGGAGATTTCACACTTCACATCATTATACTTGCTCGATCTCATAGCTAGCTCACGCGAACCGTCCGCATCGCTATGCTCAACATGGCCTGCATGTGAGAGTAGCCTTTCCTTGTTCCAAGTGCGAGGGTGGAAGACTGGCAAAGGGATGTCTAGGACTCTAACATTTGAAGAGTGCAAGACAACAATGATTTATATATACACAAATATGAGTGAAATGGATGACTTTGTTGAGTAAGTAATCTAAATACACAAACTCAATATGAAAACTTTCATAATGCACATGTTTTAATTATGTCATTGCTAAAAACTACAGCAAATTTGAACATGAAAAATGGAGGCGTTCGAGACCACCAAATCAAAAAGAGTTAGACAATCTAAGGAGGAATGGAGGTGGTCATGGCTATCCCAACCTACTAGATTGGTTCAAAATATTGGTAATCCCTCGCTAGATATTTAGATCTAGTTAACTTTTGAACATTCTACTTTACTTATAATTTAATTGTAGATTGCAACATTGCAGTGCTCCAAGGATGCAAGCATACATAATGAATTGCGTCGCTTATCACGTGGATGTGGCTTCAAGGTCAAGTCTTATGACATTTATGAAGTCAACTGCACAGATTTCGGTCTAAAAGTATGAAAATTCCAAAGGAATCTAACTACGGTTAACACAGGGTGGTTGCTATTGGGATTGATGATTCTACTGAGTAATGAGCTTGAGTACTATGGGATTATCGAAGACATTATTGAATTAAAGTTTGATGGTGATGAAAACTTTAGCCTTGTTTTGTTTGATCGCCATTGGTTTCACCTCGTTGATGGGGTACGACGTTTAGAAAAATTTGGATTAGTCGAGGTTGCACATGCTTCATGTAATCCATCAAATGAGCCTTTTGTGCTTGCTAGCCAAGTAACGCAAGTTTATTATATTCCATATGCGTGCAACTCGATATGAGTCTTAATGCATGGTGGGTTGCATACAAGGTAAAGCCCTTGAAGCTTGCCTATTCCCTTAATGGATGATTACAACATCAAGACCCACCATATGTAGACGTCTTCCAAGAAGACGGTATAGTGGGTGAATTCGTTGTAGACATTGGTGAAGGTCTAGATAATATTACAATTAGTGGTTCAGATGAGGTAGTTGACCCACGTGAACTATCAATGCTAAACAACCCACATAATCTGGTAAGTGGAGAGAATGAACTACTAGTTGAAGAAGAAAGTGAAAATGATACAGAGTCATGTCTCAAATCAACAACGAGCACTACCAAGAAGATATTGAGGATTTCTAAGCCTATATACTATTGGTACATTCTCGCTATCATTGATTTCTTATGCACAATTTTGTTCGACTCGAAATGCATAATTATTCATTTTGGTACTTCATTGTCATTGATTTCTTATGCACAATCTTCTCAAATTTGCAGGATGACACTTTCACGCATAAGAAAATGTCGTACTCAAACTTCTAGCGCTTCCGCAGAGAGAACTCAACCGCAAGTGAGAACAGTGGTCATTGATCCGGATGGAGTGGAGGAAGCGGTAGAGATTCACTTACGAGGTTGTTCACAACTTCCACCGTTATTCCCAATGAGGAAGATCGTCCATTGATTCGCCGAAGGGAAAAACGTGAGTTTATAATCCTCAACGACACTTTTCTCGACGTGTTTAAATTGCATATTATTGTTTTGGTTCAAGGCACCGGCGTGAAATACCAAGACTAGGGAAAGAAAGGAGGCCACTAGTGTCTTAACATGTCTCTTGAAAACTTACCATCTGGTATAGTTCAATTTAGAGGCAAGTCGATGGTGGCGACAACATGGAAGCATTACAAAGTAGATCGACACATCTGGCGATCAAAAGCCACTGACGTTGAAGAAGGTTTTTGGGTAATTAAAAATATGTTGTTTTATTTGCTTCTACAACTATAAATAGCTTCTACTTTCCTCCCTAATGATATCAAGTTGCACTGAATTTGGTACTTTACCTTTCTCTAGCTAAGGTTCAAATATGAATCTGAGCATGAATATGCTACAAAACGACATGTTGGTGAGTCTCGCAACCACTCCTCTGAGGCCTTAAGTACTATGCTCGAATTCGTGCCATTTTGGATCATTTTCGGGTTGTCGAAGGAGTACAAATTTGTGACAAGGTGGTGGGCTACGATATTTGTCAAAGGCTGAATACATGGCACAACAACCTAGCTGGTGTGATGCCACAACTTGGAATGCTATGACTGATGAATGGTGCCATCCAGATTGGAAGAAAAAGTCTGAGACGAATCAAGCCAATCGCTACAACAGTAGATACAAACCTCACAAAGGAGGGTCCAACTCTATTGCTACGATATGCCAAAAGCTGGTGACTTACTAAACTTTTGTTTATTATGTAATGGATTCCTTGTGCATGCATTTCAATTGATATCCTTTTTATGTAGTCCGAAAAAGAAGGGCGAGAAGTATCTCCAATTGAGGCATGGGTGTATACGCATAGAGGTTCAAATCCTCAGGATCCTAATTTGCTCAACACTCAAGAAGCCTTTGCCGCCTGGTAATTTTATGTTATTTCTTAGTTTTTGAACTTATGTTGCAATATTTGTTACACATCTTAACTTATTGGACAGGAGCGGTATAAAACGAAGGCTATGGAGTTAAATGGACCGAATTTGATTGGTTGCACTCTCCGTGGATGCAAGAGCTCTTTATGCTCGCTCTTGTGGTAGACCACATGGTAAATGGGCTATATTCAATGGGATGGTTGATGATAGAGAGGCCATGGCCGAGGTGAAGAGCAAGTGCATCCTCAAGAACAAAAAGCATCAACGCCGAGAACGAGAGGAATATGAAAGAAGGCAATCTACTCGGGATGCTCGTGTAGCAAAGGAATATGCACAGCAAATGTTAGAGTGGAGTAGAAGTGTGCACAACTACAACAGCAGCATGCAGAGATTTATGGAGGTGCAAACTATTATATAGCATTTTTTTCTTTGGATAATAGTCATTGAGCTATTTTTAACTTCGAGCATTATATCTTTTAATTGTAGAATGTGGCTCAGCATACTGGAATGCCATGTACTGCAATTCCGCTACCTCCGCCGCCACCGCCGCCGCCTCCTACATTTGGAATTTCTGCCTCTCCAAACCCATCTCCTCAAAATGTATGTATGATGATCTGTAGTGCCCATGTCCATCTTAACATTATCTCATAAATAAGCTTTTGCTTGGAGGTATGGAACGCTCCAAGTAGCTCCTCCAGCTGATTGACTTGTAGCTTTTGCTTGGAGGTATCGAACGTTCCAAGTAGCTCCTCCAGCTGATTGACTTGTAGCTGTAGGTAAACAACAATGAGTATACATTTTGCATATGGATTTTGGCAAAATCAGAGATGTAAAGTTTTTTTCATATGGTCCCTATCTAGTAAAATGGTGCAGTCCTATCAACCCTTTTCGCGGATATATGTCGCTTCTCGTTTTTTATAGTGCGGAGCCACTCCACGCCCATTCCCAGCATTTGCCTGCAACCATGCAACTTCTTTAGTATCTTGCATCTCGGGTACTTAGTTGGTACTTAGTTAGATACATGTGAAGAGCAATACATATAGGAAATTGTCCTCAGATTATGTTGTATTGACATGGTTACACTTATGTGCTAATGGTTGTTGAAAACATGGAATTCCATTGGAAAGCTAGCTCCAACCTGTCCCTAAATCTAGAAGCTTGGCTAATAGATCAGAAGCGTTGCATATGGCATGAAACCTGACAGTAAATGTACATGTGAATATTGTAATGGTCTCAAGTGGCATAATTGTTAAATGGTCTTGATTTGCTGAGATATATGAATGTGATGAGTACTAGTATTGAACAGCTCATCATCTTAATGTAGCATTCCTTCGATAACAGCTTTCAATCAGCTTGGTTTACTTTCGCTTTGAATCGCATGTGTCATCGATCCAAATGTAGGCTATTTTGCGAGAGACAAGCACTTGTCGCACTTCCCTTGAAGTAGTTGGTTTGTGGTTGTTTTGGTAGTTAAAGAACCATGTGGTTCTTCTCCATGTGGTTTGGTTCTTGTTGCTAGTTGCTCTCAATATTAATTTTGGTTTACCCTGATTTGTGCCCTTTGTATTGGTTATTTTAGTATGAGACATTGTGTACAGATGTACAGTTTTACATGGATAGTATCAGACTTTGGTTCAAAGTCACTTCTGATTGAAATGGATTTATGCCCATTTTGTAGTTTCATAGCATCACAACCATGTCAATACTACCCTGTTCTATTCCAGTTTAACTCCATGTAGGCTGATGATGTTTTTTACATGATGCTTTCTATTTTTCAGAAAAGTTGTAAGCTTTGATATGCTCTTTATTTTCTTGATACATGATATGGTACAAGAATCATGGCTAAAATGCTAGAGATCGATTCTTATTAAAAATCAAGATAACAGCATATTTTAAAGCACATGTTATGTAATCAACTCTGCCACTGCGCCTCTAGCATAGTATTTTCTCTTGTTATGTTGCACATTGCCTTATTCTTGCCCTTTTCTTCCTGATCCTCTCTCGGTGCAAGTATCTTCAGAGGAGTAAAAGTTCATACCGTGCCAATTCTCTTTTTGCACTTTTGCTCCGGTCATGTTGGCTGTTGCAATGTATAATTAGTGAGCATTATTTACAGACTTACAGTGTAGTGTATGAGGTCGTTGTTCTTCAGAGAGAGAAGACCCCTTCTGGTTAATTCTTGGAAGACGATCTGAATCTAGACATGTTTTGGCTACATACTTCATGCAATTTGATATTATGATATATACTACTAGTACATAGGAATGCTTGCACCGAAATGCAAAAGAAATGAAATAAGGTCACAACTATATATTCAGTCCATGGAACTGTGTAGCTCTCACACGATCTGAAAGAATGTATGACTGTATAGGAGATGATCTACACCCAATTTGATTAGAGAGGAGAAGTTTGCAAACACTGGTCCAGTATATGTAGACAATAACTCCACTAATTAGACCATCTTATTGGACTATCAAGAAATTAATAAAGTGGATCACACATCCACATCCATCCCATTAATGAGAAAATACTATGCCTATTATTTCTCTGTTTTTTTAATTCTATATTCAAATTCTTGTCTTGCACAGGCACATACCATTAGTTCAGCTACCGGAGAAGAGAATCCCGATGAAACATTGAGTAGAATTGCTCAAGGAATGTTTGGAGGCTATGTCAACGCATCTGGTAGTGCTGGTGGGAGTTATTCCCCTGATTTGGATGGTGGTCTTACCCCATTTTGATGTCAGCCACATTAGAAGAGTTTATGGAAATATTTCAACTAGATGGATATATGAACTTTGATGCAAGTGGTGAATGTACCTCATTTTGTTGGATAACCTTTATGTCACATTTTCATGTTAGCATGCTACAAACCTTTTAGGAGGAATAGCTATATTTGTACTGAATTTTGTATTTGTGACAATATTAGCAATATCTTTATGATATGTGGCTTGGTGGTGTTTTGACTGATATTGTTCGTGTGGCGATGTTTTGAGTTGTATTATTCATGTGGTAAAATATTTAAATGTTGCTAGAGAATGTTTAGACCTTGTGCTTTATATGGTGCTATAAAATACTCAAATTCAGTAGGAAATCATTTTTATAGGGGCTGTAAAAAATATTATATATACAAGTTCCCTACGGTGAAGTGAAGTCAAAAAACCGTAGGGAAACATGTCTAAGTTCCCTACGGTGAAACCAAGCCCAAAAACGTAGGGAAACAATGGTTACACGCTGGACACCATGCCATGTCAGCTAGTTTCCCTACGGTCTTAAACCCTAGGGAACATATATTCCCCTACGGGTTTTTTAGGAAAACGCAGGGCACTTTCTTGTTCCCCGCGTTCTTTTCCCATGGAATTGTTCCCTACGAAACACACTAGGGAAAAGTGTTCCCTACTGTTTTTAGAGCGTTCCCAAGTAAAATCAGCCCTAGGGAATACCGTGGTTTCTAGTAGTGTATTTGGTTGCTTGCCATATGTTGCCATAATTTTATGCCAAAAGTGTGGCAAGTCATAATTTTGTGGAATCATTGGGCACAAGTTTGGCAATTTGTGGCAAAAAAAGGGTGTCAACAATATGTGGGGTATAGAAGCAAGAAAGTGTGGCACGCCACAAGTTTCCTGAAGAGCCGATCGCTAGCCTAACAAAGTCAAAGCCGCTAACTCAAGTGTAGCAATATGTGGCATCAGATCAAATAGACCCTTAGTTTATAGCTAAAATTGGGAAAATTTTGTTCGTGATTTATGCTCCAATTCATTTTAGCATAAATTTGTATGGCTAATTTTGGAAGAAAAAAACAAACAACCTTGAAAGTCATTTAGCTCATTAGGTATATCAGATAATTAGTGTTTTTAAGGCAACATGGTCCCAAGGGACCTAAACTCCATTAACATTGAACCACAGAGAGTGGAGTTTTTGGCTAATTTGGCATTATATCTCGTCAAAATTGCAAATCTAGCCCACTTCCGAGTGAAATGCTAAAAATGTCACCGCGGACATGCAGGCAGGTGACATGTGTCACATGTCATGCCGCCATCGTCCTGCACCCAGCCTGCCATGCCCCTAGGCCACTGTCGCGCTCCCAGGCCCTTGCAGGCGCCGGTTGATGTGATGTGCCATCCCCTCGCTTGGTGCTCTCTGGGTGAAAAATCGTTTTTTTTTTGCACGCAAAAGGAGTGTTTCATGGCTATCCTTCTAGCGGTGGCGTCATGAAATCGAAGTACGGTTTTCCCTATGTTCCTATTGACTTTAGTACTAATTATCATAGTACTACTATTATTATCTAGGTTTTTTTTGTCTGATTTGATGACTCGATTCGTGGGCTCGTTTTATGTGTTTGCCCAGGTCCAAGTGCAACAGGCGCTACACGTTCGCCAACATGACAACGACGGCGCATCAGCTCCACGCCTTCCTCTAGATCGTGCATGCGTTCATCGGGGTACATATGTTGCTGCCATCTTTGCAACTCCCCCGTAGCTCGGGCTCGTTGATGTTTGCATCGTGTGTTCTAAATGCTAATTAATTAGCATTCGCTGCTTGGAATTCGTATGGGTTTGATGCCTTCGTGGAGCACTTCTCTAGTTCTCTTCGAGCTGCCGCGAGACGGCGTCCAGTAGACGGAGGAGCACATGGTCGATCACCTAGCCCGCCCCTGCTGATCAGATCAAACTTTCATTGCCGCATGCCGACCAAGATGTTTATCTATCTTTCATTCTATATGTTATTGCTATCGATGGATAGAACGGGAGATAGATTCAGGTTGGCTTGATTCCCGATCATTTGTGTGTGTTTTGGTTATTCAAGCAGGCGTCGTTGAAGCTTGATATGTCATTTATGTTGTATAATATAATATATGTGGCACGTCACATTGACTGCCACCTACAAGGGCCTAGGGGCGCGGCAGGCCAGGTGCAGAACGACGAGGGCATGGCAGACGGATGCCACGAAACATTGCCAAAATAGCCAAAAACTCCAAAGAGAAGGGGACCACTTTTACAAAGGAACCCAAAAATGAGTATCACGAGGAAGAAACCGCGAAATGAAATAAGTACAATGGAGGTGAAGGTTATGAATTTTTGACAATATTAGCCCCCCAAGACCACCACAATTCCAAATGTAGCCCCCTTATCACCGAAATTCCATTTCTGGCCCTCTTGGTCCACTTTGTGCCCGTGTCCTCAGATGAGTGAAGCTCTTGCCAGGCTCTCTCAAGAAGAAGTCAGTCAAGCCACCACACCAATTAGCAGGCCTGCATCAGAGCGCTTTTTTTCAAAAATCCATATAAGTATATTTTTGGAGAAATTTCTAAACATAGAAAATAAGCTCAAAAAATATGATTTGTTTTGTGGATCCTCCCAAGCAAGTGTACTTACTTGTGTAATTTTTTCAAAATTTTATATGTTCTTTTTTTTTCTCAAAAATTCATTTAAATATACTATTTGTAGGAATTTTCTAATATAGAAAATGAGCTCCAAACATTATGAATTTTTTTCAAGCTCCTTACACAAAGGACTTGATGGTGTAATGTTTTCATAATTTTATATGTTCTGAAATTACCTCGACAAATTAAGGGTTTAGGTCTCGAAAATTAAGACGAAAGGTTTCGAAAATTAGGGTTTCATGATTTCATGTGACTTGGAATGTGGGAAGTTTAGTACCACATGACTACTCTAGGTAAAAGGCACTCCCTCCTCCGCACATCTGTCGCCCCGTCGCTGTTGTCCCCCCTTGTCCGTAGTGCTCGCTTTTATGGCATGTCGAATCTCTGGACCCGACTCCCGATTGATTCGCTCGCGCGCCTCCACTGGCAAGGGTGTTGTGTGATACTTCGCGGTGCCACACCGGTGTTAAACCAAACATATTAGAAACCCTTCCCGCAAACATGTCTGGTCCATTTAAATACATATGAATTGTCGTAGCATAAAAAGGCTAGACTGTGGGTATAGAGTACCCTCCGTACCCTTTGTCTTGGGAGAAGGACCGGAGGGAGAAGCCAAAGGCAACTGTGTGTTTGTATTGCTCATGTGTGTATGAAAAATGAGATCCTCCCCTTTACATGCCCATGGGGATTTACTTATAGGAGGGCAAGAAGGGACATTTACCTTCTTGCCTCCATAAGCGAGAGAGAGAAAGGGGGTAATTTAGGTACATTTGCCTAAATACGCTGTACACACTAACTCTACATATGTACAATATCCCTAACAGCACACCGATATTCCTGACGACCCACTACAACAAAATAGTCTACTAGAGACGTTTTTATTTAGACGCTTTTATTACGCCCAGACACCTCGTAATCGATAGCTTATAAAGACGTTTCTTAAGACGTTTTAGTATACGTCCCAATATATAGGGCCCAACTCATTTAGCTGAACCTAACCCCACTAAACACAGCAGTTAGCCCAAATCACGTCGTCCTGTTTGTTCCCCGCAGCCTCTTCCAGACTTCCAACCATCTCGCCGCCGCCAAAAATAAGGTTCTAAAAGTGGAGCTAGGCGCCGACTACGCGGGCGGCGGAGTTGCGCCGAGCGCGCTTTGCCCAAGGCGATGAACTAGGCGGAAGACCCACCTTGACCGGCGAGGCGGTCCAAGCCGCTGGTGGCGGACGAGGCGGCGTGAGGTGGGTGTCGAGGCAGCTAAGAGTGCGGTTCTGCGCCAACGCCCGACCCCATCCAATCCACAACAGCACGCTAGGTTCGGACTTCGCCTCCCGCGACGCTCCTCCTCCGCCGCCGATTCAACCTCGCCGCCGAATCGACCTCGCCCCACCATCTCCCCGCCAAATCGACCTCGCCATCTCTCCGCCAATCGAGCTCACCTCGCCATCTACGCCACCGAATCGAGGTACGTCGCCTTCGCCTCCCGCCGACCTCCCTCTCTCTCCTCCCGCCTTCCCTCTATGCTCCCTCTGCGTCGCCGACCTCAAGGAACTAAAGGGCAAATGGTGTTCGACTTTTTCCCCAAAGGATAGTTTATACCTTGCTATTTGCAAAGTTGATTACAAGGCATCGAATGCATCTTATTATTACTTGTTCAATCGCTTGCATGGCTGAAAATTTCAGCATTGTCGCTACCCATGTGATTAGCATCCGCATCTTCACTAATTTCGCCATAAGCATTGGCGAGTAGTTTGAATGATCAACCTCTTTTTGGACTAATGAGTTGAGTAGAAATATCATCTTTATAGTTTTTCCAAATGATCAATCATACTAAGATTTGTTCACATTTTGTTCATCCCATTGCACTTGTAAAAGTAATGGAGATGGTGCTAGCTTGGCAAAGGAGGATTTGGATTGGGATGCATTGACAATCAAGGAACATGTCAGAAATTGAGAAACGATACTACGCCTTACATCAGACCGATCCCGCCACAAAGAGGATACTTTGCTAATTGCCTTGTAAATTGTAGGCCGAAAAACATATTGTTGATGGAAAATTAGCTCTAGCCGTCTGTTAACTCTTGATGTCAAGTTTTTCTTGTATTAGTTTTCTCGATCACACCTTTTGCGTAAGACCGTAAGATGTCTTGGAGAAGGCTCTTCACATGGTTGAAACATCTCAAAAGAATTATCTCTACAAATGTGATCAACTCAAGTCTATTAGGCAAGATCTTCTGCTCGTGAGGATTCGTAATGAGCCGATTGTCAAGGTAATCCTTGGTAACTTCCTATCGTGGTATACTGCATTATAATAGTTAATAGTTTGATGTATCATACTATTTATTTTATTTATCTCTTGTTGTGAGTCTTTTGATTGACCACTAAATAGCTGAATTTTATCAGTTGTAATGTTTGTTCACGCTTAAGTCAATTCATCCCGAATTTTATCGGTTGTGTTTCATCATCTTATCATGACAGGCTTCACTTTAAAATGCTATACACATGAATACCAACATAAACAAGTTAAATTAGATGCACAATTTACGTATTACTGGGATATATATAAATTCTACAATTACAGATTGCTAGTATTTACCAGATGGTCAATAACTTTGTCCCATTATTAGAGAAAAGAGCAAGGTCAAATTTGGAATAATTGGATTCATAGTATGTGAACCATTCGCCAAAGCTAGACCAATCGAGAACACTATTACTTCATTCAACTTTAACTTGAGAATTATGTCACAATGTTCAAAGACAAACCATTCCTCATGCTACTACCTCCTCCATGGATGCCGCCTCGCTTATATTGATGCTTTTTCTCGACTAGGTGATGTAGCTTTGCATATATAATCGAGCGCTTAGTGTCTATGCTTGCTCAATCATATAAGTGGAGCAACCGTTTTTCCTTTTGGTGTGTATGGAGAAAATTCTCGATGCCTATTGTGTTACATTGAAGAAACCTCCCGCTAACTAATCTAAATAGGTGCATAGTCTTTTCTTTTTCATTGTAATAACCCTACTTTTTACTTGATCGCTTCATTAGTGACACAGCCCTCCGAAAACTCAAGTCGTTAGTTGTGCAGATTTGACTTGGTTATGTTATAATACCCCGAATGTTGTTGTGATGCGCCTATACTACGATGATAGAAGTCTTGATTCGGTAAAATGCCCGAACAAAGATGCATTGCTTGCGTAATCAAAGAGGTCGGTGTTGTCGTGGTTCATTTTTCTTTTCTTTTTCAACTTTACGATTTGGTATTGTCTAGAACTTTTCAAAACCGTGAAAAGAAAATACCGCACTCAGATAGTATTTCATTTGCCTTCTATGCAAGACATTGTCAGAAGAATTTTGCACGCCTGCATCGAACAACGATGCATGCATTCTTTCGAGTGAGGCCAGATTGTGTGGTAATCGTCGTGGTTGCAATCTTGCTAGTTTGTACAAGTGGATTGCCATATGATTTGAGAGCTTTGCTGCGTTAGAGATAGATTTTTTTTATAATAGGTTTGCACCCTATTTCCATTAAAAGGAAACATAGTTACAAAAAGTTAACAAGGACATCATATATAAAGTTAGGTCGCTAAGAGACAGATTTTAGATTAGCAATGACTATCTTTCATGAGAATGGAGCAAAGATAAAAGTTGCATCTGACGACACACGTGGTATTGAAATATGTCATGCAAGACTTTGAACTGAAAACTAAATTATAATGATCTGTCGCGTCACTCTGCAGGCAAGAGGTGTTGCAATTGGATAATGAAATCGTTTTCAATGAGGCTATCATCGAGGAAAGGGAGCAGTCCATTCAAGACATCCAACAGCAGATTGGTGAAGTTAATGAAGTGTTTAAGGATCTTGTTACACTCGTGCATGCCCAAGGAGTTATAATTGGCAAGTTTTACATAGCCCTGTAATTTGGTTTCCTATTTAACGTGCACGTCGGATTGAGAAGACCAGTGTTCCGGCTCTTGCTGTGCATGGAAGGTTAGCACACATACAGTAGTACCTTTTGAGTTATGGTAGATAACTATACTCACTCTCACTCTTTCTTTAAAAATGCACAATTTACCATCCATATGTTTCCAATTGTTCACATGTTTAAATGCCCGTGTTTAAGAAAACATTATATTCATATGCAAAACCATTTGGTCCATTCTATTTAGGGAAAATTGGCTACATGGCACTGCAATTTGTCATCCTTCGCCAACAGACATCTAAAAAACATGGTTACGTCAAAACATATCAGTAAAAACGTAATTTATGAACTCTTAACATAAATTGGTCCACCTTGATCCACTACTATGTATGCTATAGACTTTTGCCATATAGATACTAACATCGTGGTTGGAACTTTGGATTGATAATTTGATATTAATGATATGATGTTTGCTGATTTAGGTTCTTGCAATTGCAAAGAAAGCACCTTGAAATGACTAAAGACGGGAGAAATGGAACTTGATATTCAAAATTGAGGTCTTTATAAATTCTAGCATCCTCTAGAGCTAAAAAGATTCCATCATTGTTCTCCGTGAGCACAAAGGCATTGTTACCTTGGTCCGAGGAGTCAAGGTCGCCAATGATGTAGGATTTGTAGGAAATTTTTTTTGTGTATACACCTTTGTATGTGGATGCTAGATTCAGTTGTTAACTCGATTCACCAATAGCGGGTGTCTATATTTTTTCTTGTTTTTTTATATATCGACAATGTAATTCTACATTTGAAATGGCTTTATCAAAGATATGAAATTTCTTATGAAAATATGTGATATTATTTCCTCTCAATCATTGTAGTTGAACTAGTGATAAAATATTTCTCGAATAAAATAAAATGGACGTCTCTAGCTCAATCTAAATACGTCTATGAATGCGTACCAATGTTTCTTGGCACGCAATAAAGCGTCACTAGGGAGAGTAGAGACGATATGGAAATACAAATATGAAAGCGCCTCTAAGCTTGTAGAGACGCAATCTAAACGACTCATATCATCAGAGACGCCGCTTAACAATACGCTCTCACGATCTTTGACACGCAAGATGTGAGGAGGCGCCCGAGACGCTTTACAAAACGACTCTATGACGCTATAGAGATGATTAAAAACGTCTTTAACCCATAAAATAGACGTCTCTATAGGGCTTTTGTGTTGTAGTGACCTTGGGGTGCGGTGCACCCCTTAGTGCCCGGCTACGACAACTCCCTCGTCTGCGTGGTCCGAAGCCGCGAGGACAGGTCCCGTGGTCCCGAAGGGCGAGCGGACGCAATCCTGTCGCCCCTGGCCCCTCAGGAGTCGGGATACCCTGAGAGACGTAAGTGAACCGACGAAGGGGCTCCGAAGCAGGCCGAAGGAGGAGCGCCGAGGGTGCTTCGGAGGCGGCCAGTGGCGAGGCGCCGAGGGTGAGCCGGAGGAAGATCCATGTCGAGGCCACCCCTGCCGAGGCTGACCTCAAGGCAAAGTGAGAGTAGCGACGGAGCCCGTGGGGGCGAAGTCGACGCGGAGCCACCACGCCGAGGCATGGCCCTCGAGGCGGGCGGCACGTTAGGGCCGTCCCGCCGAGGCGATAGCCTCGTGGCGGGCGGTAAGCAGCAGCGGAGCCCGTGGGGGCGAAGTCGACGCGGAGCCACCACCCCAAGGCATGGCCCTCGAGGCGGGTGGCACATCAGGGCCACCCCGCCGAGTTGATAGCCTCGAGGAGGCGGTGAGCAAAGATGGCGAGCTGTGAGGGCGGTCAACAGCGAGCCGCCACGCCAAGGCATGGCCCTTGAGATGGGCGGCGATTCGGCTCGCTGCCGAGGCGATAGCCTCGAGGCGGCGCGTGAAAGGTGCATGAGCCCGGGGCGGGTCAACGCAGAGCCGCTATGCCTAAGCATGGCCTTCGAGGCGGGCAATAAGCGCCGAGGCCTCCCCGCCACATGATAGCCTCGAGGCGAGAGGTGGCAATGGTGAGCTCGTGGGGCGAAGTCGACGCGAGCCGCCACACCTAAGCATGGCCTCGAGGCGGGCGCGGTCGGGGCCGCCTGCCGAGGCGATAGCCTCGAGGCGGGCGCAATGAAGCGAGCCCATGAGGGCTAAGTCGACAAGTAGGAGACTCGACGTTTATTAGGCTCATAATACTTAGTCATCCGATTGACCCTAGTATTATCAACCAAATAAACCCCTGTCTCGAGATGTATACTTCCTGAATGCAAGATACATACCTCACAACAAAAGAATGTATCAATTCCATACAACACATAGAACATAAGCAACAAACCGAAGTTAACAATAATATGGAATAGATATTACAAAAGAGAGGCCCTTAGGCCAAATAGCAATAAATACAAAAAGATAACAATGAAGCAAAAGTGCCATAAAGATGGCTATAACACAAAGCCAATCGGTGTGCCTTAACCCCTAGGCATCTCGACCGACCGCCAAGCTAGTCGTCAAGAAAGCGCAACACGTAGCACAAAAGAGAGGCTCTTGGAGCTCTCCTTCTTCCTCTGCAACAAAAGCCACAAAAAAATGCCACAACCACGCGCGATGAGTACATAAAGTACTCCGCAAGACTTACGTGTGAGATAACAGTAACTATAAATAGCTACATGCAAGCTTTATTTAAGTGGATGAGGCTTTGGACTCATTTTAGCATAAAGCAAGATTTATTTGCAATAACATAATAGATTGAAGGCAATTTGGCAAAGCATTTTTAAATGTTGAAGTAACAACGAGATAATAACATAGTAACAACAACAAGAACAACCTGGAAGTGACTAACCCAAGTCACCACAACAATAGCATGAACTCCCGCTCATACCAACCATGTCAAGTTTTAATTAAAGGTTGTAGTCTAGTCTTGAACGACCTTACCAAGCATGTCCATAACCTAGGGCGAGGCTATTCAATAGTTTTATCCTGCGCAGGTGTACCACTGCACCCACACGCCGCATCGCCTTTCCTTTACGCACACTTCCGAAGGTGTCTTTGCACGCAGCTAAGTCCTACGAGACCTTTCCAAAGGATGAATGCTAATTACGAGCTTGCACAACCCACGGGAGAAAGAGACATCACAACCTTCCCTAAGCTAATGCTCCCTCCCACACTATACATATACATTTGTTTTTGAAAACACACCAACCGAGCTCGCTCATAATTAACACCTCCTAGAGTACTTAGTCAAGAGGGTTCCATATGCCTCAAGGTGGTTAGTACGCCAAATCGCTGGCTTAGTGACCCAAGTACTCGGTCCTTAGGGACCCAGCATACCACCACATCCAAAAACCGCACCATCCATCCAATATGCCCAAGTCTAAATCAATCTTTTATTTTCAGTTTTGATTTTACAATTAATCAAAGCACAAGTGCTGGACATATAAGAGTAATAATCATTTTTGAGTGATCAAGACCATCGACTAAGTCGATGATCGCCCATTTCTACCGATAACTAGGCATGTCTAAGCAATTTATATCGAAACTACTAAGTGATAAGAGCTCATCCAACGAGCTCCCACCACAGCAAATAACCTAGGCTCATGGTAGTAGAGGATAAACAATTCCTACAGATCATGCAACTATAGGCTTGCTAGCGACATTTAACACAAAGTAGCATGCATACATAGAAGTAAAACAATATATTAAGCTTTAAAGTAATGGGACATGGTGGGAAATGATCAAACTGCTTGCCTTGTTGCTGGTGGTCAAATTGTGGCAGAGGGTCGCTCTCGGGATCACCACAAATGTCGAATCCTAACGGAAAAGCGATAAAGAACCGATAAGAACGACGAAAGGCAACAAAGATAGCACAGCAAACGAACTCCAAATTCTCTGAAAATTTTACAGCAGCAAGACAATGATTTATCATGAATTTAGCAACAAGAACCAATTGATTTGAATTCTCAATGCAAAAGATATGATGAAATCAATTCTGCTCAGCCTATTAAATTACCAAACTGCACTATTCACTAATTTAATTATGAGGCAACATTTTCTATAACAGCAGCGAAGCTGAAATTTTACTGTAAAACCAGCACCTCATGAGATGAATAACACAATTGAGTTCATCTCATTTGGAGCTATATTGCACTTTCTATAATTTTTCAAAACAAGAACTTGAACAAAATTATAATGCACAAGTTCTCAATTTCCTAACAGCAACATGCTCAAACTAATTTCCACAGTGAGTTCACTAAGAGAGGAAACCAACAAAGTTGGTCTCACCCACAAATAGTCTATGGAGCATTAGTTATGTATTTTACAAGTTAAGCATTGATTTAAGTGCACATTTTAAAGTTGGTTTTAAAATCTAATGGCAAATCAGTGCTCGGAGCTGAACTCAACTTACAATCATTTTTGGATTAAAGTCAAGTTCAATACAGAGCTAACACAATTTGAATGACCTCAAAAGGATTCAAAACGAAGGAGATATGAAATTCTAAAGTCTATACATTATTTCAGTTTAACTAAGACCTCACCGGAATTCCTAAAACTCACAAGGGTATGGGAGGACGTGAGCCACGATCTTAAATCCAACGGCTCAGACCTCCCGGTGAACAACGCACACGCTCGGGAGGTCCAGAGGTCCTGACCTCCTAGCAACGCACTGCGAGATGAGGGAGGTCGGGGCCATAGATGCGAAAATCAGCGGACCACAACACAGAAGGAGGTCCTGGAGCGGACCAGATCTAAAGGGAGGTCCTCAACGGTTGAGATCTTCCAAAGGAAGGTCCAAACTATCAAGATCTCCCCAAGGAAGATCTACATCGTCAAGACCTCACAGGGAGGTCTGGGACGGTCGAGATGTTCCAAGGAGGTCCTCGATGGTTCGGATCGTCCGAGGGAGGACCTTGACGGTCAAGATCTACCCGGGGAGGTCATGAACGGTGAGATAACCTAGGGAGGTCCTAAGGGAGGTCCTCAGCGCCACTGCACCTCCAGGAGGTCAGGCGGCCACGATGCGCAAGGGAGGTCTTGGGCGCCCGGATCTCCTTGGAGGAGGTCATGGAGGTCCTGCACTCCGCGCCTTAACTTGCGCACGCCGCTGGACATGAATAAATGCTGCGGCTGGACATCAAGGAGGTCCGTCGCTGGCGGAGGTCTTAAATGCACGCATTAAAGGGTGGATTTAAGGCGCTTAAGACATCCAATGATTACAATGATTTGAGTAATGATGAACGATTAATGGCGGATCTTTGTCCTAAAACGACAATGGCGCCGCCGTACGTCCGACAAAACCCGAGTTTGAAAAGATGGTTCTCGCCGGCGATGTAGGCCGCCGGCGACATCCAATGGTACCATCGAGTGTGCAATAGCCTTGCGCACCGGTGGACCTCCTTTCAACGGCGGCGGTCTTAAACGCCGACGAGCCGGAAGGAACACGAAGGCACAACACGGCAAAAATTCAAAATGCGAATAAAGCTCGCGACATCCATTCAAGCGTGTGCCCAAGAGAAGCTCCGCAACAACATACATGCGGGTGCCCAGCCGCTAAAGGACTAACAGGGGAGTACTGGAGGTCCTAAGGTCTTTGGGAGGTCGTGGAGGTGATGACTGGAGTTGGGAAGAAAGGTGCTCCACGGCCAAAGCTCCAGCTCCAGATTCCACTTTGTCCACCTCTGTAAATGTCCAAACCAAAACGAGTGAGGTCTTGGTCCCAGAGGAAGGCACAAATGGAAGCAAGGAGAGGAAGAAGAAATCTCAATGACCCTTGCCCACCAAGGAGCTTCAAACTCCAACAATGGCGGCCAAGGATGGTTTCGTGGTTTAGAGTTCACAAGCACAGAGAGCGAGCAAGGAACAAAGGCTTGTAAAGGAAGATAAAGGCACGGTGGGGTGTTCTTATACTTAGGGCAAAGAGGTTTTAGGCCACCGGCTAAGCTCTTGGTGAGCTTGGCCCATGGCATGGTCGAGCAGCTTGGACAGACGTAAAGTGGACATGGTGGTAGGTCCGAGTGACCCATGAGGCGGAAGGTCGACTGCATTAAATCTTGGTCAAAGAAAGAGCCGTTGAAAGGACACAATGGACAAGTGGACATTAACTCCACTTCCGAGAACACGATGCGCGCGCCAGAGGAAGGAGAAGAACAGGAGGTCTCATGACCGTTGGATAAGACACAGGGAGGTCCTAACCATCGGATCTCATTTTCGAACCGTTATGTTTTAAGTGGTGGGAGGAGGTCCCACCACACGATCAAGGATGGGAGGTCGTGGCCCTCCGATTTCATGTCGCAAAACGCACGTGAGGAAAAGGACAGAGGTCCAAAGCGTTGGATCTCCATCCAACGTGCGGACCTCGGTGAGGACTTAATCGCACGCGATCAAAAGACATGAGGGAGGTCATGGCCTTTGGATTTAAATCAAGGGCACACAATGACCGGGAGGTCTCGATATGATGCGCAACAGTAAGGGAGGTCGGACCGCTAGATTTAGATCTAAGGGTTCGATCAAAGGAGGTGGAGGTCTGAGCTTGCATACGCACAAGGGAGGTCATGGCCTTTAGATTTAGATCTAAGGGCTCACGATCTCACGTCTTGTTGGGGAGGTCTGCAGTGCGCATGAGACAAAGGAGGTCGTGACCGTGAGATTTTAAATCTAACGGTGCACAACAAAAGATGGGGGAGGTTGTGAGTGCTTGATAGCGAGGGAGGTCGTGAGTCGTTGGATTTGATCCAATGGCTACGACCTAGGTTAGGTGGAAGGTTTGTTTAGTTTAACAAAGAGGGAGGTCGGGCCATGGATCTTGGATCCAAGGGCTATGACCTCAAGCAGCGGGATGACCCGACCGAGTATGTTGAGGAGGAGGTCGTGGTCGTTGGATTTGATCCAACGCTCGACCTCAACAAATGGGATGACCTCGCTGCGATGGTTTAACAGCTCGAGGAGGTCTTTGAGGTTTAACACAGGGAGGTCATGACCATGGATCACCGATCCAACGGCAATGACCTCATGAGGCGGGAGGTCCTTGCGGTGTTGATCATGAGAGGAGGTCGTGGCGGTTGGATGTAAATCCAACAGTGCGACCGATCAAGGTGGAGATGAGGTCTGTTGAGGTGCAGAACATGGTGGCCTGGACCAACTTTGAATATGGCTAGCCCAAGGAATAGTGTAGGCTTTAAAATTTAGTTTTTAACAAATGAAACTTAGCGTAATTATTTGAGATAGCAAATGAACTCCAAATTTGATGAAATTTTAACTGGAGCTTGCTGACAATGAGACCAACCTTGCATAAAATTTCCAGAGGTTATTATGCAATGCATTTTTCTCAGAAAATTCATGAAGGTTGTTTAAAGGATTGTTTTGCCTCCAAAATTATCAACAAGTGTTATAACTCATGATATTTTTCGAAGGGGTCCCATATCAGTTTTTGGGACCAAGGAAAATATATTCCAAATGTTTGACACAAGATTTAAGATAATTGGAGAATGAGTTTGATTTTTGGTCAACAAGAGCTTTGTGTTTTGGATTACACAACTCTTGGACAAAAATCACATGAGATTTTAGGGTTTTTCAAGATGTGAGAAAAAGTTTTAATTTCTACACATATAATTATACTTGATTAACCCTAATTATACATTTGGGATGTTACAAAATCTCTCCCCTTAGAAATCTCGTCCCGAGATTTGGCTCACTCAGAAAGAAAGATGGATAGTCCGCACGCAGACGATCTTCTCTTTCCCAAGTAGCCTCATCCTCGGAATGGTTTGACCAACGAACTTTAAGGAACTTGATGGTCTTATTCCTTGTCCTTCGCTCGAGACTCATCGAGTACGCGAACAGGTGCTCGCGATAGGTCAAATCTTCCTCGACATCGAGAGTTTCCACCGAGCTTCCTCGCTTGGAACACGGAGGCACTTCTTAAGCCGACACATGGAAAACATCATGTACCCCCTCAAGTGCAGGCAACTCCAACTTATAGGCAACAGCTCCTTCTTCTCGATAACGCGGTAGGGACCGACATATCGAGGAGCCAACTTGCCCTTGACGCCAAACGTTGATGGCCCTTCAAAGGAGAGACTTTGAGATAAACAAAGTCATTAGGCTCAAAACGTAACTCACGTCGACGGCGGTCCGCATAGCTCTTTTGCTGGATTGAGCTGCGGCGCAAACGCCAATAATAAGCCGGACTTGGAGCTCGGCCTCATTGATTGAGTCCGGCCAAAGAGAGGTCTCTCACCGGTCTCGACCCAGTTCAACGGGTCCTACACTTTCTCCGTATAAGGCCTCAAATGGTGCCATGCCGAGACCGCCCGAAAAGTCGTTGTTATAAGAAAATCTTCGTGAATGGCAAGCATTTCTCCCAATGCTTCCCATATGAAAGGACACAAGCACGGCATGTCTTCCAAAACTTGGTTGACCCTCTCGGTCGACCATCGGTTTGGGGTGATATGTCGTCTTTGAAAGCAAGACGAGTGCCCATAGCCTCTTGCAAGCTATGCCAAAACGAGGCGTGAAAAGGATCCACGATCCGACACGATCGTCTTGACACCGTGCAAACTCATGATGCGGGCGATATAGAGTTCCGCCAAAAGACCTACCCAAGTTCGGTCTTGACGGGAAGGAAATGTGCCACCTTAGTCAATCGATCGATGACGACCCAAATGGCATCATTCTTCTTGAGGGACGTGGGTAGACCGTGATGAAATCCATTCGATCGAATCCCACTTCCACTCGAGAATTGGCAAAGGTCAAGCGATCCAAACAGACGCCGATGTTCGGCCTTGACACGACGACACACGTCGCGACTCGACAACGAACCGCGATCTCCCTCTTCATTCGGGTCCACCAAAATCTCTGGCGGAGATCTTGATACATCTTTGTGGCCCCGGATGAATGGATAAAGGCGAATCATGGGCTTCATGGAGGATTAAATTCGCAACTCCATGTCCTTTGGAACCACAAGGCGTTGCCAACCTCACGACGCCATGCTCATCCTCGAGAGAAGCACTTGGTCGTTCCGTTCTTGACATTTGCCTTAATGTGGCTCACTCCAACATCCATTGCTGGGCGGACTTGATCCGATCCACCAAGGTTGGTTGCACAACCATGGCAATAGAGATCCATGCTCAACTATCTCCAAGTTGAGACGCCGGAATGCCTCGAGAAGAGAGGGCGAATGCTCCTTGAGCACTAAGGCATTACAATGCGCTTTGCGACTAAAGCGCGCCAAGAATCGACATTAGCCTTGCCCGGATGGTAGTGAATACCCATATCATAATCCTTGATCAACTCCAACCATCTCCTTTGCACGAGGTTCAGTCGGGTTGGGTGAACAAGTACTTGAGGCTCTTGTGATCCGAATACACTTCTAACGACACTGATTAGGTAATGTCGCCAAATCTTAAGTGCATGAATCACAGCAGCCAACTCCAAATCATGAGTAGGGTAGTTGAGTTCATGAGGTCTCAATTGCCTTGATGCATAGGCTACTACCTTGCCTTCTTGCATAAGGACACAACCGAGGCCTCGACGAGAAGCATCGCAAAAGATATCGAAGGCTGCGATGGATATCGGGAAGAACAAGGATGGGAGCGGTGGTCAAGCGCTTCTTGAGTATATGGAAACTTGCCATGCAAGCATCGGACCACAAGAACTTCTTGTCCTTCTTGAGCAACTCCGTCATCGGCTTCGCGATCTTGGAGAAGTTCTCGATAAAGCGGCGATAATATCCCGCCAAACCAAGAAAACTCCGCACTTCGGTGACCGAAGTGGGCGGACTCCATGACAGAACATCGGTGACCTTGCTAGGATCAATACTACGCCTCCGCCGAAAGGATATGGCCTAAGAAAGCCACTTCCTTCAACCAGAACGCACACTTGCTGAACTTCGCGTACAGCTGGTGCTCACGTAGCTTGCCTAACACAAGCTTCAGATGCTCGGCATGATCCTCATCGTTCTTGGAGTAGATAAGGATATCATCGATGAAGACCACGACAAACTTATCCAAATACTCCATGAATACCGAATTCATGAGGTTCATGAACAAGGCAGGAGCATTGGTTAAGCCGAACGACATGACAGTGTACTCGTACAAGCCGTAGCGAGTAGAGAACGCCGTCTTTGGAATATCCTCGGGCGAATCCGAACTCGATGATATCCCACTCTCAAATCAATCTTGGAGAAAACTCGAGCTCCGGTTAATTGATCGAAGAGATCGTCAATGCGGGCAATGGATACTTGTTCTTCTGTCACTTCATTAAGTGGGCGATAATCGACGACATGCAAAAAATACCGCCCTTCTTCTTTACGAAGATAGCGGACAACCCCACGGAGATGAGCTAGGCGAATGAAACCCTTCTCTTGCAGCTCACTTAATCGCTTCTTCAATTCTACCAACTCGTTCGGTGGCATCCGATAAGGCCTCTTTGAGATAGGGGCGACCAGGAGCCAACTCAATGACAAACTCGAGGTCTCGAGCGGGTGGCATCCTGGAAGATCGCGGAAAGACATCAACAAAGTCACAAACTGTTGGGACTTCGCTAATATCTAGAGCGGGCTTCGCTTCAAGCGAAGAGATCTTGAATCTAGCGACTTCCAGCGAAAAGCTTAACCCGTCACGGAGGACTAGATAGAGATGAGCTTCTGGCGCAATCGATTTGCCCCATGTGTTGGGACAACCAATCCATGCCAAGAATCACATCAAGACTCGCTGAATGGAGAAGGATAAGGTTTGCTAAGAAACCTACCCTTCGATCTCGATAGGGACATCCCTACACTCAACCTCACTCTCAACTCCGAACCGAGAGCGAATGAGTAGCGGGACCGACAATGGAGAGAAAAGAAGCTCTCCAACAGAAAGAAAAGACTCGAAACAAATGAATGAGATGCTCCTGAATCAAACAAAACGATGAGCGGGATGAGAGTTAACGAAAGTGTACCTAGCACGACGCCGGGTGCCTCCCGAGCCTCCTCTGTGGTGATGGCGTTGACGCGACCACTACCCACGCCTTTGGGTAGCCGGACGATCTTCCGTCCCGAGTGCACCACCTCTGGCCCGTCCTCCATTAGGGCGAGGGGTCCGCCTCTGCCTTCTTAGGGCATTGGTTCGCATAATGCCCTTCAGTTGCATGAGAAACATGTGACCCGGCAGCCGGTTGCGGGGCGCTCTGTGACTCGCAGTGCGTGGTCGAGACACGGCTGCGAAGGACGAGGAACAGGGGTAGGTGACCTCGGGCGCCAAGAGTGAGTGGTACCCGAGAGGCTCAAGCGGGGCGGAAGAATCGCCCGGATGACTTATGGGCCTCCCACTTGCGCTATGGGGAATCCATAAGCTCTCGAGCCGCATGCTCACGACGATGGCCTTGTCGACCAAGGTCTGAAAATCGGAAAGTCGACAATGGATAGCTTGTCCTTCACTCCTCGGACAAGCCACGCTGAACTTGGCACCTTAGCCATATCGGTGGCCACATCCTCGGGAGCATAACGAGCTAGATGGTTGAACTCGTGACATACTCCATGGTGAGCTACGCCTTGCTTGAGCGCGAAAAACTCGCTTCTTGATCTCCATCAAGCCGGCAGGATGTGAGCCCGACGGAAGGCGAGACTGAAACTCCTCCCAAGAAACGGTGTGGTCTGCGGGCTGCATGGCGAGAAAGCTCTCCCACCATGACAAGGTGCACCCTCCACCGGTGCGATGCAAGCAGCGCCTTCTCGTGCTCTGGCGCACTGGCGATCTGGCTTACGCTCCACAAGACGGCCAATCGTCGCATCCAAAGGTCCTCGGGCCGGAAAAAGTAGGGGCCGAGTATCTGAAGAAACTCCGCGAGTCCTCCACGCTGCCGATGGGCATTCCTGGCCCAGATCCTCAAGCTCCGGTAAGTGCGGTGGTGTTGCGCGATGGCGTCGATAGAACTCTCCGTCATCCGCGCGGTTGCGCCGATCTGAAGAAGAACCTCGGCCATGGTCGGAGGAGGAGGAAGCTCGTCCCGACGGTGATCGCCTTGGCCGCTACGAAAAGGTCCGCCATCCTGTTACAAGGAAATTTGGTTAGCAACTAGACCCAAAAACAAAGCCTTAAGGAAAGCAAAGCGATCGACTAGGGAATGGAATATCACCCTAAACGAAAGCCAAACTCAGCGGTTATTTAAACTTTAAAAAGCTTCTAAAAGACCCTAAAAACAGCCAAGAAACACCAAAAGCAAGGCTCAACTTCTCAACTCAACTAACCCGTATTGAATGAACGAGTAATTGGTCGAGAAGATCAAAAATCAGATTGTAAGATGAGATCTAAAACTATTAGAGAGCAAGGTTAATGCAGCGAAATAAGTGTTAGATACTTAGCTAACTAGTATCACATCTTACCCTTTTATTCCCACAAGTTTCAGTTGATTAACCTCTCATTATCTATCCTAATTAGAAACCTTTGAGACCGCTGTCCGGAAATTTGATGCTTGCTGTCCAGATTTAGATCCAAGCTCCTTGTCGAATCACCGACTCGTAACTTCAAAACCTTGTAGTGGGCAGCTCACACTTCAATTTGCCAATCTCATTGGTTCTCCCAAAAACCAGTGTTAATCGATAACAACTATTTTGTAGAAGGAAGAGAGGAAAACAACTTTTAAAACTCAAATTAGAGTGGGATGAGAAGAAAAGCTAAGATAGGTAAGGAATAAAATCCGAGAATTTACCTAAGCTTTCAAAACTCATTTGATGCTTTGAAAATAGGTTTTCAAAATATCCTAAGGACTACCAAGCTTGCGTTACTACGGTCAAGATGGCTCGATACCAACTTTTGTGAGACCACGACGTTTATTAGGCTCATAATACTTAGTCATCCGATTGACCCTAGTATTATCAACCAAATAAACCCGGTCTCGAGAGATGTATACTTCCCGAATGCAAGATACATACCTCACAACAAAAGAATGTATCAATTCCATACAACACATAGAACATAAGCAACAAACCGTAAGTTAACATTAATATGGAATAGATATTACAAAGAGAGGCCCTTAGGCCAAATAGCAATAAATACAAAAGATAACAATGAAGCAAAAGTGCCATAAAGATGGCTATAACACAAAGCCAATCGGTGTGCCTTAACCCTAGGCATCTCGACCGACCGCCAAGCTAGTCGTCAAGAAAGCGCAACACGTAGCACAAAAGAGAGGCTCTTGGAGCTCTCCTTCTTCCTCTGCAACAAAAGCCACAAAAAATGCCACAACCACGGCGGATGAGTACATAAAGTACTCCGCAAGACTTACGTGTGAGATAACAGAACTATAAATAGCTACATGCAAGCTTTATTTAAGTGGATGAGGCTTTGGACTCATTTTAGCATAAAGCAACATTTATTTGCAATAACATAATAGATTGAAGGCAATTTGGCAAAGCATTTTAAATGTTGAAGTAACAACGAGATAATAACATAGTAACAACAACAAGAACAACACGAAGTGACTAACCCAAGTCACCACAACAATAGCATGAACTCCCGTTCATACCAACCATGTCAAGTTTTAATTAAAGGTTGTAGTCTAGTCTTGAACGACCTTACCAAGCATGTCCATAACCTAGGGCGAGGCTATTGAATAGTTTTATCCTGCGCAGGTGTACCACTGTACCCACACGCCGCATCGCCTTTCCTTTACGCACACTTCCGAAGGTGTGCTGCACGGCTAAGTCCTACGAGACCTTTCCAAAGGATGAATGCTAATTACGAGTGCACAACCCACGGGAGAAAGAGACATCACAACCTTCCCTAAGCTAATGCTCCCTCCCACACTATACATATACATTTGTTTTTGAAAACACACCAACCGAGCTCGCTCATAATTAACACCTCCTAGAGTACTTAGTCAAGAGGGTTCCATATGCCCTCAAGTGGTTAGTACGCCAAATCGCTTGGCTTAGTGACCCAAGTACTCGGTCCTTAGGGACCCAGGCATACCACCACATCCAAAAACCGCACCATCCATCCAATATGCCCAAGTCTAAATCAATCTTTTATTTTCAGTTTTTGATTTTACAAATTAATCAAAGCACAAGTGCTGGACATATAGGAGTAATAATCATTTTTGAGTGATCAAGACCATCGACTAAGTCGATGATCGCCCATTCTACCGATAACTAAGCATGTCTAAGCAATTTATATCGAAACTACTAAGTGATAAGAGCTCATCCAACGAGCTCCCACCACAGCAAATAACCTAGGCTCATGGTAGTAGAGGATAAACAATTCCTACAGATCATGCAACTATAGACTTGCTAGCGACATTTAACACAAAGTAGCATGCATACATAGAAGTAAAACAATATATTAAGCTTTAAAGTAATGGGACAATGATGGAAATGATCAAACTGCTTGCCTTGTTGCTGGTGGTCAAATTGTGGCAGAGGGTCGCTCTCGGGATCACCACAAATGTCGAATCCTAACGGAAAAGCGATAAAGAACCGATAAGAACGACGAAAGGCAACAAAGATAGCACAGAAAACGAACTCCAAATTCTCTGAAAATTTTACAGCAGCAAGACAATGATTTATCATGAATTTAGCAACAAGAACCAATTGATTTGGATTCTCAATGCAAAAGATATGATGAAATCAATTCTGCTCAACCTATTAAAATACCAAACTGCACTATTCACTAATTTAATTATGAGGCAACATTTTCTATAACAGCAGCGAAGCTGAAATTTTTACTGTAAAACCAGCACCTCATGAGATGAATAACACAATTGAGTTCATCTCATTTGGAGCTATATTGCACTTTCTATAATTTTTCAAAAACAAGAACTTGAACAAAATTATAATGCACAAGTTCTCAATTTCCTAACAGCAACATGCTCAAACTAATTTCCACAGTGAGTTCACTAAGAGAGGAAACCAACAAAGTTGGTCTCACCCAAAATAGTCTATGGAGCATTAGTTATGTATTTTACAAGTTAAGCATTGATTTAAGTGCACATTTTAAAGTTGGTTTTAAAATCTAATGGCAAACTGTGCTCGAGCTGAACTCAACTTACAATCATTTTTGGATTAAAGTCAAGTTCAATACAGGGCTAACACAATTTGAATGACCTCAAAAGGATTCAAAACGAAGGAGATATGAAATTCTAAAGTCTATACCTTATTTCAGTTTAACTAAGACCTCACCGAATTCCTAAAACTCACAAGGGTATGGGAGGACGTGAGCCACAGATCTTAAATCCAGCGGCTCAGACCTCCCAGTGAACAACGCACACGCTCAAGAGGTCCAGAGGTCCCGGACCTCCTAGCAACGCACTACTGCGCGAGATGAGGGAGGTCGGGGCCATAGATGCGAAAATCAACGGACCACAACACAGAAGGAGGTCCTGAGCGGACCAGATCTAAAGGGAGGTCCTCAACGGTTGAGATCTTCCAAAGGAAGGTCCAAACTATCAAGATCTCCCAAGGAAGATCTACATCGCCAAGACCTCACAGGGAGGTCCCGGCCGGTCCAGATGTTCAAGGGAGGTCCTCGATGGTTCAGATTGTCCGAGGAGGACCTTGACGGTCAAGATCTACCCGAGGAGGTCATGAACGGCCGAGATAACCTAGGGAGGTCCTAAGGGAGGTCTCAACGCCGCTGCACCTCGAGTGGAGGTCAGACGGCCACGATGCGCAGGGGAGGTCTTGGGCGCCCAGATCTCCTTGGAGGAGGTCATGGAGGTCCTGCACCAGCGCTTTAACTTGCGCACGCGCTGGACATGAATAAATGCGCTGGCTGGACATCAAGGAGGTCCGTCTTGCGCTGCGGAGGTCTTAAATGCACGCATTAAAGGGTGGATTTAAGGCGCTAAGACATCCAATGATTACAATGATTTGAGTAATGATGAACGCATTAATCGCGGTGGATCTTTGTCCTAAAACGACAATGGCGCCGCCGTGTCGTCCGACAAAACCCGAAGTTTGAAAAGATGGTTCTCGCCGGCGATGTAGGCCTCATGGCGACATCCAATGGTACCACCGAGTGTGCAATAGCCTTGCGCACCCAAGTGGACCTCCTTTCAACGGCAAGCGGTTTTAAACGCCATGAGCCGAGAGGAACACGAAGGCACAACACGGCAAAAATTCAAAATGCGAATAAAGCTCCGCGACATCCATTCAAGCGTGTGCCCAGAAGCTCCGCAACAACATACATGCGGGTGCCCAGCCGCTAAAGGACTAACAGGGGAGTACCGGAGGTCCTAAGGTCTTTGGGAGGTCGTGGAGGTGATGACTGGAGTTGGGGAAGAAAGGTGCTCCACTACCAAAGCTCCAGCTCCAGATTCCACTTTGTCCACCTCTGTAAATGTCCAAACCAAAACGAGTGAGGTCTTGGTCCCAGAGGAAGGCACAATTGGAAGCAAGGAGAGGAAGAAGAAATCTCAATGACCCTTGCCCACCAAGGAGCTTCAAACTCCAACAATGGCGCCAAGGATGGTTTCTGTGGTTTAGAGTTCACAAGCACAGAGAGCGAGCAAGGAACAAAGGCTTGTAAAGGAAGATAAAGGCACGCTGGGGTGTTCTTATACTTAGGGCAAGAGGTTTTAGGCCACCGGCTAAGCTCTTGGTGAGCTTGGCCCATGGCATGGTCCAGCAGCTTGGACAGACGTAAAGTGGACATGGTGGCGTGTCCGAGCCGACCCATGAGGCGGAAGGTCGACACACGTAAATGCGGTCGACAAAAAGTCATGAAAGGACACAATGGACAAGCCGGACATTAACTCCACCGCCGAGACGCATGCGCGCCAGAGGAAGGAGAAGAACAGGGAGGTCCTCATGACCGCTGGATAAGACACGGGAGGTCCTAACCATCGGATCTCATTTTCAACCGTTATGTTTTAAGTGGCCGAGGAGGTCCCACCACACGATCAAGGATGGGAGGTCGTGGCCTCCGATTTCTTAATCGCAAACGCACGTGAGGAAAAGGGACAGAGGTCCAAAGCGTTGATCTCCATCCAACAGTCGGACCTCCAGTGAGGACTTAATCGCACGCGATCAAAAGACATGAGGGAGGTCATGGCCTTTGGATTTAAATCCAAGGGCACACAATGACCGGGAGGTCGATATGATGCGCAACAGCAAGGGAGGTCAGACCGCTAGATTTAGATCTAAGGGTTCCATCAAAGGAGGTGGAGGTCTGAGCTTGCATAACGCACAAGGGAGGTCATGGCCTTTAGATTTAGATCTAAGGGCTACGATCTCACGTCGTTGGGAGGTCTGTGCGCATGAGACAAAGGAGGTCGTGGACCGTAGATTTTAAATCTAACTGCACAACAAAAGATGGGGGAGGTTGTGAGTGCTTGATATCGCAGGGAGGTCGTGAGTGTTGGATTTGATCCAATGGCTACGACCTAGGTTAGGTGGAAGGTTTGTTTAGTTTAATGGTGAGGGAGGTCAGGCCATGGATCTTGGATCCAAGGGCTATGACCTCGCAGTGGGATGACCTCGACCGAGTATGTTGAGGAGGAGGTCGTGGTGTTGGATTTGATCCAACTGGCCACGACCTCAACAAGGTGGGATGACCTCGCCACGATGGTTTAACAAATGAGGAGGCCTTTGAGGTTTAACACACGGGGAGGTCATGACCATGGATCAGCGATCCAACGGCAATGACCTCATGAGGCGGGAGGTCCTTGCGGTGTTGATCATGAGGAGGTCGTGGCGGTTGGATGTAAATCCAACACCATGACTGATCAAGGTGGAGATGAGGTCTCCGAGGTGCAGAACACGGTTGAAATGGACCAACTTTGAATATGGCTAGCCCAAGGAATAGTGTAGGCTTTAAAATTTAGTTTTTAACAGCTGAAACTTAGCAGAATTATTTGAGATAGCAAATGAACTCCAAATTTGATGAAATTTTAACTGGAGCTTGCTGACAATGAGACCAACCTTGCATAAAATTTCCAGAGGTTATTATGCAATGCATTTTTCTCAGGAAATTCATGAAGGTTGTTTAAAGGATTGTTTTGCCTCCAAAAATTATCAACAAGTGTTATAACTCATGATATTTTTCGAAGGGGTCCCATATCAGTTTTTGGGACCAAGGAAAATATATTCCAAATGTTTGACACAAGATTTAAGATAATTGGAGAATGAGTTTGATTTTTGGTCAGCAAGAGCTTTGTGTTTTCGGATTACACAACTCTTGGACAAAAATCACATGAGATTTTAGGGTTTTTCAAGATGTGAGAAAAAGTTTTAATTTCTACACATATAATTATACTTGATTAACCCTAATTATACATTTCGGATGTTACAATGCGGAGCCGCCACACCGAGGCATGGCGCTCGAGGCGAGAGGCGCGTCGAGGCCTCCCCACCGAGGCGATAGCCTCGAGGCAAGCGATGAGCAGCGGCGGAGCCCGTGGGGGCGAAGTCGACACGGAGCCGCCACGCTAAGGCATGGCCCTCGAGGCAAAGCGGTCACGAGGCCTCCTCCCGCCGAGGTGATAGCCTTGAGGCGGGAGGTGAGCATGGTGGAGCTCGTGGGGCAAAGTTGACGCTGCACCGCCACGCCGAGGCATGGCCCTCGAGGCGGGCGGCGCTGTCAGGCCGCCCGCCTTAGGTGATAGCCTCGAGGCGGGCAAAGAGTGGCGGCGAGCTCGTGGGGCGGTCGACACGAAGCCACCACGCCGAGGCATGGCCCTCGAGGTGGGAGGCGAGTCCGGGCCGCCCCGCCGAGGCGATAGCCTCGAGGTGGGCGATGAGCAGCGGCGTAGCTCGTGGGGGTGAAGTCGACGCAGAGCCGCCACGTCGAGGCATGGCCCTCGAGGTGGACGGAGCGTCGGGGCCGTCCCACCAAGGCAATAGCCTCGAGGCGGGCGGTGCGCCATGGTAGTCGTCGTTGCCCTTGTATTTGATTGTTTATTTGGTGTGACCGTTCGTGATGCTCCTGCTAGGGGCCTGGTACCATCACCCCCTTTGGCCACTCCTTGTCGAGCATGCCCACGACTTGGAGTGGCGTGAAGGGGTTCTGTTTCTTTTTGTTTTGATTGGACTCGTTTGAGAGCTCAAGGCTAGCGAGCGAGGGGGCGAAGCCGAACGCCGTCCCCCCAACTTTCTTTGATTGGACTTGTTTGACATCACAATGCTAGCGAGGGGGAGGCGAAGCTGAACGCCGTCCCCTCAACTTTCTTTGATTGTGCTTGTTTGAAAGCACAACGCTAACGAGGGGGAGGCGAAGCCGAACGCCGTCCCCCAACTTTCTTTGATTGGGCTCGTTTGATAGCACAACGCTAGCGAGGGGGATGCGAAGCCGAACGCCGTCCCCTAACTTTCTTTGATTAGGCTCGTTTGAGAGCACAACACTAGCGAGGGGGATGCGAAGCCGAACGCCGTCCCCCAACTTTTTTTGATTGGGCTCGTTTGAGAGCACAACGCTAGCGAGGGAGGCGGTTTAACGCCGCCCCCAACTTCGAACTCGAGGAGGCTCCTAGTCGCCGAGGTGGGGCCATCGGAATGACTAGGGCTTTGCGCAATTGAGCGCGAGAACTTGAGGCGGGAGACTCCCTAGTCACCGATGCGGGGCCATCGGAACGACTAGGGCTTTGCGCGATTGAGCGCGAGATGCGAGGTCTCTCCGCCGAGGTAAGGAACTCGAGGCGGGAGACTCCCTAGTCACCAAGGCGGGGCCATCGGAGCGACTAGGGCTTTGCGCGATTGAACACGAGATGCGAGGTCTCTCCGCCGAGGTAAGGAACTCGAGGTGGGAGACTCCCTAGGGTGCATTTGGATGGAGGGATGGGATGGTCCTGTACCGAATGGTTCGGGAAATAGGTAGATCCAAATTGTTTGGTTGGATGGATCAGATCGCTTTGGTTTAGGATCGATGGTTCCATCGCAAGCATATTCCCAAAGATCTTTGCACCGCTGTGGTTCGATCCACTTCCCGAACCACGCAGCTTCACTCTCCTCTCCCCTTCCGCCACTCTCTCCCCAAGGCGCCGCTTTTCTCCACCCCATTGCCTCCTCCGCTGCCTACCTCAGCACTTGTCGTTTCGCCCCCACCCTATTGTCTCCCCATGCTGCTTCCCCATCACGCTTCGCTCTTCTCGCCCCACCTCACAGACTCCTCTCTTCTCGCCCCACTTGTCAAGGCCTCTCTTCTCGCCCCACCACTGTCCTCTCTTCTCCCCGCTCTCTCCCAGATCTAGCCCGACCGCCTGCAGATCACCCTAGTGAACATCATCTCCCCCCCAGAGAACCACCCGGTCGCCTCGCCTCCCATGGTGTGGATTTGATGCAAGGGACGCCTTCTTCCTCCCTTCCCGGATCTGCCTAGCTCCTCCTTCCGCCTCCTCTCCCGGATCTGACCCGACGGCTCCTTTTTCCTCCCCGGTGTTGCTCTCATCTCGGTAATCGAAGGTATGGATCCCAAACGCGCATCTCTCTAATCCTCCTCTCCTCCCTGCCGCCCCTCTCTCGTCCTCCTCCTTCTCCGATGTCAACGCCGTCCAAGCCCTCTCCTCCCGAGCCACCGCCTCCTCCCTCCACCTCCCGAGCCACCGCCGCTTCCTCTATCCACCTCCCGAACCACCGCCGCCCTCTCCCTCCTCTTGTTTTGTGAATTTTATTATCTTGTATATAATTTGATTATCCTGTCTTGTATCATTTGCTAA
The DNA here is from genome assembly GCA_036346405.1 of Phyllostachys edulis. Lineage (NCBI taxonomy): Eukaryota > Viridiplantae > Streptophyta > Magnoliopsida > Poales > Poaceae > Phyllostachys > Phyllostachys edulis. The sequence goes on along the minus strand of CM070548.1, from coordinate 25,880,056 downwards.
CCTAATAGCACATAAGACATTCATTTGTACATTGACTAGGTGATGTTTGATTGTTGGATAGTCAACAAAATGGAAAACTGGAATTTTTGTATGTAGTGCATGCTGAATTACAATTGTATGGCAATGATTCATGATAGTTTTATCTTGAGCCGATTGATTATGGTATTGCTGAATTACAATGGATATGTTCAGATCTGTATGCATCTTGATTTGAGTGTGTATGGTTCATGTCCTCAAATTGTAGTCATTAGTGCTAATTAGATATGTCACTCATGAATTGTAGATGGACAACAGGAAGCTCAAAAGGAGAAAGATGTTGCATATTGGTTCTGCTACATACGTGGTTGCTTGCATGATAGTTTTGTTTGTACGGTCTAGATTGAGGAATAGGAGAGACCGTATTACATATGGCCCAATCGAGGAAAGGGATAGGATTAGAATTGATTATCTGAATACTAAAATTTGGAAGAATGAGACAACCTGTACCAACACAATTAGGCTTAAGAGAGCTCCTTTCTTTCGGTTGTGTGAAGTTTTGAGAGAGTGTTCTTTGCTCCGTGATACCATACATGTATGTGTTGAGAAGCAAGTGGCCATGTTCCTGAACACAATTGGCCATAACCTCAGAAATAGGCTAGTTGGAACCAATTTCACTCGGTCAGGTGAAAGAGTTAGCCGATATTTTGGACTTGTCTTACATGCCTTAGGTGAGCTACTTAAATGAGCTTATTAGGCCACCTTCTTTGGAGACCCTAAGCAAAATTGCAGGAAACCCAAGATGGGATCCATTCTTTAAGGTATGATAGCTAACAAGTATACCTTAGAGAATTTTGGGGGACATCAGTGGGTTACTAAATTTTTTTTCTGCTTGTTGACCAAATATGATTGCATTGGAGCCATTGATGGTACACATATAAGGGCTTCGTTAAATGCGTCTATGGAGGCAGACATTTACGTGGTAGGAAATCATTTCCTACTCAAAATGTCATGGCGGTAGTAGACTTTGATTTTCGCTTCACATACGCTTTGGCTAGTTGGGAGGGACCGCTCATGATGCTACGGTGTTAGCCGATGCAATAGAGCGTGAGAATGGACTGTGTCCCTCAAGGTAAATAACATCTTCGTTGTAGTATATGTCCATACATAGCAGTGTAGCATCTTCATAAATGTGTTCCTCATGTCTTAGAGAAATTCTACCTAGTGGATGCTGGTTACGGAGCCAAACCTGGGTTCATCCCACCTTTCCGTGGTGTGAGGTACCACTTGAATGAGTAGGGGAACAATCCTCCCCTTAATGAAAAGGAATTGTTCAATCTTAGGCACTCCTCTCTACGAGTGAGTGTAGAGCGCGCCTTTGGATCACTCAAGAGGAGGTTCAAAGTCCTTGATGATGCCACTCCATTCTTCCCCTTCTCAACTCAAGTTGATGTCGTCATAGCCTCCTGCATCCTGCACAATTGGGTTCTGTCTCAAGGAAGTGACCATTTCGTTGTACCCGAGGCTTCTTGGACACCAAACCCTCGTAGGACAGCAAGGGAGCAAGCAATTGACCATAGATCCACGGTTGACCAGAGGCAAACTATGGCCAATGAAATGTGGGAGGGTCTTCATAACTACGAAAACCATTGAATATGTAATGCGATCCTCTTACGTAAACCTATTATTTGTGATGAATTGTATGCGAACCTCTCATGAAAACCTATTATTTCTGATTGCTTGATTTTACTTGTCTTTGCATCGCTAGAGATTTGTTCTTTGCTACTTTGGTTGCTACTTTGCTATACTGACTAATCTAGCTTCACTTTCTAGTTGAGTGTTTGAATTGAAGTCCTTGGTGAGGAACCATACCATTTTCAGCCTTGTCTATTTTCAAAGGTACCCTCTCTTCTTTACTTTACATGTATGTTGCTGTTCTTACATGCATTGCAAACACATGTACCATAGTCACTCTCATTGTATATAATGAAAATTGTTAACAATTGCTCTTTGAAAAAACGTTGTTTTTCCAGAGTTTCGGAAATGGACTCGGAACATGGGGGTAACATTGGTGGTGGGGTTGTTTGGACAAATGCAATGTCTGCATTTGTGTTGACCCACTTGGCTAATCTTGTGGCTAGTGGCAACAAAACGTGCACTGGTTTCAAGAAAGTGCACCTCAACAATTGTGCTAGGGCCTTGAATGAGCATCTAAGGGTGGATGTCACTGGAGATCAGGTTCAAAACCACTTAAGGAAGTGAAGAAAAATTTGGGCAAAGATAGGTAAGCTCCAAAACCTAAGTGGTGCTCTTTGGGATGAAAGCACCTGCACTATTAGGCTTGACCATGTTCATTACACTGGTCATGTCAAGGTAATTCTTATCATATGTTATTTCATATGTGTGCACCTCATTTTCATATCATACCTAGTTTCATATCTAGTCTCATGTCTAGGATCACCGCGGTGATGCTGACTACTTGAACACCCCCCTTGAGCATTATCATGAGATGGCAACTATATTTGGGAATAGCATGGCTACCGGAAAGTATGCAAAGGGAGCAAATGACCCTATTGGTACAGATGTTAACGAAATCTTAGATGATGACACACCGAAGGCTCCAACAGAGGACAAAGGTAAAAGAGCTGCTGGACATGGTAGTGCCGAAGAGGTGACAATGTCCACCACATGTGGAGGTGACACATCGGCAAGTAAACCACCGAAGAGGGCCAAGATATCTATTGATGATGATATGTATGCTTTCATAACCACCGGTATAGAAAGACTTGCTAAAGCTATTGAGAAGGTGATGCTGTAAACCGATGTTTCAAGACCTTTGGGACAATATGATGGATCTCCCGGGATTTGAGGAAGCACATCTCGCCCACTACTGTGCTCATTTGTATGAGAATGTTTCTCTTGCCCGGGCATTCAAAAAGTTGAGCTTCTCAAACAAGCTTGTTTGGGTTGCTAGGTATATCAGTAACAATAATCTGTAAGCTAGCATTGTTATGTTGGAGTAGGACTTATTTTGCTACCTATTGGGAAGTAAACCTATCTAAGTGGGTGTAATCCTATTTATGTGGTTGAAATGACTTATTCCTGTGTTTGGACAAGTAAACCTAGCAATGTATTTCATTTGCAATGTATGATAAAGCACTAGTTCCTTTTGCTGTAACTGTGGTCATATAACTATTTTATTTGCTGACAACATTCTATAGCAATTGCACAACATGGTATGGTGCAGCTTGTGGTAAGTTCTTTTGATAATCTTAACAAAATGTTGTATTTTTTCAGTACCAATTGTTTGTCATGTATTTAATTCAAAAAGGAATGCTCTTATTCTCAAAAGCTGAAGTACATATTTCCTTTTTGTAGTTGGAGATTGTGAAGATCAAAAGAATTGCGAGATGATTGACAAAATCGCCTCTTAGGCCTCAAACTCATTTGGTGTTCATCGGTACTTATAGGTACGAAAGAGAACATAGAGGAGCAGCTAGATTCGAAATCTGAATCTCCCTTGTAGGTTTTGAAGATGATACATTCATATTATATGGTTATGGAATCATGTGTATGACAGAAGAGCTATTTCAATAACTTCATATTTTTGGGTCCCAAATAAGCTGTCATGGAATCATCTATTATGTGTGTAAATTATGTGTTATTGTAAAACCTTTGTTTGATTGTAATAAAGTTTGCTGAAATTTCAAATTTTAACTCCTTTTCCATCTTTTATTTGAATCTAGAATATTTGTGTGAGTAAAAGTTGTTAGAAATAATTTAATCAAATACTAGATTATTTATCTTGAATTATTATTATTATTAACAAATTTTTAGAAATTATTTTGATCTCACCAAATTTCAAACATTTTCACTAATTCAGTTTTGAAAATAATTTATTTCTGACAAATTTTAGTTTCAAAAGTGCTTAAAAATATTTTTCCTAAGACCTAGTTGATTCTCAAAACCTCCTCAAAAATTTTCAGAATTTTTCAAAATTTTCTTCTATTTTAAATCGGTCGGTCAAACTCTTTGCCTTTTCAGGTCAAAACCCTTTTAAACCCTAACCCAAACTCAAACCGACCGGACTCGTTATGACTTGGTCCAGCCCAACCCCATCGCACCGCCTCATCGCGACGTTTCTTTTAGGACGTCCGTCTGCGATCAACGGCTCACATGCGTTGGGGCGTTGGACGATCGAACGTCCCAGCACTTGTCTGGTCGTTCATTTTTATCGTAGGGCTCATGTCGCGCCCGAGTCTGGATTCGCACCGCCATCGCGTTGTTTCTTTTGGGGCGTCCGTCTGGATCGAATGGCTCACATGCATTGGGGCGTTGGACCGTCCAGCGCCCTAACGATCTGGATGTTCATTTTTATCGTAGGGCTCGCGTCGCACCGAGTTTGGTTCGCACGGCCTTGTCGCGCCGTTTCTTTGGGGCGTCAATGCGGATCGAACAACTCACATGCGTTGGGGCGTTAGGACGGTCCAACGTCCCAATCGTCTGGCCGTATTCATTTTTGATCGTGGGGCTCGCGTCGCGCTCGATCTGGTTTGCACCGCCTCATCGCGCCGTTTCTTTTGGGGCGTCAATGCGGATCGAATAGCTCGCATCGTTGGGGCGTTGGACGGTCGAAACGCCCCAACGCATCTGAGCCGTTCATTTTTATCATAGGGCTCGTGTTGCACCCGAAGTCTGTTCGCCGACCTCATCGCTATTTCTTTTGGGACGTCCGATGCGAATCGAACGGCTCACATGCATTGGGACGTTCCGACCATCCGAACGTCCCAATGTATCTGGGCCATTCATTTTTTATCGTAGGGCTCGCATCGCCAACAGTGGTAGCCCAAGTTTTGAAAACAGTTGACCAAGAAACAAAAGGGTTTGACCAAGGCTTTAAAAATAGGAATAAAATTCCTAAAATTCTGAAATTAATTAGAGGGGTTCCTGGGACATCCTAGACTCAATTAAAATCTTAAACTTCACTGTACAAGATTTAATTTGAATAATTTAAATTCAAACTTAGAATAGGTCTTTCATTTGAGTTTGAATTTTCTCAAGGTCAAATTAAGTTCCAAAAATTTGGGAAAAATTATATTAATACATGATAATTATAATAGTATTTCAATAAATTATTTCCAAAAGATGAACAAGAGTTTTTGTTCTTGTTTTTTTTGGAACTTATAATTGAGTTGTAGGTTTAAACTTTATTTGAGATTTTTCAAGTGCAATAAAATATGCAAAATTTTCCAAAAAGTCATGCAGGATTCAATTGATTGCTTGATCGCTTCTGACCTAATTGAGGTTGGTAAGGTGTACTTGATATCTAGAGGATCGGTGAAACTTGCTCGAAGTAGTTCGATGACTATGAAGTAACTCGGATGTCTCAACATGTATAGTCGTCAAATGTTGTCAATTATCGTCAAATGTCATCAATCGTAAATCAATTATCGTCAAATGTCGTTAAATATAAATGGAATTATCGTCAAATGTCGCCAAATGTTGTCAATTATCATCAAATGTTGTCAAATATTGTTAAATTTCGAAAGTTCAAATAAATTCCTTGCCTAGAATTCGGCTTGGCAAAAAATATAACAATTAATTGTTTGCAAAACTATTTTCAAACTTGAATTTAAATTCAAATCAATTTCTAAACTCAATTCTCACAATTGTAGGAGGTGAACTCACCACCTCTAGTGAGGGCGTTATCATATCCAACTTCATCCACCAACCAAACATCTTGAACCATCCAGAATCATCCTATACAACCAACCAAACAAAACTCTGTATCATCCCACACAACTAACCAAACAGACTCACTGTACCATCCCATACAAGAAGATCTCATCCTACCCATACCATCCCATCCCATTCAACCTCATCCCACCAACCAAACGCACCCCTAGTTGCTTGCGGGGCCATCCTGAGCGACTAGGGCTTTACGCGATTGGCGTGAGATCTGAGTCTCTCCACCGAGGTAAGGAACTCGGCGGGGAGACTCCCTAGTCGTCGGCGGGGCCATCGGAGCGACTAGGGCTTTGCGCGATTGAGCGCGAGATGCGAGGTCTCTCCGCCAAGATAAGGAACTCGAGGCGGGAGACTCCCTAGTCGCCGAGGCGGGGCCATCAGAGCGACTAGGGCTTTGCGTGATTGAGCACAAGAAGCGAGGTCTCTCCACCGAGGTAAGGAACTCGAGGCGAGAGACTCCCTAGTCACCGAGGCGGGGACATCGGAGCAACAAGGGCTTTCGCTGCTCACTCCGGAGAGTGGGCGAACGTGCACTGGGGTTCACGGCAATGCGTGGCATTTTTGTTGCCACGGTGATGGGCTTATTGCCGTTGCCATCCTTGTGGGCTTTCGCTGCTGACTCCAGAGAGTGGGCTAGCGTGCACCGGGGCTCATGGCTATGCGCGACGTCTTTGTTGCCACAGTAATGGGCTTATTGATGTTGCCATCCTTATGGGCTTTCGCTGCTCACTCCGGAGAGTGGGCTAGCATGCACCGGGGCTCGTGGCCATGCGCGGCGTCTTTGTTGCCACGGTGATGGGCTTATTGACATTGCCATCTTTGTGGGCTTTCGCTGCTCACTCCGGAGAGTGGGCTAGCGTGCACCGGGCTTGTGGCTATGCGCGACATCTTTGTTGCCACAGTGATGGGCTTATTGATGTTGCCATCCATGTGGGCTTTTGCTGCTCACTCCGGAGAGTGGGCTAGCGTGCACCGGGGCTCGTGGCCATGCGCGGCATCTTTGTTGCCACGGTGATGGGCTTATTGACGTTGCCATCCTTGCGGGCTTTCGCTGCTCACTCCGGAGAGTGGGCTAGCATGCACCGGGGCTCGTGGCCATGCGCGGCGACTTTGTTGCCATGGTGATGGGCTTATTGACGTTGCCATCCTTGTGGGCTTTCACTGCTCACTCCGGAGAGTGGGCTAACGTGCACCGGGACTGATGGCCATGCGCCGCGTCTTTTTTTCGGCCCGAAGGCTATTTGCCGAAGGCCATAACCGGCCGAAGGGCCCTCTTCTCTTTTTTTTCGGGCCCGAAGGGCACTTGCCGAAGGAGATAACCGGCCGAGCAGCCCTCTTTTTTGTTTAAAGGCTGCTTCGGGCACTCCGCACTTGGGCGAAGCAGAGATTAAATTGGCGCCGCACTTTGGATATTCGGGCTGCTGGCGGAGAGCTACACGAGATTTTCCGGAGGTTGCTCACATGGGGCGGCCATGAAAGTGAGGCTAGGTGGCTCGGTTGCAAGGCTTTCTTTGCGAAGAGGTGCTCGATCGGCGGAGTGAGGAGTGTGTCTGAGGTGCCTCGCCGGATTGGTGCTTCGGAGGAGGATGGCAGGGAAGCTTCGTCGAGCCGGAGGCGAGGTGGTGGGGTGGCGGCGCTCGAGGCATTCGAGCGGCGTCTTGGCTCGTCTGGAGGGACCGCTACGGCGGCGGGCGGCGGAGTGGTCAGATGGAAGCGGCGATGGTGGCGGCGGTGGCTGGGTCGCCGGAGAACTGGCGGCGAACAATTGGTCCTCGCCGGAGACCGGAGGCGGCAGCGGTTGGGTCCTTCGAGCGACCAAGGCGGCAATGGGCCGGTCCTCGGAGAGACCCGGCGGCGGTGGTTGGGTCCTTGAGCGACCAAGGCAGCGGCGGCTGGGTCCTTGGTGAGTGGCGAGAGGAGCGGTGGAAGCCTTCGGGCAAATGAAGGCTGTTGCATAGCTAACGACCATGAGGTGTTGCTCCGGAGGTCCTTGACTAAGCGAAGAGGATTATTCTGCTTAGGTGGGGTTGGCACTTTGGGTGGTTTAAATTTGAGGTAGAGGCGAGCGAGGTGGCTGAGGCGCTTTGGCAGAGGCGGCGGCGGGCACTCCGGCCCGAGCATCTCGAGGCAGAGGCAGTGAGACAACCGGAGGTTCTTCTTGAGTTAGCGCCATGAGTGATGTTGCTCCGGAGTCCCTTCTGAACAAAGGCGGAGGGTGTGGCGCTCTGGGCGAGGTGGTGAGGGGGGGCCCTGCTCGAAGTCGGTGGAGGAGTCAGGGCGGAGGTGCGCCCATGCGGGGGTTGCTCCGTAGGGTCTTCGTGCCGGAGGCGGAGGTTGCCTCGATGGCGGGTAGGAGGCTCGGGCACTCCACAGTGTCCTTTAAGCAGAGGCCACAGCAAGCTGGAGTCTTGAGGGTCTTGTTAAAACGGAAGGTCCCAGGGGTTTCTTAACCGAAGGTGGAGGGATGGTGCTTATTTGGGAGCTCCTCGACCAATTTGACGGCCTCTGGCGGTCGAAGAGGTGGCGTGGCTCCGAGTGATGAGCGAAGGTTGGTGATGAGTAGCCGAAGGGATGGGGGAGCCTTCGGGTTGAGGAAGTGTTTTTGCCTGGTAGGCTTCGGCTGTGTGGAGGTTTCTTGACTCCTCGTTTGTAGCTTTTGTTTGGTCAAGCAGACGGCGCCAATCGCCAGTAGCATAAAAAGGCTAAACAGTGGGTACGGAGTACCCTCCGTACCCTTTGTTTTGGGAGAAGGACCGAAGGGAGAAGCCAAAAACAATTGTGTTTGTATTGCTCATGTGTGTATGAAAAACGAGATCCTCCCCTTTACATGCCCATAGGGCTTTACTTATAGGGGGCAGAAGGGACATTACCTTCTTGCCCCCATAAGAAGAGAGAGAGAGAGTGGGTAATTTAGGTACATTTGTCTAAATCGTTGTATGGACTAACTCTACATATGTACAGTATCCCTAACGTCACACGGTATTCTCGACGACCTTGGGGTGCGGGGCACCCTTAGTGCCCGACTTCGACATGAATACATACTTCAAGTGCATATAAATACATAGTTCTTGCATATACAAAAGATATGAATTACTTACTACCCTTCCTACAAATTATAAGTTATTAACCAAGCAGCACAATTGGACCCGGACATATTAGGAACCCTTTTTACGATTAGGGCACAAGTTTTAGCGAGGTGTCACGACAAATAGCTAAACCCTAAACCGCCAAGCCAAACCTATAAAAAGCTTATTATAGTAAGTAGGAGTTGATCGTTAGCCCAGTGCTAACTTCTTATTGTCTGTAGCACACACAACCGAAGGAGATCATTATATGCTTCCTAAAACCATCTGCTTTGTACCCACAAACGCAGGGCAATAAATCTTCTAGTGCCCGACCTCACCACAGTAGAATTTCCACAGTGGATTCTAAACTCACGTATTGAGTGGTAATTCATATCAATCATGTAAAAAGAAAACAACTCTTCACAACTACTCCATACAACTTAACAAATAAGGTAATAGCATAGGGAGGTATAAAGGAACTGAATAGCATTTGTGATTTTTGTAGATTCTAAAGGGTACGAAATCTGTTAAACTCACAATAACATTTTGTGATCGTCATATGTTGTTGTAGTGCGGTAAATTTCTAAAGAATTTTGTAAGGACGATTGAGGTAGCAATGATTCGTAAGTAGGAAGGTAAGTGATATTGCGATGAGCTAGGGAATTTATACACGGTAGAGAACTTGGAAGAAATGGCACAATAATAACAACACGACAGTTGATCCGACAATAAGGTTACATGGCACACAAGCTAACGAACTAAGGATGGTACACACGTGCCTTACACATCTGTGCCTCATCGCAATGGAGGCATGTTACTCCTATCTCCTGAAGTTTAAAGCTTCATCCTTAGTTTTTAGCAAATACACATAGCAGCAACGTGTTGCATCCCGTTTCCCATTGTAGTATATGGTGTTGTAGCGTAATAAGGCCAAGGTGGCTTAGGATAGTTCTTGTACGGTGTCGCCACCACGCCGGAAGCAATTGTTTGATTGAATAATGGGGCTAATGGTACTAGTAGGTGGCATGGGTGATTTCGTTGGTGTTTCCAATTCGACCATAGAAATATAGGTATGTGCAGCATGATTGGTGATTCCCGAGCGGCTACAGCAAAGGGTGTAGGGTGAGCAAGTGCCAAGCGACCGTTGGGTATAATATTATCGTCAGTAATGTCAAACGGCCATTCATTATCTTCAGGTTGATCAGGATTGACTATTTTGTTTTCAATGTTCTCTCACATGTTAACCAAATTGTGTTCATTAGCTTCCTTCTTTAAATGCATTGTACTGCAAATGATCGTTCTCTATTGGATTGTTGTTTCCAGTTAGTAGTAGTTCTTCAGCAGCAGCGTTGACTAGCACACAGCAAGGGCACACACCTTGTCCTCCGCACATCTATCACCTCGTCCAGAATTCTAGGTGCCAACACTTCCAGAATTCCTAGCGCCAATACCGCGGCTCCTCCTTCGCTCGGCTTTGAAAACCGATCTCTCGCAATCGCTCTTCGCTCATCTCAATTGTGTTTAAGCTTCGCGTTAACGCTTGTCGCCGAGGACTTAGAGAACGTAACATAATTACTTTATTGGGGAGATTAAGTATTTGTTTGCTTCCCGTCACTGGTCCCTCGACCTTTTTTTATTGCTTTCCCTCGGAGGGCAGGTAATTTGTCGGATGCTTTTGTCGTTATTACCGTAGTCGTAGTTATTAGTCGACTAGTTGTAATTAGTTAGTTTAGAGGTAATTAATTAGTTGTAATTAGTAAGTTTAGTGGTAATTAATAAGTCGTAATTAGTTAGTTTGCTGGTAATTAATTAGTTTAGTGGTAATTAATTAGTCATAATTAGTTAGTTTAGAGGTAATTAATCAGTTGTAATTAGTTAGTTCAGTGGTAATTAATTAGTCATAATTAGTTAGTTTGATGGTAATTAGTCGCACAAACAAGTTCATGATATGTAAGACCCCTGGGCACTCAATGAAGGATTGCCCTAATAGACCCAGCTCGTCCGATCGCCATTCAGTGTCGTAATGTAATATTTTTTTCCGTCTTTTTTGTTATGTACAACGTAACTTCTACGATATCCAACTATGGACTCATCGGCAAACTTCTACGTGAGGGTGTTGTAGAAGCGCCATGGAGACTAGTTGTAGACATCAATGCATAAATGACACATAGGATATTCTTTATTAATTTATTGGTTCATTGTGGATGACGTTGGTGCAATACAGCATTAAAGAATATCATCCACTTTAACATTGTGTTGTACCATAGGCTAGATAAGGTATGGCAATCGGGCGCGGTGGGCAAGGGTAGTGCTCGCCCATACCCATACCCGCGACCCCGATTTCCCCCCACGGGCATGTCCGTGAAGGACGACAGGCGAAGAATCTCGCCCATGCCGTCGCCCGTGGGCATGCCGTTACTCCGAACAATGCACCACCGCCTGTGGTACCCGCCATACAGGCATGCTCATCACATATAAAAATTCACACATCCAGTTCATCACAATTCACACATCAATTCATCACACATTCAACAAACACACGAGACATAGCTCTAGAACACAAAGACATTACTCTGGAACGTAGCAATACAAAGACACAAACACAAAAGATCTGCTAAAAGATGTTGGCGGTGGCGGCAGAAGTCGTCGGACTTGCGGGAGGGCAGCCAGCGATGGCTGCTTCTTGCGTCTTGGCGGCTCTGTAAAGCTTGATGGCAATGCCGACCCGGCATTCAAGAGGCCGTGAGTCTGCGAGAAGCCAGCCTGGCCAGGCCTCCGCCGCCCCCACTGCCTCCCTTCGATCAGCGCCCGCCGTGCCCGTCCTCCTCAAGACCACCTCCTCCTCTTTCCTTGAGCACCTTGAATGGTGGGGACTTCTTAGCATGCCCGACGCCTTAGGTGAGCTCGAAGTACCTCTCGACCGTCTTCCTCTCCTGGGCGGCCTCTTGGTTGTGGGGGTCCTTGCCTCCTTGGCCGTCGGCTTCCTCGGGCTCGAGGGCGGCGTCCTTAAGCGCCTTTATTGGCGGATCTGTGAGGCGAGGCGGGCTTGAGGCGGCGGCCGAGAGCTTGAGGAGGAGGAGGTTGCCGAGAACTTGAGGAGGAGGAGGCGGCCAAGCTTGAGGAGGAGCAGTGAGAGAGGCGGGGGCGAAGCCGTAGGGAGGATGTCTTGAGGCACCGCCCAGGAGGACGTGCGAAGAATGAGGCTGATTTGGAAGGGAAAATGGAAGGAAGGCCAGGCGGATCTGGAAAATGGAGGTGGGTGGCAGCTTGGAAATGGGGGCAAATGGAGGTGAGTGGCGGCCAGGAGAATGAGAGTGTGAGTCTATGAGATACTGAGTAACCATATTAGGGTTTTAGTGGTCCCTTTGTCGATTGCATGTCGCGGAGTAAGCGAGCGAGGCAGATGCACGGTGAAGCTTACCCATGCTCATGCTTTCGTTTACGACGGCGAGAGTTTCCCCATTTTCATGCCCGTCGGCAAAGAAACCAGCCCATACCCAGCTCCATTAGGGTATTTACCCGCGGGCACACGGGTAATCGGGCACAATTGCCATTCCTAGGCTAGATAGGCTTGTACATGACCAACTGAGGGAAATGTGTGACATGCGAGATCATATAACAACATACCGTAGCCTTGAAACGCACACTAGTCAGAGGTTGCGATGCGTTGTTATATGATCTGCATGCCACGATTTCCCCAGCTTGGTTCATCTACAATCTTATCTATCGTGTGGTACAATACAGTGTTAAAGTGGATGATATTCTTTAATACTGTGTTGTACCACAGGCTAGATAAGCTTGTATATGAACCAACAGAGGGAAATGTGTGGCATGCATATCGTATAACAACATACCATAGCCTGCACATTGTTATATCATCTGTATGTCAAATATTTTCCTCAGTTGGTTCATGCACAAGCTTATCTAGTCTGTGGTACTTTGTGCTTATAATGCTTGTAACGCTTCAAATGTCGTTAATTTTATGTATGAACACGTACACTACAACTCTATTGGAAACCCTATTTTTCGAAACCCTAATGCAACTTGTCGGTGTTTTAGAATCGATCTTACGTAAAGATTGTTTGATTCAGGGAGTCTCCTAGAATGGAATCACGCATAGAGATTGACACGGGTATTTTTATACAGGTTCAGGCCTTCTCTGGAGAGAATAACAACCCTACTCCTGTGTGTGTATGGTACTGAGTGTGTTTCGTACAATCGGGAGAAAAGACTAAGGCTATTACAGAAGATAGTATCTAACTGTCTTCCTGATTGCTTGTTGTCTCCTCCGATCGCCCCTTCCTCTCTCTGATCGCTGCCTTTATATAGTCGTGAAGGAATAGCCGTTTTCTCTGAAGGCGCCTCATCAAATCTAATGTAGGCGCATGTTTGCAGAATCATCGGAGCGGTAACCCCTTCACGCCGCTTTGGCGATTACTTATCGTGGGTAATGGGGTATTACGTGCTATTACTTCAAAGAGTAGCAACAGATGTTATTTGCTTGGATTCCTTAATCAATTGGACCCACTCGTGCAGAGGTTTTATTGATCATAAGGTAGTCGTGGTGACACAGTCGTGAAGAGCTTACAACCATGAGGTAGTTATAGAATAACTTACGAATGGATAATGATCGTAGAAGAACTTACGACCATACGGTAATCGTAGCAAGACTTACGACTATGGGGGTGGTGCGTAGAAGAACTTACGACCACCTGGTAGGCTTCTCCCTTGTAAGTATAAGGGGTATACCTAGGGACCACATGACATCATATTTACCCATAATAAGAATTATAGATAAAAGATAAAATGATGATTATTAGATCCTCGTCACAACTCCATTGGAAACCCTAATTTCCGAAACCCTAATTACATTATGAGTACTTTGTGTGGGAATTCATGAAACCGTAATTTTCGAAACCTAAAATCCAAATTTTTGAGACCTAAATTAAATCCTTCATTTTGGAGACAATTTCAGAACACATATAAAATTATCCTAAAAGGTGCCAATACGACAAAAAAAATCCAAAACTGCTACATGAAGAATTAGATGGTGGGCCATGGCAAGTTGGCAACAAATCTTTCATACTCTATTATTGATTAAGGATGGCAGTTTTAAAATTTAATGCTTGAACTGGTTTGAACTCGCGGATGACAAGGGAATCGATAGTTAATGCATAGTACTCTACCCCTTTAATTGTTAATTTTCTAACCCTAATTTTCAAAATCTTTAGTCCTAATTTTGAGACCTAAACTCTTAATTTGTCGAGACAATTTCGAACATGTAAAATTATGGAAAAATTACACAATCAAGTCCACTGTGTAAGGAGCCTAAAAGAAATTATAATGTTTAGACCTCATTTTCTATATTAGAAAGTTTCTACAGATAGTGTACTTAAATGAATTTTCAAGAAAAATCAGAACGGATAAAATTTTGAAAAAAATTACATAAACAATTACACTGCGTCGGGAGGCTCTACAAAAAAAATCATAATTTTTTAAGCTCATTTTCTATATTTAGAAATCTCTCTAAAAATATACTTAAATGGATTTTTGAGAAAAGCTACTACAATGCCCTTGCCTCATCATTGTGGGGAGGCGCATCTTCTTGTTGCAAGGATCTGAGAGCAAGCAAGCAGCTTCGTGTGGTTCGGTTGGTAGAAAGGCGCTAAGGGGCCAAATGGAATTTCGGGGGTAAGAGGGCTACATTTGAAATTGTGATGGTCTAGAGGGCCAATAGTGTCCAAAATCCAAAGGTTACGTGTTCAAGGTTCGCCTACACAACTGACAGGTACATCATATATTTTATGTAAGAACTCTTATTATATTGTAATCATAAATAAGTATTGTTTTATCGTTATGTGTACTAGTGAAATCCTGAACATTGGCAATAAAGGCATCTTCAATAGTGGTCACCTCAGTCGTCTCTTAGCTGTCATGTCACTCAAAAATCTATTTGGAGGAAAGAGGATGCGAAGAGAGAATGTGCCATCTCTTATATAAGAGACAAATTGGGCACACAAACCATTGCAAATAGTGAGTGTGTAAGAAGAGAAGTTTGTGTTGAAAATAAATAATTTTATAGACAAATTATTGTACATGCCCTAATACGGGATACCGGTTTAAATTCGGGTGTCCTCACGAGATCTCTAAAGCAGTCGGCACAGACCTCTTGAGATTAGGGATAGCAATCGGGCACGGTGGGCACGGGTAGTGCTCGCCCATACCCATACCATGACCCGATTCCCCCACCTGCATGCCCGCTGAGACGACGGGCGAAAAATCTCGCCATGCCTGCCCATGGTACCCATCGCCCACTGGCATGCCCACATACGCGAACAATGCACCACCACCCGTGGGTACCCATCGCCCGCGGGCATGCTCATCACATATAAATAATTCACACATCCAGTTCATCACAATTCACACATCCAGTTCATCACACACACAGACATAGCTCTGGAACACAAAGACATTGCTCTGGAACGTAGCAATACAAAGACACAAAGACAAAAGATCTGCTAAAAGACATTGGCGGAGCCGGCCGAGGGGTCGTCGGACTTGCGGGAGGACGCCGATGGCGATGCGCGTCATGGCGGCAAGCAAACTAGATAAGCTAGATGGCGGCGCCCGGTGTTCGAGGAGGCCGTGAGCGTGGAAAGCCTAACCTCGCTGCGCTCCGACACCCCACCGCCTCCTCCACCCGGCCACGCCGGCTGCCGTCCTCCTCCGCCAGCTCCACCTCCTCTTTCCCCTTGAGCGCCTCGAATGGCGGGGGACTTCTTGGCGTGCCCAGCGCGCAGGGTGAGCTTGGAGTACCTCTTGACTGTCTTCGTCTCCCTGGACGGCCTCTCGACTGTGGGGGGTCCTTACCTCCTTGGCGTCGTCGGCTTCCTCAGGCTCGGGGGACGGCGTCCTTAGCGCCTTCGGTGGGCGGATACGCGGGGGAGGGGGCGGGCTTGAGAAGGAGGCGGCGGCCGAGAGCTTGAGGAGGAGGAGGCAGCCAAGCTTGAGGAGGAGCAGCGGTAGGATGGGGGCAGCAACCGGCCGGGAGGACGTGCGAAGCAGCCGCCCGGGAGGACGTGCGAAAAATGAGGCGGATCTGGAAAGGAGGCCAGGTGGATCTAGAAAATGGAGGCGGGTGGCGGCTTGGAAATAGGGGCAAATGGAGGTGAGTGGCGGCCGAGAGAATGAGAGTGTGAGTCTATGAGACAGTGAGTAACCCTATTAGGGTTTTAGTGGTCCCACATGTCAGTTTATGTCGCGGGTAAACGGGCGAGACGGGTACGGGTAGAGCTTACCCAGTGTTCATCTAGGCGCTAGGCGGAAGGCGGGCGGAGAGTGGCCGCCTAGCGCCTAGCCCGCCTAGGCGGGGCCTAGGCGGCAGACCCAAAACTAAGCAGGTAGCAGCCAGAGTACATACCAAGGAGTACCAGGCGGCAATAAAGTAGTAGACATGAGGTAGGAAATAGACCAAGACAAAGAAAAATAGCAGCAAAACCCAGGAGGCAGCTGGCAATACTACAGACTCTAGGAAATATAGACAGGTAGTAGGTGTGGATATCATGGGGATATGCCCACGATCTTAGGATGATGATACAATTGGCAATGGCATCGAAGGTTTGCCGTTTCTCGCGTTTTTGTCGAAGTTTAAAAGAGCTGTTAAGCAGAGGCGGTCAGACCGGCGGTCAATGATTGGTCAGACCAGCCAGGGCGGTCAGACCGGCCTCTGTGTGACGGTCTGACCGACTTAATCCTATTCATCGTCCAATCATTTGCAATGATTTTTGGTGAGGTCATATTCATGGTTATCAGTGCATATGTGTTGTATAATGTATGTTTTGGCTAACGTGGGTCAAGTTGTGAAGAACTTGTTCCCGGAATCGATTTCTTTGCCTATTGTTGTGCAGGGCGCTTGGAGATCAACGACGTCAGCGGCGAGGATGATTGGACTAAGCTTGGAGAGCTAAGATCCGTAGCGATCAAGGATGCCTAAAGAGGTCAATGGATTCAAGCATGGCGCAATTGGACAAAGGTGACCGCAGGCGATTCGGCCACCGGTTGGATCAAGCGGCGCGGGGATCGGTGCAAGTGCCTTGGTGGTTTCGGCGGGAGTCAGACGGGAGAGACGTGCCGATATGATGAGAGCCGTTGATCTACCTACACGTGGCGAAGCAGGCGATTGCTTCACCAAGATTGGACTCGGTTTTCGGAGAAAGACCGAGAAGGGGTATTGTGAAAATTTCACCAAATACTGCCTTGGTGACCCTTTTGGCTAAACCACGGCGCGAGACGACACATGGAGAAGTGGTTTAGGTCAAGACAAGTGAAGACGATGCTTTAAAATACGTGCGTGTGTGACCCGTTGGTGTTGGGCCTTAACGGGAGCCCATTAGGGTTAACTCTTCTAGAAGTTGTGTTCGATGGAGTCGATTTTGCTTACTGGAAGGCTCGCATGCATGGATACATCGAAGCTCAAGGGCACGCAATTTGGCTTAAAGTCAAAAATCCTTATGTTGTGCCAGCCAATAACGATGTGATCACTCCAGATATGAAGGCAAATAGCAAGGCTCAAAACTTCTTGATTCAAGGGCTTAGTCGATCTAAGTTTGAGCGTGTCGCTCATTTGAGGTCTGCTCATGAGATCTGGAAGACCCTCTGTGATTACCACGAGGGATCTACTGCGATCAAGGAAGTGAGACAGAACCAGCTTAAGAAAGAATACTTAAAGATCGAACAAAAGCTTGGTGGATCTTTGGATGAGTTGTGGGGAAGGTTTTCCTAAATCCTTCATGACTTGCGTGCTGTGGATCTTGTGTTTACTGAGTCTAAAAATGCACGTCAACTCTTGGGTGCTCTTGATGCGAGAGTTTGGGGGATGAAGATCACTTCCATCAATGACAACAATGTCATGAGTGAGCTTACCATGGATAAGCTCTACTCGAGGTTGAAGACACATGAGATTGACTTCATCTCGTGTCTCCCCAAGATAGAGTCGATGGCCCTAGTGGTTGACCTATCTAATGGTAGCTCTTCCGATTCCTTGGATTTTGGCTCATCTGGTTTTTCATTGTCCATTTTGCATTCTTTGAGCGATGAGCAACTAGAGAAGCTACCTGAGGATGACTTAGCCCTCCTATCCACAAAATTCATGAGAGTTTACAACAAAGTGAGGAGCAAAAGGAGGAGTGACCCTGTTACCTGCTTTGAGTGTGGTGAGCCAAACCACATTCGAGCCAAGTGCCCCAAGTTAAAGGGCAAGGAGGAGAAGGACTTCCGGAGGCGTCCTCAAGCTCGGGATGCGAAAGCCAAGAAGCCCAACTACAGGAAGTTCGTCAACCGGGTCCTTGCCGCTCTTGAGAATGTTGATATGAGCGATGTGGACTCGGGGACGGAGGACGATGATGATGATTCCCATAGCAAGCAGAAGGCCCAGGACTTCACCGGCATGTGCTTCATGGCCAAGAACAGCCACGACGTCGACTCCTCCAACGATGATGAGCTTTTCTGTGATCCCGATGAGGTATGCCCCTCACCAGATGAGATGAAACGTGCTTTAGTTGTTGCTGAACGAAATCTGAAAAGGCAAGCTAAAATAACTAAGAAACATGATATCATGATTGACAACTTGAACCTAGAAATGGTTAGGCTCAAATCCATTAATCCTACTGATGATTGTGATTCTTACTTTAGCTTGCATGATGAATTGACTAAACTGAAATCTGCTCATTCCTCTATTGCAAATCAACTTAAAGATGCTCTAGATGAACTAGAATCTCTCAAATCTAGTCCTGCTTGCATGGATGCTATTGCCCTAGATGTGACTGCTGTAGATGCTATTCCTTCACCTTGCTCAAATTGTGCTTTGCTTGAATTGAAGTTAGAAAGTGCTACAAAAGAATTACTGACATTTGATGCTAGCCACACTTGTTCTCATTGTGAGGATAATAAAATTAAATTGAAAGAAATGACTTAAATGGTTCTTCATTCTAAAGACCGCTTCATGTGAAAATTGTTATAAACTCACAGTTGAGAATGATGCTTTGAATAAGACTCTAGAGGAGAAATCTAAAATTGAACAATCCATGTCCATAATGACTTCAAGAAAGTTGTTGATTCTGCTCCTTGTGCTTTTTGTACTGAAATTGGAACAAATTTAGATGAGATACAAGAGGCGTTTAGAGTCAAATTCAAAGAGCAAGTGAGTAGGATTAAGAATGCTTTTTGTGTGTCTTGTGAGGCTTTAAAGGTTGAGGTAGCTCTTGCTAAAGAAAAATTTGTTAGGACAATCAAGTCGAATAAGTGTGTCACCTGTAAGGACCTAGCCAAAGAAAATAATTACCTCAAAAAGACCCTTGAGAGATTTTCTAGTGGGAAGAAGAACCTCAACATGATCCTTGACCAATCTAAATTGAGTGTGAAGAAAAGTGGCCTAGGTTTTAATTCCCTAGAGCATTCCAAGAACCATCCACCTAAGATTGTGAGAGCTGTTGAGAGTGGCATGTTCGAGGTAGAACCCCCTAAGCCATCTAAGGTAGTCTTTATATCTGCAAGTTTTGCCCAAATCTCTTCAAGCAAGACAGGTGCTTCTACTTAATCAGGTCAGACCTCTCAAAAGGTCAAGTACCATTGCACCTTCTGCAAGAAGGATGGCCACATCGTTGAGTTACGCTTAGTAGAACCAAGATTGAGAGGAAGGAGAGGATGAGTGCCTTGAGGACCATTAGAGGAGTTCCTCATCATCACGATCTCTAGAGCCAAACAACTTTGTCTTCCTGCTAGACATAGGTGCGAGTTTGTAGATGACTTCTTTGACTCTTTTGGGAGCTCTAGGCAGCATTTTGGGTTAGGATATCGTGAGGAGAGACCACGGGTAGCATCTAGATAGGGAGAGTACCAATCTTTTGGTAGGTCGATTCGGAGAGGTCTAGGTGTTGCTCGTGTGTGTTCTTATGATTATCCCTCTAACCATTTTATTCTTTGCTTTTCTCTTGCTCCTAAGCATCGTGTGGCTCGATCTTTGGATTCCCAAGTCTTTTATCACTAACCCCAGTACTGAGGCACAGATGTTCCCTGCTTATGTCATGTAGGTCCGTCGTGCGAGGAAGGAGGACATTTGGCTTGTTGACTTTAGGTGTTCTCGACACATGACTCGAGATTCTAGATGGTTCTCCTCCCTCACGTGCATCCGGCAACGAGTTGATCACATTTGGGGATGCTTCTACCGGGACTGTGACAGCCAAGGGCACAGTGCGCGTCAACAACAAGTTCATGCTTAAGGACATCGTTTTGGTAAGTAAGCTAAGGTATAATCTGCTATCTGTTTCTCAGCTTCTTGATGATGGTCTAGAGGTGAGATTCAAGAGTGGTGAGTGTAGAGTTCTAGACTTCTCGGGTGAGCTTGTTTTTGGGATCTCTAGGTTTGGGAAGATCTTTTGTGCTGATTTCAATGTCTCTTCTTTTTCCAGTCCTAGATGTCTTGTGGCTTCTGACTCTCATGATCTAGTATTGTGGCATCGTAGGCTTGGACACATAGGCTTTGACCATTTGACTAGAGTTAGTAGCAAGAACTTGATTAGAGGTTTGCCTAAGCTTAAGAATGTTAGAGACCTTGTGTGCACTCCCTGTAGACATAGTAAGATGGTTTACGCTTCTCATCCACCTCTTTCTTTAGTGATGTCGATGGACTGGTCGGCTCTTGCACTTAGACACTTGTTGGCCCTCTAGAGTTCAATCTCTGAGGAGGAAATGGTATGTGCTTGTGATTGTGGATGACTTCTCCAAGTATTCATGGGTTTATTTTCCGGTTTCTAAGGACGAGGCTTTTGGTCGCTTTTAGAGAGTTGGTCCTTAGACTAGTCAAGTTGATCTTTCCGAGCTTTGAGAGCCATTAGGAGTGACAATGTGATGTAATTCAAGAACTCTTTCTTTGCCACTTTACTTGACCGATAGGGGACTTGAGCACCGATTCTCCACACCTAGAGTTCCCCAGCAGAATGGTGTTAAAGAGAGAAAGAACAGGACCCTTGTAGAGATGGCGAGGACCAAGCTAGATGAGCATAGTACACCGAGGAGGTTTTGGGCTGAGGCAAGACTTTTTTTGAGCTTAGATTTGGTCATAAGCCTAAAGTCTCTCATTTCAAGATTTTTGGTTGCGAGTTGCTTCATTCTTAAACATGGCAACTTGGATAAATTTGAATCAAGATGTTCTGATGGTATTTTTCTTGGATACCCTGCTCATTCTCGCGGCTATCGTGTGTTTAATTTGGATACTAACAAAATTGTTGAGACTTGCGAAATCACTTTTGATGAGGCTAGTCCTGGTACTAGACCCGATGGTACAGGTACACAGGTTTCTGAAAGCATCTTCGTTGATGAAGACTCTGAGGATGAGGACCCAATCCATCCTCCAGTCACTTCTGAGGTAGTTGGAGAGCCTGCTTCTACTTCTCCAATTTTGATGAGCGACCTCTTCCCACCTTCACCGACGATCCGAGTGGCTCTGCTCCTGCCTCCACGATCCATGAGGTAGAGGTCACTTACCAGACCCCTCTTCACATTCGTGACAAGATCTATCCGAAAGCAGATGATTGGGGATCTTCATGAGCGAGTCACTCGCTCGAGTTTATCTCTCGATTCTCATGCACATTCTGCTTTTGTCGCGTCTTTTGAACCCCGAGATGTCACCCATGCTTTATCTAACTCCTCTTGGGTCAATGCCATACATGAAGAGCTTGAAAATTTTGAAAGAAACAAAGTTTGGACTTTTGTTGAACCTCCACCTAATCATAATGTAATTGGAACAAAATGAGTTTTCACAAATAAGCAAAGTGAGGATGAGTTGGTAGTTCGTAATAAGGCTAGCTTGTAGCTCAAGGTTATTCCCAAGTAGAAAGCTTAGACTTTGAGGAGACCTTTGCTCCTGTAGTTAGATTAGAAGTCATTCGTATTTTGCTAGCATTCGCGGCATCTAAGGGCTTTAAGCTTTTCAAATGGATGTCAAGAGTGCTTTCCTTAATGGCTTCATAGAAGAAGAGGTCTTTGTCAAGCAACCTCCTGGTTTTGAAAATTTCAAGTTCCCAAACCATGTGTTTAAGCTCTTCAAAGCCTTGTATGGATCTTAGCAAGCCCCTAGAGCTTGGTATGATAGGCTTAAGAGTTTTTTTTCTTAAAAATGATTTCAAAATGGGAATAGTAGATAAAACCTTGTTCACTCTCAGGCATGGCAGTGATTTCTTACTGATTCAGATTTATGTGGATGACATCATATTCAGTAGTTCTTCTCATGCTTTTGTGTCAGTTTTGATTCTATGAGCAGGGAATTCGAGATGAGCATGATGGGCGAACTAACCTTCTTCCTTGGTCTTCAAGTCAAGCAACTGAAAGATGGCACCTTCATTCATCAAAGCAAGTACACAAAGGACCTTCTTTGGCGCTTCGACATAGGAAGAAATAGGCCAATGTCTACTCCCATTGCCACATCCACCGTGCTGGACCCTGATGAGAATGGAGAGACCATGGACGAAGTACCTGCATGACATGATTGGCTCTCTTCTCTACCTCACGGCGTCAAGGCGGACATATAGTTTCTTTGTGTGTCGTGCGCTCGATTTCGAGCTTCCCTCGTGCCTCTTATCGTCCAAGCGGTGTCGCATTTTCAAGTACCTCTAGGACACTCTTAACTTTGAGCTTTGGTATTTTTCCGATTCTGCTCTCTCTATTCGGGCGTTTTCTTATGCTGATTTTGCGAGGTGTAGAGTGGATAGGAAGAGTACTTCTGACACTTGTCATTTCTTAGGCATATCTCTTATCTCTTGGTCTTTTAGGAAGCAGGTCTTACATTGCACAATCCTTCTTAGTCGAGTATGTAGTCATGAGCGATAGTTGCTCTCAGGTTCTTTGGATCTTGTCTACTCTGCGGGATTATGAGTTGTTTTTGGATAGTGTCCCTCTTTTCTGTGACATCACTAGTGCCATAAATATTGCCAAAAACCCAGTGCAACACTCTAGGACCAAGCACATTGACATTCAAGGGGGAGTTGGCTCTTTTGCATTCATTGTATTATATTGCATTTTAAATCAGCAACTTGCATTGTAATATAAAATCACGGAGCCTTGTTTATTATCCTTGTGTGACATGATTTCACTCTTTATACCTTGTCATGTCTTGTGCTAGTTTGCTAGGTTTATCATAACTTTCCATGTGTAGCTTAGCTTTTGCCATGCTAGCTTTATTAAATGTGAAAAACTTGAATTAACACATGACTTGTTGAATCTTGTGACTAGTTTTGTCATAGTGATCTTCTCATGATTCATGCCATGTCAAATAGGCTAAGTTGAGTCTTGAATCTAATTTGAGTTTTAAATTGAGCTATGCTATTTCCTAAGTCAAGCAAATGAAAAATGATCTTTTAATGCGAAAAAAACTGATCTCACCATGCTTTCTCATGAGACTGACTTGCCATTGCACTAGGCATGATCTCGGGGGAGTTTTGGATGACCTAGACCACTCTTTTAAGCTTCTTGCTTGGGATGGTGTGAGCAAGGCTTGAGATCTAGCACTTGGCTAAAAACAAAACAAATTGTGAAAATTGGTTGAAACTTAGAAGGCGGTTGTGGATGGCTCCTAGTCCGGGGACGTGCTTTATTAAGATAAAACCAAAAATAAATTTTAGCAAGTGCTAAATGTGCTAAATTTCAAAGTGCTTGAACAAATTTCAACTTTGAACTCATAGCGCTCTAAATTAGCTCAATTTTAGCTTCTTGGTTCCATTTAGTTTATTGACATGGCTTGACTTATTTTTGGATACCTTTGGCTAAACTATAATCTTGAACACCTAGTCATACTAAACGATCATTTAATCCCAGATTATTGTTCATCTGACTTTCGCTTTGCTATTTATGATTTGTCATGATTTACCATAGCTTCTTCACATAATATAGCTTGGTGTAATACTTGTCGAGTCCTCTTGGATAATTTTCATGGCTCCCTGTACTAAAAATGAATTAATTACAGCCATTCCATGTCATTCATGCTCTATCTTCCTTTATGCACCTTGATGAATCCATTGTCAAAGGGGAAGAAATGGTAAAAATGAAGAGGGAGAAAATGAAATTTTTTCATGAGGTTACGAGGATCATAGTGAGGGGAAGCATCTCATATGCATTTTTGCGATCTTATTGTCATTTCTGAATTTGAATTGCAATTCTTGCATCCTCACAATGATCCAAGGTCAAATTGAACAATTGTTCTTTCATATGGACCTTAAGTGAGATTTTGCAATTTTCTGGAAATTGAAGCCTTCTTGCTTTCTTTTGTCAGTATCTCACTTGCGAGATGCTATTCGTGCCGACTTGGTCATTTCCTTTGTTTTTATTGCTTTTGGACCAAGTTGTGCCTTTGTGCGAAAACGTCGAGTTTTTTGTTTTTCAAACCTCAATCTTTGCTTTTTTGGAAAATTGCCAATGTGTTCATCAAGGGGGAGATTGTGGATATCATGGGGATATGCCCACAATCTTAGGATGATGATACAATTGGCAATGGTGTCGAAGGTTTGTCGTTTCTCGCATTTTCGTCGAAGTTTAAAAATTTTGTCGGCGAGGCTGGTTAGACCGGTGATCAATGACCGGTCAGACGGCCAGCGATATGGTTAGGCCGCCTCGTATCTGATCGACGACTTAATCTTGTTCATCGTCCAATCGTTTGCGATAATTTTTGGTGAGGTCATATTCATGGTTATCAGTGCATATGTGTTGCATAATGCATGTTTTGGCTAACGTGGTCAAGTTGTGAAGAACTTGTTCTCGGAATCGATTTCTTTGTCCATTGTTGTGCAGGACGCTTGGAGATGAACGGCGGTCAACGGCGAAAATGATCGGGACTAAGGTTGGAGAGCTGAGGTCCAGAACGATCAAGGATGCCGGGTGAGGTCAATGGATTTAAGCATGGCACAAATTGGACAAAGGTGATGAGCAGGCGATTCGATCTGTTGGTTGGATCAGCGGCGCAGTCGTTTGCAAGTGCCTTGGTGGTTTCGGCGAGTCAGACGAGAGATTTGCCGAGCATGATGAGAGCTGTTGATCTACCTACACATGACGGCGGCACGATTGCTTCACCAAGATTGGACTCGATCTTGAGGAGAAGGACCGAGAAGGGGTATTTTGGAAATTTCACTAAATACTACCTTGGTGACCCTTTTGGCTAAACTACGGCGCGAGACGATGCATGGAGAAGTGGTTTAGGTCAAGACAAGTGAAGACAGCGCTTTAAAATACATGCGTGTGTGACCCGTTGGTGTTGAGCCTTAACAGGAGCCCATTAGGGTTAACTCTTCTAGAAGCTAGGCCTCTCTATAAATAGGAGGGGGTGCTGTCAAGTAGCTCCCAAACACTTCATTTGTAAAACCCTAGTTTGTCTTAGGGCTTAGAGAGGAAAGGAGAGGCTTAGGGTTTTAGAGAGATTAGTTGAATGAGTGCTCATGGATTGAGCTCTTGTCCTCCATGGATGGAGTGGCTGTAAACCCTCTCAATCTCAAATCAATCTTTGCATGATTTCTCAAAGATGAGTTTTCTTGTGTTCTTCATCTCTATTTGGTCATTTTGAGTCATCTTTTGATCCACGAGTTTTTGCTTGGCTTCTTTTCTTGATCTTACTTGTTGTGACATGTGGGAACCTATCTAGGATCATCTAGATCATCATTCAACCACGAGCAAGTTTCTAGATCACGTTTTCGTTTTTGCCCGGTTTTGAAACCACCTTCGTTCAAATGGAAAAAGGTTAGGACTTTAGCATAGATCTGGACGATCGTTGCTTGCAATAGGTTCTTGATATCCTTGGAAAGGTGTGTCTCAAGTTTGGTCAAGTTTCATCGTGTAGATCAAAAGTTAGACCGATTTTCGTTTTGGATTTGTTTGTCGACCTTTGTCGAGTCGGTCAGGTCGGACCGCATGTAAGCCGCCGGTCTCGATGCACAATAGCTCATCGGTCGAGCCAAGACCGAGAGTTTGATCTCCGTATTTTGGGTCTTTTACTTTGGGGTTTGATCGGATTCAACACGGTCATCCGTTGTGCTTATATACAGATCTTCATAGCTTTTATAGCTATTGGAGTGAAAGTAGTGTTGAGTTTGATCTAGGTGAAAAATAAAGAAAGCGTCTATTCCTCCCTCTCTAGGCACCTTTCAAGTCCTACAATAGGAAATATAGACTGAGAGAAAGAAAAGCAACATCAAAACCGAGAAGGCAGCAAGCAAAAAAAAGAGGCAAAGATAGCGTATGGGACAGAAAAAGCAGACTAAGGCTTAGTTGTCCCTGGCTCTCCTATTGCAAAAAGCAAAGAAGAGAAAAGCAAAAAGCAAATGGCAGAGAGGGTAGGTACCACACCACACCTCTTAGCAGTCCCTAGCTCTTCTACTACACCACACCTCTTCGTTTTCCTCCTCCCACTCCTGCTTCAAGCCTCAGCTCCTTCCTTCGACTCGCAGATGACTCTCCTCTCCTATAAGGCTGCAACCATGATAGGAGCAGGCACGACGAGGAGGGGAGGAGGTGCGACGGGGAGGCATCAACCGCGACGGGAGTAGGCACGACGAGGAGGGGAGGAGGCGCGACGGGGAGGGGAGGGAAGGAGGTGCGACGAGGAGGCAGCGCGACAATGGGGGGTTGGAGGAGGCAGCGCCGCCTTGGATCCACCCAGCGCCGCTTGGAGCCGTCGTGCCTTGCCCGCCTGGCATCACCTTGGACCGTCCAAGTCTAACGTTGACCCGACTAGGCGGGTGGAGCGCCTAGCTCGTCGATTAGCCCCAGATCGCGGCGGTGAGACTGCGCCTAGTACCTAGGCGCCGCCTAAGCGGGCTAGGTGGGCGCCTAGAGGATCACTGAGCTTACCCATGTCCGTGCACGTTTACCCGACGGACAGAAAGTTTCTCTCATTTTCATGCCTATAGACAAAGAAACCAGTCCATACCGGCATTTACCTACGCAATTAACATACAATCAGGGGATGTCTTATTACGGCCGCTCTGAACTTGTGGGGCGATGTTTAAGAGCTGCCTGGTAGCCGTCGGTTGATTGGACCGGCGGGCGGCGTTGCTCAAACCAAGCCGTCAGATGATCGCGCCTCCTTGGGAAGTGGAGGTTGAAGGTGACGACATGGATTACTTCGATTTGGTAGAATTTCTGACCTTGCCGCCGGAGGTGTAGAAGAAGCTGGTGATATTAACAGGGAAGGGGTACTACTGTTTCTGGATGGAGGTATGGAATGTTTGCACTGTTCGGGAAGGAGAGCAGAGCTTGGTTGCAAGAAGAGGAATACACAGCGGCCGGAGGAGACCGCGCGCCGGCCAAACAGGCGATAAACGCCACAACCACAACGGGAACATTTTATTTACTAAGAGTAAGGAGACAAAGCTCACCGGCGTCGGATGAACAGCCCTCTCCACCTGGATACTAGCCCAGATCGGTGGATGACACTACTGCTCGGAACCTGCCGAGAGCACCCTTAGGACGTCGCTGAGCGGCGTGCCTCTCCGCCGTCGGGGAACGAATCTCCGCGAGGAACTAGTGACCACAGCCCACTAGGAGAGGGGACCAGATTAAAGGTAGAAAGGGGAGCGGAGGTAACGTGATAGATACTTTTTTTCTCTCTTTTGGCGTGTTTTGGGATAAAATAATAAATTTTTCTAATAGCAAATCAGGTCTGTTTACCAAATCAAATTTTGGTAGCACCAATAAAAACTGGTTATCATTTTGTTTACTAACAATATTTGGTAACAACAACAAAAAATTGGTAACACCAACGAAATTCAATGCCACACGCGCGCAATCCAAGGGTGAGAAAATCGATCACTAAAATCTTGGTAACGCCAAAATTTGGATTGGCCGCAATCCAAACAACCTTCGTTTTTGCTAAATTTTGGCTTTGCTTATTTTTTGGCTTGATTCATTAGGGTCATGAACCACACAGCCCCTAGTCTCTTTCGCACGGAATTAGCAAAAATGCCAGTTGGATAGGCAGGCGACATGTATCTCTTGTAGTGCTCTCTGAAGCACTTTAAGTTCCTGCTACTCAGCGGGAGCACTTCAGGACATGTGTCGCTCACCAAGAGCACCTCAGGACCCGCAGTGACAAGACGGGGTGCGCGGCAAGTCGTCTGCAACGGTCCAAGTTCACGATAGGTGACTCTCCGCGGTGATTTCGCGCGGTACATCACCTTTCGCAGTGGTTTCGCGTGGTAAGGTATCATTTTTGCTATGTTATTCATATAGGGACTAGTTTTGCTATTTTATTTCAAAAAGAGAGTAAATAAGCAAAAACTCCGAGACAGAGGGGCGGAGGTTTCCAAGTGGAGAAGTGCCATTTTAGTTTTTTGATCTTTCGTTATTTGATACTCCGATTAGGGTTGAAAGACTGCCATTATTGCGCTGAGTTGCATTGGATTAGGCAACACTTTTTGTTGGTCAAGGCGCTCAGGTCACATTACATTTGTTTCTCATGTCTGTGCTTAACTAAAGTAGTCATGTAGGGTCACTGTAAATTTTACTTTGCCATTTTCCGCTGCAAGTCACGCTGTTTTATCCAACTCTTAAAAAAGGTCATACGATGTTCAAATTAAATTATATTCAACGCCAACAGAAAAGGAGACAATGTGCTACCACCTACCAGCCATGAACCAATTGTTCCTTTTCGAAAGAAAGAAAAGAAAGCCAGTACAGTGAACTCAGTTCATAGAAAACCACATCAGATCTTAGTCAAATACAAATTCGGTTGGTATGAAATGTTAGGTGAATAATTCTTTCTCATCTACGATAGTGCTATAACATGGCCTCCTGATTCACCCATATTAGAGAACAAATTAATTCCCATGTTTCCTCCTTATTTCCTCCAATGGCCATATGATTTGGTGAGAAGTCAGCAGCCAGCACCAAACCTTCCAAAGCAAAGTTGGTCTAATTAACCATTAAAAAAATGCGTAAGGGAGTGGTTTCATCTCCAAACATTGTTGTCAAGTTGTTAGAAAATCACAGCTCCGATTTTCTAATGGTACAGGCATGTGCAGCCTTTTTTTTCCTGAAATCTGATAGCAATGGCGTGGCCAAATGATTGAGGCATGAAATGGATGGTTTTTTTCTAAAAGAGAGGCGTGGAACAAATGTGGCACATAATGAGATCCCGGTGTCCAGCTTTTGGGAGTGCCAACAAGTAGTCAATGCCAGGGTTTTCAAATTCTTTTGAGCAAAAATTTCGGGGGTGAGTGAAATTACGGAAATTTTGGTAATTTCGAATTCAATTCGGGCAAATGGCCGAAATTGGCATTCAAATTTGACTGAATTTCATCAAAAAAATTGACGAATTTTGACCAAAATTTGAATTCAATTTGAATTTGGCCTGAATTCATGTGCAACCGAATTTTTTTTGACCGAAAGAGGAAAATTTCGACCTCCAGTGAAATGGCCGAAATTTCGTCGAAATTTGAAACCCTGGTCCATGCACTCCTTGATTTTTTTTCCCTCTCTTTCCAGAAACACTCCTTGACAATGGTAGCTCATTGTGCACGAGTGAAATATAAAATTTGTATCATTATCTGCAGAAAGGTCCTTTAAATTTACCTTGAGCGGATGTTGTCCATAAATATCAAGTTTGTAGACATAGCAACACTCGACAATGATATAAACTCTACCTTATTACTCGGAAATAAATAAATCTACCTTATTAACCACTAGGTGTTCTAATTTTTTTTAAATAATAGTTTTTTTTAAATTACAAAAATATATAGTCGCCCCAAAAAATTACAGAAATAAGTCTCTATCGCCAGTTAAAATAGCGGCGGGAAGGTGAATAAGATGTTCACGTCGCCATTTCAATCGGCGATAGGTTCTATCGCCGATTGAAATGGCGACGAGAACCTATCGCTAGTTGAAATGGCGACAGTATGCCATGTATAAAAAGCCGAAAAAATCCTTCCAAACCTCATTTTAATTCCAGAAAAAAAAACAGAATTGAGAAGGAGAAGAAGAGAAAGAAAGGTAGCGAAGCTCACTTTGGTATAAAATGTGCGCCCATGCTCGGAAGGACCACTCAATCCTTCAAACCGTAGGAAGAAGAACCTTCTCCGTCATAAACTAACATACCATGGCAAACACCGAGGACCAGGTCCAGCAAAATTCGCCGGTTGGACCTTCTCTGGAAGGAGGGGACTTGACCCTAACTACGGTTGATCCGAACAAGCGTGCTCAACCGGTATGGCGAAATGCGAACACGGGAGAACGCTATCGTGCAGTCATAGATCGTCTTTTCGATGGCGGACGGCGTTTCTTCCGATGTCCATACTGCAGGGTAAATACTTTTGTTCATACTCTTGCTAATACATCCTCCATATTAACCGTCCCTTGCGGCGGATGGCGAAATGCAACTTTACCCGCCGGATCGATCCTCCCCACGCTTACTATGTTGCGAGCACGTGGATATATTGTGGAACCGAATCTTTAATTTGGGGCGCAAATTAGCGATCTCAAGGAGCAAAATGATGACCTCCGCCAACAAATGCGGTAGCGAGAGAAGCGAAGGGTCATGAACATAGGAAGTTCCTCTGATCCCACATGTTCTTTGCGCCAACCCTAGTTGCATATGTGCGTGTCACTACTGACGCCTTGACCACGTCCAGACGCATGGCCGGAGAACACTCTATGTGGGTAGCGCGAGGCACCTTTCCGTATTAGTTCCCAGAATGTCTAATTTATTTCCATTCAAAAAATACGCATATGTATCGTAGAAGTACTTCGGATTGTTGCATCGTGTATGATGTTGTTTGTTACGCATGTAACCAAACCCTATGCGCCGTGTTATTCCCAGCTTTGTTATAAAAGTGTTTTTAAATTAGCAACTTCAAATCTCCTAGTCTTTTCGCATTCCATTCTTCCGTGTTATTCGCATCATCGTAATATCACTTAGCTTCCTACTTACGAATCATTAATACCTCAAACGTCCTCGTAAAATTCTACAGAAACTCACTGCACTAGAACAACATACGATCATCATAAAATGTTATTGCGAGACTAATACATTTTGTACCGTTAAAAATTTATGAAAATCATAAGTATGTAAAGTAGACTTGCAAATTAGGGTTGGAGGAACACGCCGCCAGATTCAATCGGCGGCGAACCTATCGCCAGTTAAAATAGCGACAGGAACCTATCGCCAGTTGAACTGGCGATAGGTAGTTGGATCGGCGACAGGTGCGGGCAGAGTCCCTATCGCCAGTTGAACTAGCGATAGGTTCCTGTCGCCATTTCAACTGGCGATAATTTTGTAATTTTTTTTTAAAAAAAAGTCTTACATATATTATGAGAACATGGGTCAAAGATTATTATTGGGTGGCTTTCGCATCAGAATATATGCGATGCTCGTCCTTTTTTTTGGGTTATGCATTGTTTGAATATTTTTTTTAGATCGCGTTTGTTTGAATATCTGCTTTCACATCACACAATGCATAGTTTGTAACAACAAACTTTTCACAAGCATAATCCAACGCATCTTACGTGCTAGCATCTCAATAATGTAAACACCGCGTTGATTTGCGCCTCTTTGTAACATTACGTGTAAGCTAGTGGCTGGCTGGCTGGCTGGCTGTCTGCTCGGCTATCAACATTTGAGCAATTGCATGGAGAATTTGACTATTGTCCATTCTTTCTCACTCGTTTGACCCATTGGACTGCGCATCCAGTATCAACCAGTAGAGTGGGATTTTAGCACTTCAATCGGCTACATGTTCGCACGCACAGCCTCACATCGTTCGACACTACACAACAGGTTAAGCCTCCACAAAGCTGGCAGCTGCTAGCACCAAGTGATACGTGAAGAAAGAAACGAATGGGAAGTATAATTTTTAACTGAAAAGGGCATCCATCTTACATGGATAAAACCACCTTGTACTGAGCAGGAACTGGAGGCACCCCACTCCCCCCACCCAAAAAGCTGAAACAACTCTTGCACAGCACAATCATTTCTATGTAAAACACAGACTGGGCAATCAGTGGCCATGATGATAACAACAAGGGTATCAACAAACTTTATCCGGCTCCAGAATTACTTTGAATTTTACAACACCGTCGACGAACCACAATTGCTGAAAGACGGTAATTGTCGGAACATTTGCTGGTAATTCAGAGTTGTCAAACTGTAAAGTAAATGGGATTATATGGATTAGCAATCACCATCCTACTTAGCAACCAACACAGCTAAACATAATGCACGAGCTGCGTCTAATGTGCATGCTACAGAATCAAAAGGCTCCTAGAAACAAACAGTGTACAAAGAGAAGCGTCAGTATGCCACTCTAATTAGACGGACTCCATTGCCTAGATACCTTGCCTTCAGCTGGGGAATGCCGAATGCACATACAGGTATGTGAAATACAACAGCACTCTGCTTCCAGACATACAGGTATGTAGAATACAATGGCTTTCTGCTTCCAGCCAAACGAAAATGGACTATTGTACAAGGTTAACCTACATCCATAATACATAGAAGCAGCAGAACTGAACTTAAGTTCAGCAAGCGTTTGTAGAATCCTGTCTTGAATCACATCCCAGCAGCTACTTAGAGGAGATTACTAAGCGAGAGGAGATAAACATGTACAATCTTACTTAGGTTGTCAGGCATTCTCATGCCAAATACAATTAGACAGATTGTCAATTGGACGAGGTTCTGAACCTGCAAACCAGTACAAGGTAGTCATATTAAAATTGAAATCAACTCAAGAAAATAGCAGAGCCATGTGCAGAACTACGACTCCAATAAAGCAAGTACAGGAAGCGAAATAGATGGTTGTGCAAAAGCTCATTGTGGACAAAAGTACTTCCATGGAGAAGTTTACTTTGAAACAGCAGCAAAAAATGAATTTTGACTGTATGACCAACTGTGTGTACTGGCAGCTGTACAAGGAAACTACAAAACCAAGTTTGTTCCCCTCTGAATTTACTCAGATTCCATCCAAAAGACTTTTTGTTTACGTCCGGAGACCCTAAATGTTATTTTTTCCCCTTATTATCCCTAAACACATGAATTCTCTCACAGTTTCACTCTTCCAAGAAAGCAAAAGAAGGGTTTATATAAAGAGGATGCTGAAGTTGAGTGGCAATCCACGACAATGCTCCTAATAGGAAAAGAAGACAACTAAGTTTGAAGAGGACTAAAACGGTAAAATTAAGTTTGAAGAGGACTAAAACAGTAAAACCTAAGGCTCCACTAAATTAGTGTAACATTCCAATTTTTGGGTCTTTTTAAAATTTCAAATTAAAAATAATCATTTGAATTTTCTTGATTTGTTTAAAGCTTAAATTTAAATTTCAAAAATTAAAACAATTTAATATAAATAAATCAAACTTGATTAATTCAAAATTTGGTTTATTTGATTTCGAGGTTTTCTTGGATTTCTCCAAGTTCTTTTGTTATTTCTTGGAGTTTCAGTTTATTTAATTTCTTTCATGTTTTCCTAAAATATCTTCTTTCTTGTAAAATTTAATTTAATTAATCATTTTAAAGTGTTGGCTTTTAATTTGGAGTTCTTGCTTAAATAAACTCTATCCTAATCAAATCATGAATCTCATCTCAACTCCAAATCAAAATCAAAATTCTTTTTCAAATCAAAACTCCTCGCCAAATTCAAATTTGAAATTTTGTAATTTGAATTTTCCTACCCATTTCTTTTTCCTTCCGCTTTTCTTTTTCCTTTCCCGCTTTTCTTCTTTTCCTTATCTTTTTTTCTCTCTTTCTTTTCCTTTCCTTCTTTCTTCTTTCTCCCAAGGCCGCCTTTCTTACTTCCGATCTCGAAAACCACCTCCCACCAAGACCGCCCCCACCACCACGCCGCCTTGCCTCTCCTCATGCCTGCGCCACCTTCCTACCTCCCTGGCGCTGTACGCCACAACGCGTCGCCTTATCATCACTTCTACCGAGCTCGTGCCCACACCGTCCACATCGTCTCGCATTCAATGCCGACCAGAGCACAGTCACGATTCCCGCTCGCGTTCCCCATCGAACCAAGTGACGTCTTCATGCTATAAGAGGAGCATGGCGTGTTCCCATCTTCCCTCTTCGTTTCACCCCAAGCGCCGATGTCTAACGCCCCTCTATTTGCCCGGAATGGCCGACGCCATCTTCTCTCTTCTCCAAGTTCGGCGACGTCGCTTTCTCGTCAATCTCCTTCTCCGGCCACTCTCCAACCAAGGTGACCAAGTCATAACGTGTTCCCAGGTATCCTCTCTATCCTCCACCTCAATTCGGTGTTTCCCGCCGAGCATCACCGCCACCACAGCTCATCTTTCCATGCCGATCGTCGTTGTCGCCTCCTCCGGGCCATCCAAACCACCCTAACCTCGCCATAACATTCCCCGTGGCCGCGTGCACCTCGTCCCCACGCCGACGCCGAGCGTCACCACTCGTCTTGCGCTCTAAGGTCGCCACGCCATAGTCGTCCTCGACAATGTAGCCGCCTCCTCTTCCTCCTGCCGGGCTCAAGGCGACCCATTTTGGCTGCTGCCCAACATGCCATGCCTCCTTCGTGGCCGCCACCTAGCAGGAGGTCCTACGCCTCTGCTCTATTCTCCTCTGTATCTTCCTTCATTTCTTTCTTTGAGTCTCCTCCATGTGGGGCCCAATGTCATACTCACTCCCCACTCCATCTAAACCTCTCACTTGCATGTGGACCAAAAATGTCATCCACATATTTGCTTTGCTCTGTAAAGAAAGAAATCAGACAGCATCTTCCAGGGAATATTCCTCTTTTTCAAAATTTTCATCATTTCATGTGATAATCAAACTTCCGGATGTTTGTTCTCCTTCTTATGAACTCCGATTCCGTCGATTCTTCTTCCTAAATTCAATATCTTTCTTTTGGTTCTAATTTTATAATTTTTGGATTTTATTTGGATTTATTGTATTTATTTGTCTCGTTTTGCTGTGTATAGATTTTTGCGTTTAAAGCTTTCTGAACCGCTTCATTAAAAACAACTCAAACCTTCAACGAAAGAAAGTCGTAGACCTTCGATCATGTTGTACCCAATTTTACAAAATTATATTGTTTTATATCAACATGCATGCAAATTTTATAATAATTGTTTTCGTGAATAGTTAAATACCTATAGGAAAATATGCCACCTTGAATAATTGTGATTGACATATATCCTTGGACACCATAGGATGGGTTGATTTTAGTTAGACATATTGTAATACAAACATGGGTATCGTGATACGCTTAGTCATGCTTAGTTACGATGGGATTCGTGATCACATGTTCATAAATGATTAATTTTGACATAATGATATATGAAATTGTGGTGCGATGCTGCTGTTATAAAATTTTGTGCCATGGCAGGGTTTGTCATTGGTTCGGGTAAACAAAATGATTTAAGCTCGAGCGAGTGGTCGGGTAGTAAAGGGGGTGCACGAGGTACATTGTAAGGTGCGGGAGGCACATAGGTGGGCGAGACACATTGGATGAGGTAGTCTCGCTTAAGTAATCGCTAAGGACTTAACTATGTGCGCCATTGATCTAGACCATACAATACAACCACATGTCTAGGATGGGGTGGACCTGGCTAATTAATTAGCAATGTTTCGATTTGGTTCTGTTTGGGTTGTTGATTTTAAGCAAGGGGCCGGTGTGGCGAAACCTTAACGAGCAAAACTGGGTCAAGACAGCTTTGTAAAAGTCTTGTAATAATTACTTAGTCGCACACCTACGGAAGTGTGTGAAACGGATATGATAAGTTGATTATCTCTTGTGGGTCAAGCTGTACAACCTCTGAAGAGCGTAACACTATTCGAATAGTCGTGTCCCCGTTATGGACAATGCCTGGTGATTTCACAACAGGGGTAGATTTTCTCAAAAATGTTGGAATGGTGGTTTGGTTGGGATTTGAGTAGTTAGTTCTGGTTGTTGGTTAGGAAGTGAATGGGTAGTTCACTAGTTGATTCAAAGTACTTTTTTACTTATGTATTAAATCTTTGAAATTATGTTTTTCAATCTATTTACTGTATTTACTATCAATACTGTTTTCTGCAAAATAGTCATAAAGCTACCCTTGTTCAAGCCTCGCATAAATACTATTTGCATGCATTTCCCTACGACTTGCTGAGTACTTTATGTACTCACGGCTTTGCGCCATTATTGATCAGTCACTGAGGAAGACCCAAAGAACACAGAGTTCTACGAGGAGTACCTTGAAGACCATGCAAACTAGGGTGTGTTCTCCACTCAATTGCATGTAGGCATGTCAGATGGCTACCACGAGTTGTTTTATTCCGCTGTAAGTTTACTCTTTTGTCTTAAGCCCTACGTGGTAAACTCTGTAAACCTTGACTATAAGGTCCGTTGCTACTTAGTAATATTAATTTGCCTTTTTCTTAGATATTTTGTTGTGTGTATATGATTTCATCAATGTTGTCGCTGTGTGAACTAGCTACTGATCACAGGACTAGTTCAGAATATATAGAGAGCTCGGATTCAAAAATTCGAGGTCCCGACAATTAGTCTCATCATCTCCAATGATGACGACAAGAAAAGCCAACCAAAGTGTTTCCCACCAAGTAATCGGGCGACTGACACATCTAAGTGTTAAGGGTATTAGTGGTATTTCCTATTGTTAGGGTTTAGTCTTGTGTGTATCCCCTTGTACTATATATATGCTCTATGGGCTATTGCAATACAACAAGCTCCATTCATATTAACATGGTATCAGAGCCTAGATTTAGAGCTTAGGTTTAGAACTTAGCTCAACCGTCTTCTTCTTGCCGCGGGATGGTCGCTTCTCTACTCTCGAGGCACGGTCACGTCGCCGCCTTCTTCCGAGCCATGGCGTCCCGCCGGATCTCTGTGGCTGGCTCCGCCACTTCTTGATCGTCTTGAGTCTCAGTGCCGCCTCACGGCCTCCATGGGCCTCACCCAGCCTCCATGCCTCACGCCCTCTCCATCGTTGGCCGGCCTCGCCGAGGTCATGGTGCTGTGCCGCTTCCCGGATCCGTGATCTCCATCACTAGCAAGCCTAGATCGGCCTCTCCACCGGATCCGGCTTCGCTCGCCGCCGCTCAAGCCGCCATGCCTTGTGCGTCTCGCCTCACAGATCCGGCCACGGGGCTCTTCTTCCGCCGGATCCACGTTAGCGCCTCCATCCTCGTTCGGATCTATCTGCCGACGCCTCCATCTAGCGCCGGATTCATCTTGCCGTCTTCTCCGCCCGAGCATCGACTCATCGCCCGAAGCGCCCCTCCAACGCCTTGGTGGTCACCGCCTGCTTGTCTCTCCGCTGCAGCCGTCGTCGGATCGCTGCTCGCCGCTCGCCACTCGGAGGAACATTAGAGGTCCACACTGCGTGCTCCTCTCTGGCGCCCACTATTTTGGAAATTTGAGTGGCCCATGACTAGGAAAAAAAAAGCAAAAAAAAATATAGAAAAATGCTGCTGCTATAATCCGCTGCATTCGGGTCCTTTCTTTTGAGCCTTCCATTTGCGTCCATTCAAGTCCGTAACACTTTCTTGAGTTCGTCTAAGCCATGCAAGTCCACAAATCCTTGTCAGTCAGCCGATTGCTTTGCTAGCCACGATTCATCCTCTTGGATTGAATGTGGTCCTCTCCTTTCTTTCGCATGACAACAGTCGCCGCTCTTCTCTTTAAGTAGTTGCAGATCGTAGAAGTCTTTATGATACCGCCGCTTCTTTTTGAGCCGCCGCCCATGGTTATTAAGTCGTCGACTAGTTGACAAGTCGGCGGCGAAGAAACGACTGGAGCTGGCGACTCGACTTCTTGCCAATACCATTCGCCGCCGTCATCGCCGTCGCATTCTTAGTCAGCACTCACTAAGGCGTCATACTCCGCTTGTCGTCGCTGTCATCGCCTTCTTGCCGCCGTCGCTGCATGCGATTCTGGGCGAGGCGGAAGCGAGAGAGAAGAGGATCTTGCCGGATCAAGGGAGAGAAGAGGATCTGGCCGGATCCGAGAGGAGAGGATCTTGTGCGCCACGCCGAGGAGGAGAGAGATCACGCCGCCATGCCTTGAGGAGGAGAGAGGTGAAGAAGAGGACGCTTGGGGAGGAGGAGAGAGGTGAGAAGAGATCTTGCTACGGTGATAGGGTTGAGAAGGGAGGAGAAGTGGTGGGTTGGGCTTTATTCTTGATGGTCCGTGGGTGGGCTTGAAGGCGATTAGGAAACAAAGGATTTCAGAAGCGGTACATATCGACTAGTCGTATCGATTAGTCGGCAAGTCGATCCTCTACGAGTAGTGTCGACTTGCCGACTATCTTTCTTTGCCGCCGCCCGAGCTTCTAAGTCATGCTTCTTCTTCTATGACTGCGCCTCTATTTGCGTTTCTTGTGCAGCATCTGGCATGCCTCTTAGGCTTCGACTTTGCTTATCATGTTTCTATCTCTCTGTTCGGTTTGATTTGTGATTCTCTCTATTTGTGTCACCTTCCATCCTCTCTCATCGTGTTCTTGGTAGTTGACTTTGCTTCCGCTTACCTCTACTTTCCTAGCCCCTGCATTTTGTGCTTCTGGGCTGCAGCATGATTCCGGATGAGAGATCCTTTGGTACCGACACAATTTTCCAAGAGTTGCGCGCTATGACGACATCTTCAAGACTCGGACTTCGGTTTTTCCCTATTATAGTGTCAACCCTTTCCAAATGCAATGCTATTGCATACGCCTTGCATTTGAGAGGGGGTGTTAAGGGTATTAGTAGTATTTCCTATTGTTAGGGTTTAGTCTTGTGTGTGTCCCCTTGTACTATATATATGCCCTATGGGCTATATATATGCCCTATGGGCTATTGCAATACAACAAGCTCCATTCATATTAACACTAAGCATACCGAGTTTTACAACGAAGATGAACTCATTAGCCTTTGTACGCAGGAGAAAAGGATAAGATTACAAAGGTATTAAATTTGTATCTGCTGTTTTTGCCCATGAGACCAGGCCTATTCCCAAGGGAAGACTACCACTGATCAAACCAAGATTTGTGCTAAAAAAAACATTGCAGGGGTTCTTGAAGGAAGAATACAATGCTGTAAATAGGATTCAACAAGAACCCAGGTATAACTATCGAAAGAGGTTCTTCAAAGGCCAATCTGTCTACAAGCATGAATTCCGTACATCTGGACACAACAATCTACTAGTGATGAACTGCAACTATACAGGAGATCACCTAGAAATATGCGCCTAGTAGTGATGATTACATATGGAATATCCTCTTGGATAATTAATCCTGGGTTCTTGACGAA
The DNA here is from genome assembly GCA_036346405.1 of Phyllostachys edulis. Taxonomy (NCBI): domain Eukaryota; kingdom Viridiplantae; phylum Streptophyta; class Magnoliopsida; order Poales; family Poaceae; genus Phyllostachys; species Phyllostachys edulis. Next base: position 25,840,999 of record CM070548.1, on the reverse strand, counting down.
TCTCCTGTTGAAGACTTCAAAATTCTTTCTCCACTATCTACCATAGCATTATTTTTTATACTACTTGTTGAGATGTGGACATAATTGTTTAGTTTATGGCAGACTACACTTTGGAATAGGCTCGACTTTCTAGACAAGATAGCCAAGTACTAGAATTGTTTATGATGATAATACTTGTCCAACCTTTTTTTTACTACATTATAAAAAACTGATGAGATCGTCTACATGAAAGACCTCATTACTCTTAGATGGGCATAACTGCAAAAGTCATCTTCATAAAAAATGCGCTCCACAAAAACATATCTTATTCTAATACCGTAGTGTTAATCCTATCCAATGTGATTGACAAGCGTGCAACATGTCTGATTCCACCTTGAGAAGGGATCAAGCACCTAGAGTTTTGTTTGCTTAACATTAGCGGGGCACCCACACATAACAGGCTGTGGGGTCCTTTTTTTGGGGGAGGTACGTGAAAGGTCCACTTGAACTTCTTTAAATAAGTTATTTACTACAAAATTCTTAGTCATACTATTGAGGCAAAAAACATTTCTTTCAACAGCAACAATGTGCAAAGCAGAAGTACAAATCTATGCACATTCACTAAAATTTCAGAATGGAAACCTTTAATTTGGTAACAATAAGAAATGAAGCTTAAATGCAGAAGGAAGCATAACTACTAACTAAATAACCCAACCCAGATTGGCTCGTGAATCCTGTTAATAAATGGGTTTAGTCCCATAACAGAAGTATAGAGCGTGAAGTTACTCAGTAATGTATATGATCAATGATGCCTAGGGATTCAATCACACTTGTTACTGTATAATGTATATGATACCTAGGGAGTTAACCACACTTGCTTGGGCTAACCTTTTTCAATGTACTGAAAATAAATGCCCAAGTAATTGGTAATTTGGTATATTTTGGATGTACTTGGGATATTACACTTCAATGTCTTTATTGCCATGATTTCATTCTTCTGATTAGCAAATTCAACTAAGTGGAAAATGGACATGATAATGGTCCACATTAGCTAAACTAGTTCATAAAAAAAGTAAAAAACAAATATTGTTCAATCCTAGTGCTTGTAAGTAACCTAACAAATAGAAACAATCTTCTAGGAAATCTATCTCTATCATATGGAAACCTAATAGATGGAAACAAAGCTTTCCTAACAATATCGAAAACTTCCAAAATCCAGCGCCATAACATTTCTCCCCTCCTGGATAGACGGCTTATCCTTCAGCTGCAATATAGGATGGAGACCAAGGTTGAATCCCTAGATGGTAGGATAATGGCAACAGGGCACGATGGCAGTTTATTTGCTGCACAAGATGCTGGAAAGGCTCTAGTGACGGCGGGAGGTGATGACGCGAAGCAACACATGAACACTTAACACCACGTTGTGCCCCAGCATTGGGGCAAATGCATCAACATTGCAATCTGATATGCATCTGCCTTCGCAATCCACACCACAGATCAAGGTTATTAAATCGGCAAGTCAACACTACTCTCGTAGTGACCGACTTGCCGACTAGTCGACTAGTCGGCCGACTAGTCGATATCTACTGTTTACAAGAAATCCTTTGATTCCTCCGACCTCCAACCCAGTCCCCTACTTTAGCTGCCCTTCGATCCCACCCCAGTCGGCCCATCAGGCAATAAAAGCCCAAGCCCACCACATCTCCTCTCTCTCCCTTCTCAACCCTATCGCATCTGCGTCCTCTTCTCATCTCTCTCTCCCGTCGTCCTCTTCTCATCCCACGTGGCGCATCCTCTCTCCCTCACGTGATGGCATCCTCTTCTCCTCCCGGATCCGCATCCTCTCCCTCCTCCCCGATCCGGCGCATCCTCTTCTCCTCCCCGATCCGGTGCAAAGCCTCCTCTGCTCGCCTCCGCTCGATCTCGCTCTCCAACGTCAGACGGCAACAGCATTTGACAATGGACGAAGCGACGGCAGGCAGCGGCGACGCCTTGGTTTTCGGCGGCTTTAGTGAGCAGCGCAACGGCACTGCGAAAAAGCGAGGCGCGATGGTGGCGGCATTGGCGCAAGTTGAGTCGCCGACTCGATCGTTTCTTCGCCGACTTGTCGACTAGTCGACGACTTAATAAACATGCTAAAATCGCTCCTAGGCGATCGTGGCGACGCCCCACGACTTCAAGGCGCCGGTAGGCTAGGTGGTCGGGCCCGCCTAGGACCGGCTAGTCGGTCAAAGCCGGTACAAGGCGGCATGGCGGCCTTCGAGTAGTATGCGACGAGGTGGCGTCGAGGGTTTGAACATCCCAAATACGATCGAGCTCGCCATCATCTCTCCGCCGAATCAAGCTTGCCGCCGTCATATCCGCCGCCAAATCGAGCTCGCCGGTGCGGGTGGTGGAAGTGGGGTGGGGGAGGCGTCTTGAGCAACAGGAGGAAGAAGAAAGTGGTAGGGGCGGCGGTGGTGCACGCAGAGCTCGGTGTGAAGGAGAAGACGATGCGAAGGAGAAGGGAGAAGACGATGCAAGTCGGTGAGACGACGATGCGAACGAGGGGGAGTTGCGAACAGATAAGGTTGGCAGTGGTTGGCTGTTGGTTGTTGCGATGCATAGTTGGGCTTTAGTGGGCCGAGTTAGTTGCTAGGCCGAGTTAGGATATAAGGAGAAGACTGATTTGTATTGTAAGCTACACGTTTTAGACTAAGTTGCACTGTTGGCTAGGCGTCGTCTAGGCGCTAGGCGCCAGGGCACCGCCCGACTAGCGCCTAGCGCTTTCTAGAACCTTGCCACGATGTTACTACCGTTAGTGGGTCTGAGAGGACAACCATGTTTGCTACTCTGGGGCCTTGCTTGTCGGCCTCTTGCTTTTCCACTTAGATTCACACAACCACCAAGTTCGCAAATTGGGCGTGAACTTCTTTTACTAGCTTAGCCTCAAACTTGGCGTGAGAACCTAAGAGTAACTCGAAAGAAGAAGCCATGGGTTATGGTTAAGGGCCTGAGGGCTGGGGATAGGACACTTGCCCTTGATTGATTGGGCGAGAGGCTCTTCCTCCCACCCATGATGCGGAGCTCTAAGGCCATCTTGAAGACTAGGGAGAGATTATAAGAACAAGTGAGGCATAAAGATAAGGATCCCAGATCGCCTTTTATATAGAGATCTCCTAAGAATTAATGGATACAAACTTTTAGGAAACCTAACAAATAGAACTATCCTTTAGGAAATCCAAGTTTAATATATAGAAACCCAATAGATGGGAGCTAATCCTTTCCTAACAAAATATCTCAACTTTCTATATCTAAAACACTCCAAGTCCTGGCCCATAACACTTATGCATGTCAAGTAATCAAAACAAATACTTGGGGCATAATTCATGAAATTGAGCTCGCAAAGAAAGAAATCAGAATTAATATTGGGATCTTGTTACCTTGTAAGTTCCTCATAATTTTTTTTACTTTCTGTTTTGGACTTATAGTTGGCAGTATACAACAAATAGGTGCCCTACCAGTCTTGCATAGTTGGCCGGTTAGGCAAAGCATTGGCATAAGAAATTCTAGATTTATCCAAGTATAAAAAGTCAGCGGTGTGAAAACATAACATACAGATGATACCACGCAACATAATAAAAACAATACCTAGATATAATTTTGTTCTTCGAAACAACAGTATTAATCTTCGCATGAGAACAATTTTATTTGAATTAAAAAAACACTTGAAATTGAAGAAACAAACTGCCAGTAAAAAGAAAATAGTTGGCACTAAATAATATAACAAATACCTTACATTAATTTACAAAGCAATCAACATTACAGTGAAATAGATACAGCAGTAAAAACAAAACAAAAAATCATATTAAAACCTACCTATATTTCAAGATGAATTGGCAGCATCCGATTCATCTGTAGAGGAACTATCGCTGTCTGAGTCTGCCAAAAAAGATTGTTTAGCATGCAGTCAGGTTATTTGCTCAAAGCTCAATACTAACGCAAATGCCTGCATGTAGCAATTATGAACTAAAAGTCAAGCAAGAAAAGCAAAACTAAGGGCAGAAGGAATTAATACCACTAGAAGAGGAACCCGAATCACTGCTGGAGCTGCTGGAGCTGCTCGATCTACTTGCATTCTGTCCATTATTATCGTTTTGGTCTGGCACAGTAGTTGCTAATTGCTCAACCACCATCGGATCTGTTAATAAGAAAAATTATAAATTTATAATCACTTCCTTGCAATGTGATTTTAAGATGAAGTAGAAAATAGAGCAAACCTATCTTACTTTGCTTTGGAGATTTTTCACCAATATTACGTTCTTGACGCTGCAATCCAAGAAACTGTAATTTTCAATACCAACGATACAATTTACTTAGCTACAGTTCTATTGCTAGATTATGAATGATTGAATGCTCATACCGTTTGTTGTGCAGCATGGTGTGCGCAAGAACTCTGCATCTTGTCTTGCAAGCATTACGCTCAGCCTTCCTCTTTTGCTTGCTCAGGTTCTTCTTGTAGTTAGCCACAAATCTATCAAGCTCCCAAAGTGTCTCAGTATCCATGCTATCTATTTCAACCTCAATCACATCTTCATGCTGCCTAACTGAAAGATTCTTGTTCTTAATGATTTGCACAACAATGTCAAGCTTCTCCGGAGGCAAGTTCTGAAGGTTATTGCTAAGTTTTCGCTTCTCTTCTATTGTCATATCTCTCTTATCTGGATCCTTTGCCTTTGGCTTCTTCAATGATGGAGTCCGGACACTGTAAGTGGGAGTATGACTAATCAGCATTGACTTGGAATCCAACGCCATACGGTGTTTTACGGAATCTGACCTCTCTAGGAAGCGCAAGTCAATCGGGGGAGGTGGAAACTTGTTTGGCAATGGTGGACACGAGGCAAGGTAATCAACCTCAGCCTCAATCTCTGGCCACTGCTCATCAAAGAATCCCAACAGCTGCTCAGCCATGAAATGCACATCCTGTCCCTTGGGATTGTATGTCATGGCATTATGGAATGTTAGCCGCACATCATCAGCAAACTCCTTTGGGTTATTGTACTGGCCACGGGTGAGCCGCCCCTTTATCGTGCAAAGATCCATTGGGTGCTTAATAATCACAAAATAGTCATGCAAGCCAAGTGCAACAGGATCGACAGGCTTGTTAAACACCCACCCAAATTTGTGCTTCATTAACCGGGACAGCAGTGACAAAGACTTCTTAAATGCATGAGAGTAAAGTCTCCGCTCAGCACCATAACCCGCGCCATGAGCTACCAAGGAACGGTTTTTCTTCTTGTGGTGTTTCGATTTCTTGCGTCCATGTGAATCTGCAGGCGGTAACTTATCCTTGGCAAGCAAGAACTCTGAATTTTGGTACAATTGATTGGCCTTTGGTGTTCGCTTCTCCTTCTCGAAGGATTCCGTGTGAATTACTGATACAGTTAGCGACCGGCGCTGCAGCAGCGAGCGGACAGGAGCAACTGCAGCAGCAACTTGAGCGGGTATGAGCGTCATCGAATCAGTAGCTGAGAACTGTGAGTGCACATACCCAGCAGCCAGCTGAGGCGGTGGCACCACCACGGCCAAAGGCAGGGGCGCCGATGCCTCAACTGCCAAGGCCTCAGCAGCCGCCATCAGCTGCTTGGAGAGCACACGCACCTGGTCGAGCTCTGACGCAAGCTGCCGCCGCAGCTCGCTCCGAGCCCTACGTTTCCGAGCCTTCTCATGAGCGCCCACCCGGACGTCACCATGGCCATTCGGAACGGCGCCGCCGTCCCGGACAAACCCCGAGGAGACGTCGTCAGAGGCCACAGTCGTTTCCCCATGCGGCGCCGGGGCGGGAGGAGGAGCCAAAGGGGAAGTCGGCGAGGCCGGATCGGGCTGCGGCGCAGCAGCCCCAGCCTCCGGGCGACGAATCGACCGACGAATCGAGGCTAGGGTTTGCGCGAGGGGGTTGGGATTTGGATTGGGATTGGGGCTAGGGTTTTTGCGGGGTACTTGCGGCTGTAGACCTTGATCTCCGACGCCCACCGGGACTTCGCGGGTACCGAGGAGGCGGCCGGATCGGCCGGGGCGGGCTCGCCGCGGGCTCCTCCCCGCCGGCGCCGGCGCCGGAGGGCCGAAGCCATGCATAAACCCTAAATCCAAGACGCGAGAGGCTCGAATTGGGGATTGGGGAGCGGGTGGCGAGGGTTTTGCGAAGAACCCTAGAAAAACCTGTGGTGCTTTCGCGGCTTCGATTTGATATTTTTTCGAGTGCTATGGCGGTTCGAGTCGGGGTGGGTCGCGGCGTCCGACGAGTCTCTGATTTTTGTGGGCGACGAGCCGAAAATCGAAACAAGAGGAAAGGGAATGCTGCGGAGGTGAAGGAGAGGAGGCGCACGTGTAATCCTGACCGTTGGAATCCAGTGGATATATAGAATACCGGATTTGACTCTGGTACCGATACCGTGCGCTGTAAAGGCTCGACAGCAACGTGACGTCGCCTACTCTCCCGCTGTTCCTGTGCTTCTTCGGCTCTACTCACGGGCAGGGTGAAAACGAGTGGATACTCACCGATATCACCTTTTTTTCATATTTTAACCTATATTTTTATCTCGGGCAGGATGAAAACGAGTGGATACTCGCCGATATCGCTTTTTTTCATATTTTAACCTATATTTTTTATCTCGGATTTGAGGTCGGATATGGATATCACAGATAGTATCAGATTATACTACCTATTAGAGAATTATTTATCCTGAATAACAACGTAAACATAATCAAATATAAATTCATATGATATATTAGTCAATAACTAAAAAAACTATAGAGGATATTAAAGGATATTGATATTTACCGGATATCCATTTTGTTTATCGGATATCATATAAAATACGGATACGGATCGGATATTGCTTTTCTCATATCCTAACCCATATTCCATGATATTTTTCGAATACGGATACAGATAATATGGGATGTGAATCATGACTAAAAAATGGTATCCCTAGCGGATTTTTTGCCAGATATGACATCGAATCGGGCGGGAATTATCCGTCCCGTTTTCACCCTATTCAGGGGCACTTCTAATCACTTATGTCAGCAGTATCCATGGCACCAGATAAGGTGGACGGAAAATTAAAGAAGAGAGGAGAGTTATGTCTTACATGAGACACTGTTTGGGCACAAAATCCAATCATCAAGAAACAACTAAATCCTTACCTCGGTCTTGTCGTCGGCATGCCGCCCACCCACTTGCCTCATCGCCGCCGTCAGGCCGCGCCTCTTGTTCACTAACGCTACGCCCGCTCACTTCGTGTCGCGTTACTGCCTCGTCGTCGGCCGCTCATCGCACCGCTCGCCATGCGCCAAATCTGGGAAGAAAAGAACGCGGGGTGGGGTGGGGAGGGGAGGGGAGGAGAAAGAGAACGTGGATGCCTCCTTCTCGTGCGATGGCCCACCCCGCCCGCTCGAGCCGCACCGCCCGCCATGCGCCAGATCTGGGAAGAAAAGAACGTGAGGAGGGGAGGTACATCTTGTGAAGACGCTATGCATGAAAAGGGCTAGAAAAATTTGATGCACTCCACCATGTTTAACAACATGCTTATTAATTCAGTAACTTAAGTTTAATTCGAGGAACCTACCAGAGAATGTAATTTTTCGTTATGATCGTGTTCACCCTTCGAGGTGTATTTGTTTTCTTGTAATCAAGTTGGATGGTGATTTCATGGTAAATTTTATGATTATGTTTTAAAATTTGACATATTATCATCTTGCCTGAATACCTGTTAGATGTTTGGAATCCCTTTAATGGACAAAATTTCAAAGGAAGACTCTGTCAAAATAAAAGAGAAAAATCTTAGCTTAGTATTCTGTTATGTTATTTTTTAGTAGCATTCTAGGCTTATGTTTAGTGGTGTGTTACATGGCACCCATCTAGACCTAATTCCAAGTGAATAAAAAAATCCATATTGGCTCACCTATCAAAGGAAGAGACACCACCATTCGCCAATGGCATCGAGCTCGTCGTTGTCGTTGTTCGACCGTGACATCGCTCAAATTCACCTCCCACAAGGCCACCATGCCCTTCTATCGCCATGCGCTCTCCGTCACTGCATGCTACTTATTGTCGTCATTGGATCTCTTTGTGTCCATGTTCGGACGGCGATCTTGTTTGTCTCTGCCTTGCCATCACTGCTACTCAAGGAGGGCCACCGTGGTTGCGCCTCTACTTCCGCCAAGGTCAATCGCCAACACCCGTCGATGGCGAATCAGGTGGCAGCGAGGTGGAATTGAGGCAGCAGTGGTGAGGATCCCGTGGAAGACAATGAATTAGGGATTGGGGGGGGGAGGGTGGTTAAAGATTAAAGAGAGGGTTCGAGGGATTTAGTGTATTTTTATTCTTTTTAGTATGTTGTGTGTCAATTTAAAATTTCAACTACGACGGATCTAAAGCCCCCGCCTCGATACCAATGTAACACCACGCTATGTGAAAAGCTAAGATATTACCTAGAAGACTAACATACATCAACAATACGGAATAATTTCAACCATCTATCGATATTAACATAAAAGATCAATATCTAGTAGAATAAATATAAGAATTGAATTAGAATTAATCGACAAATCAATCTCAATTAACTAATCATAGCGAATCAATTATGATAACACTATCAAAAGTCTATACGAAGATCATTAAGCCCTTACTAATTCAACCATATCATGAAAAATGATAATATCAATCATCAACATCTAATTAAACCATCAACCAAACATTCATTCATGAATTATATAAAACTAGTATTCAATACTAGCACAATCTATAATTACTCAATAGAAGCAGATCATCTAACAATTGAACATAAATCAATTCATGAAGCCTTCCTCTTATCAACTAATCAAAAGCATTCCAACATTACTATGTTCAAGCAGTCAATGATCAAATAGCTACATCTAGAGCATCAATAATCAGCAGTTCAACGAGGATGGTAGAATAATCAAATCAAACCTTCTAACCCATCGAAAAGAATTAAATGAACTTAACCAACGAGGAATTAAGAACATAACTGGATCGTCCATGATCACAATCGAAACATCCACCACGAAGAATGGTCACAAAACTGAAACTAAAGCAATTATCAAGAATATGAATTGTGGATAATTGCACTAGTTTATTCATTGTGGTTTGTGTTTATGTGCCGTGCAGTATGTCTACCCCTTCCTATGCATGTCGCTGCCTCGAGAGGTACCTAGCAAGCACAACACAGCAAGTGTGAGTGCATGACTTAGCAAAGTGCAATAGCAATAAATAACATAGCATCATAATCAGCCAAAGAGAATAAACAATCCCATCATGAATAACAACATTATATACCACAAATCCATCTCTTATGATAGCATCATAAGTAGTCAAAGGGAATAAACAATCCCATTATGAACAACAGCATTATATACCACAAATCCATCTCTTATGATAGCATCATAAGTAGTCAAAGGGAATAAACAATCCCATCATGAACAACTGCATTATATACCACAAATCCATCTCTCATGCAGAAATGCAATGAGCATGTCATGAATGCACTTTCTTCAACTTCTTTGCAATTACCGGTAATTCCGAGTAATTTATCTGTCGATACATACTCAAGGCATGTTCCCTTTAGGCACAGGGATCCAATGCCCACACTCCACGAGTGTGGGGACCCAAGCCCGTCCAATGCATGACGGAGATCTATGCTCGTCCAATGCATGATGGGAACCTTAAAGGAACAAACCCTTGGCTACCACGTAGACCAAGGTATAGAAATGTATGCCATGATGCAAATTGATCTCCCAATATCAACTCATCATAAAAGTGTAAATGCTCATCAACATTACCAACATAAAGCCTCATCAGTAAACTATGGCATTCATGCTCATCAACATTACCAAGCAGTAAGCATCATCATTAAACTATGGCATTCATGCTCATCAGCATTACCAAGCAGTAAGCATCATCATTAAACTATAGCATTCATCAAGTATGAAATATAACAACTCATTAATACTACTTGTACTTGCCTCAACCGTGAGACAGAAGACAAAAGGCGGAACGCTCTAGCATCGGGGTTCACCACCACCTTGACATCATGAGTACGACCAGATATTGTCTCTAATCCGGTCTCAACCCTGTGGAATCTGACATCCCTGATGTCCTCAATCAAAGATCTCACCAGGTATGCATCTAAGATGTCGTCACGAGCATGATCAAACAGAAGCTTAGATGTCTCAATATAGTGGAATGGTAATGGCTAGAATTCTCTAGGTGACTCCCTTCCTGCGTCCAATACCTGTGTCAAGCAGTCAACAATCATCCAGTCGGGTGTGCAGATGGTGCACTTGCCATGCTTCTTGAGTGCCACAGCGAGCCAAAACGGCACCTTGCTCGCAATTTGTAGGAAGAAGGGCCCAAAATCCCCGCAGATCATGTTGAGGGCCTCCAGGCGGATGTTGGGGACAATCTTGGCGATCTCATCCTCCGCGACGAACTCGACCTCAGAGGGCGAGAAGATGGAGAGGTGTGGGTCGGATTGGCCCGCCATGGCGACGAATCTGTGTTAAGGAGGCGGCGGAGGAAGCGGGGCCCGATGGCGCGGTAGACCTCGACGACGGCGGCAGCGTCGCCGGCGTGGCAGACGTTGGCGGTGATGAGGAGGCCCGCCAGCTTCTTCTCGTCGCGCCGCCCGGAGGAGGCGAGGTAGTCATTGAGGGCCGGGTGGAGGCCGCATTTACGGGCTGCAACGAGGGCCTGGCGGCGGCATGGCTAGCGCGTTGGGCCGTCTTTGGATGCCGAGGAAGCCGGGAGATCGGCATGACAATGAGGCGACGGTAAGCAAGGACTAGCGACACACGAAGCGAAAGCGCAGGCCAAGCTAAGGAGAGGAGACAAGGGATTTCGGCCAGGAAGGATGGTCAAGGCTAGGGTTAAGGAGGCATCCCCCTTTTCTTTCCCACTTGGGCCGGCCCACTAAAGGGCTTTTGCACATTGGGCTAAGAGCCCAAGGTCCAAACACGCTAAGAAAAACAGAATTTGAACCAAATTCCATCTCTAAACTTTGATGCATTTGAAATTGAATAAGTTTCCCTCTCCCGAATAATATTCTCTCTAATCGAGTTTCGGGGTATTACATTCTACCCCTTGACAGAATTCAACCCCGAATTCTAACCGACGAAATGAAGACAAAAACAAATGGTACAGAAACGAAACAACAATTAACATGTTCCAGATGTGAACACGCCCGGATATGGCTCACGCATGCTAGACTCCAGCTCCCAGGTCACTTCATGCTCAACACAGGTGCGCCCATGGCACCTCAATGGATACCGACGTCTTATGCCCCAATGCGAGTCCTGATCTCTCCAGTATACATACCGGACGAAACTCGAACATGGGGTCTTACTCAATGGTCAATGTACTCTAACGAAACCTCAAATCGACTTTTCGAGGTTCTCACCGGCAAGACCGAACATACCGGACGACACGTGCTCCACGTATGGATCCAAGACGGTCCTAGCGATACGACATCTTCCAAAATCCCCACTACTATCGGAAACGACCAAAGTACCTTGAGCCAACTTTCCCTCGGCTACCATAACACACAACATGCATAAAACACACAGAACTCTCATTCTATTTCTCAATCGATCTCTTCATTTAACAAGGAGCACATCCTCAGAATCAAGAATGCACAATAACTCGCTCTTAAATGCGGCTATTTTACAAAGAGAATCCAATCAAAATAACGAAGTTCTCATCGCAACCACACAATACCAACTCTCTACCAAAAGGGTCAAATCCAAAAATTGATAACTCATCATGAAAGCAATTCCACTTTCTAATTAGGAAATTTTGCGAATGAACACCACGAAAGCCAAAGGAGAAATCACTCGAATGGCCAAATCAAATACTTTTTTTTATTTTGTCTGAACTGGAAAGAATCATACATGCCAACACCGCGCCAACTCAAATTGCGGAAGACATCAGTCAACAACACAAAGCTCAAACGAGAATCAAGAAAACGTTTCACTACCCAAGGAAACATTCTTTTTCTCAGTTTCTCTTTTAGGAGTAAAATTTCTCTCAAACCTTAGAATTCGAACTCATCGCATACCACACGAGCTCAAACCTCTTAATTTAACATCCTCAAATTATGCTCAAACCGAAATACATCATCCACACCTTTGTGAAGAGGCTCTATTGATCCCATCAAACACTCTAAACAACTCCTTCTACTGATGAAATTAATTTGACAGATGTTACTCAAAGCACCTCAAAATAGATCTCACGCAATCGCATCACCTCAAACTTTTAAGAATAAACAATTCAGAATCCTCAATACACACACTCATGTACTACATCAGAAGGATTCTATCAATGATCATTTCACTGCTCAGGAAACACCATATTCTATTTTCTCTGCACACAATCATTGGGCGACCAAAGGTCTAGCATAAAAAATGCAAAGCCCTAATTTAACCTCCAAGACCTCTACAACGAACTTCTCTTATGAAAGATAAAGAAATCATCAGATTAAATCTCTAACATCCCCAAAATTCTAACATACTCACTCATTGACATCATCAGAAACGCCCACACAATTTCGCAATACTATCCAATTGCGTTACTCTATAAAATTGATCAAGGTTTCCATACCTTCGATAATCCCCAACATTTCAACATGAACTAAGGTTCTGGAATTACACTATACCATAGATTCTACTTAGTCGTAACACTATTAGGTTTTACTTGACCAGACATTCCATTTGAATCAAATTTCCTCCAAGAGGTACAGGTCAAAACCAATTCATCTTCTACTCCTCCTCCAATAGCTTGGTAGCAAAATCTCACCACTACAATTTCTTAACCACCACCAAACAGTTGCCAATTTACGCTTTGTAAAACTTTGCAACACAAAACGGTTGATCCTTTCTCAAAAGAAAGAGGCAAACAAGGACAAGTTTCATCACATAGGAAAACGTTGCTCCTCACAGCGAGCACGAAACCAAAAGAAAGAATCTTATAGCGATGATCTTGGGAAACGAAAGTTAAGTTCACAGTTGAGGGCACACATCCCTCAAAAAGAGAATAGCAAATAACAACCAATAAGAATATGACATTACGATTGACACTCGACAACTCTTGTGTGGAAAGAGCAGAAAGTTTAGGCACGATTCAAATAAACCACAAGTTACAAAACTTGACTCCAATTCTCAAATACTCCTACTGCACTCTTTCCTTTAACACTGAAATTAATCCTTTGACTATAACATCAATTTGCCATATCGAACAAGATAAATTCTTAAGACCAACCCACAAGAACCACTTAAGAACCAATAGAATCTTTCAACACGCTCATTTTACCTAATAGATCAACTACCATATAAAACATGAGATCCAAAAAGATCACGAAAGCAAAACTTGAAATATTCTCATTTAAGCAATATCACCATAGGTGATCAAATTTACTACGAGAATTAATATCAATCTCACATTCTGACAATTTTAATAGCATCGATATCATACATTAGTGCCAAGAATCATCAAACTCTATTACCCCATTCTCCAGCTTTCGAAAAGAAACATAAGCCACAAGGTTGAAACAAATTTATCTTAACAAGATCATACGATGCCATAGCAGTTTCACAAGGCACGCTATCAAAGACCACTTACGAAATTCATCTACTCAATTGTTGGTGTGCTCAACACCACCTTCTCATAAATAATTGGCTATTGTATTAATCATGTGTAAATATGATGCTAATTTATTTGCAATCACATAACTATTTATAAACATAGATTCAACATTTCAACTTATGTTCAGAAATTAGTTCAAAACATGCTTAAAGATTTACTAACATGATTTATATAAAACGAGGGTTCATGAATTGATACACCAACATCCATCTAGTCCCTTATACGCTTTCAACAATTCTTTGGGCAAGTAATATTTAAATCGGTAAAATCAACGCACATGTGCCACTTACTGCTAGATTTCTTGACCAGACCGGTTTGCCACCACTGGGTGATCAACCTCCTAATAAAGCCGACTTCAAGGAGTTTATCGAGCTCGCTCGATAGCTTCTTGACGATCCAAGGCGAAATGTCTCAGTCTTTGCTTGACTGGTTTTTTCTCAGGTTGAATAGCTAACTTGTGCTATATCACCTCCCTTGGGATCTCGGGCATGTCAGATGGCTTCCACGCAAAGACATCTGAGTTGGCTCAGAGGAAGGTGAGGAGCTCATCTTCCTATTTCTCACTTAGTCTCGTGCCAATCCGGACTGTCTTGGATTGGTCATCGGGACTGAGTGGTACAACTTTCACCCCCCTCATTTGGTTGAGGAGTGGCCTTGATCTTTGCGGACTTCCCTGTTTTATCCTCCAAAGTAAGATCTTTCAGAGGCAACTGATCGACAAGTTCTAATGACTTACGATCACACAAAAGCGTGACGGCCTGGTCACCTTGCACCACGATCACGCCTTTTGGACCAGGGATTTTAATCTTCTGGTAGGCATGATGCGTAGCTGCCATGAATTTGTTAGAGAAGGTCTTCCCAAAATGGCATTATAAGCAGACTCAAAATCAACTACTTCGAAAAGTAATTAATTCATTAGAAAATTAGCGCTTGTACCAAAGGTTACTAGTAAAGCTACTTGCCCCATTGGTGTAACTCGACATATCGGGCACTATCCCATGAAGGGACTTGTCATTGGTTTAATTTTAGAACGAGGGATCTGCATCTCATCTAAAGTGTTTACAAATAACAAATCTAGAAAACTACCGCTATCTACTAATACTCTCCCTACTCTGCAATTACTTATTGTAGGGGGAACTACTAGGGGTAATTTGCGAGAAGTAGACATACCTTTTGGGACGTCCTCCTTATTGAAGGTCAGGGAGGTCTCTGACCATTTAGGGTATTCTGGACGACCAGGTGGGACTTCAACACTGTTGATGTCCCTCCACGCCACCTTGTACTACCGCTTAGAGGCATAGGCGGCTGAGCCCCCATAGATGACGTTGACGTGGTGATCCATTCTTTGGAATGGCATTTCCGTGTCCTTGTCATTACCCTTGACCTCTAGTGGTCCGCTATCTTCTGGTGGGACAGCATTGGGCCTTTCCGATCATAGTAATCCTCCATCTGCTTCTGCTAAGTACGGCAGTTGCGAAGGTCATGGCCAGGAACTTTGTGCAATGGGCACCGGCGTCCCACCGCCTCCTCGATGTACTTAGGATCAGAGGCCAGTCGCTTGAACGACCTCCTGCTCTCCTCTTGGTCCATGGACCTTTAGTCTTGTCGTAGGGTGGACGTTGGTCAACTGCCACGACCTCCCTGGTAGATTTTTTAGACCTCCCCTTTTCCTCTCTCTTGAGTTTACCTTTGCTGCTCGTGGAGCCCTCAAACATCTTGGATTTCTTTTCCTTGACCTCCTCGAGGCCTGGCTAAGGAGGAGTGGTCCCCTTATCCACCATCTGATTCCATTCCACTGCCTCATTGGCATCGGAGTATCAATTTGCCATGTCGAAAAGCTCCAACACGGATCTAGGCGGGTTGATGTTGAGGTCTTCTGTGAACCTTCGGTATCTCACCGCCTGTTTAAAAGCTCGAATTACAGAGTCGTCAGAAATATTTGGGATAGTATTACGGACTTCTATAAAACGCTTCACAAATTGTCGTAAATTTTCCTCGGGGGTTTGACGAAGCCAATGTAAATCGTCTTCCTTCCTTGGTTTTGCATAACAACTTTTAAAGTTATTTTGTAATGCATCACAGAGCATCTCCCAGTTATGTATAGATCCTTTAGGTTGGTTGAATAACCAAGTCCTAGCGGAACCTTTTAAAATTGTGGGTATATAATTGTCCATTACCTTATCATCGCCTCCAACAGCTTGGACGGCGGTAGTGTAGATTTGGAGGAATTCCGACGGGTTTTGCGCTTCGTCGAAAGTCTCCATGCTCCCTAGCTTGAACTTTTCTGGCCAGGTGACGTCCCTCAATCCAGGGGAAAAAGCTTTGCATCCTGCATAAGATCCAATACATTGCCGTGTATTACGATGATTATTATGACCAACAGAAGATCTGGGACGTCTGCTACGTCCCGAAAAACGAGTATCGCGCTCACCTTGGTCTTGGACACGACGACCAGGTGCATCATGATTACGACCCTGCCTTCAGCATCCGGTTGAGGACCCCTCTAGGTGCAAGTCTGTTTTGGAAAGAACATTTGGTGATCGGGTAGAGATATTCTCTACCGCATCTTGTAGTTCCTGTGCAATTGCACGCATTACTTGCACTCCTTGCTCCGGAGTCAATCCTTCCAGAGAACGTGCGAGGGCGGTCGCTAAGTAGCGAACACGTTCTGCAGGGGAATCCTCCTGCATAGGGGTTGATAAGGCATTTGAACCTCTTACCATCGTCGGCCGCGGTGGTGGCGTACGCATCGCCGGCAGTTGTGCCCTTGCTAAGGAGCCAAGGGCGTCTTGGAAGTAGCGGTCTCGAACATGCGAAATGTGCGCTTGTGTGGCGGCACGTATCTTGGCTTGTCGGGCCTCTTCCTCTCATTGGAGGCGTCCCGTTCCTCCTACTCCCTGGCGTTGCCCATACGTTCCGGGATTATCGTCGGGATTGGGTTGAACGTCACCGAAGGCGGTGATCTGACGACCGCCGGAACACGCGGAGGGGGTGAACATACCCTCGTCCTCTGAGGAAGAGGACAAGGTTTACTGTAGGGTGAATAAAAGATTCTCCCCATATACTCTCTCCAAGCCTTTAGGGTGGATGCCGCCAGCGAGATCATCACGGTTCGCTGGGCTCGAGGGACCTTGCGAATCTCCTCTTCCAAAGGAGACAGGCTCAAGATAGCATTCGGCCCACGCGGGTATTATGGACAAAAACGCACTACAAGATGGAGCCACGGAGGCGTAAGGTTTGGTGGGCGACGGTTTTAGCAATGGTCCCATAGGAACCATTGGTGTTCTTTACATACCTAGGATGAAGTTTGTGAATGGGTATATTGTGGTCGTGTAGCTGAATTTGATTGGTGTGGTTTAGTGAAGGTCCAAGATTGATGAAATGAATCGCCTTGGGCGGTTACTTGATTAGTGAGGAATGTTGATATGAATGACTGAGGTTATTGTTGAGCTGTGTGAAATTTTAGAAAAAAATTGAATTGGAGGAATTCCTATCAATTATACCAGAAATTTATGGTAGGAAACTTGGAGGTTGAATTCGGGCTTTACATTTTTATACTAGGACCTTGGAGGCCCAATATTATGTGTAGAAGCAGAGGATCAAAAGTGAATTATGAATAGTATGTTGATCTTTGATAGAATACTCGGGAATAATAAATGAGTATGTGTGCTGAGAATTTCAAGTTGATCATCCTTAATAGAATGAGGTGACGTGGTTGTGGGTGAAAGATCTTTATTGAGGTGTTGGGAACCATTTATTAAAATAATTCCTTTGGTATACGAGTGGACTAGAGGATCCTTTGTGGATTAGTAGAGTCCCTCAAAATAAGTATGATTGTTATTTCAGTTTGAGGACCGTTTTGGGGTTGTCGGTTAAGAGAAAGGAGTTAGTATGATGATTTGGAAACCCATAATTTGGAAATGGGTTTATTTCTTAAAAGAACATCTGAGAAAAGAATATTTTCCCGAGTAGAGAAGTGCTCTCTTGTTTCTTGTTTGAGCTGGTTTTTTTTATGACGGGGATCGTGTAGAATTTGAGTTGACTTTATGTTGGCAAGGTGGTTCTTTCTAGTTCAGAAAAATAAATGAAGTGTTTGATTTGGGCATTCAAGCGAATTCTCTTTTGGCTTATGTGGTGTTTACTTGCAAACTGCCTAGTTGGAATGTTGGAAGGTTTTCGTGATGAATCTCCGATTCTGGATTTGAGTATTTTGGAGGGAAGTTGGTTATGAGTGGGTTGAATTGTGAATCTTTTGTTTTCAGTCGAGTTCTGATTGTTAAAGTTGTTTAAAATAAGTTATGTTACGCGTCCCTGCTTAACGAAGGTTCTCCTTGTTAGGATGAAGAGATCGACTGAGAGATGAAACAAGAGTTCCATATGTTTATGTGCAAGTTCTGTGGTTTTGTCCCAAAGGGAATGATAGCCCAAAGTATATTTGGTTTGTTTTGGAAGTTGTAGGGATTTTGGAAGATAGCAATTCGATAGAACCGTCTCGAGTCCTGGAGCGGGGTATATAACGATTTGTATGACCCAGTGTTGAGAGAATGCTTGAGGTATTTGGAGTGTGAGGTTTTGTAAGAGCCGTTGACCAGCGAGTAATACCGCATCTTCAAGTCCTGTCTGTTGAGTGGTTTTGGTTAGGTTGGTACGAGAGATGAGGCGTAATACATTAGTTGCATCAGGGTGCGGTGGTCCCATGATTTTGAGAGGAAAATGACTTGGGAATTGGAGTCTCGTATGCGCGAGCAATATCTGGTATTATTCACAGCAGATACGTGGTAATGTTGGTAGAATTATTAGCTGAGATTGTTCTTTGGCGTTAAGCGTGGTTAGAATTCGAGGTCGAATTCTGTTTAAGGGGGGTAGAATGTAATACTCCAAATTAAATTAATTGAGAAGAAATAAATTAGAGGTAAGGACCAATTAGCAAAGCTATTTAACAGAGGATTAGAGGGGGATTTCTGCAGAGTGTAGACAACTTGGGCTGTGGCTTTTGGCCCATTTGATTTCGGTCCAAGGAGGGAGAGAGGGCAGCTGGCCAAAAGTGGGAGGGGGCAAAACCCTAGGGCGCCCTCCCCTCCTCCCTTGGCTGCCACCCCCACATCCCCTTGGCCTCCACCTCCTATCCTCCCTCCAGCAGCGCCTCCTTCCTTTGGTGAAGCCCCTGCTGCCGGCCAAGAACTCCCCTTATTGCTGCCGACCAAGTAGAGGAAGAAGGCAGATCACCCGGGTGATTGGTTGTCCAAGAAGAGGAAGGAGAAGGAGGGAGAAGGGAAGGAGAGGGTATCGCAGGCTGGTATTCGTGTTCTTCAGCGGTTCTCCAAGGGTAATCCCGATTCCGTTCGTTTGGTATTGCATTCTTGTATTTTAGGCAATGTCGGTATTAGATCGGTTTAGGGCAGTCTGTAGTGCCCGACTATTTTGAGGATTATAGCTACGAATTCTGACCTGGCCGTCTCCTAGAGATTTGTAGGTAGCATCACTAGCTTTTTGTAGGATCTTGGATCAGGTCGTTTGGATAAGCGGATCATGAGATATGATTTTTGCAACGTCTCTGTTATGTGGTTCTCTCAGAATTCTGACAATTAATGTTAATTGGTCATTAGCAAATAGTTAATGAATTATTTAGGGGATCTTACCAGAACGAAAGTTGTAGGTATTTTAATAAGGTTTCCAGAAATCTAGAGAACGTAAATTTTGGATATTTGTACTAAAATATACTTGAGTTTTAGTCTCGCTGTCCATAACCCCTGACGAGATTTAGTAGTTCTATTAATCTATTTGGTAAGGATAGAAGATGGCTGAATCTGGAAAGCTCACCAACTAGGTTTATGTAGATAAATTAATAAGATTTCTAGAGAATCATAGAACACCCTTTTTGGATAAGTAGGAGAAAAGTTATGAATTTTAGAAGGGGACTACTCTGTTTTAGGGCAGATCATTGTTCTTGGAAGTTAATGTTTTGGGTTGCGCTAGGGAGCGTAGTTAGTCGGATGTTTGTTTCTAGCAACGTCTTGTCCAGAATTATTATCTTAGAGTGTTTGTTAAAATTATTTAGGTGGGGGTTTGATTTGAGGGGCGCTCTCTTCGCGCCATCAATCTTCGCACGGTTGAGGCAAGTACAATTAGTGGTAGAATAATTAAGCATGATAATTCATGGTTGCTAGTAGAATGTGTATGTTCTTTGTTCATGTATGCTAGCATGATGAGTATGTTCTTTGTTCTTGAATGCTAATAGTACGGATATGCTCTTTACTCGTGTATGTTGTTGCTGGCTACTACATGTTTACGTTGGATAAAAGAATTGTTTCATATGCATCATGCTATCATCCTTGAGACTTGGTCACATGGTGATCAAGTATTGATTTTGAGGTCCCGTCATGTATTGGACGGGCTTGAGGTCACCACACTTGTAGAGTGTGGGCTTATGGTCCCTGTGCTAGAAGGCACAAGCATGGGTATGCATCGACGGATGTATACTCCGCATTACCGGTATATGCAAAGAGAAAAGAAAAGTTGCATTTGTGCATTTGCATTACATGAGCATATGGTTTGGTTTACTAAAGAATTGTGGTTGGATGATGATGCTATAGTTGTGTAATGAATTGGCTTAATAATTGTACTTTGCTGAGTCTTGGACTCACTCTTACTGTTTGTCTGTATTTTTTTTAGGTACCTTTTGCGCGAACGTCATACATTGGAGGGGATAGTCATAAGATTGGTTGCACACCTCCATGAACTATTCACAATTGATTAAGTTTGGATTATGAGTTAATAATTGAGCAAACTGCTTAAAGAATTTCTATTGGTTATGTTTATGCATTTGATGGTTTGTAATAGCGTTGAATAGCGGCTTATGGGTGTTTTATGATTATGTTTTAATTTGGATGTTTTTGGTTATTGTCATTGATATCTGTTGGAACCTCCGGTATGGTTAACTATACAAAGGAGGTTCTGCCGAAATTTAGAATTATGTCTTAGGTTTTAATCTGTGACTCTGTTATTTTGGTAGCATTCCAGGCTCATGTTGGGCTAGGGTGTTGCGATTAACGGTGGCTATTGACAAAAGCGGAGACGAGAAATCGCTGCGGCAACAACTTGAGCGGTATGGGTGTCAGCGGATCGATGGTGAGAACTCTGAGTGCACATACCAGCCCGGGCTCGGTGGTGGCACCACCATGGGCAAAAGCGGGCGCCGGCCTCAGCGCCAAGGCCTCGATGTGACCTTGGTAGTTTGGAAACACCGCACTTGGTCGAGCTTTGACACAAGCTGCCGCCATAGCTCGCTCCGTGCCCTGCGATTCCGAGCCTTCTCATTGGCGCCCACCCGAACGTTGCCATGGCATTCGGAACGGCGGTGCCGTCCCGGACAAGCCCCGAGGAGATGTGGTCAGAGGCCATAGTCGTTTCCCCATGCGACGCCGGGGTGGGAGGAGGAGGAAGGGAAGTCGGTCTGCGGCGGATCGATGCGGGCTGACGATCTGTCGAAGCGAGTGTTGGAAGTCTAAAGCGCCAAACAGAAGAAAACTGAATTCGAGTTGAAGTCTGAAGACAGCAAAGGATCAGCACCAACTTCACATTGAAGCATTATGTTCAGATGGAGCGGCCAAGATGAAGCAAGTGAGGTGATTACTAAGATCCAATGTCCTAGAGTTCAGTCATAATCGCTGTGCTCAATATGGCCTGGCTCTTTATTACTTGTAATGCATTATAGTTAATGAACTCTTATGTTTAATTTGCTTTTGCCCGAGCACTATATAAGCTCAAGGAGATTTCTGTAAGGATTATTCTGGATTTAATATAAAAGCAAACCCTAGCCACCTCATCCTCTTGTTCTTTTCTTTCTCATCTCTTTTCTCTTCATTCTCTCACCACATTACTCTTTGAATCTACCTGAAACTGCTGATAGCCTGAAATACCTGACAAAATGGTATTAGAGCCGCGAACTTGGCTCTAGATCTGACCTTGAGCAGTACAAGCAAGGGTTTGGGAACTTGTTTCCTGTGAAACTTCGGAGCTCAATCTGTTCTAGAGTAGATTTGGGGGAACTGTGGAAGAAGAGCATAAATCTGTATCGGGTTGAGGAACATCTTGATTCCTTAGTAAAATCCCTGATCAGATCTATGAATCTGGGAGATGGCTAAACATGGGAAGGATGATGTGGTAGAAGAAGAGAATCAACCGTATGTCACCAAGGTGGAGTTGGAAGAGGTGAAAAGAAGTGTAGATCTGATGAGGAAGGGTCAAGTGGAGCACAATCAACAGATGGAACAGTATAGCAAGCAAATGAGTCAGTGACTGCTACGGTGAACGCTTTGGTGCTTCGATCGACTCAAGGAAGCCAAGAGATTGAGGAGCCTTCTGATCAACACTCAAGTTATAGAGGTAATTTTGGGTACCACAACTTTTCCCCAATAGCAAATTTCTCTCCTGCTAGTATTGTTCATCCAGGAAGTGTAGCTTTACCTATTTGCGAGTTAGTACTAGTCAGGTCCATTTTGCTAGCACAACACTAAGCCTAGAGATTCTGAACCCTCAAGGCTTTCCGGTAGTAGAAACTAATTTCAATCCCACTTTAAACTGTGTACTGATGAGCACTCAAGTGCCTCCCTTGCTATTCCAGCTGATAGGCAATATTCTTCAAAGCCACAACTTGAAGTTTAGTACTGTACAATGTTCATTTCCAGTAGATCTAGGGTCACAGCAACAATGGTCCATAGGAGTGACAAGTTCTCCTACCTTTAATGAATATGCTAATCTTAAATGGGATGAAAGAATGGAACATATGGGTAATAGAGGCCACCGAAACTCACCTTTCCAGAGTTTGATGGAGATAAAGTGGATGGATGGATCAAAAAGGCAAATAAGTATTTTGAGATCTCAAAGGTACCCGTGAATCAAAGAGTAGAAATTACAGTGTTATATCTTGTAGACAAAGCTGAAAGCTGGTGATTAGGGTTTGGAATCCGAATGGAGAATATATCTTGGCATCAATTTTGCATAGCTATAGAAAAGAGGTTTGCTCATCAATCAGTATATGATGTGGCGGCAGCATTTCATGTAGTGAAACAGCAAAATACAGTTTCATCTTATATTGGTATGTTTGAGTGAGCGATGGCTCTAGTGAGAAGGGACAACCCTTATTTGCCCGAAGATTATTACATAAGAAGTTTTATAGCTGGCTTGAAAGATTATATTTAGAGTCACTCACTGCTACAAAATTCAGCCACCTTGATCAATGCATATTGGGTAGCAAAAAGGTTGGAACAGTCAAATCATTTCAAAAGGATAGAGCCCAGTGCCTTCTAGGGAAATTTCAGAGGTAATTCACAATGGAACAACAAAGGAAATACTTAAAAGAGTACCAAGCCAGAACAAAACAAAAGTACTAATGCCAATGGGGCCCAAAACACAATTCCAAAGAATGAAGGAAGGTGTTTTAGATGTAATGAGAAGTGGTATCCGGGTCACAAGCAGGAATGCAAAATGAATCAAAAAGTAAGGGCTATGGTCACCCAGGAAGAGGAAGAAGAGGAGGAAATAGTGGAACAAGAAGAAGACCCTCAGGGACCAGAACAGATAGAGGAAGAGATGCAAAAAGAAGTGGGATCACCCTTTCAATTATCAGTACACGTTGTACAAAGTACTAGCTCTGCCAAACAAACCTTCACTCTCAATGTTCAACTGAACAAGATCAAAGGGACTACTTTGGTTAATAGCGGAAGCAGTGGTACTTTCATTGACATTAATATGTGATTGAGGGCAGGACGTTCAATTCAGAACAACTCGGCTATGAGGATCATAGTAGCCAATGGAGAAACATTGTGGAGTAAAGCAAGGTGTGAGAATTGCAAATACACTATAAAAGGAGTATAATTTAGCAATACATTCAGAATTTTAGACCTAAAGGGATATGATTTTATATTGGGGGCATATTGGATATATACTCACAGTCCTATAGGTCTCAACCTCAAGTCTAGAGAACTTTGTGTGAACCATTATGGCAAGGGCAAAGTTACATTCCAAGATGAGACACAACCTGCAGCAGATTGCATTGTGCCAATAGAGAAGTTGCAAAAATTGATGGACAAAGGAGTTATGGGAGTTGTAGTATATGTTTGTAATACCCAGGAAGGAAACTACAAGGGAATAGCTACTCTAGCTGAATTAATGCCAATTTCGCAAAGATTCCAATGTGTGTTTGATGAACCCAAAGAGCTTCCTCCTAATAGGAAATGTGATCATTCTATTCCTTTGAAGTCTGAGGAGAATCATGTCAATCAAAGACCTTACATACTACCTTTCCATCAGAAGAATGCCATGGAAGAAATCATTGAACAGTTACTAAACTCCAAGACTATTAGGCCTAGTGTCAGTCCTTACTCTTCTCCTGCCATATTGGTTAAGAAAAAGGATGGAACATGGAGAATGTGCATTGATTATATACAACTCAAGGCAAACACTATTAAAAACAAGTATCCAATTCCAGTGATAGAAGACTTGTTGGATGAATTGCATGGGGCTCAAGTATTTTCAAAAATAGATTTGAGATCTGGGTACCATCAGATCCGAATGGGGGAAGAAGATGTTAAGAAAACAACATTTAGCAATCATGTGGGACATTATGAGTTCATTGTCATGCCATTTGGGTTGACCAATGCCCTTGCCACCTTTCAGGCATTAATAAATGATGTTCTATCTTAGTTTTTGAGGAAGTTTGCATTGGTATTCTTTGACGATATCTTGATATATAGTAAGTCAATAGAGGAACATGGGCATCATTTAATCAGAGTGTTAGAGGTCCTTCAGAAAAATAATATTTTTGCAAAAAGAAGCAAGTGTGCTTTTGGGCAAAGTCAAGTGGAATATTTGGGCCATGTCATTCATGGGGAAGGGGTAGCCACAGATCCTACCAAAATAGTGGTAATAGAAAATTGGCCAAAACCTCATAATGTTACCCAATTGAGAAGATTTTTGGGCCTCACAGGATACTACAGAAGGTTTATACAAAATTATGGGATCATATGTAAGCCATTGTTTGAGGTATTAAAGAAAAATGTATTTGTGTGGCAAGAAGCTCAGAATTCAGCTTTCTTGAGATTAAAAGAGGTAATGACCAGGGCACTGGTGCTAGCACTACCTGATCACAACCAACCATTTATTTTGGAGGCCGATGCAAGTGGATATGGAATTGGGGTTGTTTTAATGCATAACCACAAACCTATTGCATTCATGAGTAAAGCATTAGGTGGATTTTCTCCCTACTAACTATTCAAAAGATTTTTAAAGCTAAGAAAATTGGGATGTTACAATTCCCCAATTTCCAATCTTGAGGACAAGAATAATCTGAAGAGGGGAGTGATTGTCAGAACTGAGTGTTGGAAGTCTGAAGCGCCAAACAGAAGAAAACTGAATTCGAGTTGAAGTCTGAGGACAACAAAGGATCAGCGCCGACTTCACATTGAAGCGTTATGTTCAGATGGAGTGGCCAAGATGAATCAAGTGAGGTGATTACTAAGATCCAACGTCCCAGAGTTCAGTCATAATCACTGTGCTCAATATAGCGTGAAAACACTGTTACTTGTAATGCATTGTAGTTAATGAACTCTTATGTTTAATTTGCTTTTGCCTGAGCACTATATAAGCTCAAGGAGATTTCTGTAAGGATTATTCTGGATTTAATATCAAAGCAAACCCTAGCCACCTTATCCTCTTGTTCTTTTCTTTCTCATCTCTTTTCTCTTCATTCTCTCACCACATTACTATCTGAATCT
Organism: Phyllostachys edulis; assembly: GCA_036346405.1. Taxonomy (NCBI): domain Eukaryota; kingdom Viridiplantae; phylum Streptophyta; class Magnoliopsida; order Poales; family Poaceae; genus Phyllostachys; species Phyllostachys edulis. Next base: position 25,815,550 of record CM070548.1, on the reverse strand, counting down.
ACCCAAAACTGCTGATAGCCTGAAATTCCTGACACAGCCTCAGCCTCGGGGCTATGTGATGAGGACATCCCTCCCATGGATACAACTGCGTCTACACACACAACTCATCCACAGCAAGTGTTACAAGGACCACTTACTCGAGCTCGTGCTCGCCAACTTAATCACAAGGTGAATTCCTTCCTAGGTTTATATATTATTGAGAATAGACCGCTACCTAATGCAAGTGATTTAATTATGCTTAGAAATATGGGAAAGGATGGAGAGGCATGTGGAGTCATGGACATGCATGGAAGGCATAATGGAGGTCACCACGTCACTTTGGGTCCGCGTCAAGCAAGAGTTCGAGTTAGGCTTGTTCTAGATTCAGATTCGGACTGCTACGATAGTACTAAGTTTAAACGGTCATAACTTCTTCATACAGACTCCGTTTGAGATGTTCTTGGACTTCATGGAAAGCTTATCAAGTCTACTTTCCAACGGATCCAACCCCATCTTCAAATTCCATACGAACCAGCCACAATCATCAAAATTGTCTACGTCTGTTTCTGAGCCCAAGTCAAAAGGGTGCCGCGCCACCTCCAATTGGGCCCATGGGCCTTGTAACCCTAGGGACGTGCATCCACTTCCCTGGCCGTCACCCCTGGTCGTCTCCCCATATAGGAGCCGCCGCCTCCCTTGCTAGAACTAGGATTTCGTTGAGTTTAGGTTTAGCCATTGTGCAAACTTCTGTCCTTCAGTTGTGTCGGACGACCACCTGTCAAGACAGTTTTCGGGATCCCACCTTTGTTTTTCAATACCATCGATACTACAATTTTATTCACAATATCAGATTGTCTACATCTTATTCTTGCTAGTTCTTCGATTGTTCGCAGGAATTGAACCTCGTGTTCAGGTTGATCGCGCTTCTAGCAAGGTCAGTGACATCTCGGAGTTGGTTCAATGATTGCTAAGGCGCAAGCGTCGTCGTACGGTTGTAGTCGGATCACGAGAGTCACCTCCCCCAAAATCGATAGTTATCAATCTCATCGAAAGATCGGACACCCCGCCCCCATCACTATGAATTGTGGCTAGGGTTTGCGCAAGTGGGTTGGGGTGGGGGCTAGGGTTCGGAGGGGGTTTAGGGTTTTGCGAGGTGTACTGCTTGTGAACCTTGATCTCGACACCCACGGGACTTCGTGGAGTGCTGGGATCTTGGGGACCGGCCGAGGGGTGGAGTTCGCGGTGGGCTCCTCTGCGCCTGCGCCAGGAGGGGCAGAAGCCATGCATAAACCCTAAATCCGAGACTCGAGAGGCTCGAATTGGGGATTAGGGGAGCAGATGGTGAGGGTTTTGTGAATAACCCTAGAAAAATACTGTGGTGTTTTCGTGGCTTCGGTTTGATAGGTGCTTTGGTGGTGCCAGTCTGGGTGGGTGGCGGTGTCGGAGGCATCTGTGATTCCTGTGGGCGAGGGCGACGAGTCGGAGAGGGAAGTAGTGGGTGCGGAGTGCAGACTATGGAGATGAAGAAGAGGAGGCGCAGGTCTAATTCTGGCCGTTGGAATCTAATGGATATATATTTCACTCTGGTACCAATACCGCGCGCGGTAAAGGCTCGACAGCAATGATTTTTTAAATAATAATTTTTTTTTAAAAAATAAAAGAATAAATAGTTAAAAATTAAAAAAACTAGGCTATTGTCGTCATTCCAAATAGCGACATAGTCTAGGCAGTGGCGATAGGGTCCCTGTCGCTAGTTGAATTAGCGACACGGATCGTAAATGTTGGAAAACCGTCATTTCAAATGGCGACATGTATCTTGCAAGTCTCTATCGCCATTCCAAATGACGACACAATCTACCCTATAAGAGAAAGAGGTGAGGGAAGGGAGAGGATGAGAGTGGAGGAGAGAAGCTAGCGAATTGCTACCCGTCCGATCGTCCACCTTTTAGGTAATTTTTTAAACCGAATTAATTACATAATTTTAGATGTACTGTTACATAGTGTAGTATGTTGTACATAGTCCTTTTCAGTAGGTAGTTCAGTTTTAGATATGTGGTTAATCGTGGAAATCTTGTTTACGGTGTAGTACGTCAAATATGTAGGACGGCACCAATTTCAAACTTTACTACGATTAGGGGACTATTCTTGAGGGTCCCGAGGGGATTGATTTGTGTTATTTTCAAATCGGTGATCGTGACCTTAACAAGATCAAAGCAGCGTATATGGGGCGTTGTGATGTTGTGGTTGTTCCACTCATTCGATTTGGACCATGTTGTGTATGATCTGAGATTGAGTTGCCTTGCCAGCTAAGCACCACAGGGCACATATTGGGAGTTAGTGCAGCTCAAGGAAACAAGGTCGTGGCAGTAATATGTACACAATGCGAGAGAGGAACGACATCACTAAGCCCACTCCCGCATTGGCGGTTGAACTAGATGGGGTGGTGATGCTGAAGAAGAAGTCGGGGACTTCAGCCACAGCACGGCACACACAATGGTCAAAGGTGCGAGTAGCTGATCTTATCGATGAAGACCCTATGGAAGGAGCTCTTTCAGTCAAGAAAGCTAGTGGGCTTGCTAACGAGGGTGAGGAGCTGGAAGCCCTAGTGCAAAGGATGGATCTCGAAGACCAGGACTACATAGCATTGTCAGAAGATGAAGGATCCGATGATGAGGATGTTGTGGATCAGCAGGTGGTTCCATCCGAGTGGAACACATATCAGTTCGACAACCTTGTCATTAACGAAGGCCCCCGTGTACCGCGGGAGTACGACCAGAGCGTGGTTAGGCAAAAATCTACAAATGCAGGGAGGCCGTGCAGGAGGTGGTCAAATTCTGGGCCTTATCGATGCGGCGTACATTCACAGTCATCAAGTCTAACCCAAGATGCTACAATGTGAAGTGCGATATAGAGGGATGCCCTTGGTGAGTGCACACTTTTCAGCTTAAGTGGGACACAAATTGGAAATGCTCTATAGTGGTCCCTCATACATGTGTCGACGGTGAGTCAGTGCAGTCCCATAGGAGCCTGTTATCAGGCTTCATCGCGAACCTCATGTATGGTGAAATCATGGATAATTTAGATTTTGAGCCATCATTCAGGCGATTGAGGCAAGGTTCCAGTACACAGTCAGCTATGCCAAGGCGTGGAAGGCAAAACAGAAGACATTGGAATCAAGGTTCGGTACGTTCGAGAACTCCTACCCCAACCTCCCTTGGCTACTCTAAGTCATACAAGACAGGAATCGGCACTCATATCAACATTCAAGATTCCACATATCCGAAGTGAGGCAATAAGAGGGTATTCCAACGAGCATTCTTCACCTTTGGTCCATGCATCAATGCATTCCGGCACTGCCGTCCAATCTTGTGCGTGGATAACACATTCCTTACTGGAAAGTACAAGGGCCAGATATTGACTTCAATAGCGACGGACGAGAACAATCAAGTTCTTCCCATGGCATTCGCTTTCGTTGAAAGCGAGAACACCGGTAGCTGGTTGTGATTCCTGAGGAATTTGAGGATTTCTGTTGTATAGAGCTGTTCTAACATATACATCATACATGATCGGCATACATGCCTGCTGAGTGCAAAAACTCAGCTACAACAAAGAGAGAATGAACCACTTCCACGGGCGGATCTGTAGAGCAGGTGGTGAATGAGGCACTTGGGTGCAAACTTCTATAAGCAATTCCGCAACAAGGACTTGATGAACCTGTTCAAGCGGTTGTACAACCAGAACCAGTAGCGAAAGTTTGAAGTACTCTAGAAGATTCTAGATGTGTGGACCCAGATGCACATAAGGTAGGCAACAAAAAAGGCTACTACAAGCGCAGACCAGGCCACCGAAGTTTTGCCATAGCTACCCACAGATGGTCCTAGTGTGACGAGGAAGACGGGGGTGCAGGTGAAATGTTTCTCGGACTGGATTGAGCATGAGCCTAAGGAGAAGTGATCGCTGCTACATGACAGGAGTGGTGCTCGATATGGTATCATGACAACAATTTAGCCGAGGTGTACAACTGGATCATGCACGGCACAAGGTGCCTCTCTTTGGTTGGTATTGTAGAGACAATTTTTCGAGGTACCATAAATTACTTTGTTGACAGAAGCAACATTGCGTCGCTCACCATGACAAATGACAGAGTACTCTACTCCGCCATGATCACCAAGTACATGGAGGAGAAGAGCAAGAAGGGTGAGATGCATCGGGCATTCAAGATGTGCACAAGGGAGCTTCGCTTTGAGATACTGTGTTGTTGTAGCAGGGCACCAAGGGGTGCCCACACCCTAGGATCGTCGGGAATACCGGTGTGCCGTCGGGGATACTGTACATATGTAAACCTAGTCTGTATAGTGTGTTTTAAGGCAAATGTACCCAAAATGCCCTCTCTCTCTCTCGCATCTGGGGGCAAGAAGGTAAATGTCCCTTCTTGCCCCCTATAAGTAAAGCCCCATGGGCATGTAACAAGGGGATTCTCATTCATACACAAGCAATACACATTCTCATTCAGTGTCTTCGGCCCTTCTCTCCTTTCGGTCCTTCTTCAAGACAAAGGGTACGGAGGGTACTCCGTACCCACTATCTAGTCTTTTAGCTACGACATGTGTAGGGATAAAGGACGTCGCAGGATGAACTGCGAGAGGATCACCCACGAGTGGACGCTACGCTACGCTAGTTGCGTATGCACTTGCAACAAGCCTCTTCTTCTGCATAGACCCTGCGGCCATGTCATGGCTGCATGTTCGACGGTGGTGCAACATCCCGGCCAGTACCTCTCTAACTATTTCAACAAGGAGGAGGTGATGCAAACCTGGAGTACAGAGATGTATGGTTAGAACATGGTTGGCCATTTCACTAGTCATCCAACCTGAGAGCAACTTATCTGGGCCACAGACATTGATAGGTTGAAGGGAAAGGTTGGCCGACGACAGGTACGACACATTAGGAATGACGTGGACGAAGCAGAAGCCGGGCGTCGTATGAAGAAATGCTCAATTTGCAGGGAGTCTGAGCACACCTTCAAGAAATGCCCTCTGAGAAATCCACCGGACGAAGAAGACATCGGCAATCTGGACGTCGCCACGGGGACCTCATTCGACCACCACACTCGAGGCGGTCCACATGGCGGATGTTGAGGTCGCAGCCACAGGAAAGGTTTGTCCTGTTGAAATATGTGGTGTCCAATACTTTGTAATATAATTTTGATTTGTCGAAAAACTTGGTGATGACGTTGTGGTGAATGGTTTGTAATGTTAGTATGTTTTGTCGACAAAATATGTGACGACGTTGTGCTAAATGTTTTGTAATATCATTGTAATTTGCCGACAAAAGATGTTATGACGTTGTGCTGAATGTTATGTAATATCATTGTGATTTGTCGACAAAAGATGTTATGACGTTGTACATGGACCTGTCTATATTGTTGAAGCCCCCTATCGCCACTGCCTAGGTTACTGTCGCCATTTGGAATGGCGACAGTAACCTGGTTTTGTAAAAAAAATCGACTATTTTTTTGCAATTTGTTTAAAAGTAATATTATTTCAAAAAAAAAATCCAACAGCAATAGCCTGATACAATGATATCACCTCCGCACTTGTCCCCTGGTGTTCCTATTCTTCTCCTTCTCTTTTTAGGTCCCATTTGGTAGAGCTCTGTTCCTTATTGTTCAGCTCCTAGCTCCTGATTCTCAGAGGATCAACTCCTGATGAGGACATCAACCCTCCGGATACGACCAGTACTACATGTCATGGTACAAGGAAGGTCCCACGTCACTTGTGGTTTCAATTCAAGCATGAGTTCAAGTTGGACACATTCTGAAGTCCAATTCGGCCTCCGGAGACAATACCGACTTCAAACGTACATAGAATTCGTGTATGGACTCCGTTTGAGGTGCACGAGTACTTAATGGAAATCTTATCTCATCCTCTTTCTAACGAATCTGGCCTCACCTCTAAATTCCTTCTGTGTGCACCACAATCGCCAAAACAATCTGGCATTGTTTCTAAGCCTGAGACAAAATGATGCTACGCCACCTACACTTGGGCCCATGGGCCATGTAACCCTAAGGGCATGCGCCCACCCCCTGGCCGTCACCCTCATATATTCTCATGTGTGCAAAACTTTAGAATTCAGATTTCGTTTAGTTAAAAGTTAGCTACATTGCAACTTCGTGTATTGGCTTGTGTCGATTAGACCAACCATAATACCATTTTGGAATCTCACCTTATTGATTATTTCAATCCTATTTGCAATTCAGATTGCTTATTATTTTGTTCTTGCTTGTTCTTTGATTGCATGCAGGAATAGACCTTCATGGTCAGGTCGATCGTGCTTCTAGCAATGTCGATAACAATCACAGAGTTGGTTTAGCGATTGCCAGTATATTGGTCGTGTACGATTGGTAGCCAAATCATGAGTCCTTCTCATTGAAAGATCGTGACTCCTATTGTCGCATCAACTCCTTTAAGAATTTAGAGCGAAGATTGGCTCTCAAAACTTTGAAAGTGAGAGTTTAAGGTAAAAAGACCATCATACCCCTGATTTTAACACTTAAGTGTATTTGTTACTTACTCCTTTCTGTTTGGGGGAAATTATCTCAGTGACATCGCGTTAGAGCGTAATCGGAGGAACAACACTGCGTTCACGATGCATTGGAAAATAACATCGCGAACACCAAAAAATTAGATAAATGACATCGCCGCTAGTTACTTTCATTTCTAGAATTTTTTAAATATAAAAATTGAGTTCAAACAATTATCATTTTTTTTGTGGAGCTCCCAACACAGTTTAATTGCTTGTATATTTTTTTTCAAAACTTGATACGTTCTAATTTTGTCTCCAAAATTCATTTAAGTATACTGTTTGTAGAAATTGTCTAATGTAGGAAATGAGGTCTAAACATTATGAATTTTTTAGGGCTCCTTACATAGTGGACTTGATTGTGTAATTTTTCTAGAATTTTTACAAAATTAATTTATGCAATTTCATAATGTCCTTACATTATGAAATATTAGACTCCTCACACGGTGGACATTATGAAATTGCATTACTTATTTTTGTAGAATTCTGAAAAAATTACACAATCATGTCCTTGTGTAAATGCCTAAATTTTTTTCATAATATTTGGACCTCATTTTCTATATTAGAAAATTCCTACAAACATATAATTAAATAATTTTAGAGACAAAAACGATCAAGTTTTAAAAATAAATTAATTAAACTATGTAAAAACTCACAAAAAGATAATTTTAGCTCGGTTCTATATTTAAAAATGCAGAAGCAATGCTGGTGGCGATGTCGTAATTTTTGGTGTTGCGATGTTATTTTCTAGCATCATGAGCGAGTGTCGTGCTCGATTACGCTCTGCGATGTCACTATTCCTTCTATTACCTTTCATTTATGAAATTGTTCATGACCCAACTGGCATTATTCACAATCAAACATAGTCATGCCTCATCAAGAAATTCCAGCAAATAATTGCTCAAACAATACTAGCTACTGTCTAATTGCTCAGTGCAACACTATATTGGCAATCATTCAATATTCACGTGATTAAGAACCAGATCAGATGACAAGTGATACTTGTGTAAATCCAACAATTTGGGGAGGCTCAGATCTGATGCAGCACAACAACTAGAACATCTAGTGATTATTACAATGAAGAACTAGCAAAAAAAAAAAACTAGCCGGTTTCAAACTTGCAAGTGCTGCACCATCAGAGAACTCCATGAGGAATGACAAGCTTCTTATGCTTGCAGAAAAGCTCAGACCACTAATCAACTCGAGTTTTCTTGTTGTTCCACGGTGTCACGAGCCATCTCCCTAAAACAATAAACGGATTGAATCAATAACCCAAGAGTAGAAGAGGAGCAATAAGAATTCAGAGCGAATCACTATGCACCGGTGGATTGAATGAATTGAGCAAACCAGTCCATATCTGATATCCTTTGTTCCTAGCATTTCATGCGACAAGCATCCAAATTCGACATACTGACTATCGATTCACTATGAATCACTGCCATACATTCTAAACCATTGTTTAGTAAAACTTGACAATCCATAGTGGAGCAATATATAGTATTATATGGTGAGCCAAGATACCGAGTCATGTGTAATAGCTTCTGAGCTCCTAAACAACATATGATTTACTCTTGATCCCAAGGCACTAAGCTAACGTGGAACAACGCATCAATCGGCACTGAACCTGCTATCACTGACTAGACCTAGATGCAAATAGTAATGGACACTGGGCTAGTTTTAAGAAACTCTGGTAGAAACCATGATCTACTTAACTTTCAACCAAAACACCACAATGACTTAAATAGAGTTAAACATATCTTACTAGCACATCAAAAGATCGGCAACTCTTCGATAGAGATTAGAGAAGTAACAACAATTTACAACAAGATGGAAATTGCACAAAAAATGCAAGAACTCCACTGGAACATGCAGTCTATCATTTTCAGACTATGTACAACAACAGCTTCGAGTCTTCAACTACAAAAGGAAATCGGCAATGCATAGGCATTAGCAAGGACATGTCATAGACTCATAGTAGTGAACTAGTAAAGCCTATCCGTTTATTGTTTTATCATCGAATTATTCAGTGAGAGACTTACAAAATTTGTTGATCGGTAAATCTTGACTAATTGTCCAAATCAACATAGTTAGCTAGTTCAATAAAAAAATTGACTCTAGAAGAGTGTAATTTGGTGGCTGCCTTGTGTAGATTGCATCTCCAATTTACAAACAAAACATTAATTTTGCATAATTAAATGACGTACAAATCTAGCTGGACCAGTGTGAAACGAGGCTAGAAATTAGGATAGAGTAGAAACCGTATACCAGAACTTGAACTTGGGGAGGCGGCGGATGAAGGGCTTGAACTTGTCGGAGCCGCGGGGCGGGCGGAGCGCGTCGAGCTCTGGGACAACCATGGGGGAGAGGAATCCGATGAGGAGGTTGAGCAGGTAGATGTTGGGCTATGGTAGGCTACAATAGCTACAAATCAAAATTTTCTACCATGCAAACCAGGAAGCCAAGCAAGTAGATGATCACAGATCGTTACCACCAGACGCGTAGAGCAGCGGAAGAAGGGTTGGAGTAGCCTGGTCCAACGTAGAGCGCGTCGATGTAGTGGTCATAGTCGATCGTCCAGCGTCCTCGCAAGTCGATCGTCTCCTCCAGCAAAGTCTGCAGTTCCTTGTGAAGATTGTGGATCGTCCTCAAAGCGCCTTGATCGCGATAGCGCCTCTCGGCATCGGGCGTCGGGGAAGGAACAACCGTACGTCGGTGTACTAGCACCAAGTTGCACGGCAGAGCTCTCGGGAAGATGGCGGCTAGGGTTTCGGTGGTGATTCACGTGTTTATCCCAACAGCCTCATGCATCTCCTTATATAGTGCTCATGACGAATCCTATCTGAACACGTTTGTTGAATTGTATTCGTACTGGTTTGTTCTAACCTGTTAAATGTGTGACCCTGTAGGTTCATGCGTAATCAATTGTGACTAAAAAACCCTTTCCGATCACGAGTCGTACCGGCTCCAAGCAGAACATAACGATTCCCGAAAACACACAAATTATATCGGACGAACCTTAATGCAATATGATCTACGACCAGGTCCTATCTCTATCTGACCGGTTCGTATTTAGTCACGACCGATTCGTAATTCCTTACAACGAGTTATGACCACCTGTGACTACGTTAAACGATCTCGACCAGCTCGTATCTCCATCGACCGATCCATAGCTGATTGAACTAAGCGACCTACTTGTGTATACTCCCTTTGCCTCACAATGTGCGGTTGAACTCGGTGAGATGTTGTGTCATCCATGGGTGTTCAATACTTTCTCGATCGAGTGTCGGATTACTTCACGTGGTGAACACTTGACTACTAGTGGCATGGCCATGCACTTTCTTTATCCGACCACAGCGAGGGGCGAAGACATCTCTCTGTTATGTTAGGAGGGCAAATCCATATCCAGGCCAGTCACATTCCTCTGCATGTTTCATAGCATGCAGCTACCTTTATAACTACCCGATTCACGGAGTAGCGTTTGGCAACCCCTAAAGTGCTATTACACATGTAGGAAACCATCTTGATCTCGAGGTCTAAGGATTATACATCATCATTGCTTGAGACCAACTAACGACCGTAGAATCATAACAATCTCAATAGTGTCTCAAGGTGGGTCTAATCCAACATCATGTTCTCTAACATGTGTCCATATTATTGGTTTGATATCTCTATATCCATGAGTACGTGAAACATAGTCATCAACCAATACATATGCTAGGCTATTCATATGTGTCCTCATATGTTTACGACGAGGAGCGTATAAGAATAATTATTGCGAGAAATATAGAGTTTCACAATCAAGTCACATACTTGATAATCAATATTAACAATATTATTCTAGGAACAAGATAACATATTATCTAATATAATGAACATAATGAAATATAATCATCTCTATGATTGCCTCTAGGGCATATTTCCAACAGTAGATGCCCAGCCCGTAGGTGACCATGTAGAAGCCACGCGTAGTAGACCCACAGCGTACATCACATGACCCGCAGCGTGCCCGCCCACCGCCCGCCGTGTGTGGCGCCTTGATCCCGAGTAGTCTTTGGAACACCTAATCGACCACCACATGCCACAGCTCACCGCATTTGCCGCATGGCAGGAGAGGCCTCCATTGTCCTTCGAGGGGGCTAGTGTGGGGGGCGCGGGGACTAGTGAGTGTTGCACTCTTCGTTCCCTCTCTCGACCCATCCAGTGGCGTATGCAGGATAGATATAGAGGGGGTGCTCATGGAAGAAAGCCAATATGATAATGTCGTACTAAACATATACAATACATTTGAATGTCTAATGCAATCCAAATTTATACATAAAGAAACAAGAGACAAAGCGATAATGTAAAATAAACTTAAGGTAGTACATGGCTAATGAACATAACAGTCTGAATGCCTATAAATATGTGTGAGTAGCAATCTGTGGAACAAAAGTAGCTAAATTAGTGAGACAATCAGAAAATTGTGACTAATTACAAACATTGAAATGAAATGAAAGTATGGAACATACCGCAAAACCGCTAACTATAACTAGGATTAAAATCAACCCAAGGTTTCTTTTATTGAGTTGTGCTCTCATTGGTTCGAGGAGTATACTTGTATTTGGATTGTTGGAGAAATAACTATGCAAAGTTCGTTTGTCTTTTATAAATCTACAATAAACTGTATGTAATTCATGAGTACTAAGTACATGTAACTAGACTAGACAAGTAGATAACATCACATGTTCACAACATCATCTCATTCTCAACATTCAAATTTTTACCTCGACACTTGATGAAACTGACTGTTGCTCGGCTCCATGAGTCCTTCCTTTACTCAGTCCTTAAAACTAAAAAGGCTCAAAGGACTGAGTCAAAGCTCTACAGAACACAACCTTCCTAATCCTTCCTCTGTTCCTCAGTCCTTACGCTCGTTCCTTACCCACGAGACTTCCTCACGAAGTCACGTGCCTCGGCCGCTCTTACATCGGCCATGGCCATGGCCTGCAATGCTTGCCTTGCGCCTTCCTTTGCTTGCTGGTGCAGGCTCGCCTCTTGTGCTCACCGATGCGCCTCGGCCGGCCCCAAGCTCTCGTGATCGGGTGGATAGGAGCGCTAAGGGGCTAGCTCCGTCGTGGCTCGCCCTCAGCGATCGCTCGCCGCCTCGCCCACACATGTTGTGATCTTAGTCGATCAAGCTGCAAGCCCTAGTGCCTAGGTGAGTCTCTGAATGGGGATGGGGATAGAATTAGGGATTTGGGGATTGGCCGAGTGGGGATGGGGAATTTGGGAATGGGGAATGGGGAGTGGGGAATGGGGAATTAGGGATTTGGGGAGTGCGAAAATAGGCCCTATGAAATTGGGTTGTGGAAAAATATGGCTCAAACGGGCAAACGGCCCAAATATCCTTGCTTCTTCGGTTCTTCACTTCTTGCTGAGTTCATTCTTCTTCAAAGCTCTCGTCTGCTCCTTCTTTCCTTCATCTTTCTTTGCTCCTTCCTAGTTCCTTCCTTCTTCACCTTCCCTTGCCGGTAGGACAACTAGTGCTCTGTACATGATTGGACCAGGGGAAGGAGATGGTAGCAGGGGGGTTCCAGAGGCACAATGGCTAGGCCGGTCTTGCGCCCTACCTGCGCACCCCATTATTCTGCTGTGGTCCCATGAATCGTTTCACTACTCGCTCCAATCGCCAACATCTGGGCCTCCGCTACTCGATCGATTCCACATCCCTTCCAGCGACCCCCCTTGGCTTCCAGCTACAAAAACACTTTTGTGTCAATAAGCCACCCGTCACCTGCCTCCACGTAAATCGCTCCAATCTCAACAAACAAATATTTACTACTTAAAAAGAATATAGTGGTGGTGAGTGATGCTTTCTTCGTTCCCTCTCTTGTCCCCTCGACCGTTCCACTACTTGCACCAATTGCCAACATGTGGGCATCTGCTACTCGATCAATTCCACCTCCCTTCCACTGACCCCCTTGGCTTCTAGCTACAAAAACACTTTCATATCAATAAGTCACCTAGCACCTGCCTCCGCGCAAATCGCTCCGATCTCAACAAACAAATCCTAACAGAACTTGGAGCAAACACACCAAGTGCGGTAGTGACTAGGCCGAGATCAAGAAGGCATGAGCGTTGTGTAACCACACTACATGGCTATGACCTTGGCAGCTCGGCGCTTGAGGTTGGGCTGCCGAAGATGAAACAAAGAAGCACAAAGGAAGAGAAGATCGCCTCAACACATTGGCGTTGGGCGCGTGCTTCACGTCAGCATCGGTCGACTGATGCTACCCGACCGTGGTCCATTAGAGTAGCACGACACGCATCTCCTCCACCTCAACCTGCAAGCTCTGCGTGCTTCGGAGGATGCTCATGCTGTCGAGCTGTCCATGGTGGCACTTGCTGGTGCGTATGTGCACACGCCTACGACCTTCCATCTGCATGTTGCACCCCTGCCAGGCTGCCACTCGGTGGTGGAGTGCTTTGGAAGTGTTATTTGTATGTTGATTGCAGAAGCTATTTTTCTATTGTGCATACGTGTGTTCATTCACATATACATTTGGTTGCATCACGACAACATGCGATCATGTGGCTATACTATCGTCATTATGTTTTCATTGTCCATTGAAAGGCTGAGGCTGATGATCTGGACATCAGCAATGCGACTAGGGAGGCATTGGCCAGGTCATTGGGCCATAGGTCTGATGTGTTCACTACAGTGCGATGAAGCGGGCATAACGCTGAAGGGATACGGGTAGGCTACGCTAGCTGGCAATTCAAGAAAAATCTACCACGTCAACCAGGATACCATGCAAGCAAGAGATCATAGGTCATTACCACTAAACGCGTAGTGCAGCGGAAGAGAAGTTTGAGCAGCTTGATCCAACGTAAAGCGCATCGATGAAGTGGTCATAATCGTTTGTCCAACGTAGTCGATCGTCCACTTCTATCAACCAATCACGTTCCTGGTGAAGATCGTGGACCGTCCTTATTGACCTGGCGGCAATCGCTGCGGTTCTGCTCACGGTATCCACCGTCCGAGGATGGAACACCGTCTGCCCCGATGCTAGCACCAACTTCGCCGCGATAGGGCACTCTCGAGAAGATGGCGACTAGGGTTTCAAAGGAGCAACTCACATTGCGTTTTTGTCTTGTGTGTCCCAACAGTCTCATGCATCTCCTTATATAGAGCCCATGACGGATCCTATCCAAACATGTTTGTTCCAACCCATTAAGTGTGTGACCCTGTAGGTTCATACGTAATCAGTTGTGACTCGAAAACTCTTTTTTGACCACTAGTCGTTAGTGGTTCCTAGCAGGACATCTCGAATACACATAAATTATATCGAACAAACCTTAATGCAATATGATCTACGAGTAGGTCCTTATCACTTACGACCAGCTCGTATCTTTATACAACCAATTCATATTTAGTCATGACCAGTTCATAACTTATTACAACTAGTTTACGACCAATTAGTGATCATGTTCGACCAGTCTACGACAAGCTCGTATCTCCATATGACCAGCCCGTATCTAATCGAACTGAACGACCTGCTCGTGTATTCTCCCTTTGCCTCATGATATTTGGTTGAACTCTAGGTGAGATATTAAGTCATCCATGGACTGTTCAATACTTTCTCGACCAAGTGTCAGATAACTTCATGTGGTTGACTCTTCGACCACTAGTGGCATGGCCATACACTTTCTTTATCTGACCACATCGAGGGGCCTAGAGATATCTCTTCTGTTATGTTAGGAGGGGCAAATCCCATATCCGACCAATCACATTCCTCCGCATGTTTCATAGCATACTTGAAAGCCACATTTATAACTAGCCAGTTACAGAGCAGCGTTTGGCTACCCCTAAGTGCACTATTACATATGTAGAAAACCATGCTGATCTCAGATCTAAGGATTATACATCATCATTGCTTGAGACCAATTGATGACACGGAAAATCATAGCAATCTCAATAGTGTCTTAAGGTGGGTCAATCCAACACCATGTTCTCTAACATGTGTTCACATTATTGATTCGATATCCCTATATCCATGACCGGTGAAACATGGTCATCAATCAATATATGTGCTGGTCGATGAGTCACTAGTGTTCCAACTAGTGACATCCGACCAGGGATACGTTTTGAACGACATCATATAAGTTAAAAGCTTCACCAACAAGTCACATACTTGTTAATCTTTACAACCATTGATTCATTCAAGGAACATAATAACATTTATTAATTAACTCATAAACATAGATGTGATACAATCATGTCTATGATTGTCTCTAGGGCATATCACTAACAGTCTTCCACTTGCACTAGAGTCAATCATACAGGTATCTAATACCCATAGCTCTTGTGTTCACCTCATGCTTAGGTTGCGGGAGGGGCTTTGTCAACGGATCAGCAATGTTCAAATCTGTGTGCACTTTGGATATCTTCACATCACCTCTTTCAATGATCTCACGAATAATGTGGTATCGTCAAAGTATGTGTTTAGACTTTTGATGCGATCTAGGCTAAGCTTGTGCAATGGCTCCACTATTATCACAATAGAGATCTATTGGACTAAAAGCACTAGAAACCACACCCAGTTCATTAATGAACTTCTTAATCGGTACTACTTCTTTTGCAGCTTTGGTAGCCGCAATGTACTCAGCCTCTGTAGTAGAATCAACAACTGTTCCTTGTTTGGAACTTTTCAACTTACTACTCTATTAGGACAAAGCACAAACCCAGACTACGATCTGAAATCATCCTTGCCGGTTTGGAAGCTGGCATCGGTGTAACCATTTACGACCATCTCTTCTTCACCACCAAAGACAAGGAATGCATCATTAGTCCTTCTTAAGTATTTAAAGATATTCTTGACTGCTATCCAGTGACCTTCACCTAGATCTGACTGATATTTGCTCGTAACACTTAGATTATACGACACATCTGGTCGTGTACATAGCATGGCATACATGATAGATCCTATAGCCGCAGCATATGTGATACTACTCATTTTGTCTCGCTCATCAGTGGTCGAAGGACACTGACTCTTGCTAAGACTAATGCCATGTGCCATGGGCAATAAACCTTTTTTGGAATCTTGCATGTTGAATCGCTTCAACACCTTGTCTGTAACATCCCAAATCTGGGTATATGTTTCAAATGTAAGAAAATGAGTAGAAATTAAAACTTTTCTCGCATCTTGAAGTTTTTGAACTTTTCTGTAATTCTTGTAAAGGAATTGTGGAATTCAAAAACTTAAATCTCCAATTGACTAAAGTCATGACCACCTTATGAGAATCTTGTGTTCAACCCCTGGAAATATTTTTCCTTGGTTCTAGGGCTGCTGTGTGACTCCTCTGAAAAATTTCATAATTTTTAGAAATTATTTGATAATTTTTAAGAGGCAATCAAATCAGTTTGACTCTTGGTCAAACCCTAGAACAAGCCTTGAGAAATTTCTGGAGAAAAATATTTTGCATAAAACCTCTGAAAAAATTTACACAAGGTTTATCCTGGAGTGAGGAACCTCCAGTCAAAATTTCAGAATTTTTGGAGTTAGTTTGCCACCTCTAATAATTCTTCCAAGTTTTCAGCTCTTGTTCAAAACCCCAGTCAAACCCTTTGGTCAAAGTCCTATTGGACTCGAGTCAGACTCGAGCCCAACCTCCTTCCCAGTTGAACCCAACCTACTCAGCTCAGTCCCGAGCCTTTTCCATCGCGCGTGCGTTCTCAGCCTTTGGATCTAGATCGCACGGTCCTCGCTAGTTGGGCTGTTCGGACCAACCCCTTTCAACCCTTGGACCGCCAAGATTGCTTTCAATCCTGGCCGTCCATCTTTGATCTAACCATCTTTTGAGTTGGGTCCGTGCCTTTTGGTTGGACTCAACCCCTTAACTCTGTTGGACGAGCCACTCCTTTTGCTCTCATTGTGGCCGGTGGGCCCCATTCGTCTGGTCATCATCTCCTTCCTCGGTCGCTCCAGTGCATGCGGCGCCCGATGCGCCATGGCGTGGGGCGGTATGCCTTGTCCCTTAGTGTCCTAGCAGCGACTCTTAGCCTTCATCTGCATGAGCTTTGCCCTAGAAGTCTTCCTTCACTGCTCCCATCCCCTCGGCTCATGGCGGCTGACTTTGACCCGAGCTCGCTCTGGTCCTTGCCGTTGCTCTTCTCCTTGCTCCTTCGGCTATAAGTAGCCATTGAGCTCTTCCTTGGCCTCCTTTAAACACCACCTTGGTTTGCCTTGCTCCCTCTCTGCTCAAGCAAGCTCAAACCACCAAAATCCCCAAACCGCCATTGTCGATGTAAGCAAGCCGTGGTAGCAGCGCTCGATGGTTCAATTGCTAATACTTTTGCGCCACCTTGTTACTCTAATCATCTTCATCTTTTCCCCTAACTTAATTTGGGTTTGCCTTCACAGGAATCACTGAATTTAAGTTTGGATCTCATTCGGCCGAAGTTCATCCCCTTTCTTCCTCAGCTCCGGTAAGGGCTTCATTCTGCAATCCCTTGCTCATGGACCATCTATGAGCTATAATGGAGCTAACCCGGTGACTGGTCCTTCCTTTTTGCCTGAGTAGCCATCTCCACTTCATCTTCTTCGTCGCTGGCAAGTCTCTTCGTCGCCGGAGCAGCTCCAACCTTCTCTGTGCCTCCTAGTGCTAAGGTAACCCTCTTGGTAGTCCTTAGATGCTGTGGTACCACTTCTCTGAACCGGTGCGGAGCTCCTCTTGCTTTTTGTTGTTTGGCCGTGCTTGCACCTTGGCTTCGTTCTTCGGCTCGCTGCCCGTTACGGGCGTCATGCCGTCGTGAGTGGTACCCGATGGGTGCGCGTTGCTATTGCGCACCGTTCTTTATCCTTAGTTTTGCGTCGCCGTGGCCGGAGTCGCCGGTGGTGAGCCTTGGAGGCCCTCGGTACTTTTGTCGGACGAAAGGCCTGTGCGTTGTCGTTTAGGATATCATTAATGCTAATCATCGTTTAATCAGCGATAATCAATGCTAAGTAATTAATGGTGGTCTTAGCCGGGCCTTAAGTGCCACTGACCCGCGGGACCGCGCCTTTAAACCACCCCCGTGCGCGTTAAGCAATTGTGCGTGGCCCATGTGTCACTGACAGTGGGGCTCGCGTCCTCGCTCGCTCTCTCGAACGCGTCGCGGCACTTTGTTCATCGTGGACCGTCGATCTCGAGATCAGCGGCCGGTTAGTTGGAATATGCGGACCACGAGAACCTTAGCCGTTCATTTCTTGATCTCGGCTTAGATCGTGTGGGGCGTTAGGACCACTGAACCTTCACCGTCCGATCTAGATCCAGCGATCTAGATCGCTGTGACGTTCGGACCACGCGAACCTCGGTAGTCATTTTAAGATCTACGGTTGAGATCTATGGGACCGCCGGACCCCGGACCTCCCGTGGCGTTGGCGTCCATTTCTTGATCTGCGGCTCACATTACGTTGGAGCGTTCGGACCGTCCGAGCGTCACCTTGATCTGAGCCATCCATCTCTAGATTAACGGCCCACGTTTGTTGGAGCGTTCGGACCTTCGAACTTTTCTTCGATGTGGGTGTTGGATCTAAATCAACGATTGGCTCTGATGGGCCTCGTCGCGCCTTGTACTCTGTTAGCGTGGGCCATTGGATTCAATCTCAATGGTCCATGTTTTTCGCTTTGAGTAAGTTGGTTTAAAAACCGGTAAGCTTTATTTGCAAACTAAAAATTGTATTAAACTTCAAAATTGCGTAACTAATTCGTTTTAAATCCTTTTCGGTTGATTCAAATTTTGTTGGTTCTGGTTTTAACTAAGCTTTAATCTAAAAATGGTTGGAAGCTTAGCTTTGCTCTATAAAAAATTGTTAGTAGATTTAATTCCTGTTTAGCTTTATTTGTTGCATTAAAAATTCTTTTAACTTGAAAAATGCATCAGTATTTCTCTATAGCTCCTTTTTGAGTGAAACCAAGTTTGTTAGTTTCCTATGTTAGTGTGCTTAATTGTAGAATAGGTTTTAGGCATGCTACTATTTCTGTGGTTGCATTTAACTTGTGCTCTTTTTCATGTCTTTGAAAAATCATAGGAAATGCATCCTAGCTCCAAATGAGATGAATCAATTTGTGTTGTTCATCTCATGTGGTGCTTTGTTTACCATAAAAATCTCAGGTGCAACACCTCTTTGGAAATTTATGCCAAAAATTTAATTTGAATTGAAGCGATGCAGGGTGAATTTTTCAGCATTTTTCCAACTGGCCAAATTTGTTTTAGCCATAACTTTTGCATTGAGAATCCAAATCAATTGGTTCTTGTTGCTAAATTCCTTAAAAATCATGCTATTCCTACTGTAGAAATCTCAGAGCTTTTGGTGGAAGTTGGTTTTTGAGTCTTTCGGTGTCTTCGTTCTTATCGGTTCTTTTCGTTCTTGCGTTAGGTGCCGACGAGTTCGTTGAGTTTGAAAGTGATTCTCTGCAGCAAGAGAGCTACCATCAAGGCAAGCAGTTTGATCATACTAATCCCATTAATTTCAAAGTCTATATATCTTGTTTGCAAAGTGTATGTATTGCATGCTCTATTTTGTTGTTAAATTATGGTTTGATTAGTTGATCCTCTAGTTGCATAATCTGTAGGTAAATATTTATCCTCTACTACTGAGCCTAGGATTATCTTGCTGTGATTGGAGTTCGTTGGATGAGCTCTTGTCACTTAGTAGTTGACGAGTTAATGTTGCTTAGTCGTGCTTAGCTATCGGTAGTATTGGGCGGTCATCGACTTAGTCGATGATCTTGATCACACAAATCTAATTATTATTCCTTTATGTCCAGCACTTGTGCTTTGTTAATTTAAAAAGTCAAAACTGAAAATGAAAACTGTTTTGGACTTGGGCACAATAGATGATGGTGTGATCATTTGGTGTGTGGAATGGTGCCTAAGTCAACAAGGACCGAACATCTTGTTACACTAAACCAAGCATTTTTACGTGCTAACTACACGAGGGGATATGGGACCTCTCTTGGATAAGTACTTTGGGGGTGTTAATTAATGAGTCATTTGGTGGTTGTTGTAAGAAAAATGTTTGTTGTTGGGAAAGGAGGGAGCACACATGATTGCTTAAGTGGGCGGTGCATCCTACTATTAGTGTGGGTCCTTAGTGGGGCCGTAAAGCGATCCGCTAGGTGATAACCCCCATCGTCGACTCTCAATTAGCTCTTTCCATTGGAAATGTCTCGTAGGACTTAGCAGTCTTAAGCATACCCAAGGTAGTATGCTAAATCATGTGGCAAAAGGCGATGCGATGTGTGGGTACATTGGTACACCCCTCTGAGGTATAAACTATTGAATAGCCTCGTCCTAGGTTATGGACACGCTTGGGGAAGTCTTTAGAGTTAGACTATAACCTTTAATTAAAACTTGTTGTGGGTGGTATGAATGGGTAATTCATGCTATTCTTTGTGGTGACTATTGGGTTAGTCACTTCGAGTTGTTGTTGTCATCTATCTATTGTTATTATAGTTGTCTCATTTGTTATTTAAACATTAAAACAGATTGCAAAACTGCTTTCAAGTTATTGTATTATTGCAAAGGAAAATTGCTTTATCTTTGAAAATAACCTACAACCTACTCCTTTGATTAAAGCTTGCATGTAGCTATGTATAGGTATTACTTGTAAGTCTTGCGATTACATTTTGTACTCATTTGTATTGCTAAATTGTTTGCGAGAGAAGTTGATCCCCAAGGGATTGACTATAAATATCTGGACTTTGATTTCAACGACTAGGTTAGCGGCGGCGGTTTGCCTTGTGGGCTATAGGCAAACAAGTGGCTCTTTTATTATTGCCATCTTATGGCTTTTGCTTCTTGTTGTTTAAGCTTATTAGCTTGTGTTTGGCGGTTGGCTTTGTTGTAATAAACTTACTATGTATGTCTTTTGTTTAATCTAGTTAGGTGCTTGGTTATATGCTTGTATGGAATTGATGCATGATTTTGTAAAAGGGTGTATGTCTGACATCTTACGGGATGTACATATTTTCTCAAAACGCGGGATATTTTGGTTGTGATGCTAGGGTCAATTGGATGACTTAGTATTATAAGCTAAATACCAGAGTCTCCTAAAGTTTGAGTATCGAGCCGTCTTGGCCGTAGGAACCTAAGCTTGGTGCGTCTTTATGATGTTTTGAAAAACTTAGTTTCAAAATATCAAATGGTTTTTGAAAGCTTAAGTAAATTCTCAGATTTTTACTCTTTACCTATCTTAGACTGCTTATCTCATCTTGCTCTAACTTGAGTTTGAAAAGTTGTTTTCCTCTCCTTCTTTCCAAATATAGTTGTTATCGTTTAATTTTAGTTTTTGGGAACCAATGAGAGTTCTAAAATGGAAGTGTTGGCTGCCTTTTTGGTGAAGAGTAGAAGCAATTGGAGTTGGATTCAAATCTGGACAGCAAGCAGCAGTTCTGGATAGAAAGCTCTAGTTAGTAAATAAGGTAGATAATGAGAGGGTAATTCAACTAAAACTTGTGGGAATAAAAGGGTAAGATGTGATAATAGTTGGATAAGTATCTAACACCTCTTTTTGCTGGTTTTACCTAGCTTTGTAGAAGTGTTAGCGCCAGAGTAGTGTTCTGAAATTTTGTCTTCTTGACCGATTACTCGTTCGTTCAATACGGGTTGGTCGTGTCAGGAAGTTGTTCTTAAGTCTTGTGTTTCCTTGTTGTTTCTTGAGCCTTTTTTGTGAGCTTTTAGAGTCGTTTCCTTGTGGTTTAGTTTAGCTTTCGGTTAGGGTGATGTTCCATTCCCCTAGTCGATGGCTTTTAAACTTTCTTTAGCTTCTAGTTTTGGGTTGTGTGCTAACCCTCTCTCTAGAAACAGGGATGGCGGCGGGGACTCGCGATGGTCGAGGGCCAATCAGCTAGTCTGGATGAGGAGCTCCCGCCTCCTCCGACCATGGCTTCGGTTCTTGCTAAGATCGAGTGGAATCGAATGGATCAAACCAGGATTTGGGAGGTTATTGCGCGCAATACCTCCACTCTTCCGTGCCTCCGGATCAGGGGGAGAAAGTGGACATCAGCCACGAGGGGGACTTGTGGAGTTCCTTCTTTCGGTAGCCCACTTTCTCTAGGTCGGAAGACCCACTAGATCTGAGACGGCTAGCCGTCGGTTGGTGAAGCTCAACATTGCTCGATCTCGAGGACGAGGAGAGGCACTCTTTGCCTCCCATCGGTGGAGGGGCGGCTCTGTTGTGGTGGGAGAGTTTTCTCGCCATGCAACCCGTGACCATGCCGTCTCTTGGGAGGAGTTCCGTTACGCTTTCGTCGAGCTCACATCCCGCCGGTGTGATGAAGTGAAGAAGAAGAGTTCTTGTCGCTCAAGCAAGGCGCGGCTCGGTCCGCGGAGTATTTATGCGAGTTTAACCACCTAGCTCGTTATGCTCATGAGGAGGTGGCCTTGATGAGGCCAGCGGAGAAGTTCATGGATGGCTTGTGCGAGGAGCTTGGGACAAGCTATCTATTGTTGACTTCCCCAACTTCCGGACCTTGGTCGACAAGGCCATCGTCGCGAGCACAAGGGAAAAGCGGGGAGAGTCCGGGAAGCGCAAGTGGGAGGCCCAGAAGTCACCCAAGGCCAACTCTTCTCATCCTCGTTTTGGGCAGTCTCAGGGGTCCCGTCCTCGAGCTTCACACCCAGGTCGTCGGCTGCCTTTTCGTTCTTCATGAGTTGTGTCTCAACCATGTGCACTGTGAGTCGGCGAGGTGGCCCCACAATCCATTGTATCGGGGTCACTTGTTTCTTCTACAACTAGAAGGGCCATTATGCGAATAATTGCCCTAAGAAGACTAGAGCGGCCCTCGTCCTAATGGAGGACGCGGGCAAGGAGGTGGACATCCCCAGGATCAGAAGGTTGTCCCTGCTACCCAAGGTGTGGGAAGCGGCCGCGTCAACCACATCTGCACTAAGGAAGCACAGGAGGCGCTTGACGTTGTGTTGGGTACGCTTCTTGTCAACTCTCATCCTGCTACTGTTTTGTTTGATTTAGGAGCATCTCATTCATTTGTATCTCAGTCTTTTGCTGCTATTGGTGATCTTCTTTTTGCTCCTCTGTTGGTCCCGTTACTCATTCGCTCTCCCGGTTGGAGTTGAGAGCTGAAATTGAGTGTCGGGATGTTCCTATTGTGATTGAGGGAGTAGGATTTTGGTAAATCTTATCCTCCTCAATTCAACGAGCTTAGATGTGATTCTTGGCATGGATTGGTTGTCCTAGCATTTAGGACAAATCGATTACACCCAGAAGCTCATCTACCTCACATGTCCCTCGGTGGCGAGGTTAAGCTTTTTGGCAGAAGGCTGCAAGGACCATCTCTTGGCAGCAAGCGAAGCCTATTCAGACATTCGTGAAGTCGGCGGTGTGTGACTTCGTTAATGTCTTCCCGAGATCTTCTGGGATGCCACCGATTCGTGACCTCGAGTTACGCCATCGACTTGGCGCCCGATACCGCCCGATTTCAAAGAGGCTTTACCGGATGCCTCCGAATGAGTTGGTGGAGTTGAAGAAGCAACTTGGTGAGCTACAAGAGAAGGGTTTCATCCACTCTAGCTCATCTCTGTGGGGTTGTCCAGCAATCTTTGTGAAGAAGAAGGACAATACTTTATGCATGTGCGTCGATTACCGCCCGCTTAATGAAGTAACGGTAAATAACAAGTATCCTTTGCCCCGGATCGACGACCTCTTCGATCAGTTGTCTGGAGCTGAAGTTTTCTCCAAGATTGATTTGAGAGTGGGATATCATCAAGTTCGGATTCGACCTGAGGATATTCCCAAGACGGCTTTCTCTACTCGTTATGGTTTGTACGAGTACACCGTCATGTCTTTCGGCTTGACAAATGCTCCTGCCTTGTTCATGAATCTCATGAATTCGGTGTTCATGGAGTATTTGGATAAGTTTGTGGTGGTCTTCATCGATGATATTCTTATCTACTCCAAAAAAGATGAAGAACACGCTGAGCATCTGAAGCTGGTGGTGGGAAAGCTGCGTGAGCACCAAGCTGTATCTTGAGTTCGACAAGTCGCGTTACGGTTGAAGGAAGTGGCATTCTTGGGCCATGTTCTTTCAGTGGGAGGCGTAACCATTGATCCTAGCAAGGTCAGCGATGTGCTCTCCAGGAGTCAGCCCAGTTCGGTAATCGAAATGTGGAGTTTTCTTGGTTTAGTGGGATATTATCACCGCTTTATCGAGAACTTCTCCAAGATCGCGAAGCCGATGACTGAGTTGCTCAAGAAGGACAAGAATTTCTTGTGGTTTTTGCTTGCGAGAAAGTTTTTAGGTACTCAAGCGTTTGACCACCGCCCCGTTCTCGTTCTTCCGATGTCGTGAAGCTTGATATCTTTTGTGATGCTTCTCGTCGAGGACTTCGGTTGTGTCCTTATGCAAGAAGGCAAGGTAGTGGCCTATGCATCAAGGCAATTGAGACCTCATGAGCTCAACTATCCTACCCATGACTTGGAGCTAGCTGCTGTGATTCATGCACTTAAGATTTGGCGATATTACCTAATCGTGTCGTTGTGAAGTGTATTGGATCACAAAAGCTTGAAATATTGTTCACCCAACGGATCTGAACCTCGAGGCAAAGGAGATGGTTGGAATTGATCAAAGACTATGACATGGGTATTCACTATCATCCAGGCAAGGCTAATGTCGTTGCCGATGCACTTAGTCGTAAGGTGCATTGATAAAATGTCATGCCTATACATTATAGGAAATTGATGTGGCCTTTTAGATCTACATGGGGCTGATGCCTCATCTACAAGTTCCACAACATTTTGTTCATCCTGTAGAGGTTCAGTAGGATTTGAAATATTTTCAGATGTTTCTGAATTTCTTCGAGTTGCACCTTGCTCCCACTGACTCTTTTGGAAAGAAACTCTTTCTCCAAGAAGACACCATTTCGAACAACAAATACTTTGTTATCATCCCGATCATAAAAGTAATATCCATTAGTTTCCTTAGGATACCCACAAAGAAGCATTTATCTGACTTGGATGTGAGTTTATTAGACGTCAAACGTTTTACATATACCTCACACCCCCAAATCCTGAGAAAAGACAATCTAGGACACTTCCCGGTCCATATATCATATGGTGTTATTTCTACTGTTTTCGATGGAACCCTATTTAAAGTGAAAGCCATTGTTTCTAGAGCGTATCTCCATAAATACAATGGAAGATCAGATTGGCTCATCATTGACCGAATCATGTCTAACAAAGTTCGATTCGTCATTCAGACACCCCATTCCATTGAGATGTTCCCGGCGGAGTAAGTTGTGGAACAATTCCATATTTCTTTAGATGATCACGAAACTCATGGCTCAAATATTCACCTCCACGATCAGATCATAGACATTTAATTGTCTTGGCAAGTTGATTTTGTACCTCATACTGAAATTCTTTGAACTTTTCAAAGAATTCTGACTTGTGCCTCATCAAGTAGTTATATCCATATCTACTAAAGTCATCAGTAAAAGTTATGAAATACTGAAAACCACCTCTAGCCAGAGTGCTCATCGGACCACATACATCCATATGTACAAGGACAAATAGGTCACTCGCCCTTTCATCTCTGGTCGTGAAAGGCGCCCTTGTCATCTTGCCAAGTAAACAAGATTCACATGTTTCAAATGATTCAATATCAAATGAGTTTAAAAGGCCATCTTTGTGGAGCTTCATCATGTGCTTCTCATTTATATGACCTAGACAACAATGCTGAATAAAAGTGAGATTCAAATCATTAGGTCGAAGTCTCTTAGCATTAATGTTATAGACAGGCATATCCTCAAGATTCAAAATATATAATCCATTCTTTAATTGAGCATGGCCATAAAGCATATCTTCAAAATAAATTGAACAACAATTGTTCTTTATCCTAAATATGAAGTAGAAATAATATTTTTGCTTAAGGCAGGAACATAATAACAATTATTTTATTCCATAATAATCCTGAGGGTAAAGCTAATGGTAAAGTGCTAATAGCTAATGCAGCAACTCTTGCTCCATTGCCCACGCGAAGATCAACCTCGCCTCTTGCCAAACTTCTACTCCCTATCAGTCCCAGCATCAAATTGCAAATATGAGCAACCAATCTTGTATCAAATACCCAAGAACATGTAGGAGAAATGGCAAGATTAATTTCGATAATATTTATACCCAAATTGGAAGTCTTACTTCCTCTGTTCTTTTTCATCTCTGCCAAGTACTTCTTACAATTTCACTTTCAATGCCCAGTCTCATGATAATGGTAGCATTCTGTATCAGGATTAGGACCTAGGTTGAGCTTCTTAAGCTTAGCCTTGAGACTCTCGATCTCATTTTGAGTCTTTCCCGTGCCTTTTTCCTTTCCCTGACACTCCTTTGCCTTTTCCCTTTCCCTGAGACTTACCCTTCCTCTTGAAGCTAGTAGTCTTTTGAACCATCATCACATGGTTATAACTTTTCTTGATGCTCTCCTCAACACCTTTAAACAAGTCATGTAACTTGATCATTGACTTCTCCATGCCATTCATATGAAAATTCAATATGACTAGCTCAAAGCTCGTAGGGAGAGATTGGAGAATCACATCAGTAGCCAACTCTTGGTTAAGGGGAAAACCAAGCTTTCAATGTGACAAATCATCTTGATCACATGAGGACTGACCAGAGTTACCTTCTGATAGCCTACAAGAAAATAATGCCTTGGAGGTATTGTACCTCTCCGCCCTTGCTTGATCCTAAAACATACCTTTCAGACCCACCATCATATTGTAAGCGTCTGTGGTCTCGTATTGCTTCTGAAGCTCAGAGTTCGTGGTGGCAAGCATAAGACAGTGTGCATTGACTGCATCATTGCAATGCTTCTCATAAGCATTCTTTTCAGTACGAGTAGCATTGACATTCGGTTCCTCAGGATAGGGATCCTCTAAAACATATTCCTTCTTTTCTTGTTTTAGAACAATTCTCAAATTATGAAACCAGTCAATGAAATTTGTTCCATTCAACTTTTCTTTCTCAAGAATAGATCGCAAGTTAAAGGTAGGTGCAGAGGAAGTATTAGGTGCCATGATCTACAACATAAATATATGCAAAAATTTAGCACTATGTTTATGTAAGATCTTCTATTAAATATTTTAATAAAAGATACTCCCACTATATGTTCTAAACCAACTTTCCCTCTAACTTCATATAGTGGGTTCGACATCCTTATACCATCAAGTCCTAGTGAGCTTTGGCATCACTGCTAGAAACTTAGTGATTTAGGTAAGCAACCTCTTATTAATCATATCTCATATGACTCTTGTTTGTTAGGTGGTATCTCTATGCTCGACGACCTACATTATGCCCCAAGGCCCAAAATTGTTTTGATAGCCTTGTCAAGTTAAACCAATACTATGCATGTAGGTGTCCGACATCCACCCCATCTTTTTAAGATAGTTAATGGCACCCTACTTTGGTAGACCTACCAATTAACGATCAAAATCATGATAGGCGCAACAATTGGAAAGACATCAAATTTACTTAATTTTTCTTGAGGGGTACTACTCTACCATGGTAAAATATCTAATGGTAAAACATGATCAATAGCATGACAGGAATAAACATTCACATATAATCATATTAAATTGTGAAATAGTATACCCCTTAACATGACAATTTCCATCATCATGCTTCCTGTCCACTGAGCCATCATGCTTGAAATCACCGTATTCATCTACTAAGCAATTACTCCTAAAAGCTAGTAATGAATTACATATGATAATATCAAGCATCACACGTCAGCACGCAGACCGTTATACAATAATATGTAGCTCGATGGCTATCACACAACATGACACGCGGGCCATGTAAAATCCATACATGCATCACACACACAATGTGCTATACTATTCATACCAATCCCTGCAAAATGTGTTATGCATATAATCCAATTCTATCGGGTGACATGAACACATAATACTATATAACGCGACAACGATTACCTAGCACAACGGTACCTTTTTCTGGGACATAAATCTTATTCACGTAATCGAGCCTTGGAAATCATCGAATTAATCGTATTAACCCTATTTTGAGCCAATCTGATCACCACACGACCATGTACTACGGCATACTCCGATGGCGAAATTCCGATCGGTAGGAGTATCATGCAATGCGGTCGTGAACAAGTCGAGTAATCATCTGGTGCTTTCAACTCGTACCCCCGCAAACCCATCTACTATCGCCGAAACCCGATCGATCTTATCGACCAGTGCCTAGACCGTTCCATCCATATAAACCGATCTAGATTACCAGACCCGACCAGTAATAGATCAATCTACTACTGCCACATATCAAGTATATGCGACTGATCAAGATCAAAAACTACGCAAGATGGCTCTGATACCACTAAAGGGATACGGGTAGGATACGTTAGCTGACAATTCAAAAAAAAAGTCTACTACGTAAACTAGGATGCTATGCAAGCAAGACATCATAGATCATTACCACTAGACGTGCAGTGCAGCTGAAGAGAAGTTGGAGCAGCCTAATCCAACGTAAAACTCGTTGATGAAGTGATTGTAGTCGTTCGTCCAACGTAGTCGATCATCCAGTGTAGTCGATCGTCCACTTCTAGCAACCAATCGCGTTCCTCGTGAAGATCGTGGATTGTCCTTGTTCAGCACAACAGCTGCCTCAACGATATCCACACGTCCAGAGATGGAACACCGCACGTTGGTGTGCTAGCACCAACTCGCAGGGTAGGGCACTCTCTAGAAAGATGGCGGCTAGGGTTTCAAATGAGCAACTCACGTTGCGTTTCTATCTCGTGTGTCCCAAAATCATTTGCATCTCCTTATATAGAGCCCATGATGGTTCGTATCTGAACACATTTGTTCTAACCCATTAAGTGTGTGACCTAGTAGGTTCATGTGTAATCGGTTGTGACTCGAAAACTCTTTTCCGACCACTAGTCGTTAGCGGTTCCTAGCAGGACATAACGATTCCCAAATACACATAAATTATATAAGACGAACCTTAATGAAATACGATCTACGAGTAGGTCATTACCACTTACAACCAGCTCGTATCTCTATATGACTAGTTCATATTTAGTCATGACCAGTTTATAACTTCTTACGACTAGTTTACGACCAGTTAGTGATCATGTTTGACCAGTCTACGACCAACTTGTATCTCCATACGACCAGTCCGTATCTGATCGAATTGAATGACCTGCTCGTGTATTCTCCCTTTGCCTCACGATACCTGGTTAAACTCCAGGTGAGATATTAAGTCATCGATGGACTATTCAATACTTTATCGATCAAGTGTCGGATAACTTTATATGGTCGACTCTTTGACCACTAGTGGCATGACCATGCACTTTCTTTATCCAACCACATCGAGGGGTCCAGAGATATCTCTTCTGTTATGTTAGGAGGGGCAAATCCCATATCCGACTAGTCACATTCCTCCGCATGTTTCATAGCATACCCGAAAGCTACCTTTATAACTACCCAGTTATAAAGTAGCGTTTGGCAACCCCTAAGTGTACTATTACATATGTAGGAAACCATGCTGATCTCAGGTCTAAGGATTATACATCATCATTGCTTGAGAGCAACTGATGACACATAAAATCAAAACAATCTTAATAGTGTCTCAAGGTGGGTCAATTCAACACCATGTTCTCTAACATGTGTTCACATTATTGATTAAATATCCCTATATCCATGACCGGTGAAACATGGTCATCAATCAATACATGTGCTGGTCAATGAGTCACTAGTGTTCCGACCAGTGACATCTGACAGGGATACATTTAGAACGACATTGACGAGGATTAAAACCTATATGTATTAATTTAATACATAAAAGACCATACGTCTTCATGGTCATAACCCCTAAGGCTAACGATCTCACTGGTCGTAAGGATTCCAGAGGTTACACGATAGGTACCCTGGTCGAACTAGGCTTCGACTAGGTAGCTGCTCGGAAAAGCTATGAATTGGCACCCTCAATCGTATGATAAATGGAACACGTGCAAAACATTCCGTACCATATGATGATATACAAGACACTGACGATAAACCCCTTACGGTTAAGAGTCTCACAAATACTTAACCGCAAGGTAGTTAGCACATTGTTAACTACCTTAAACCTCCGACCAGTTGTAACGTTTCATCAGGGACGTCTTCTCTAGGAATAACTGCCGCCTCTTCGGGAGTTATTTAATGGTGGAACGCAGGAGACAGAAAGACACATCAGAACAGCGAACAACAAAAGGCAACCACGAAGCGAAGCGGTAGTATTCAATACATTCGATTGTAATTGGAGATAGTCCCTAGTCAAGTCTTGTAATCTCGGTTCATATTAATAAAGCGACCCCCATTCTCTTCGGGATACTCCCGTCATTTTCCTCTTTTTATTTTAAGTAAGATCGGCGATTTGATTGTCGACGGTGGCGCCGTCAGTGGGGAAGAAGGCGTAAGTTTCTGAAAAAACTCTTCTTTCATACAAATCCTCACCCAAGTTCACGCAATCGCTAATGCGAATATGCGGAGTTTGGAATGAGGAGAATTGGTTCGACTTGCGGACTCGCCAACCTCGATATGGAAGGATGCATTCATGCCATGGAGGAAAATGGCGAGATCATCCTCCTCCGCCCGGCTCGTCGTCGCGGCGATTCGAGATCGGCCGGATGGGCGAGGATCGCCACCATTACGGTGGCGCAATCGGAGAACCAACCATTCCGATCAGCTCGGAGTGTCGGGGACCTCTTAAAGCCGGTCATTCGGCCAAGCAAAAGCAGTGAAGAAATTTCGGTACCCCCACTTGAGAATCTCTATACCCTCGATGAAATCATGGTGAAAGATACTCTCCTCGACCACGGCAATTCGAGTCAGCCGACATCTGATAGCGGTGTCGATGAAGCCTCCATTTGTTGTAGGCCATGTGGGGATGATCACGCTTCGACATCTGATCGGCGATTCGCGGATCGGTGAGAGACCTCGAGAGGTGCTCATTTCCGACCGCTCTCCGTCGTGGAAACTTCTAGCGAGACAACGAGAAGCTCTCCATTAGTTATGATGGAAGCTCATCGGAAGATCGGTCTTTGAGAACCGCGAAGTCAGCGATCGGAGATGAAAATCAAGATACCTGCGGTCCTACATTCTCTACCACACCATCACGTGTTGTTAGAGATGATCGAGCCATCGAGGCACCAACCGGAGTCCACGGGCGATCGGCGTCCATCAACTAATTCTTTGGTGTTACCCCACCTAAAGTAGGCGATAGGATAGATCAAATCCGAGGGGCGGGGAAGGTCGGTCGATATACACCTCGACCCGATATGAACCCCTGAGACCTTGATGGCTGTACAAAACTTGCGGCGTGTTCAAGAATTGTTAAATAATTGATCCCACTTTAGCGGGAACTCGGGTTTTATACGACTTATGGGTCAAGTATCTGAAATTCTCCAACATACCATGCGGCGCCGCGAGCGTCAGGGGAACAAAGGGTTTGAGAAGTCAAACTATGACTTCATCCCAACGTTCCTCCCTCGGCGAGGGACAACATGGTCATGTTAGGAACAATCGATACCAAGGCCTCCTCGGCGATTCCGACCAAGGAGTCACGAGGGGAGAAGGTTATTTCATGAAGCCACTCCCCCATTACGTCGAGAAGAACCATCGCTTGGACCTGACAATCTCCGGCATCGTCTGAATCAAGTAGGTGGTCGAAGGCATCATATTAATGTCTATGACCGGATCGGCTACCGGAGTTCAACGTTCCAATCTTAGGAACGGTCTCTGACCGATTACAATCCGGCACCCTCGAGCGCGCATGAATCAATCACAGGTTGTCGAGCCTTCTCTGCGGGGCTCAAATTGTGCGTTAGCCTAACGGTTCGGCCAAGCCAATTTGGACAAGTTTAATGGAACTCAAAATCCATTGAAATTTCTCCAAATCTATACCACCGCCATCAGACCTGCTGGAGGCGATGAAAATGTTATGGCCAACTATCTACCCACCGTGCTCGAAGGATCTGCTCGGTCTTGGTTGTTGAATCAACCGGTCGGATCGATTTATACTTGGGAGCAACTCTGTGACCTTCCAATTGTAAATTTTGAGTGCGTCTGACATACAGGAAGGAGGATGATCTCCACCGAATCGGTGGGCTCGATGAGACACTCGTCAATACATCAAGAGGTTGACCAGGTTCGCAATTCTATACCGAGGTCGTAGAGTCATCATTATTGGGCTTTTAAAGCAGTGCGAAATCGGCGGTTTCACGGAGGATATAGCAATGAATCCTCTAAGAACAACCGATTGAGCTTTTTGACATGGCCGACAAGTATGCCACTTTGCTAGTGAAGCAATCGAGTGGTCTTGAAGCCATTGATCGGAAAGACAAGATTCCTCGGCTGGCTGGACAAACCGGAGAAAAAGAATAAGAAGTCTCTCAAGAAGAAAAAGAACCGCAGATCCGGCGACAAGGAGGTCCTAGCCATTCTGATAAATTCATGAAGGGTAAGAAGGACTACGCCGGTCGGGGCAAGGCAAAGCTCAACAGGGATTCGAGAAAAAGAAGAAGTGGTGTCCACTTCACGGTGAGCGAGGCATGATCTACGCACTGTCGAGTCTGGCAAAAAAGCTGGAGGATTATTATGCGGTGAAGGACCATTTCCATAATACAAGAACCGGGAAAGCAATAAAAAGGACAAGGATGGCGATGAAGAGATGGAGTACAGGATCCCCAACACACGATCAACATGATTTTGGAGGGTCCTCTTCATACGAATCAAGCGTCATCCCGAAGACCATGGGCGGGAGGTCAACCTCGTCGAATCTCGAGCGTTATTAAGCAATCGAAGTGGTTGGACATTGCAATTTCCTTGACAAAAGGCATTGCCCGTTCCTTCGACTCGACCGGTAGGTTCCCTATTGTTGTTGAACCAACCATTAATAATTGTAGGGTTAATCGAGTCTTAGTAGATGGAGGTAGTTCTTTGAATATATTATTTGCGGGAGCTTTAGAAGAAATGCAGGTCCTCATGTTAAAAGTGAAACCGGTGAAATATGCTTTTCATGGCATAGTTCCTGGCTCCACACTAGGCCGATAGGGCAAGTTTCCTTACCGGTTACGTTTGGAAGACCTGATAACTTTGAGCGGAAAAATTTCGTTTGATGTGGTAAATTTTGAATCCGCATACAACGGAATTCTTGGTCGACCAGCATTAGCAAAGTTCTTGGTAGCCACGCATTAAGGTTATCAAAGTTTGAAAATATCGGGCCAAAGGAGTCATCACTATTAGGGAGATCAAAAATGGCTTATGTATGTGACCGAAAATCCTTTGGGCGGTCGATGAACTTCCGACCAGAGAGGCTAATCCATCTACCATGCGGGCGGACACTCGAGACCGAAGGTGACACCCAAACCC
This sequence comes from Phyllostachys edulis, assembly GCA_036346405.1. Taxonomy (NCBI): domain Eukaryota; kingdom Viridiplantae; phylum Streptophyta; class Magnoliopsida; order Poales; family Poaceae; genus Phyllostachys; species Phyllostachys edulis. Next base: position 25,782,579 of record CM070548.1, on the reverse strand, counting down.
TCAGACTAATCAAAAGAGGTACCACTCGACAAAGGCACTTCTCGGACGGCGCCAAGTCACTACGGATCGAAAATGCGGGCACACTGCTCGCAAGGTTACGGTCGAACAAAACTTCGATCATAAATAGGAAGAGTTGCTCGTCTCCTTCCTCAAAACAAATCGGGACATATTCGCATGGCGGCGTCCGATATGCGGAGTCCCGAGAGGTGATCGAGCCTGAGGCTAGCTCTCGGCTGATAAAAACCGATCAAGCGAAGCTACATCGTTTTGCTGATCGGAAGGAGGCAATCTAGTCGAGATTGACAAACTTCTCAAAATTGGATTCATCTGTGAAGTCAACCACCCTCGATGGCTCGCCAACCTGTAATGGTTAGGAAGAATAATGGAAAATGGCGAATGTGTATTGACTTCTGGATCTTAATAAAGCTTGTCGAAAGATGATTTTCCCCTTCCGCATTGATCAAGCTGGTAGATTCTACCTCTGGGTGCGAATTACTAAGTTTTTAGATGCATATTGAGGTACCACCAGATTAGTATGTGTAAAGAGGATGAGGAGAAAACTTCCTTCATCACTCCATATGGCACTTATTGTTATGTTAAGATGTCATTTGGTCTCAAAAATCTTGGTGCAACTTTTCAAAGGTTGATGCAAAAACCTTTAGTCCACAAATAGGTCGAGAATCTAGAAGCTACGTTGATGATGCGGTCGTAAAGACCACCAACGCTAGCAATCACATCTCTGACTTATAAGAAACTTTCAACAACTTGAGAAGGCATAACCTCAAGTTGAATCCGAAAAAGTGTGTGTTCGGAGTTCCTGCTGGAAAATTGCTTGGTTTCCTAGTCTCGGCTAGAGGTATTGAAGCAAATCCAGTAAAGATAGCAGCCATCGACCAGATGTGACCTCTGACCACGAAAGTCCAAAAACTAACCGGCTGTATGGCAGTGCTAATTCGTTTCATAGCAAGGTTAGGGGAAAAAGGGTTACCTTTCTTTAAACTTCTTCGGAAACATGGGAGTTTCGAATGGACTAGGGAAGCAAACGATGCCTTTGAAGAACTTAAAAAGTACCTTACAAGTGCCGGTCTTAGTTTCTCAGAGATCGGAGAAACACTTTAATGTGCGTGGCGACAACACCACAAGCGATGGCGGTGTCTTGGTTGTAGAGAGGGATAATATCCAACGACCGGTCTATTACGTGAGCGAAGTCTTACATGGACCAAAGGAAAGATACCCACAAGTACAAAAGTTGCTCTATGGTCTCCTTATGTCTTCAAGGAAGCTAAGGCACTATTTTAGGCCCACAAAGTGGTCGTACCAGCTGGATATCCCTTGGTCAAGTCCTTAGTAACGAGGAATCATCGGGGCGAATAGCAAAATGGGCGGTTGAGCTAGGGCGTTTGACCTCCATTTTATTTCACGAACAGCGATAAAGTCGAGCGATGGCGAAATTCATTGCGAATGGACAAACCTGAACCCACCCTAGGGCCCAAGTCTGAACACCACAAGGAGTGGACAATGTACTTTGCGGTTCCTTGATGTTAAAAAGGGTTGAAATTTGGAGTGATCTGATATCCCTCTTGGCGAACACATCAAATCGCCATCGATTAAATTTTCACCCACAAATAATGTGGCGAAATATGAAGGTTCTTGGCGGGACTCGGCGACTTGTTAAGCTCGGATTCATGATTACTAGTGAAAGCGATTCTCAAGCGGTAGCGAATCAAGTAGGAAAAAGTATCAATGCTCGAGTACCAAGATGTCATCTTATCTGGCGGAATGCGGAAACTTCGAAAAGCACTTCTTGGTTTTCGGATCAACATATTCCTAGAAAGGAAAACTTTACGGCGGACCGGTTAGCGCGGATGGCCTCCACGAGGTCAACCGTCCCGCCCGGAGTTTTTCTCGAGCAACTCGATTCACCCTCGTGTCGAGCCTTGAAACATACATGATTCTTCTGATTGAACAAACCAATCAAAGGAACATGGATACTCTCACTACTAGAAAAGGGGTTTTTCCCCACGGTTGAAAACCGTCAGGAAAATAGAAAAAACCATCAGGTTTTATTTTCCTGACGGTTAACCGTCAGGAAAATACCCTCAGGTCTGAGTGGTCGGAAAATTTAATTTGTCGGACGGTTAACCGTCAAGAAAATATTTCAGCGGCGGTAAAACCGTCAAGAAATATAAACACAGCGGTTTTGCAATAGCCGTCAACAAAAATCATTTTCGTGACGGTTTTGGCCGTCGAGTTAATTTGTTTACATGGCCAGGCGGCCGATTCAATCAAATATATAAAACAGCGGTTTTCTATTACAAATCAACAAAAAGTATTTTCGTGGCGGTTTTGACCCGTCGAGTTAATGTGTTTACATGGCCAGGCGGCAGATTAATTCAAATCAAGTATATAAAACTTGCGGTTTTGCAATAACTTAAATCAACAAAAATCATTTTCGTGATGGTTTTGGCCGTCGAGTTAATTTGTTCTGAGGACTTCGAGTTCTGTCAACAAAATTATGATTCTGCGACCCACTAGCAAAATTGTCAATTCACATATTCATACACATTCACGCATCATATAATTCACAATACACATCCATACATCATATAATTCACAATACACATCCATGCATTACTCCATACACAAATAAAAGTTCACGGTGAAAAATCTCTACTCCTATGTCCGAGGGTTAAATGTTATCAACATTACAAATTCACGGTGAAAAATCTCTACTCCTATGTCCTAAGCGCATTGTATAGTGCGTTACGTCGGTAGGTAACACGAGAAAAGGTTCGAAGGTAAACATGAGTCCAAGGAGCTCCACCAAATTGACATCAAGAACACCACTTGATCACTGCTGATTCAACAAGCCAAATTGGATCAACTATATAATCACAAGTTCTATTCCTCGTCTCTTACAGGCGGATCTTCAACCCAACAAAATAAAATAGGATACAAGGTACAATATTGAATGATATGAATGTTTATCAAGGAAAAGAATTTGAAATACTACTAAAAATGCAACGTCTGATTACAAATTGATAGGTTACAGGAAGAAGGTGGCATCTTAGCGTTTTTGTGCCGATGAGAATCTGCGTTGATCGATATGTGTTGATAACATTAGGCATAGAAAATTGTGAATCCGTGTTAGTACCATGATGCTTCGCTCATGCATTGTGTTGAAAAAAAAAGAAATGGTAAAGGAGGTACTCACAAAACACCTCCCCTCTTTGGAGCAATCGCCTTGAAAAATGACATGGCGGTTGTTGATATACCATTCTGATGCCTCTTTGTTCTTGTATTTGGTATTGAATTTCAGAAAGCAGATTACATAGTTTCATTTTAGTTAAGTAAACACACTATCGCAACAAGTTGAGTTGATTTTATACATACCACATCATTGTTACGAAGAAGGAAATTCCTATCTTGATAGTAATCTATCTGAGTTTGTAAAGACAAAGATTAGATAGACTTGGATACTAGTAAAAGTATAGTAAACCTCTGTTTTTTTTCTCTATTATGTCGCTCTAACTCCCTAGAAAATGATACTCTACAAAAGGGCCCAAGGCTGTCTTCCCCAAGCGATGTCAAGCGAGTTAGTGTTGAATTTGTTATATTCTAGGCGAGTTAGATCTTAAGTAGTTTGCGATGTGATAGATCATTCGTCTCTACCTTGACTATTGATCAACACATGAGCTCAAAAAGAAGAAAGTAGGGAATTGTTACGGTAAAGAGATATATATGAACTTAATCCCATCCATTAGCATACAAATGGTGGTGAGATAATATATAGTAGTTCAAACTTTTAGAAAGAGAGCTTAGGAATGCTTACTGCAAGAACACTTTTGTCATGGCTGCAGAATAAAAGCGAAAGAATGTGCTACTGATACCGATGGTGCTATTCACATGGTACTGCAGTACTCGGTATTGTTTGCACGCCTGCTGCCGTTGCCGTGTCTTGCTCCGTAACATGGACAGTATTAACTACTAGCTATTGTAAGCACCTTTAGCTCTATATGAGAACAAAGCAAATGTTTTCTGTATATTAGAGTTGCATGTATCTCTTCTAAAATTTTTAGGTATGACAAGCATCAACAAGTGAAAGAATTAAACAAACCTTCATGATTAGCTTTCTAGCTGGGGATGACATGCGTAGGTCATAAAGTGTTATACTCCGATCACTGCAAAATAGATACCATCCTATTTTATTCAGAAGTTTTGAGGGGTGCAACACAACAAAATGCAACATTCACAACCAAGAAATAACATTGACAATGACAAATGGCATTAAAGTCACTGAGCACAATAAGAAAACAATATCCACAATTACTTCATTAAAATGAATGCATGCATTAAGTCAAAAAAAATGAATGCATGCCGGGATTTAAGAAGACAGCAAAGAAAAAAAAACAAATATAACATAAAATATTTTGCATAGAATAAGTAAAGTTACCTAGCTGATGTAATTAAAACATCAGGTTCTCCAGGATTAAATCGCACAGAAAGAACTGTGTCTCTGCCCCATTCGAAGCTATTTATTGGCTCTGACCTATAGAAATGAAATTAGCATTAATGCTGGTAAGAAAATAGACCAAAAAAATTGCTAGAATATGAATCATCAAATATTCTACCTGTTATGATCCCATATATCAACCTGAGCACCTACCGTTGCAAAAGATTACCATCCCACTGGTGGTCAACACCCTAAAATTTAATTAGAACAGAAATGAATCTTATTCACAAGAATGATGAGAAAAATCTGGAAGGAGTCAAGACAGTACAGTAATGCTCTTACCAAAATGCATGCTTCCAGGTGTAGACAGCTGACGGCTGTAAACCACATTGGCAGAGTTAAACAAATGAGATATCATATAACAGGGATAGAGCAAAACAAATGTAGATGGGTCCATCCAATGCATACCTGGGAAGCATCTCCAATAGTATCACTAGTGTCCACCATCTTAAGCATAGGAACTTTCCAGAGTCGAACACTATAGTCAGTGGAAGGATAAACGCACAGTAAGATCGGACACTGTCAGACTTTTACTAATTACACTTAGAAACAATAGACTTTGATCAAGTAAATTATTTTTTTAGAGCCTGTTTGCAAAGGCTTGACGCATGTGTAATCTGTGTAAGGTTTAAACCTATATGCCATTGGAATGCACCATAAGCTTCTTAGTACATATGGGGCTTAAACCTATATAAAGCCATTTCCAAAACAAGCTGTTTGGTGGGGATTAAACTTGTGGCAGCTTTAAGCTCAAGCTTAAGTCCTACCCCATATACCTTTAAGGCTTTAACACATACATAGCTAAGATGGATATTGTGTATATAAGACTGTTCCTGAAACCTAGTGGACAACTGGTCATTAAAACACCTCTTGGCATAGAGCCACCTTTTAACAAAAGAGTGCAGCGAGAAGACATAATTTAGTTGACATCAGAACACCTGTATCTAAAAGCCAAACGAAGTGACATCAACAATTTAACTTACGTGCAGTCAACACCACAGGATATCAGAAGATCACCATCGGTAGATGTCGCCAAACCTCTCACAGCACCCTGGTGTCCAGGGAACTGGCAGACTGTCTTCCTGTTTTTGTTATTGTAAAAGAAATGAAAATTGCATTCATAAGTGACAGAAAACTATTAAGAACAACTCTCTTAGCCACAAGGACATGCAAAGATAAATCAATTGGTGGCACGAGTTCTGGATGGATGGAATAAAAAAAGTCATTCTCTGGCAAAAAGATCATCACAGTTGCATGAGTAGTACCTTGCAGCAATGTCCCAGAGATGAATATCTGCAAACAAAAGCTACAGTTTACCATTTCTAAGCAAAGGTGAGCAAGGGAACCAAGCAGCCGGCGGCGCAATCTCCCTGGGCGGAGGAGCCAGAGAGGACGAGCCGACCCGGGCGGCGGCAGCGCTGGCCTACCGGCCGCGCCGCGAGGAGGACCCAGGCCTGGCAGCGGGCGCGCGGGGGAGGTGAGAGCGCGGCGGCGCCGATGGCGGCGCTGGGCCGCGCTAGAAGCCGGAGGAGTTGAGGAGGCGGCTGCACCTTCGGGAGTTGTCAGCGGAGGCGTGGACCGGGTCCGCGGGGGAGACGAGGCGGAGGCCACCACGGTGGTGCGTGAGCGGCGGCGGCAGCACCCGGGCGTAGAGCGAGAGGAGCTAGGGTGGCGAATCGGCGGAGCAGCGGGCGGAGCCAAGGACGAGGCAGAGGCCATGACGGTGGTGCAAAGAACATTCTGCCAGGATAATAAAGGTAAAAGACATAGCAAAAGACTTAACACAACAAAGACAAAACTGATACCTAGTTGCAGTGCCACTACGGTCCAATTTCCGCATCAAAAGAGCTCTTGAGCTTGCATTTAATGCCTGCATACATCCAGTAGACATGAATACACGTAACCTTAAAGCAGAATAATGTGATATGTGGTAATAGACCCCAGGATATCCCTCCCTCGTTTTTCCCTACAGCATAATGGTATGCAGAAATCCTAGATGTGATCTTAATTCTATCTAGCACATAGCTAGTATTGTGATCCAAGAGTATGGACTAATCACTTCCCAGGGGCATGAACTCGTATACAAGAACCCTATGGTCATCTTCGCAACAATAACCGACCAACTTCACTAAATTTGGGTGAGAGAGCTGCCCAAGAAATATGACCTCAGCCTGCAGACATGAAAGAAAAAACAACTTTATATCTGACAACAGTAAACAAAGCGTGCAAAAATAATAATAAGAACAAGACAATAACTGAACACAAGCATGTTTTTAGCACTGAAGTATTATTCAGAAAGGCTAATCACCAGCCACTCCCTATGGCCTTGGTAGCTATTGTCTCCATCATGGACCTTGACTGCAACTCGCAGGGGCTCTTCTATTGCTAATCCTTCGTGAAGTTCCTTGGTGATGTACCCTTTGTATACTCTGCCAAATCCACCTCCCCCTAGTAATGAATCCTGCCTGAAATTCTTGGTGATTCTCCTGAGCTCCTCAAATGTGAATGCTATTTGAGGGTTCCGAGCTGAGTCCCTTCTCAGTGCCTCCACCTCCTTCGGGTTGGATGGCAGCAGGTTGTCCTCCTTTTCGTTTCTCTCCGACGGGCTCTGCATTTTTGGAGATTCTGTAACAAATAAAAGGGCAAGTCATATATGTCACAAAATTGATAGAACCTACAGTGCAGGTTGCAAATGATTCAGAATACTTTGCACAGATCAACTAAACATGAGTTTCTGAAGATACACAAGAATTTCACATGGCAGAATTAAAACTTCTTATATTGATTTGATTGGGAAAAAAATAAAATGAAAACATGTATACTCAATGGAGTGGATCAGACTAAAATCTACAGGATTAATAGTCGCTCTAGTTTGATTAAGCATGGAGGTAGGCATGTCCTTTTCTGGATTGAGATTAAATTGCCGAAAGTTGCCATCGAACTGTTAAAGATAAAGAGAACATTCTGTATAGAAAATTAGCATAGTTTCTACTCATTAACAAATAGTGCATATCAACATGTACATGCATCTCTATTTCTAAATTGGGGGATCAAACAAATAACAGAAAGTATTGCATCCTAGAGCTGCAACTGCATAATCACATATATCATACAAGAAAGGACAGTGGTACCTGACTTTGTTGCATTGGAAGAAACCCTGTTGAAGTACGGATTCCTTTAAACCAACAATTACCCATAATACACAATTCCTAAAGAGCAAACTCAGCCTCTCCTGTCTCACCAAGAACGCTAACAAGAGGAGGAAAAGATAGAGATGTCCGCAATGAGCTAATCGTTTGATGGCTTGCTTATTTGGCACACATACAACACACACACACACACACAAAAGACACCAACATATACTCCCAGAACTTATCGCTGGAAGACATAGTTACTTGCCTGAATGAAACCAAAACCTTTGCATAGCCCAGTAAGTGGATCTTGAGGCAGTTGTACAAGCTCCACTTGCCCAAATGATTCAAAGACACTGAAAAAGACAAACTCATTATATCACAGTGGAGGCGGCGCGGCTCTACAGGTGGAGGCGGCGAGCACGGCCGGGCCGAGCGGAGGCGGCGCGGCTCTAGGCTGGAGTGGAGGCGGCGGGCACGGCCGGCTGGCATGGAGGCGAGTGGGCGGCGCGGGCGTGGAGGCGGGCCAGGCGGGCGGCGTGGAGGCGGGCGTGGAGGCGGCGGAGGCGGGCGGTGGGCGGCGTGGGCGGCGTGGAGGCGGCGGGCGTGGAGGCGTGCGTGGCGCGTGAGGAGGCGCCTGGAGATTGGAGGAGAGATAGCTAGGGATTTTGGGGATTGGGCGTGGAGGCGCTGGAGATTGGGGAGGGAGAGGTAGCTAGGGATTTTGAGGATTGGGCGCTTTTTACATGGCCTTGTATGAAAAATTGGGCGCGACGACATTTTTGTTCACGCGTGGCGCGTGCAGACGAAAAACATAAACCTGACGGTTTATACCGTCGGGTTAATATATTGTGTTGACAGTTATACCATAACAAATCGGCAAAATTCAAATTTTCTTTGAGAGGGTACTATTCCGTGACCAAAATAAGAAACCTTGATAGTTAGTGCGGGCTGTCAATAAAATTGAGAACCGTCAAGTTTTGTGCGTTTTACGGTAGTGTCTCACAATTCGATTGACGGTTGGCCCGCATCGTGATCAAGGTAGAGATTGGATGACATCGATCTACAATTATCTTGACATGATATAATTACGGAAGATGATGTAGAGGCGATCGTTATAACACAAAAGCCAAATCATACACTCTAATCGAGCGTACCTTGTATAAGCGAGGGTCTCATGGAGTGTTGATGAGATGCATATCTCAAATGGATGGCATTAAGTTCTTGACGAAATCCATGAAGGAGTCTATGGAGCACATCATTCCTCTGAGAACATTGGTGGGTAAAGCCTTGAGCAAGGATACTCTTGGCCAAGCGCCCTTCATGATGCAAAAGAACTTGTGACGAAGTCGTACAATGTCGGTTTCATAGCCGACAAGTACATCGGTAAGCACAAGCCTTACAAACAATTCCTCTTTCTTGGCCTTTTGCAACTTTGGGACTTTGGACATTCAGGACCTTTCCCAAGAGCACCGGGGTCAATTCCTTTTCGTCATGATTGACACGTTCACAAAATGGATCGAGGCGGCGGGTTGTTAAAACAACAAGCGAGGCGCAAAGAGATTCCTCATGAAAAATGTGATCACTGCGATTTGGTGTACCCAATCGTATAATCACGAATAATGGCGCCAGTTCTCTAGCGGTCAATTCTAAAATTATCACGATGAACTTGGTGTCAAAGTTCATTTTACATTGCTCATCCGCGAGCAATGGAGTAGTTGAGCGAGCTAATGGTATCATTATGCAAGGGATCAAGCGCCGAGTATTCGATCGGTTAATCAAGCGATCGGGAGCTTGGGCTCAAGAACTCCGTCAGTATTATGGGCGTTCGAACCCACGACCCGAATCGTGTGGCCGGTGAAACACCATTCTTTTTGGTTTACGGGGCTGAAGCCATGCTTCCTCCAGAAATCAAAATTAGCTCTGCTCGAACTGATCGCTTTAACGAAAACGATCAGAATGAACGAAGACTTGACGATATCAATTTCCTTGAAGAACGACGAAACCAAGCTCTTGTACGATCAACAGTCTACCAACAAGCCATGTGAAGGTACCATAGTCGTAAGGTGCAACCTCGCAGCCTTGCTGTAGGTGATCTGGTTCTTAGAAAAATTCAGAACCAAGCTAATCGCAATAAACTTTTCCCCAAATGGGAAGGTCCTTACACTGTGGTCGAAATTACTCGACCAGGTTCCGTACGACTAGCTATGTCTGATGGGCGAGTTTTGTCAAATTCTTAGAACATTGATCAATTGTGTAAGTTCTATGTTTAATTATTGTTTACTTTCTTTCAATTCTTTCAATTTCAATAAACTTCATTTATTCTTTAAAAATAATAAAGTAACCTTGCTTATATATATATACCTATAGACTGGTCGTTCATGATTGTTAATTTAAACCGGTCGGAGAAGACAATTTTCTCTCCGATATCCTTTCAAAGGATCTCTGTTACTCTATGTCAACGACTTTTATGTCATTCGCCGTATTGGTCCTAGTCGTGAGCATTATTCCACGCGCGACAAAACCCTTTTCTTAAGGGAACATCTGAGTAATCAGAGCATCATACAAATAACTTTCCATACTGAAAGATATGCCTAAGATTATGAGGATTATATTTCATTATTTCAAGATTCATTACGCTCTTGTCAGCTCTTTGGTCGGGACACGGAAAGCCTCCTAGTCGAAGTCTCTCCTTTTTTGCGTGGTCATGCTGGAAGGAGCTTCCTAGCGGCGGTTCTTTTCTTCGATCCCGCTACGATCGGATAGGGAGCTTGAATACGTTTCACGAAATATGTTATATGATTTCAGATCTAAGCATTCTTTTCGACCAGACTTTAGGATAATAGATATAAACAAAGTTCACTTATAATTTGTTGCATTCATTTTTGCATTTCTCCTTATGTCAAATAACAAAGTCTCTTCTCCAACCATTTATAACTTTTGATTGGTATTTCGATCATGACAAACAAAGATCTATAACTGAGCGAAGTCATAAGTTTGGTTCCACCACAATGATTTCCTAGTATTACTACGATCGGTTTTGACTTCATATCGAACATACCTTCAAAATGATGGTTTCAACTTTCACTCTCTTTCTTGGCTACATGCTTGTATAGTAAAGTTCTTCTACTATAAAGCGATCGAAACTAGGAGGTGTGTGAGAATTAAAAAAAAAGAGTCAAACAGAATAAACAAAGGTTTTGTTAATGACATAAAAGGTAAGTTTTACACATATTCAATATTTTTACATCTTTTGCAGGAGCCTACTCTAGAAATATTCCCAGACTAATTACTGCTTGATGGAGATCTGACCTCCATCTCCTCTACAACTTTATCTCCGAGTGGCTTGAGTTCTTCCATGAACTTACTCGCCTCCTCGAGGGAGCGATTGAAGTCATCTTCGACAACTTGGAGATCAATGGAGGGTTTGGAAGCTTTCGGTTTGCCAAAGCAAAACTAACTCCATTAACAACACACATGTTTTCATGGCTCAGGCATAGTTCTTCCGAGTAGTCTTGAGCGAGTATTAAGATCCTCTAGAAGTTGACCCAAGTAGTTCATTTTCTCTCTTGGATCTCTTAGAGTAGGTAGGCTTGATCGATCCCATATCAAAGATCATCTTGTTCAAACATCTGATCTTTTCATCTAGACTTTGAGCGAGAGCCGCCTCCTTGTCTTGCTCAAATTTGAGTCTTTTTACTCTGTCCAAAACTTATTTTTGCTCTGCAAGAGTAAAAGCAGTGATAAGCACAAAAATAATTGGAGGAAGATAATAAGTCAAGTTTACGACCTGCTACCTTCAATTTTCTTGTTAAGTTCTTCCTTCTTTGAGTCGTAAACTTGGCGATCGACCGATCCTTAGCTTTGATTTCTTCTTCAAGCGAGTTGTCTTGGCTTTCTCGGCCGGATCTCTTCTTTTATTTTCTCCAAATCTATCAAATACGATAAGGAGAATAATTAGCAAAGGCAAAGCATTGAGGAAAGAAAAAGGCTAAGGAAAAGTTTTTACTTTCTAATTCGAGTGTTTACGCTCCAAGTCTTTAATCCATTGGGTGGATCCTCCGACCACAACAAAATTCTCGACCATATCTGTCCAAATAGCATTTTCCTCTTTAAAAATTCTCTATAAAAGATTTTTTGAGAGATTATAAAATTGGTCGTAGACACTTACCTGGATTGCCAAATCATTATATCCGCCAAATATTGAATCAGGATGCATTTTGATTTGATGATCTGATATCTTTCCCCATGCCTCGTCAAGCTCCTTATCCTCGATGAATCGGGGCGAAAAGGAACTTGTCGGGGTTGAGGAGAATTACCAACTATGGTGGAACTGTTGAGGGCCTTTAGGGGCATCTACCTCCTTGAGAAGAGTTAGAACCACCAATGGTTCCAACTCAAGCTGTTGGCCACGACGCTGCTCGGGGCTTCTCAGACCACCCTTTCCTCGGGAACTTTATCACAGGAAGTGAGTGCATTCATGGACCTCTTCAAGTACTGGTCCTTAGAAGGAATCTGGTGGAAACAGCCGAACGCCAGAAGGATCTATCTGAAGCAAAGAAGGAAGTTCAAAAACATCAAATCATCAAGAAAATTATTCAAGGTATGCGCTTATCGACCACTTTCATTTGGCGTACCTAGTTAATTCTGAGATTTGACTCTAAAAGCGCGAAGAGTAAAATCTGTCTGTCACCCTTCATTTCTTTTCTTGACCTTGCGATTCGAATCGGCGGGATTAGCCAATCTGTTGCATCATCCAACAGGATGTCTGAGCGATGCCCTCGATCGGCTCGTCAAAAGTCCGTCCTTGATCATCGATCGGGTGGAGTGGTTTCACCGACCTCCATACCAGTTGTTCGATAACAAGCTGTCCGTTAAATCAACAACCGATGCAGGGTTGGCAACCTCCGTAGTCGCAAGACTGTGGCCTTGACCTTCTCCACCTAAACCAACAAATGAATTTGGTTAGGTGATGAAATCTTTTATCTAAACTACATATATATATATATATATATATATATATATATATATATATATATTCTTATGAAATGTTACTGTTACCTTGGGAGATTCATCCTCTTCTAGTGCATCTGGACACGAATCGGTTGGAACAACGATGGGATGTTTAGCCTCACGGTTTGTGTGATTATTAGCCCGACCAACTACAAAAATAGAGCATGATCAAAAATCTGATCGGAGAATATATATATGCATGATAAAAGAGATTTTTTATTACCTTAAGCCTTGTTGCTCTCTCTTGGCGGGAACTATGGCCAAGATCTCGAGGAATCGGCCTTTTCTCCGGGCTCCCTACAGATCGGCTGATCCTTTCTCTAATTTCCTCAGGGGAAAGAGCTTTAAAAGAAGAAAAAATAAGACATGAACAGGTTTTAAGGCGTTATATTAATCAAATAAAAATCTTGGTGGGAGTTTATCTCAAAGACTTACCACCTCTGAGATAGCTTCATCACGACCAATGGACCGTCGGGGAGTGAGTCAGAAGCTTCAATGGACTAATCTGGCGCTTGGTGAAGTCCCTCACCACATGCCAAGAGGTCAAGCCCTTGACTCGCAGGTCGTAGATGGCGTCTACCCATCGTCCGACCACTCTTGTCTTCTCCACGGTCTTCCTCCACTTGGGATTTTCATTCGCCCTCATCCCGGCGAAGTAGAGGCCATCTTCCCTTGTAAACGTCATGTAAAACCAGTTCTTCTTCCATGACGACCACGAGGATTTCAAGTACATATGAATGTACTCATCGGCCTTCCCGTCGTGAAGGCGCAATGTACATTCCCCGGGAGTCTCCGTGGTTCTCCCCATCACTATTCGGTAGAAATACCTGAAGAGCCTCAAACTCGGAGGCACTCCCAGGTATGCTTCACACAAATATGTGAAGATGCTGATGTTGGCGATGGAATTTAGAGCCAAATTCACCAATTCCACCCCATAGAATTCAAGAACACGGAGAAGGAATTTGTGTCTGCAAGCAATCTCGATCCACATTCGATGTAGGTGAGGAAAGCGAGGATTTCTCCATCTTGGCGGCTTGGAAAATGCTCTCCAAATGCTGGTCTCCATCTGATCAAATTCTTGTTCGGGAGCATCCCAACCTTCTCCAACACCTCAAGCTTTTTCTTGCTCAATTTCGAAGGCAACCACTTTGTGATCTGCTCCGACATGATGAAAATCCTCAAGGATGAGTAATGTTCGTAGGAGATTTTTTGTGGTCGGAAGAACAAGAAAAAAGGGCTAAAGATTTTTTCTTGGCAAAGGAGATCAGAAAGGGGGATCAGGAAGCATAAAGAGTCCAAAAGGTCTGGCGATGGGGATTTTATAGCTTCATATCTTTAAATTACGATCAGAAGTTATCCATAAAAATCTGAACGGCAAAAAGCTTCTTTTAAGCCCATCGGACGGAAAACTCTTGAGTTCTAAGGCAAGTTCTCAACTTTAAAATGAGCATAAACCACCTCGAATGTCACGACATTAAATGGGGTCCCTTATCTGATTCATCGGAAGAAGGCATTCACACGACCGGTTCATTTAAAAGTTAGGGGCTAGCTGACGATGGTTAAAACCTCTATGTATTAATTTAATACATAAAAGACCATACGTCTTCATGGTCGTAACCCCTAAGGCTAACGACCTCACTGGTCGTAAGGATTCCAGAGGTTACACGATGGGTACCCTAGCCGAACTAGGCTTCGACCAGGTTGCTGCTCGAAAAAGCTATGAACTGGCACCCTCAATCGTATGATGAATGGAACACGTGCAAAACGTTCCGTACCATACGATGATATACAAGACACTGACGATAAACCCCTTACGGTTAAGAGTCTCACAAATACTTAACCGCAAGGTAGTTAGCACATTATTAACTACCTTAAACCTCCGACCAGTTGTAACGTTTCATCAGGGACGTCTTCTCCAGGAATAACTGCCGCCTCTTCGGGAGTTATTTAATGGTGGAACGCAGGAGACAGAAAGACACATCAGAACAGCGAACAACAAAAGGCAACACAGAAGCCGAAGCAGTAGTATTCAATACATTCAGTGTAATTGGAGATAGTCCCTAGTCAAGTCTTGTAATCCCAGTTCATATTGATAAAGAGCAGCCCCCCATTCTCTTTCAGGATACTCCACGTCATTTTCCTCTTTTTATTTTCGTAAGATCGGCGATTCGATCGTCGACAGACATCATATAAGTTAAAGAGATTCACCAACAAGTCACATACTTGTCAATCTTTATAACCGATGATTCGTTCAAGGAACATAATAATATTTATTCAATAACTCATAAACATAGACGTGATACAATCATCTCTATGATTGCCTCTAGAGTATGTCACCAACAAGCGTATGGTGGTAGAGTCGAAGGTGCAGCACAAGCACAGCGGCGAGAGGTGCTACGAGGGCCGCATCGGAGTTTGATCATAAGTACCAAACATGGTAGCGGAGGCGCGAAGTAGGTAGGGCGAACCTCACTGTGACATCCCGACGAGAGTAGATGGACTAGCGTAGGCTAAGCCCAGTGACAGACAAGAACTGGTCAACATGCTAGGGGTAATATATGTTTTATCCGTAGCAACGCATGAACATGTAGCTAGTGTATAATAAAGAATAGAGAAGCATCCATAACACAATTGTAAAAATCCATCCGACTACACGTGGCATGTCTTAGCTCCCGTAGGCACTATACACCATGGATATCTTTAAGCCCAGGTTCTTTCTTATTATGTCTAAGTATCTATCGGTAATGTTTCCAACGTCTAGTAATCCCGGCTAGTGGTGGAACCAAAAATTTGAGAGACATGGAGTAAACTTGTAGTGTAAAAAATATCGAGGCACAATGTGATTTGAGGGGCAATTAGGTAAACATGTCTGTTGGCTCGGTGGCTCCTAGCTAAAGTTCATTCCGCACCTCACTGTCCCCTGACTCCATAGCTCTGCTCATTGTCGGCGCCACGCCGGGCCTCCCTCGTGGACCGCGGTTGTGACCTCGCCCGTCCTCGCACCGCGTCGAGCTCCTGCCGCCCCGTGCGTTGCCTCGTTGGCTCGTAGGGCCTTAACCCTTAGCCCCCGCTTGTGTCGCGCTGAGCTCCCGCCGTCCGCGCATTGCCTCATCAGCTCGCCTAGCCTCAGCCCTCAGTCCCTATCCGCGTCGCCCGTTGCTGTTGGTGGCTCCGGCTCCAGGGGCGGATCTAGTATAGGGACATGGGCGTACAGATGTACACCCATTTTTTTTGAAAAAACCTAGTATTTATTAGGTATATTAGATATATATACAAGTAAATACTTAAAATACATCACAGCGACTCCATCCTGATCGTGATTTGCTTGTGACGCACCTGACCCTCGCTATGCCGCCATTCGGTCTAGCCGCCCCACGCCCCATCAGCAAAGCCCACCACGGTCCAACCCAAGCGCCTCATGCCCTCACGGCAGCCCCAACCCAAGCACCAAGACGACCTAACCCCATCCACTTCGTGAAATCATTTCCTCCCCTTTCTCTTCTCGCTCTGTGGCGGCGGCGGCGGCCCAACCGCACAAGGACATGCGGTGAAGTGGCGAGCGGCGGGGCAAGGGTGAGCCGTGAGCACCGAGTCTGGCGATCTTTGGAGCGAGGATGGAGGTGCCTCACGTGGCGGCGGCAAGGGAGAAGCCTGCGGCGTCTTGGCGGCCGAGGCAGCGCAGACCGACCACCGACATCGGCGCAAGGAGTAGCGGCGTCATGCGGCGAGGTCAAGGTGAGCTCCTCGGTTGGTTTCTTGCCTTGTCAGTCATCTCGTCTCGCAGCCGCCGCCTCCTACTCGGGCCGGCTCTAGTCCCCAGGGGCCAGGTCGATGGCGCTCGCCTCCTGCAGTCGCTCCTCCTTCGCCGCCTCGCCATCCAAACCACCGAAACCGAGCCGTAGGGAGGGGAAGCAGGTGCGCAGGTGCACCATAGGGCTGACCCAAGCAGCGCGGATGGGGAGGTGGCGCCTTAGAGCCGGGGCCGAGCGGGAGGAGCCGCCGACCGGCCTTGAGCTCTAAGCACCGAGGGAGGCGGCAGCAGCGCGCCGGGCCGGAGGCGGTGCCGGTCTGGAGGGGAGCCAGGAGGAAGCACCCATGGAGCAAGATGAGCCAGGATGGGGATTAAGGAGTTCAGTTGGAGCAAGAGAACCAGAGGAAGGATTGAGATAAAGCAAAGAGGAAAGTGAGGGGAGAGAAGAAGCAAAGAGGTAGACTTGTAGTTGAGTTCGGCTAGAGCAAGAACTATCAACCATGCTTGCATATATCAAAGAGTTCTTGTGGTAAACTATTCTCATTTGATCTAAGAGGGGAGTTCGGCTGGAGCAAGAACCATATTACCAAAGGAATGATGATTTAGTTGTTAGATAAAAGAGAAGATTATTATGTATAGATCAATAGCTTGTGTAACTTCAATTGTTAGATAAAAGAGAATATTATTTTGTCTTAAATGTCCAATTATTTATGTGTAGTTTTTGTTTTCATGTAGACCGCAAAGCATTCAAAAATGAAGAGGAAGCATGTAGATTTAAAATCTTTGTGGGATAGAGTTGGAAAGAAGCGGACATCTATTGAAAGCAAAGTTCAAAGTAGTTCTCCTTCCATTCAGTTGCAAGCACAAAATGAGAGTGATATCCAAGACGAAGTCCTAAGTCCAGAACCAATGCAACCAAGCATAGAACCTCTCTCATTGTCCCCACTTATAGATGGCGACGAAGAAGATGATGATGGAGATGATGAAGCGGTTTGTGATATTGATTTGCTTTCTTATGATCCCGGAAAGTGGATTCCAATCACACAGTATGATGTCAATGAACAAGATGCAGTCAGAAGGGGATACATTGCATTGGGGCCATGTCAACCACGAGAACATGATTTTTCAAGAAGAAATATTGGAGGTATGTGTCGATTCGTAGCTACTTGGTATGATGCTTATAATTGGCTTGAGTATAGTGTGGAACGAGATGCTGCTTTCTGCTTTGTTTGTTATTTGTTCAAGGACAAAACTAATTATGCTGATGGAGAAAGTTTTGTGAATGGAGGTTTAGAAATTGGAACCATAAAAATATGTTTGAGAAACATATTGGTGGTATTAATAGTGCCCACAATGAAGCTCAAGAGAAATATGATTTGTTCATTACAACTAGAGCATCAATTCAAGAATCTTTTTCTTCCAATACCAAACAAGACAAGATTCTGTATAAAACCCGATTGACATGTGCACTTAAGTGCTTGAGGTTTCTTTTGCATCAAGGGTTGGCTTGTCGTGGACATGATGAAAGTGAATAATCACATAATAAAGGAAATTTCCTCAAACTTTTAAATTGGCTAGCAGAAAATTTCGAAGAAGTTAGCAAGGTAGTTCTAAAGAGTGCCCCAAGGAACAATTGAATGACTGCCCCTACAATACAGAAAGAACTCATCAACTGTTGTGCCAAAGAAACCACTAGGCTTATCATGGAAGACCTTGGTGATGATTATTTTGCAATACTTGTCGATGAATCTAGTGATGTGTACCTACGGGAACAATTGGCTCTTTGCTTGCATTATATTGATAAAAAAAGAAGGGTAGTTGAGAGGTTTCTTAGTGTTGTCTATGTTGAAAACACTACTTCTTTGACACTTAAAACAGCAATTAAGTCTTTGCTTATAGATCATTTGTTGAGCTTGTCTAGGGTCCGTGGATAGGCATATGATGGAGCTAGTAACATGAAGGGTCAAGCTAATGGTCTAAAGAAACTAATTATGGATGAGTCTCCTTCTACTTATTATATTCATTGCTTTGCCCATCAACTCCAATTAACTCTTGTTGCTGTTGCTAAGGAGAATGGTGATTGTGTTTGGTTCTTTCAACAACTTTCATATTTGTTGAATGTTCTTGGGATGTCTTGTAAAATGATACAAATGCTTCGAGTAGCTCAAGCTGATCGGATTGTAGAAGCATTAGAATTGGGTGACATTGAAACTGGTCGAGGTTTGCATCAAGAGATGGGCCTAGGTAGGCCGGGTGATACTCGTTGGGGTTCCCACTATAAAACTGTTATGTATGTCATCTCTTTGTATCATTCAATCCGATGAGTTCTTATAAAGATTGGAAAAGACCACACTTCAAGCACAGAGGCTATACAAGCTCAAACTATGTTGACATCATTTGAGTTTGTTTTTATGGCACACTTGTTGCTAACCATATTTGGGTACACAGATGACTTAAGCAATGCTTTGCAAAAGAGGGATTAAGATATTGTTAATGCTATTGATCTCATTTATTTGACAAAGACTCAGTTGCAGTTATTACGGGAGGATGATGGATGGGAAACTTTTCTTAAAGATGTCACTTCCTTTTGTATGAAGCATGGCATCAAAGTTGCTAAAATGGATGATTTCTATATGCCAGTTGCAAGATCCAAAAGGTTTTTCAAAAAAGTCAAGAATCTCCATCGCTTCCATGTTGACATGTTTTTAAGTGTCATTGATAGACAACTTTAAGAGCTTAATGATAGGTTTGATGAGGTAAACATGGATTTGCTTCTTTGCATGTCTTCATTCAATCCGGTTGATTCATTCGCTGCTTATGATAAGGACAATTTGGTTAGACTTGCTCAGTTTTATCCTAAGGATTTCTCAAGCACATAATTGATGCATCTTCCATTTCAACGTACACACTTCATTGCTGATATGCGTAGAGATGAAAGGTTTAAAGAAGTTAGAAATCTTGCTGAGCTTTCCAGTATGCTTGTTCAAACAAAGAAGAACCTCCATTGTAAAATTGTTTACAAGCTTCTCAAATTGGTGTTGATTCTTCCGGTAGCAACTGCTAGTGTTGAGAGGGTATTCTCTTCAATGAATTATGTGAAGAATAAGCTAAGGAATAGGATGGAGGAATAATACTTGAATGATTGCTTGGTTACATTTCTTGAGCAAGAATTTTTTGTGCAAGTTAAGGATGGTGACATCATATGTCGCTTCCAAGCCATAAAGGAACGTCGAGTTAGATTGTAATTTTCTTAATTATTTTGTAATTTCTCTAAATTATTTGACATGTTGTCTCTAGTAAGAACAATTTGTACTTTGTTTTTTATGTTATAAACATGTATGCTTTACACTGTACAACATGTTTGTAACTTCGAACACTCATTTTGAAAATCCTAGATCCGCCACTATCCGGCTTACAGTGCCTCAGCGACACGGCTTGGTGTGGGCATGTGGGCGACGCTGGGTGCTGCGCGGTGGAGGGCCTGGTTGGGGAATGGCCAAAATCAAATGAAGAATTACATGGTTAGGATTAGTCATCATTTTATTCACTTGGAATGGACCTGACAGTTGCCACTCAGCCCATGGCCCACAGGGACGCATCATCTTCTCCTCCTCGAGTTCTTCTCCATGGCTGTGCCTGCTAGGAGCAAGCTTCCATGGCGGCTTGGTGCTGATGGGTTGGGGGAGTGTGGGGTGGGCTGGCCTGAGAGACCCAGGGTGGCTACCCCGATTTGCCTGAACGGTGGTTCCGTCGCTGATCCTGTTGATCAAGCTTGCCTTGTACCTCTTCTCTCTCTGGGAAAACAAGCTTGCTCTACACTGCAACTAGGGGTGGAAACGAGCCAGGCCGAGCCAGGCTCGTTTCGGCTCGGATGAACAGTGAGCTCAGCTCGACTCGTTTTGAAAACGAGCTCGGAGGGAAGCTCGGCTCGGCTCGGATTGAAGCTTGAGTTGGCTCGCGAGGGCTCGCGAGCCAAGACTGACGAGTAGAAATGACATTACAGATTGACTACACTGCTACTCAGATCGCTAACAGAAAATCTGAAGGTAGTCTTACAAGATCAAGAAAAAATTTCTATCATCCAGCACCCAACCACATCCCCCTCTTCACCATCTGCCGTCGTAGACCCAACCCGAAATCACGAGCTCTACAGCACCCTGCACCCATCGGCAAGGATGTGGTAGTGGCTGCGCTTGGCATAGTGCCCTTCAGCTGCATCTCGACCAGCACCTTGTGCGCCTCGTGCCCTCGTCGACCTTGCCGGCTGCCGTCGTTGCACAGGCACTTGATCAAGACGTCGTAGCTCCGTCATTGGGCTTGCGCTTATGCATGTCGAGAAGCAACCCCTTGGCCGCGTTAACGTCTCCCTGCCTCGCGCACGAGCTCATCAGCACATTGTAGTTCGCCATGTCAAACATCATCTTCTGGCGACGGGGCGGGATGGACGGGGGCAAAGCGAAGGAAGGATCGGACAATGACGCAGCGATGGAAGAAGCGGCGAATGGAGGAGAGGATAGGGTGGGATGGACGAGGGCCAAGGGGAAGGACTTGACTACGGCAAATAGGGCGTGGCGACATGGTGGAAGTGGAAGGGAGGATGGGGAGTCTGGAGAGAAAGGGTATCAGGGGGGGGACTGGGGAGGATGGGGAATCGGGGATTTGGATTTTGGGGATTGAGTGTATAGGGTTAGGGACTGAGATAGCGACGTGGTGTAGGGAATCGTGGCTGGGCATAGTTGATTGGGCCTTCGTGGGCCGAGCCAAATGAGGCTCGTGAGCCGCTCGCAAGTCGACTCGAGCTCGGCTCGTTTTCTTTGCAAGCTGGATAGAGGACTCGGCTCGACTAAAAAATTCACGAGCGTCGAGTGGCTCGGCTAGCAACGAGGTCGAGCCTCGAGATATTTTTTTCAGCTCTAACTGCAACCGGCAAAGTAGCAGACGCTGCAGACCTATAAAACTTTATCCAATTACCACTATTCCGTTCTATTTTTTCTGGTGGATTTTTGTGTTAGTTTCAAGAACTACGAGGGCATTTTTGCACAATAAAAACTATCCACACAAGCTCTTCTCTCTCCTCTAGCACTAGCGCCAACGCCAACGGGACAACAGCAGTAATGCTCTGACATTTTTCGTCGCCTTTTATGGTCAAATCGTCTCTCATTGAATGCCAAATTTTTTTTACATAGTTGTTATCCTTCGCCGAAAAAAAACTATTAACCTAGTTTTTTTTAAGGTAGTAGAAGTACAACTCTCAGGCTCTGCACTAACTAGAGATGCACATAGTTATTATACCACCATCAGCTAAAAGCTTAAAAACGGTCAAAAAGCCAATAATGACAAACAAATTGTCATGCAAAGGCTAGCCTAAAAAAATTACCTAGCCCTGCCTGCGAGACCAACTAAAAGATTGTCCACACGCGAACAGTAGCTGTGCAGCAAAGAGGTGATGATGGGCCAGTTTCCGTAGCGGTGTCTCCAAGAAGGGATACGACTCATGTCGTCATCGCTGGATCCAACCAGCGAAGGTCAGATCAGAAGTTTTCACTCCGGAGCTCAGGTACCGGTTCTCCAAAGCAACGCCTTCAAGAAGGTAATGCCGCTCAGGTCGACGTCGTTGCCGGATCCTATCAGCAAAGGCCAGATCAAGAGTTTTTACCCCGAATCGAAGGTACCAGCGCTCCAAGATCACACCACAATACGACATCGTCGCTGGATCCAACTAATGAAGGCCAGATCGCCAAGACGACGTCTGCAACATCCCCAACGGTCAATCGCCACCAGCACTAAAGGAAGATGACGTCCACCGCAGCCCACACGTTGGCCGTTTAACAACCGTCCACCGGGGAGGAGTCGAGTGCCTCCCAAGCCACCGCCACCGAGCCGTCATGATCTCTACCAACTGCGCCAAAACTAGATCTGTATCGCGCCACCTGTCGTCATGCCACCGGTGGAGAAGGTATCTGGATCGCTACGCCCGAAGTTGAGACAGTGGGGAAGGGCCTTAGATCCAACCCCGACGAAAGTCTACATCGTTGGAAATCGGCGGACAGACGTCGAGCGTCGGGATCGTGATGCATATCAGGCGCCGCCACCGACAAGAAGAAGCCCCGTCACCGTCACTGGCCAGCTGACGACGACGGCGAGGAAAAAGAAAGAAGGAGAGGAGGGTTTATTTGGTGGCGACTTAGAGTTTTTTAGAAGAGGGACGGACTCCGTAGGGTGAGTAGTAGCGTAGCTAGTAGGCCATACGGCCCCATATACTCGACCGTAAGTTACACGCGCGTTCCAGCAACCCAGCTAACTCTGCAGGAACTCTAAAAAAGCTCTGTAAGATCTGGGATACTTTTGACTTGTACTAGCCGACGTTCCAACCTACGACTTCAACATTTCTTAGAAGACCCACGACCTTAACATTGACCATCCCATGTAGTTCCTGTATGGTTATCTTTCAGTCGGATGCACTTAATATCGTTTGAAGCGTAAATTTGTTCAGCGTCATTGCAATCGTTCGGAAGTTGTAAAATACCATCACGAATGAGATCAATTGGAAAATACAATCACAAGCATAAAAACGTGACATCAATGGTATTTTCTAGAGTTTTTCGTGTTTGTGATGATATTTTTCAGTCGACTTCAATCGCGATGTTATTTTGCAACTTGTGAACGATTGCAATAGCACTGAACAAATTTACCCTTTTTTGAACTTCACGCTTTCGTCTTATTCTGACACTACTATTATGCTTAAAGAGATTATGTCAGCATACTTTTGCTTAACACGATCTTTCAATAAAATAACATGATTAGAATAATGAATATTGTGATTTCGATATGGTGTGAATTTTTCATTATTGGTTGACTTTTAGGGGGAAAGTACGTGCTAGCTAGCCAGCATTATCTGCCGAAACTTATTCTTTCATCAGGATAAGGCGACCTAATTAAAGCATTTAGAAGAGCTGCTCAGTGTAGTATTACAACGAAAAGTGAACTGGATGCGCCAATAATTGAACAAAAAGCAAGCAAAAGCTCACCATCTAAGTTTCAAAGATAAAAAGTCCAATGACTAAATATTGTTCAAATGTCAAAAGAGTACATGAACACGAAGGAAAGGGAAAGAAACATTTGCAAAGAAAGGTGACGGCAATGACATTTGGCATATTTAATTCTGCATGTCTAGGATGTTTTAGTTCAGTCCAAAACAGTTTCAATGCTATAGCACAATTTTGACCGATGCTTGGGATGCTACTAGGCAAATTTTTGTTTTGTTTTGTAACACTTGAATTTTGGCGGATACGACACTTTTGCAGACTGTATTTGCAGTATTGATCACCGCAAACGTGTATTTACAAATTTGACACCGTTGCTTGCATAATTAGATGCGACAACGGCTCGTACACGCCACGTGGCCCTCCTCGGCCGTCATACCTGCCTGATGTCAATGCGCCCCTATCCTTACCGCCGTTAAGGTTTAGAGAAATTAGGGTTTGGGAAATCAGAGTTTCGCGGCTGATTGTAGAAATTTTAAAATATACCAAATGAATTATAAAAATATGAAATTTTATGTGGAGCCTCCCAATATAGTGTACTATACGGTGTAAATTTGCCATAATTTTATTTGTTCAAAATTTTTCTCGCAATTTCATATAAATGTGTTGTTTGTACGAATTTGTAAATGTAGAAATTGAGCTCAAAAAATTATGAATTTTATTTTGAAGGCTCATCACGTAGTGGACTTGATTGTGTACTATTTGGACAATTTGGTATGTGTTCTGGAATTGTCTCAAAAATTTAGGATTTCGGTCTCGAAAATTTGGATTTTAGGTTTAGGAAATTAGGGTTTCATGATTTTATGTGACTTGGAATGTATGGAAAAAAAGCTACATTGCAACTCTATTCAAGATGTCGATATACAATATAGGCGTGGGAGTACACACATAACGACCAAAATCTGGCGTACAAATATAGTAAAACAAAATATGAATACAAATATACCCAAATATAATCGCATAACACGAGATATACCAAAGTCTAGATAAACTTATGCATGAGCCAGGATGAAGGAGGACGGAGTATTATCATATGTAACCTGATCAAATAGGACACTCTTTGTTAATTTAGCGATCTCTTGTGTATGATATTCTTTATCTTGTCACTACACCATGGCACAATATTAAGG
The DNA here is from genome assembly GCA_036346405.1 of Phyllostachys edulis. Lineage (NCBI taxonomy): Eukaryota > Viridiplantae > Streptophyta > Magnoliopsida > Poales > Poaceae > Phyllostachys > Phyllostachys edulis. The sequence goes on along the minus strand of CM070548.1, from coordinate 25,757,998 downwards.
GCAATGCAACTCTGGGAAAAACAACTTTTCCGACAATTTATCTATTGGGAATGTGTATTCCGGCACTTAATACTGCCGGTAAAAATCTTCTTAGGAAAAACATTTCACGAGATATGTGTATTCGGCGATTAAAGTGCCTAGATAAGTTAGTTTTCCCGGCGATTAGAGTTTCCCGCGATTAGATTTTTCGTGATTGGAGTTTTCCGCGATTATATGTATTCTTGCGCGAGTTAACATCTTAGTCAATTGTATGTTTTTGGCGATTAGCATGCCCTCGATTGTATGTTTTTGCTTGATTAGTATGCCCTCGATTGTATGTTTCTTGCGTGATTAAGTGCCCTAGAAAAGTTTGTTTTCCCGACAATTAGACTTATTCGGCGATTAAGCGCCCTAGATTGTGTATTGTCCCCGCCAAAATAGGCGCCTATATACATATAAAATACCAATATAATTTGCACCATTCAGCAAAATTTAGAAAACATACAATTTTCTCGATCTTACCACTTAGAAAATATCACAATCAACAATCAAGTGCAATTTGCAACACATAGATGAAATTCAAATGATGCAAAATACATAAACACGAAATATGATATTTTGATAAGCAACGATACATGTGCGATTACACCATACACATGCAATTTGAGAACTCGAGCATTCTATTATAGCCACGATCTCATTGGCATATAGAAAATATCCATACAAAAAATCGACAATACTAGTCTATCATTCGCACATGTAAATTCTCAAGCCCTTCTATCATAATACTAGTCTATCCTTGGTATTTACAAAACATCTACATAAAAGTAGTCGACAATGAAATCATCATGCTATCACCGTTTGCAAAATAAGGACGATCACTCTATCGGCAAATAAGAACCTCATCAGCCCTTATGTTTTGTACCTGAAAAGAAATTCGAGAAGTCAATAACCAGAAACCACATATCCCTCGTTTGCAGCACAAACAATGTAAAAACACATGTTGTTGTGTGGTTCACATGAAAAATTGAAGAAACGTCCCCCTTGATTTGTTAAACCATACGGCATTGTTGGTGCTTAAGCACGGCTTCTAGCGTAGGAAACTCCAGTCTAGAATAGGCTTTTATTTTTCATTCAATAATATGCTTAAGCACAGCTACTAGCGTAGGAAACTTAAGTCTCGTGAATCTCATTCAATAATATGCTTTTATTTTTTATTGTACATCATTTGTCATGCCAGTTTGTGAAGTTGCGGGGAAATAAGCTAGTCTTTGTACTCTTTTCGGCGAGAAATTGCAACAATATGCTCATTACCACGGCAACAAAACTAGCTCTTGTGGTCTGATGCAACTCTCGTGGTAAAGAGAATGTAGGAACTTTGATATACAACTACAAATGAATGTGTGCGGTCTGACACATGACTACCATATAAACTCCATTTCAAATAACGAGTTTGTTTTACAATTAGAGATATCATAGCTAAAGTTTAAAGCGCTTAGCTATTTGATTCTTTGAAATTACCTCGTGTTAAATCGACTTGTTGTAATGGCCCCTTGACTTAGATCTTCTTTTATCTGCTGATTTAAATAAATGCAAGTACATTACTTGAGGAAACAAATTGAAGGTGGATACAATAGATGGATGCTTACATCTTGATGTGGCCCATAATAGATCTCCCATAAGCATCAGCCATGGCGCTCATATCCCCATAAGGGCGAGGCGGTTGAGCGAGTCCTTTTTAGCACATAATTAACGACAACTTCCCAACATTCAACACCCAAAAGAGTACCACCCATCGCTTTGTCCTCCGATCCGTTGATGTAACGATAGCCTTTACCTTGAGGATATCATGTGGTCCGATAGCAGTACAAGACAACTTCTTTTCCACTCTGAAACATGTCATCATTGAATGTGTCAATTCAAGTCTATTCAAATAAATTGCAAAATGGTAAAAAGCAAACCAACAAATAGTGATATATGTGAAATCTTACTCCTCCATTTCCTTTTTGTGAAGAAACTCCACGCCTATTCAATGTCTACAAGTGCCAAATGAGAAAACATTACATTAGATATGAGCTAGCGGTATGACAATGGTGAAGAATCTATTTTGTTACGAAGCGGTATGTACCTCCTCATACAACATATTTTACTGCGACATTAGACTCCATCTCAACATTGTCACCTTCGACATCTTGATCCTATAGGCCAATAAAAATAAAAGTGGAAGCAGACATCATTCTTCTATACCAAGTAATTAATTACAAAAAATTGTATTGTACTATACCTCATGTATAGGTGAATTTGATGCATATCGTGGTGATATGTGCATGTAGTCCCACATGAGAATTAGCAAGTAACAATTCCTTCATCTCCGCCACTTGTTGACTAAGGCGTCAATTTTTCTATCACTTTGTCTGCTTGCATTGTTTCAATACACCCTAGTAGGAATTCTTTGTCTAATTGACAGTCGATGCCCTTCAATGACCATTTGGAGCTTGGTTGATCTATACTTAAGCTTTCGGGCATCTCCAAATCTCACGGAGTTGGTCCCTTACCTCTGAGCGAACATACCCATTCCTATCGGGACCAAAGGCAGCGTGACGGAGGTCACCTTGCTTTATGGTTTTCTCTGTCCCTCCGGATGATCTATGCTTGCGTCCTCAAGTGCTTTCGCAAATATGGATCAAGTATTACTATATGGAATATTAAGCTTTTTTTAACGAGAGACAAATAATGGGCTCACTAACCTAATAGATAATATCCATGTTTTAGAAAGAGTCATTGTTAGCACGATGCTCAAATAATGGCAAGTAAAGGAGCTAGAAAGCCTAACACTCGGTTTGACTACTATCTTGCATACACCCAACTCAAAAAAGAAAAGAGAACAAGGAAATAATCATCATGCAATGAAAATGTCACATCTTGCAAATAATTTCTGATTAAGCGTTTGAAGGTAAATTTCACTTTAGAGATTTAACGAACCAATCGGCATGCGAGGGCCATGAATAGAATAAAATACGATATGATTAATAAAGGTGGCTAGTGTAGTATATTAGGTTCACCGGCGAATGTGGAAAGTGTATCTTGAGCCCATGGTGCCACAAGCCATGGCGGCAGATGGTAGGGAGAGATGGGTCGTCTTGGGTTGATCTTTGGAGAATCATGAGTAGTTAGTATTTTGCCCTTAATCTGTTGTACTTTGTAATACTAGGTAGGGTAGTATCTGAAAACCCTACAGATCTAATCCATAGAATCAAAAAGATTGGGCGGTTGAGAAAGCGTTTGTTTACGTGGCTACTATTCTATATTGTTACAAGAACAATGAAGACAACTAATAAGGATGGACACCCACTCAATCGAGAACCGATCACGCCTTTTTTTTACCAAGAATCCCCAAAAATTTAGAAAGCATGAAGAAATTGTATTAATTCACCACGACCCGAAATTTGCAATAACTTGAAGGCAAATGATCTGAATAATCGAACATAGTTAGCCTCGCTTAGCTTTGAATTATTTGAGGCGATGTAAGACAAAGTGGTCGAAACACAAAAGATAGCGAGATGAAACCACAAGGAACTATGAACAAATCCTAGTTCCTAAAAGATCATCTCGTCCCAACTCAAAAAAGCCTAACACTCAGTTTGACTACTATCTTGCATACACCCAACTCAAAAAAGAAGGACTATCAACTACAAGCAGTGAACAAATCTAATTCATATGAATTATCAACTACAAGCAGTGAACAGACTTTGTGCACACGTTTCCCATCAAGATTCATCTTCTCTGTTTTCCAACGGAAGTCGACATTTAGGACCAATCGCCTTTTCATCTTGCTTCCAAAATAATCATAATCATTCTTGCATGCATGAATACTAACATATCCGAGTCCAAAGCATTTAACCATTTTCTTAGCTTCATTAAAGTTCTTAGGAAGCGTTGAGCCCTCGGAAAAGCTTCTTTAAGAAGTTGTAGTAGCATGTCAAAACTTCTATCCTCCAACCTCCAAGAAATTTAGTGTGGAGTGTCGACAACAAAGCGTAGCTTTGAGAAGCTTTGCACCTGGATAGAGCTCTTGATTAGCATCACCTACTAAATGGTAAAATCTTCAACACCTTCACATGGATCCTCCTCAAAACTATCCTTATTTTGACCCAAATCCCCCATTCCATCTAACCCATGCGCTACATCGCGAAGCATATCAAACATCTCATCACCTTCCTCAACATCGTCCTCTACTTGAACCTCGGCATACACATTTTGTTTGTCGTAACATGATGATGCCTCCCCATGAAAAATCCATCTATTATACCCTTTTAAAACCCATCACATATTAAATGCACACGGACAACGCTAGCTTCTTTCGACAACTATTCACACATTTCCTACAAGGGCATAATATTGTGTTTGCTTTTGACGATTGGGCAAAAGCATACTTCTAAATTCTTGACCCCTTGTACATATTGAGACGATGTGCCTACAATTAATTACTTGTTGTAAGAATGGACGTGAGGCAATGCTAGAAAATAAATTTATATTGTAAGCTTATGTTGTACCTAGGTAGATCCATCCATCTCTTATCCATAGTGCTATGTAATATCAAATTTCAAAAGTTACCTAAATTGCACAAACTATAAGAATACTCGATCGGTAAATATGTAGTCCTTGTGTGCAAGTTCTAGTTTTTATGATTTATGATTTGTGAAGCTCACAAGCTTAGAAGTTGAACAAGAACAACCATACATACATATAATGATTCTCATAACATGACAAATATGGGCATTTGACATAAAATTACGTCAACCAACGATCCAACACCATCTTGACCTTTTCTTTTGCCAATGAGGAAGCAAGTTGTATTGCTCTAGTGCACTTGACCTAAAGTACAAAAAACTTCACGGCTTTAATTATATAATACTCATTGTAGTGGCCTATTATTTTTAGAAAAATTAAGCGATTACTTACAGCTTCTTGATGGTTCCGTGTCATGCGCTTCGTATATCGAACAATTAATCCACACATGCATCCGATTGGTATAACATATGTAAAATATGCCAATAATTAGAAATTATATGCATGTTTGATCTAGAGAACTAGCTATTAAAATGAAGCAATTAGAGGAACCTCACAAGTGTTATCAAATTTCAAAAGTTACCTAAATTTCACAAACTATAAGAATACCCAGTCAGTAAATATACAGTCCTTATGTGCAAGTTCTAGTTTTTTCTGACTTGTGATTTGTGAAGCTCGCAAGCTTAGAAGCTGAACAAGAACAACCATACATACATATGACAGATTCTCATAACATGACAAATATCGGTATTTGACCTAAAATTACGTCAACCAACGATCCAACACCACAACTATAACATAGCTCAGAACATAACAAATATGAGCATTTGACCTAAAATTACGTCAACCAACGATCCAACACCACAAGCGTAACATAGCACACACATAGCACGGATCTCAAGAGCATTATCGAAGCATCACAGAGCTTAGAAGCACAGTAGCATAATTGGACTAAGAATACTCGATCGGTAAATATCTGATCCTTGTGTACAAGTTCTAGTTTTTATGACTTGTGATTTGTGAAGCTCGCAAGCTTACAAGTGAATAAGAACAACCATACATCCATCTGATGATTCTCATAACATGACAAATATGGGCATTTGACCTAAAATTACGTCAACCAACAATCCAACACCATACATACATATTTCTTTATTCTTTCTTTGCTAGTACTCCATAAAGTTCATTGCGTCCATGCATCTTGACCTTTTCTTTTGCCAAGGAGGAAGCAAGTCAGTATTGCTCTAGTGCCTTGTTGACCTAAAGTACAAAAAACTTCACGGCTTTAATTATATAATACTCGATTGTAGTGGCCTATTATTTTTAGAAAAATTAAGCGATTACTTACAGCTTCTTGATGGTTCCGTGTCATGTGCCGTTTACAACAATTAATCCACACATGCATCCAGTTGGTATAGCAAAGATCTAAAATATGCCAATCATTAGAGAATTATATGCATGTTTGATCTAGAGAACTAGCTATTAAAAATGAAGCAATTAGAGGAACCTACAAGTGTTATCAAATTTCAAAAGTTACCTATCGGTAATCATTGATTATGTCTCATGTGACTCCTTTTAGATTACCATGTGTATAGAGTTTTCTAGTATAGCCTCTACAGTTGGTTTGGTAGCCACGATATATCTCTACATAATTTTGAGACAAGCAATTGCTTGATATGTTGTAACTTTCGATTTTCATTGATGAACTAGAGTTTTGTTAGGTGAAACTATTGCAACCGTTAAACTTCTAACAAGCTATAAAGACTATTAGCAAGTTGTAGAACTGGAATGCATGAACCAAAAAGCCTTTTTTTTATGAAAGGGTAAATGAATACCCCATTTCCATTAATAGAAACCATACTACAAGAATCAGATTACAAACTAAAGCAGAAGTGCAAAAACGAGAGCGACTCGGTAGCATCTGAGCAAAAATTCTGGAGCAACTACTAAAACAAAGCCGATCACAAAGGCATCGGCAAAGGCATCAACAAAGCGCCAAGCGAGAGAACTACTAGCAACCACAAGCGGTTATCAAGCCAACCTTGGTCGAGATCAACAAAATGGCATCAATCGACAACCACCAAAGCAGCCTTTTCAAAGCTGAAATTGTACCATTGAATTGTTGTGCATTACGATGACTCTTCACCTCGGTGCAAACCGCATTACAAACATAGCATTCAACATAGCATTCACCCACATCAACATAGCATTCAACATAGCATTCACCCAGCATCCAACATAGCATTCAAGACAAGTCAAGATTGTGGCTAAAACACCTCACCTTAGTGCAAACCGCAGTGCAAACCGCAGCAACCAGCATCCAACATAGCATTCACCAGCAACCCACCATCCTATTCACCTTTCATGAGCAACCAGAATCCAGAAATCAAAAGTGAATCAAGTCAAAACCGTAAAAACCAAAAACAGGAAAGGGAAATAGAGGATGAAATCCAGGTAGTAGCGAGGTAGCGAGGAGCTAGCACGGGCGATGGAGGCCGAGGCGGGCCGGCCTAGGGGAGCGGTGGTAGGCCGATTAAACTCACCAGGAGGGCCCGGAGGAGGGTGGCGGGGAGGAGGAGGGCTGAGGGAGGGTGGCGGCTTGAGGGAGGGGAGGCGGGGAGGGGGCCGGGGAGGGGAGGCCTTGGGGAGGGTGGCGGGAGAGGGGCGTGGCCGAGGAGGAGGGGGGCGGGGAGGAGGGGAGGGGAGGAGGGTGGGGAGGAGGGGAGGCGGGGAGGGTGGTGGCCTGGGGAGGAGGGGAGGGAGGAAGGGGGGGGTGAGGGGGCACAAGTAGGGGCTGGGGGGGAGGAGGGATGGCGGGGAGGGGGCGCTCGGGTGGCGCCGGGTGATGTTTTGGACGGACAGGGTGTTGAGTGGGGAAGACCGGATCGGAAGAGATAAGGTAGAGAGAGAGAGATGGCGGCTACTTTTAGTTTAACTTCGTTTTACGTTTGGTATTTGCTTAGTTAAATGGTTTGGCGCTAGGGTTTTCGATCGGCTCTTTGCCGGCAGATACCTCTTTATATGGCTTTTGCTCCAATTTTGCCTGGTAGATATAAGGTCATGGGTTCAATAATTTGCGTGATTATTTTTTTCACCTCCCTCCCAAAATTTTTCCCGGCAGTTATGTTGACCTAGTTTACTTTTTCTAGGGCAGATATGTTGTAGCTAAAAAATATTCCCAGCAGATAAGTTGCTCTACATAATAGTTATTCTTGGCAAATAATAAGACCGTAATATTTTCAACATTGCGGCACATAATTTGCCTCTCACCCAATTTTTCGGCAGATTATTGCCCTTAATATTGTGCCATGGTGTAGTGTGTATTGTACCACAGTCTAGATAAACTTGTGCATGAACTAACTAAGGAAATCGTAGCATGCGGATCATATAACGATGTCCGTAACCTCAGACTTGTGTGCATTTGAAGGCTATGGTACATCGCTATATGACTCTGCATATTTCCTTACTTGGTTCATCTTGTGATGTTATCTAGCATGTAGTAAAATCTGATATTAAAATATCATCCATAGAAAACTGATAAATTAACAAAGAGTGTTCTATAGCATAAAAAAATAGGTGTCTGCAACTAGTCTCCGCGGCAACCTTTTTTCTTGGTGAGCTCACCTCATCACATAGTAGCACCTTCAATGCATGTTGATTGGTGTTTGCAGTCTCTTCAAGCCAGTAGCACCTTCGTTGTCTTCTGACATTTCACGTTTTCTAGATACATTGCTTTCTCTCTGAGAATCTTGATGCTGTCTGATGCTACTTAGGTTAATACCAGAAATGAAACTCGGTTGCATCTCTGAAAAAGTCGATGCGATCACGTTGGAGTTAGACGAGTTTGCATGATAAAGTCTAATAGCGAGTGCCCTTGTCTCGAAATCATTTATTCAACGATGTGTGCAACTAGTCTCTACGGCGCCTTAGCAAGTGCCCGTTGTCTCGGGGCTACCCACAGTGGCGGCGAGTGTCGAAGTTGTCCATGTCCTGCGATTCTATGATGTAAGTGGATAGTACAGTAAGAAACGTAACAAAGATGTAAATTGTATATAACTCGCATCTTCGATACAGAGTGTGCTTGGTCGGCCAGATATGCTACGACGTCGGCTGGTCTCTGTTGAAGGAGCCATGCCCTTCCCCTTGTCATGGGACTCTCCATGTTGGGCTAGTATGTCGAAATCATCCATGTCCTACGATTCCATGATGTAAGTGCACCGTATAGTGCAAAACGTAATAAGGATGTAAATTCTTCACAACTCATGTCGTCGATATGGATTACGCCTGGGTGACCGGATACGCTATGGCGGCCGGGCTCAGCCGCATGAGCCTTTCCCTTCCCCTTGTCGCGGGACTCTCTACGTCGGGCTGGTATGTCGAAGTCATCCATGTCCTGCGATTCCATGATGTAAGTGCACCGTACAGTGAAAAACCTAACAAGGATGCAAATTCTTCATAACTCAAATCGTCGATATGGATTACGCTCGGACGAGTCCTGGGCTCCTTCAGTGCCTCCTCAATAGGGTCCGGTACGTAAGGTTTCCACCGCACGAAGGTCTCGACCCGCATCGAGTAGTTCAGCATGTACTTCTGCTGGATGAATGCCCTGTCATACATCTCCGGGCCGTCGATCCACTGGAAGAAGTGGCAGCGCATCTCGGGCTGCCATTACATAGGGATGAAGTTAAAAATTTATGGAATTCAACGTAGGGAGAGGAAAATTGATGCGTCTTGAAAAGCGCTTACAAATCGTGTCGCCGTGTAAATGTACGCCCGCGAGGTGTGCTGGGTGTGTGAACTGAATGATCTCCGCCGACTCGCCACACACACACTGCGGGACCGAAAATCATTGTGGTACCAGAGCATCTTTTATTGAATAACCTGGAGTATTGTCGATATTTGGCCTTCTACACAAGCCACTTGCGCTTCTGCAGTATACTCACGTAGAAGTTTGCCAATGAGTCCGACATATCTGGGTATCGTAGAAGTTTTGTTGTACATCACAAAACAAGGCGAATAATATATTAAATTACGACACTAAATAACAACCAGACGTGCTCGGTCTATTGGGACAATCCTTTATTAAGTGCACAGAGGTCTTGCATATCATGTACTTGATTGTGTGGCTAATACTGGTACATTGGCTGGCATCCATATTGTTCCGGAAGCACTGCGTCTACCGTCGCCCCTTCCCTATTCTCTTCAAGTCCCTGTTGGGACCCCATTGCATCATGTCCGACCAAAGATCCTTGTACTTCATTTCCAAGCCGTACGAGTGAAACTCTCCACTCTATATACCAAAAAGGTGCAACAGGTCGTAGTACTCGGAGATGTACGTCATCGACATCTGTCTCATTTGTGCACACGCCTTGTACACATGCGAGCATGGCTTGTAGAGGAGCTTCGGCTTGTTGAAGATGCATGTCACCATATCACCCGGGGTACATGCTTGTTTCCTTCTCCCCTGGTATGACTGTTGATGTAATTCTGTCGAAGCCTAATCTCATACTTTTGCTTGAGGCCGTCAATCACCCGGATGCCATCCATTTGGGCCTTCTCCATCATCCGGCCCATGTGCCTTTGCATGTTCTCGGACCACTGCTTACCTTCGTCCGTCTGTCGCTTGGCTGTGGTGGCTCTATTGATGAAATAACCAACAGTGCGAGTCCATGTTTCCTGGACGATCGCGGTGATAGGGAGGCACCACACACCTTTGAGGACACTATTGTGGACCTCGGACATGTTGGTCGTCATAATCCTATACCTCGCACCGTCTGTGTCATAGAGGAGGGACCATTTCTCCAATTCAGAAGTGTAGCCATTAATCCACTCCGAGAAGCTTATGGCACTACTTGGTTCCTCTCCCTCCGGAGTTGACTCCCTTGTATGCCTCGTAGTTCGGTATTCCAGGTCTCTCCAGATGGACTCAAACTTCTGCCTCTAGTTCTGCAAATAGAATACCTAGAACGTCTTCATGACTTCCTGACTTTGGAACCGCGTGAACAAGTTAGATGCAAGATGCCGCATGCACCACCTGGATTGCATGTCGTTCCACTGGTGAGACGGATCCGTCCCACGCTGCATGGTGTTGATGGCCACCAACAACCCAGCATTGCGGTCGGTGATTAGGCAGACGTTGGGTCGGTCTCCCACCACCGCCCTCTTCATGTTCTCCAGGAACCACAACCAGCTGGATGTGTTCTCGTTCTCCACAATGGCAAATGCCACCAGGAGAATCTGGTCATTCGTGTCGGTCGCCACCGCGGTGAGGATGGTGCCCTTGTACCTCCCTATGAGGAAAGTATCATCCATCGTTAGCACGGGACGGCAGAACTTGAAGCCCAGATGGCCTGAGCGAAAGCCCAGAACACCTGGTCCAGTATAAAGTGGTTGAACCTTTTCCCAGCATCTTCACGGTCGAACTTGTTTATGTACGTACCGGGGTTTGATTAGGCAATCTGGTGAAGCAATCTCAGCACAAGGTTGTATACCTCTTCATATGCCCCGTACATGGTCTCGATGACCTTCTGCTTAGCTCGTTGGATCTTGCTGTAGCTGACGGGATAGCCAACCTAATTGATGACTTCCGACATCATCATCTTTGGGGAAAGACAGACACGTCCGCCTCAACTAGGTGCGTGATGAGATTTGCAACATATGCGAAAGTCACATTCTGATGCTACCGCAGAGCTTGCTGAGCTCACAAGTGTGGTCGATCAGCTCCTTGACCGTGAAGACCGAGCCAAAGATCTTTGCTCGGTGCGCTGACCTTGCCAGGACAGTCTTCCACTACGCACTTCACTGCGTACTTTCTTGGGTTAGACCGGTGCACTCGGTACACATGGCTGATGAACAAGGCATACCGTGCTATAGCATGTTGCATGGCCACCTCGTTCGGGAAGCACTACTCAACTAAGAGGGTGTCGGCTTCAAACCCCCACTGGGAGCCTTCTTCTTGTGGCAGTACGAGTGAACACACCACGATATCATCAAGTCTCGATGCCACGTAAGGACCATCGGCTTGGTGTGCATCCTCGTCGCTACCATCCGAGCTTGAGTCAGCGTCTTCGTCGGACTCCAACCCGAGAGGCTCGTTCGGTAGATACTCGTGGCAGTCGATGCGGGCCGACCACCATGTTTTTGTCCCTCATTTGGCACAAAATTAAGCGCAGGACTTCCCACCGAGGTAGCACATTCCGTGCTACCATCTTCAGGCTTGGGCTGCGCTTGCCCGCTTGTAGAGGCCCCGGCATCATCAGGGTTTCCCGACGCCTTACGTACAAAATTCACGTACACCATAGGCTTCCCGTGAATGGCCGCTTCGGGCTAGGAGACAATCTCTATGTACTGCTTCCATGCTATGCTTTCATTCACCTTGACGAGCTCCCACACATAATTTGTGCAGGTGATCACCTCGATCACAACTTTCTTCATCGTTGGCTCCGTGACGAACTCCCTCCGGATGCAGCTTCGCAGCTCGTGCATATTCATCGCGTGGAGCCTCTCCGTCCGGACCACCTTGTACTGGCATCTCATCAGGTCCAACCCATTGGATCCAGCCCGTACGAGATCATCACCGTAAAACATTAACTGGTTTTGCATGTTCAAAAATACCTAAAGCCACAACAACCCCATCCGCTATTACCTAAAACACTAATAGGTCCAACTCGTATGTGTAATTAAATACGACAGATTGCATGGAAGTGATGGATTACATATGTGTAATTAAACACGAATAATTACCACTAAACTTACTAATTACGACTAATTAATTACATCTAAACTAACTAATTCCGATTGATTAATTACCACTAAAAAATTACCAGTACTTCATTTCCACTTATTTAATATGTCGTAATGGTGACCACTAAACTAATTACGACTAATTAATTATCACTAAATTAATTCATTACTAGTGAACTAACTAATTACGACTAATTAATTACCCCTAAACTAACTAATTACGATTAGCTGACTAAGACTTATTAATTACGACTACGGTAATAACGACAAAAGCATCCGATAAATTACGCCCTTTTCTGGGAAAGTAATAAAAAAAAGCCGAGCGATTTGCTTACTTTAGAAGCAAGAAAATAGTTAACCTGCCAATAAAATTAATTATATTACGTTCTCTGAGTTCTCGGCGATGAGCGCAAGAACGAGAATCGAAACGCAAATGAGATGAGCGAAGAGCAAGTGCCAAAGTTCGATATCTATAGCCGAGCGAAGGAGGAGTCGTTGCGTTGGTGCCGGGAATTTCGTAAGCATTGACGCCAGAATTTCTGAACAAGGCGACGGATGTGTGGAGGAGGGAGGAGGGATGGTGGGAAAGATGGCCATCGTGTGGTTTTTTAATTTTCCGTAGAATAGTCCGAGTGCATGGCGGGAGGTAGGACCGGGCTGGAGGGAGGGCCAAAGTGGGGCGTGTGGCAGGATGGTTTGGGAGGCCGACGTGGCGGCGTGTGGGCCGTTGCCGTACGGCCGGCATGCGGCAATGGCTAAGGGAGGGCCACGTGGCGGCGGGAGCTGAGGGGGGGAGCTTAGGGAGGGCCACATGGCGGCAGGGGAGCCGCTATCGTATGGCCACCGTGGGGCAACGAGCTGTGTGTCGGGCGGAGAGGCGCTCCGCGCAGTGGCCGTGTGGCAACGGAGCCATATTTACAAATATATGTGTGCGATAGTCAATACTACAAATGCAGTTTGCAAAGCTGCCGTATCTAAAAAAAATCGTTACACTTAACGCCTCATACGTATACACGAACTAACCATCACCTAGTTGGGCCTAGAAATGTCAGGACACACCGTCTGGCTACTGCTTTGTGAGAGTCGGGATTTGATCGATTTTGTTCCAGCAGAACTGAATGATGGTATCGAATCGTAGACGTGGATTCTACCAAATTTATAAATAGAATTAGTACACATGGCTTATCATCTACACGAAAAAAAAGATCAATCATCGTGGCGAGGGAGCGATCGCGCACACGGATCTCGCCAGGTCTGCATATGGGCTTTGATGCTAAAATATACTGATTTTTTACCAATAGGTTATTAATATGGGTACTAACATAGAAACATTTGTAACATCAATGTCAAATATATGATATTCGGAAGATAAGCCGTGCTTGATTGACTAGAATCGGTAGAAGTGAATTGGAGTACAGGCCGAAGGGCCTGTACCAGACATTTTAGGGACTCTATGCTAAAAAAAAATAGAGAGCAACTAGGATATGCTATACCGTTGGGAGCCATTTCCAACGGTATCGTATCCAGCCATCTACCACGATAGAATTATTATAGAGTTTCATCAAGTATCATTGTTTCTCTATATTGTAGAGCAAGTTCCACCTAGTTTTAAGCACTTTCATTAAGTTTCACGAAGTTTCATCAAGTATCATTGTTTCTATATATTTTGTAGAGCAAGTTTCACCTAGTTTCAAGCAGTTTTATAAAGTTTCATAGGGTTTCATCCTAAGTCTCATGAAGTTTCACCGTGTTTCATCAAGTCTCATACAATATCATCGTGTGTCATCAAGTCTCATAGAGTTTCATCATGTTTCATCAAGTTTCATATAGTTTGATCCCAAAGTTCCATTGTTTCATCCCAAGTCTCATAGAGTTTCTGTAATATCCCGTTCAAATATAAAACATATAAGTGACTAGTATTAGAATTAAATATAATTAGAAAGGGAAAATTCAGAATTTTAGAGGAGTTTTAGAACTCGGGCCTTTGGCCCATAGCTCTTTGGGTCCATGCGGGGGGAACTAAACCCTAGCACCTAAGTACTGTAGCACGGGTACTGTAGCACCGCTGTTACTGTAGCATGGTGTTACTGTAGCACTCCTCCCTCCGGTGCATCTCCATTGTTGCGGCCATAAGGAAGAGGAAGGAGAGGGAAGAAGAAGAAGGTGGGGTGATCTTTGCGAGGGCTTCGCGAAGATTTCAGCGGCATCTCGCATCGTTCTTGTAGGTAAATTCGTGATCCCAATTAGTTTTGATAGATAATTCGTATACGATTCGTATTCATTAGATGTTCTGAGATTTCTGTAGTAGATCGGTTGAATCTGTCTTCCTAATGACGCACGGTTTTGGGTTAGATCCGAGCAGATTCAGAGATTAGCTTCTCCTGGAGATAGATGGAAATTTTCGTTATCTTTCCAGAAAGTTATAATTCATAATTTTTGGATAAACGGTTAATTAGTTATGAATTTCGCAAGACAGAGTGCTAAATCAGTCTCAGGACTTGTGCAGCGAACATAGATCTGTAAATTTGATATGAGAGGCTGCCAAATTGGATCAGTTGGTCTCATTGAGAGTTGTAGGTATTTTCATTGTGATTCCAGAAAGTTAAATTTCATAATTTTTGAATTTCTAGATCAAAAGTTATGAATTTTAGAAGCTCAGGCTGTAATCTGCCTCTGTTGTGGACAGAAGAGTTTTATTTGACTATTTACAACATTTGTTGCATAATGAAAATATTTGAGATAATTTTATTGAGATATTTGGTTTCCTTTAGTTTCTAGAGAGTATTAGAACAATGTGTTTGGTTGAGCCAAACAAAAGTTATGAAATTCACAAGTTAGTAGTACCGAGATGGCAGATCGGTCTTCGGATTAAAAACAAAGACTTAGATGAACTAGTTTGATCTTTTGGTCACCTGAGAAGTTGTAGCTAGGCTTGTGTAGGTTCTAGGAAAATTGGATTCATGGATTTTGGAGTTTTGACTCAAAAGTTAAGAATTTTTCCTTAACAGCTGTTCGCTTGGACAGATTTGAGAATTTGAGAGAGTTTTGATTAATTGTTGGGATTATGCTTAGGACGCTTGTTCTTTTTCTGTTTCATTGCATTGCTGTACACTTTTGGTTGGTGTACTTAGTATATTGTTTTACGGCTACCAGGTGGTGGTGAACCCTAGGGCTAGAGCTTTCTATCGTTGACTTCCGAATCACGGTTGAGGCAAGTACAATTGATTTGTCCTGTTTGTTGTTTGTTTCACTTGATTGATGAATATGAAATGGGTAATTTCGGTATTCCTTGTTTCCCTTCATAGTTGATATACCATGATTCTTCAATAATAAGACTACGCTCCTTACATTCATTCGCTTCTTCGCTTCCTGCTCACCCACCTGGAGTGGGTAGTGAAGTCCCATTATTCCAATATGGGCAAGTACATTGTGTGATGTATTGTCACGATTGTTCATAATGTTTTAAGTTCATGCCATGACCGAGTACTATGGTATGTGAGTAGGTTTCGTTGACTTCTACTTCGCTTCATGTATGTGAATCATGCTTCTTGAGTTTTCTTCTTACAAATTCATATATATTCATTCATTCATTCATGGTTCATGATTCACCCACGGAGTGGGATGTAAAGACCCATCAATTCCAAATGGGCACGTAAGACCCACCATTCCAATGTGGGCGCTTGGGGACACCCATATGAAACGTTCTTCATACGGGACTTGGATCCCCACATTTTGTTAAATGCGGCTTAGGTGAACACCGACGGGTGTGTCACCACTATACCGTATATGCATGTGTGTAGTCCTTCATTTCATTCAATTCATTCATTCCATTCATTCAAACATTCGTTCTATGATTTATTCATATTCTTCAATGATGTTGTCATGATCATGTTTGTTGTATGTCCCATTTATTTTCTCAGATTTGCCGAGTCTCGGACTCATTCTTGCGTTATTTGTTTTTTAGGTGATCATTGATGTTGGCTCTATTGGGAGGGAGTAGACACGCACTACTCATTCACTTCACCTTAATCAAGTCCAAGATTACGATTTAGTTCTATTTTTCATTCGTTAATGATGAACTGTAATAATTAAATTTAGATGGAGTTGATAACCCTCTCTATGTTATGGTTGATTAAGTATTGCTTGTGATCTTCGATCACCCCTCATTATACTTGCTTAAATTCAGAATATTTTCATGCCACGGTTCTATTAAATAGTGATCTCTTTATGTCATTGGATGATACTATTCAAATTCTTCCGCATTATGGTTGTGTGTTAGATGATTTAGGTGACATCTTGGCTTCCAAATAGCCAGGGTGTTACAGTTTCATCGTGTTTCATCTCAAGTCTCATGAAGTGTCACCGTGTTTCATCAATTTTCACTCAGATTCATGCTAATTTTTGAAGTGTTTCATGAAGTTTCATCCCAAGTCTCATCAAGTTTCATCGTGTTTCATCAAGCTTCATAAAGTTTCATCCCAAAGTACCATTGTTTCATCCCAAGTCTCATGGAGTTTCATCAAGTCTCATGCAGTATCATAGTGTTTCATCAAGTCTCATGGAGTTTCATCCCAAGTCTCATGAAGTTTCATCCCAAGTTTCATGAACTTAGGATAAAACTTCATGAAACTTGGCGTACATGAGGAGGAGGAAGGTGAGCGAGAACATCATGGTGAAGATGCCAACGACGATGGCGATGCTCGGTCGGAACGAGACCTTGATGCCAACTCCCGCCGGCATCTCCGGAGTAGCCTCGGCGGTGGCCGGTTGCGCCGCGGCGGCGCACACCATCGCGGAAAGGAGGACGGCGAGGAGATGGAGGCATGCTATGCTCATCGTCCCGCCGTCGTCGGTGGTGCGGAACACCAGCAAGGTAGCGGCATCGCCGTTTCTCGCGTCCTTCCCATTCAATTCCAAGTCCATGGTGATGGCCTCCGTGGCGGCGACGGCCTCGTCGTCGTTGAGATCGGCCGGCTCGCTCATCTCCCTCCTCTTGCCCCCACAGCACCATGTACAGCCGGGCAACGATGAGCGTAGAGCCAATAGCACCGAAGAAATGGTAGACAGAGAAAAACAACCAAATGTTAACAGTAGAAAACACCATCTACGGAGAGATCGCGTAGGCAGCCTACTGTGTGTACCTCCCACGTGTATCTTCTCCTCGAGGATGGCCCGGCCGACGACCAAATCAGGTAGCGGCACACCGGAGATAGGGATTTGGGGGAAGGATTGGGGGTATTAGAGAGAGAGAAGGACGAGTGGAAGGGAATATGTGTGAGGAATCGAGAAGGAGTAAGCAAATGGATAAGGTTGGAGGCATCAAACGGATCCAACGGTGAGGTGCTATCCCGTTGTTCTAAAGAAAAACGCTATAGCGTTTTGTAGTCTTTCTCAAAAAAAAAAAATACAACGAGACCTTATAAATAGAAAAGATCAACATAAGTGTTGTTAATGGTACCACTAAGTTTAGCTAGCATATTCAACATACTCATCAACATTATTATCAAAGTTAATTTTTATAAAACATAGTGGAAAAAATAGAACACCACATATATGCGCAAATACAAGAAAGAATTAAAATAATAAGTGGAGTGGTATTAAAATTTAGGAACAATAGCTAGCACAACCACAACCAGGCACATATGGCTCCCAGAGGCCCTAAAGCAGTACGAAAGGATCACTACAGCGACAAAGCGGCATAGTATCAAAGCCCTATGGTTGTGATGCATACGAGACATCAACACAAGATTGAGAGGAATAATTATGTGATTGACGCATTGAACTCACAAAGAAACCCAAAGTAATTGACACCAACGTACAAATGAGAACTAAGAAAGGAAGAGTTAGTTTTGACTGTGAGAATTAAGAGACATTGGTTGTTGTCTTTGTTAAACGACACAAGGAAGTGAAGAGAGAAAGAGAAAGGTCAGGGGACATGGATGGATTCTAAGTTTTGCTTACTTAACTCTTATTAATACTAAGATTAACCAATTGATAATCAAATATTAGTCTGAAAATGGGGCCCTTGAATTAGTAGGGGCCTGTGTAGTTGATCATGTTGCACACCTTTGCCACCTAGGCCTGCAAATTGACATGCCCTGTATGATCCTAGAGTTCTCGGATTCTACAAGTAGAATCGGGATTTTAACTAGGATTAATTCCTTATATGCCACTGGAATTTTGCAAAATTCCTGATTGTGTCACTGACATGTGGAGTTAGGGCCCACATACTAGTGACACAATAAGTGGCATATAAGGGATGATACAAACTTTCGGTGGCATATAAGGAATTCACCCTTTTAACTACTATGCTTAGCATGCCTAGTTAGGGCATTTTCAAACTACCCCAGTACACTTGTTCCTTTATGAGTAAAATTGTTCCCAAAGGCCAAATGCATGATTAGCCATATATAGCACTTCAATCCAACAAAAAAAATGTTAAAAAGACGTGTTTCTGTATTACTTTCTGCCACCAACCAGTATGTAATATATCCAAAGGTTTTGGCCATATTGGCATGATTGCGGCCCGTATTAGCAAAATTGGCGAGCTTCCCTCTGTATTTGCAAAAATAACATCTCTACCGCACGGTCACCGTGCAGGGTGAACGAAAGGGCGACACGTACCTCTGTCCGCGCCCCGACCGTGTGGCAGAGGAGGGTACCGCACGGTGGCCGTGCAGTGGGGGGGAGGGGGCAGTTGTGCGGTGGAGGTTTTGGAAGGGGGTTTTGGGAGGGGGTTATGAAAAAAAAGCTACATTGCAACTCCATTGGAAATATCAATATACAATATGGCACAGCAGTACACACAAAACATACAAAATATACATACAAATATAGCAAAACAAAATATGAATACAAATATACCAAAACAAAATCGCATAACACAGGATACAATATGGATCACTCGTCTGAGCCACTACTCTCTGCTCGCTGCGTCTGCATCCGCGTGCGCCTAGATGTTTTACGTCGAGCATGTCTTGTGGGATACGTTAGCTGGTCCGAAGAGCGTGTGTCGATCGGAGGGGGTACGAAGACCGTTGAGTTTGTTGAGTGGGCGGCAAGGTAGTCGAGTCGAGATCCCGAGTCGGATCGATTTGCCTCCGATAGGGTGGGCGAGGTGCACCAAGAAGTCGAGCCTGAGGAAGCCGACCGTAAGCGCCCATGTCGCCCCGCCGAGACATGTCGAACTGGGGGCCACTTGCAATGAATTCATGAACGACAAACTGTATAAATCCACTCCCGAATTGTCCGCCCTAAGGTACGTTGTCTGCAACTCTGGTGTGCCAGCGAACCCAGAAGAGCTCTGTCCTACGTACACTCCAAACCCTGGGTGCCATGGTCCAAACCCTAGCGCGGTGTTCTGCTCTCTAGTAGGAGCTGTGAGGCTCGTATCCTCATCAGTGGATGTAAACTGGCCGTCACCCCACGGTCAACTGAAGGCTGCAACACGGAACGATGTTAGTCAAAATAAATACTCTGGATGTAAACTAAGAATCTTGTACCTCCCGGATGTGCATTGCAAATGATAGTAGAAGTGATGCATCCGATGGACCTACGGTGGGAGAACAACATGATGTTAGCGGAACGTAAGGCGCAACCAAAAAACATAACGTAGATTTGTACATAACTTACCTCCCCATCGATCTGGCCCGCAGATGACCAACAGGTAGAGCTACGACGCCAGCCGGACTCGCTAGGTCGTCATGACCTAGCGGGTGAGCACACCCCCAACTTGGTGCCCGATGTGCAAGACGTCGTCCGTCGAATGGCCGTAGCTCAAGTTCTTTATTATCTTCTTTGACTTCACGAAGATGTACTTCAATGTTTTCAGCAGCCCCGGTGTTGTGTCTGGGCTACGGATGGAGGTCTTTGATGCACGCTGCGCCCGCTCCAACTGAAGTGACATACATAATAGGTTCAGTAACAAAGAGTACAAATATCATAAATGAAACGACCAGAGGTTGTGTCATACGATATCGTCACGCCGCAAAGTGCTGTGACGATCGAACGAGTGGCAGAGGCTCTTGTGGTGCGTCACCTGCTCCGAGCGCTCCGGTGGAGGAAGGGTGAGTCTGGCGCGTGACCGTGGTACGTACCACTCCACGTACTCATCGTACGTCCGAACGTCGTACGAACACTGCTCCTGTAAGACCTCCAAGTGTGCCGTCTCCATCTATGCCGTAATCCACTCGTGCTGCACTACTTGCCAGTCCTCAGTCCCTTGGCCCGCCCTCGATTGCCTGAATTTCTAGAAGGATTGATGTTAGAGGAGAAGAAATAAGAAGTGTAAACATTACTCAGATGAAGTTTGACTCACGTGTTACGGCTCACGCAGGACCACAATCGTCGGAGGGGCATGACCTAGTACAAAGCAACCAGCATTACTGCCACTTAAGACATAAGGCTCCACCATATGTGTGAACACCAGATGGTAGGTCGTCGCCCATGACTCGGCGTCCTGTGTGCATTGCACGGACAACCCGTGTGGCACTACAGTCTACATGAAATCTAGAGTCCATGGAACCCAAATGATATCGTTGTCGTGCAACGACTCGAACTCGTTGTGGAACAACGAGTAGCACCTCGCCAATCTGTCCTTGGCCCAGCGTAGATGGACAGTAGTCCACCGTAAGCCCATAGTGGGCCCATCTATCGGGTTGTGCAACTTGGCGTACAGGTGCACCGCTCTCTCAAAGGCCGGCTGCCCAACAGGGAAATGGTCCCAACTCCACTGCTGCAGGAGCACGTAGTAGATGATCAAGTTGGGGGTAGCACCGATGTCGCGCTGCGAAGCATCACACAACCTCCGGTATGTGGCGTAAAGGATGGCTAATCCCCAGCTATACCGAGGCATCGGCCCAGCGTCCGCTTCAACCAAAGACTCGGTGATGAGGATGAAGCTAGGGTAGCACCAATTGCCCTGTGTGGTTGGAAACAGGACTCAGCCAAAGAGCTGAAGAAGGTAAGCAATGAGGTGCGTCCTAACGACCTCATCGGGTGCATCCTACGGGCATTGACTGAAATACCTTAGCCAAGTCCGGGGGACACTACGTGCACTCTCTGGGACAGCTAGGCCGAACCGATGCTCCAACCTGGCCTTCCAATCCATCGACGGACGGCCTGGAACAAGTGGTTCACCACGGATCGGGAGACCGGTCAAGAACGAGACATCCAGAAGAGTGACCGTCATCTCACCCCACCAAAAGTGGAAGGTGTGTGTCTCGGGCCTCCACCCATCGACAAGTATCAATAGTAGACTGGCGTCTAGGGTGAACCTATGTCTAACGGAGAGCAGCCTCACAAGGGACAACAAGCCCGTGTCCCAGAGGATTGGGACGTAGTGAGCGTCTAGCTCCCAGTAATCCCTTCCTAACCGAAGCAGCAGGGGCAGAGGCCATTCGCGTCACCGGCGATCCACAGCTTGCGCCGGTGGTTCTCATCATAGAAGTGTTCCAGAAGCGTAGGTTGAGACATGGCTTGCAACACATGGAAATAGACGGAATATTAGTGAGAAGATTGATAATGACGATGAAATATTGCAAATTAAAAATTACAACCAAATGAACACTACAAATTAATGTACACTAATTTACTAGTACAAAATTAAATACAACTATTTAAATATGACTAAATTAATTGCATTAGAATGAATTGATGCATGGGAATTTTAATGTTAGGCTAAATCCTTAAGATTTACATGCTCTGCTGCATGTGTTAGGCTGTCTTACTACTGAAGTAATTTACTACACACTACACACTAGCTAGCTACACACTACACACTAGCTAGCTATACACTACACACTGTGTGATTATGGTATGCACCCATCATCATATTGTTCATGTTCAGCTTTAGTGTGTTTGATATGCACACACTACACACTACATGTTTGTTCACAGAAAATGGTCGGGAAGCAGGTCCGTATCTAGCTAGAAGACAAAGCTGCAGTACCACCATGGATTGTGAAATAAAGAACATAGAGCAGTATATAATTGATTGTACCATGCAATTTGTTAGTAATCTTGACATAATTAGTCCTCAATATCACTACTACAGAAAAGGTCTTCACAGACGGTTCAAAAACGTCATCATAGACGGTTTCGTGAGCCGTCTGAGTTTATGGGTCAGTAATGACATGGGTCATCACAGACGGTTTTTGAACCGTCTGTGAAAAAGCTATCATAGACGGTTCTGAACAAGAACCGTCTGTGATAATTATTTATCACGCACGGTTCTTGTTCGTAACCGCCTGTATAATCTCTATTATTGCATTTACGTTCTCAACAAGAACCATCTGTGATAAGTATTATCACTGATTTTCTTATTCGTAACCGCTCTAATAGTTTTTTTCTATTGCAAAAAAAATCAGATTTGAGTCAAACCAATCAATTGTTAGACAAGAGTTTCCATATGCAACCTCTAGCAAGACAACTAAAATCCAATTAAAATTTCGATGGCAAACACATTACAGAAAGGGAAACCAAAAGGTTTCACAACGCCCCTCCAAATGGGAAAAAATAATAAAGTTACAAAGTTAAACTAGCTAGAAACTATCTATGTCTCCAAGCTCTCAAGAACTCATCGGCTTGGATTGGTCTTGTGAGCTCCTCTTTGTACCTCACCAAAGATATCACAAGATGTTCTTGCATGTCGTCAATTCGACTCAAGCTCGCCGATAAGGAGAGACGATCGAAACCTCAAGGCGCTCCGACCTTAGGTAACACAAAATTAAGATAATTTTCTTTACAAAAACAACCAACAAATTGTGTATGTTATGGGGATGTACATGTACCTTCCAAAGTAGCTCTACCTTCGGCAGACAAGGAGCTCCTCCAATCTCTCCTCCTCCTCGTCGTCGGTGTGGTTCTCACCAACCACGACGGGAATCGAGGGTGGTCACGAGCTTGGTGTGGGGGAAAGGGAGAGACTGATGGAAAATAAGGTCAGGGTGGCTATAATATATAAGGATAGCACCAAAACATTTTGCCTCCCGCGCGCGTTCAAAACTTTTCGAACTCCCGACTGCTAATCACAGATGGTTTCATACAAAAACCGTTTATGACGACATATCACGACGCGTCAGATATTAAAATCGCTCGTGATATATATCTTATCACGACGGTTTGTATTAAAAACCGCCTATGACTTGGAATTTTCCTTACTCTCGATTTTACCATGGTTTGGAATCACTAACACTCTGATTTTACCATGGCTTGGAATCATTAACACTCCAATTTTACTATGGCTTCAAATCACTTACACTCCGATTTTACCATGGACCAAATCACTAACTCTCTAATTTTACCATGGCTTTTAGTACAAACCGTCTGTGATATGATATATATCACAGACGGTTTTTAATACGTAACCGCCTGTGATACTTCACAAACGGTTTTCAACGTAACCGCTCGTGATAAGATATATATCACGAGCGGTTTTAATACGTAACCGTCGTGATACTTCACAAACGGTTTTCAACATGAACCGTCTGTGATGAGCACGAAATTCCAGACGGTTGGTTGTTGGCAACCGTCTGTGAAGTATCACACGACGGTTCTGACGTAACCGCTCTGTGATACTTCACGACGGTTTTCACGAACCGCTCGTGATATTACTTCTTCACGAGAGCGGTTTTACTGCAATATAATTGATTGTACCATGCAATTTGTTATTAGAATCTTGACATAATTAGTCCTCAATTAATGAGGCACACACAATTTTTGTAGTAGTTAAACACACAATGCAAGATATGTTTAAATTATTATTAGTAACCAACTAATTAATTGATGTTAGTTGAGCCCATGCTTTCGACTACTAAATCAGTTATTTTGCTGCCAATAACTCCTACGTAATTGCATACCGTTTCTCAGCTGCAAATTAAAGAGATTTAATAGTGCATTTAAAGTTCCAGAAGGTAAGGACAACAAACCAACTGCACAAAAGTATGTACTTGATCCACTACATAATTTCATTTCTTTAAGAATCTTTTTCTCCCTTGCTCATGCCACAAAAATCAGTTACTACTTGACCACATTAGAAACGATGCACAACACACACACACACACACACACACACACACACACAGAGAGAGAGAGAGAGAGAGAGAGAGAGATATCCTAAGATTTATCTGATTAGAGAACAAAGCCAAGGTAGAACTCATTAGCCAATTATTTAGCACTGCAATGTACTTTTGTGTTTGCAAACACTGTTCATTATGACTAATTATTTGGTAACTAATTAACGGCGCCATAAGAATTAAAACTAATTAATTACATAACATTAGTTCAACTATGGCTAATTAAATACGACTAATAAAGTCAAACAAATTTTCCTACGAAAATTTCAGAATGCCTATAATAGGTGTGCCTAAAAAATTACAACTATTTAAGTACACAGTTAATAAAAAATTTACGAACGACGAAAATTCGACAGAGATAAAAAAAAATACATGCTAAATTGGCTTCTAATGACAACGATTAATAACGCTAAAATATCCCTGAAAATATAATCGACAGAGCAAGAGAGCAATCGAAAGAGAGCAAACGAGCGACGGCAAAACGAAATCGTGCTTGCTCGCTCGCTAATTTATAGCCGCCGTGGGAGGGAATCCTTCCCCCACATGAGCAAATTGAAATTTGCATTCATGCATCAAACAACGATGTGACAATGACAGGACGAGGAATAAAGTGGCGACAGCGACTGATGGAAGTGACTGGAGGGGAGGCCGGGCAGTGGAAGGACATATGAAGGGGAGGGCCTGGCTTCAGAGGCTTGTCCGAACGACAGATGGACTGGATACCGGTGGTTTTTTTGTTTCTCTAGAGAATCAAACCGTTTTTTGTGGATTTTTTTGGGGAGGATAGGCTGTTGTGCGGACCACCGCAGGGTGGCCGTGCGAGAGGGGGGAGGGGAGGGCGTGCGGGAGTGCCACTACATGGTGGTCTTGCGGGGGCCACCGCAGTGGCCGTGACTGAGGGGGGAGGAGGCACGGGCGGGTGGTGGTAGGGTCGGCGAGCACCGCCGCACGGGTCAGGCGAGAGGAAGGTGGGCCGCCACGGTGGCGTCGCGTAGTGCGCACGTGGCGTCGGCACCGGATTCATGTCATTCATTGATAAGTTCCGCGCGGTGGTCATGCAGTCCAGAATACCATTTCTGCAAATACCATAAGCCAAGTATCATTTTCTCTAATCCGAGCATAAAACGTGCCAATATATCCATGTCATGCGGTACTCGTATCCACGCTGTTTGACTAGAGGACAACACGTCCTTTTTTGTTGCCTTTACTGACTACATATTAGTGTGGATTACATCGTGTGTCGGTAAAGCATGCGACTTCTAGCGCACATGTGAAAAGGACTTGAGTACATAATTTTGTGAAACTTCAAGGACTTGAGGACATAGTTCTGTGAAGTTACAAGGACTTGAGTATATAATTTTCTGAAATTGCATGTGCAATGGAGCAAGTTTGCCATTTTATTGCACTACACCATGGCACAGTATTAAGGGCAATTAACTGCCGGGAAAAAAATAGATTAGTGGCAAAACATGTGCCGGGAATATCCAAGAGATTAAGGGTCATGTTATCTGCCGGCAATAATCATTATTCAGAACAACTCATCTGCCGGGGATAATAAAAATTTGCCTACAATACATCTGCCCTAAAAAAACTCTACTAGGTCATTGTAACTGCCGGGGATAATAGAATCCTTGGCGGGCGAGGCGCGCAGCCGAAATTTACCCTTGGCGGGCGCAGCGCGCAGCTGAAATTTTTTTCGTCCGAGCGCCAAAACCTTCCGCACCGCGCGCCGCATCCTCTAAAACCTAATTTCTTCCGACCACCGACCTCCCCGCCGCCCCACCTCTCCCAGCGCTGCCTCCTTTCCCCGACCACCCTCCTCCCTGGCGCCGCCCCACCTCCCTGGCCGTCCCTCGTCCCAGCGCCGCCCCTCCTCCCTGGCCATCCCACCTCCCAGCGCCGCCCCTCCGCCTGCGTCCCCCGCGCAGCCCCGCCGCCCTCCGCCTGCGACCCCCGCGCGGCCCCGCCGCCCTCCGCCTACGACCCCACGCAGCCCCGCCGCAGCCACGTGCGCTGCGCTGTCGCGAGCGACGTGGCCGAGTCCCGCGGCCGTGGTTGCTCTCTCTAGCTCGGCCGGTCGCCTGCCTCGGTTCGCCTCGCCTGCGGTGCCGTTCGGCTCCCTGCGCCGCCGCCTTCGGTCGCATCCTGGCTCGGCCCGCACGGTTTGGAGCTCGATTTCGTTTGATTTTGGCAACTTGGTGACAGAAGGTCAGCTTGATTTGAATTTTCATCTGACTTTCAGTTGATGAGATTCTACAGCACCCAGTTTATGTGCCAAAACTATGCAATGATTGTTTTTCTTGGGGGGAACTATGTGATGGTTATGGCTTCATCTTCTTGATGTACAGGTCTTAGGAAGGTGACAGATGACATGAAGAGCAAGAATAGAACAGATAGAACTGGAGTTGTAGCTGCTGAAGGAAAAAAAACTCGTAATGCATCTGCCTCTAGCTCAACCAAAGGTCCTGCCAAATTGGAGCTCCAAATGGGTTGCAAGTAACTACCAGTTTCCTTTCCTTTCTATATGCCAATGAGCCCCCATAATGACATCTATGACAAAAAAAATTACCTCACATAATTCGCACCGTTGTCTATCAGATGGGTGGTTGAGCACCATATTGGGAACAAGAGCGTAATTATTGAAGATTGTGATACAAAGCAGTCGGTATATGTATTTGGATGCAAGGATTGTGTGCTGCAAGTCAAAGGTACTTCCCATTAAAGTGCTATTAAAACTCGTGCTGGCTTCCTTTTGTAAGAGCAAACAGTAACTGATTGAATGCCATTGTTGTGTAGGGAAAGTGAACAACATAACTATTGATAAGTGCAGCAAAATGGGAGTATTATTCAAGGTAGAATTGTCCATAAATACCTTATATGCATATGGACTGCTTTGTTACCTCTTATCATCTATTCTATTCAGGGTGTTGTCGCGCTTGTGAAGTTGTGAACTGTAACAGTGTAGAGGTTCAATGTGAGGTAGATCTCCTTTCTCGATGCCTCACAATTTCGCTTGAAGTTGGAATCTCAGTTACCTGTTGTTATGTATTCAGGTCACTTAGATTTTTTATTGCTAACAACACAGTGAATTAAGACAACAAACAACTAGTATTTGTAAAATTGGCCACATATACCTTGCAGATTACTCGGTCCAATCTTACTCTAGAAATTTATTGCCAAGGTGGCATTTATAATTCGTGTCAGTTTATTCACACTCTGTTGGAATACAAAAGGAACTAAAAGTATAACCCCTTGAAACGAAATGTTACCTCATTGTTGATCATGCAGTTGTTTAATTGCATGAAAATGAACAGGCTCTCTTCACATCAATTTATCATGGGATGCTTTACATTCTGTTTTATTTTGACATGTAGACTGGAAAACTGCTGAAGGAGTCAGACAAGGAAAATGGACATCAGAAAGCAATTTCTTCACTGTCGAAATCTGCAGATTGGTCTCATTTCCTTACAGGTTCCCTTGATAAATCTGCTAAGGTGATATTTTGTTGAAGTTGCTATCATTATGATGTGTTCACACTTTATGGATTTTTTGACATATGCATTGCTATCTGGCTAGCTTTGGGATACAAGAACACTGACCCTAATCAAGACATATGTCACGGAGCGACCTGTTAACGCTGTTGACATTTCTCCTCTTCTTGACCATGTATGTTCATATATCACATACTTCTACTATGGTGTATTTTGCAATGAGCCTTCTGATGTGAAGTTGGATAGGACCCTTTGTGTATTCTTGTTTTTTTTTTGGAAAGTTACTTTCTGTATGCAGATTATATTCTGAACCGTTCAGAAATAAGACATTGCTATTTCTTTTAGATTTTGCAAGAGGAAATTGGTGGTGTTAAAGGCCATTTTGGACCAATTAATGCATTGGCATTTAATCCAGATGGGCAGAGGTGAGATAAATTCTTATTCTAACAGTGTTTAATCCTATGGTTCTGGGCATATGCTAAAAAACATTATGTCATCTTGCTGGTATTCTTGACGGATATAAGGCTTAGTCGAAGGTATGTGCTTTGGGTGTTAGATTTCTTTTTCTCCATTTGTACTGCACTATTATGTTATGTTCTTTCACATATGGCTAAATCATATTGAATGAAGGCATTCCTGCACTCCTTTTACCTGTAGTCTAGCTTTTTATCCACTCTACTCAATTACGAATTTTACAAATGCATTGGAAATAGTACATATTTAACTTCAAGATGTCTTAGATGTGACGCAATAAGTATTTCACTGTAATATACTGCACATTTTTTTGAACGGAAGTATATACTGCACAAATGATCTTCCAGGTTCCATTGATCTTTTTCGTTATTGATTCTATTGTGCTGTTTGAAAAATGACCACAGACAACATCACCAAGGTCCAAGAGACTAATGAGAGAATAAAAGAAAAAATGTTAGTACCTTCTCATCTGTTTTTGGTAGCTGTTTGCCTTGCAAACTTACGGGGACTATTTCATCTACTCTGGATTATTCTGTGTTGAATGCCATGTATGGCAAAAGACATCTGTTACTGATTACAAATAATTGTACTCTAGAGTAAATTGCCCTGTCAATTGTATGCCATGGCACAGCGAAACTTTGCAAAATTTCTTTCATCTAATTCCAGCCTCACACATAGATTATTAAACAACATAATATTTTAGATGATTTAGGATGAAATTTTGATCAGTCCATTCTTACATCTGCTGTTAGATATTGCATATATCTCAAATATTTTTTTGACTAGTTTTCTGTTGTGCTGTAAATATTTTATGATAACATTTGTTTCAACTTATGTAAGAAAACGATAAAATGTACCAATTTCAGGAGATACTAAAGATAACACATTCTCATTACATATTAGTATATCCATATATTACAACCATGTATAATTGAATCTCAAATATGTTTACTGGACAAATGACAAATGCATGTTTTGTCATATACATGATTTAATTAGTCGTGTGTTTCCGTAGGAAAGTTGCCTACCAAGAATGCAGATCAAGGCTGTCCAATATAGGCAAATGGATTTGATCGTGCTTCTATTACAAACCAATGGGCTATAGGTAAATACAATGTGCTTTCATAGAGCTTTATCTTTTCTTTTCTTTTGTTTAAAAAGAAGGGCTTAATCAAGTCACTAATACTTAGTTAAATATAATCTCTTTGATACGGGCTATAGGTAAATACAACGTGCTTTTATAGGGCTTAATCAAGTCCTTAATACTTAGTTAAATATAATCTCTATGTGAACTTGGGAGTTGTATTCGCTCCGTATTCATGACCGAGACTATCGCGATAAAGATTCAGATATGCACCGTCTGTGTCCGAATCCGAATCCGAGAAAAAATATGGAAAAGGATACATGATGAGCGATATCCGTCTCAGATCCGCCTCCGCTTGCACCCCCTAACCTTCTGAACCTCTTTGTTTCATTTTTATAGGCTACAATTATATTACAGTGGAGTGAACAACTTAAAATTAAGAAAAAGGGACTCATGTGGTTTCAGTTTCCCTTTGTTTCATGGTTCTCAATGTTGCTAACTTCACATTTCACTCTCTCCAACATTACCACAATAATGTTTTTAAGACTATTACTGCCAGGTCTCTTTTTACGGTGTCGCTAACCAAATGGTGTCTCGAAGAGTTATTGTACTGTGGGTGTTCTCCAGACGTGTGTTACAGATCTATATATAAGTTTCAAAGATTCTGCTCATGGTGTTCTCCAAACCATGAATTGAACATCTCTCACAAATAGAGGTTTAACCTTTTTTAAACATAATCAGACATCGCCTTCAATAATCGTTGACATTCCTTTTCACCATCAGGAAATGCAATGCTATTTTTTGGCAATAAAATAAGGAAAAACTCATACAACAAGGGATATATGGTTTCGGTTATTGACTTCTCGAATTTCTTTTCGTGTACAAAACATAAGGGTCGTTGAAGTTATTATTTGTCGATAGAGTGATCGCCCTTATTTTGCAAACGGTGATAGCATGATGATTTCATTGTCGACTTCTTTCACAGAGATGTTTTGTAAATACCAAATATAGACTAGTATTATGATGTAAGGGCTCGAGAATTTACATGTGCTGAAGGATAGACTAGTATTGTTGACTTTTTGTATGGATATTTTCTTTATGATAAGGAGATCGTGGCTATATTAGAATGCTCGAGATTCGAAATTGCATGTGTATGGTGTATCGCATATGTCTTCGTTATGCTTATCGAAATATCATATTTCGTGTTTATATATTTTGCATCATCTGAATTTCATTTATGTGTTGCAAACCAGATTTGATTGTTGATGTGATATTTTCTAAGTGGTAAGATCGAGAAAATTGTATGTTTTCTAAATTCGGTTGAATGGTGCAAACTATTGAGAAAATATCTTGGCGGTGTAATTAAATTATATTGGTATTTTACATGTATATAGGTGTCTATTCAAGGGACAATAGACAATTTAGGCGCTTAATCACGAATAAGTCTAATCGTTTGAAAACCAACTTATCTAGGGCACTTAATCGCCGCGTAAAAATAGACAATCGAGGGCAATTAACTCACCAAAAACATACAATCGAGGGCATGTTAATCGCCGCAATACATATAATCGCCGGAAAAATCTAATCGCGGGAAACTCTAATCGCTGGGAAAACCAACTTATCTAGGGCACTTTAATCGCCGAATACACATATCTGCCGGAAATGTCTTTCCCAAAGAAGACTTTACCGGCAGCAATAAGTCTTGGAATACACATTCTAGAGATAAATTGCCGAAAAACAGTTTTTTCCGGCAGCTTGCATTGCCCTTAATATTGTGCCATAGTGTAGTGTTGAGCAAGAACGTGAGAAGAAAAAACTAAGAATCACCGAGGAACGTTCGGATCGACGTACGCCAAGCCTGTTGGGATTGAATCGCTCAATCCTCTCTCTCTTCGAAACCATTCACTGGTCTCTCTCGTATCTCTGGATAAATACACGCAGAGTAAGACAAATACACACAGAGAATAAACTCCTTGGGATTGAATCACTCAATCTCTATTGCTTTTACTGCTTACTTTAACAGGAAATATTCGGCTTAAATAAGCCTTATACACATAAGGTCACATGACCTGTACTCCACGCACCCACTAACTCCACTAAAACCTATTCTTATGCCACGACCTCCTAGAATCTCTCCACGATCCAAAAAGACTCGGCCAACTTATTGACTCAGACCGCTGCTTCATTCGGGCGTTCCGGCTGCTACAATACTCTTACGAGTACACAGCTTCTTCGACCATTGCAACTCCTACGACCACGACTATTATAGCTTCCGACCACTGTAGCTATCGACCACAGTTGCTACAACCACGGTAGCTACAATCACTGTAGCTACGACCACTCATCGACTATTGCAGCTATCGACCGCAGTAGCTACGATCACTCATGCTGCGGCCCTTTGCACGTTGCAGATATTGGCGCCTCCGTCCGACCGCTTCTCACGGCTCAGAAAGCACTCTGGCTCAAGCCTTCACACTTGTAAGTGTCACACGTATTGTCGTGCGCTTCTTTTGGTGCCACACACTACTACAATGCAAAGATCTATACAACATGATCACTACAAGTAAAAGACCAAAGTAAATATGTAGATACAAACTTTGTCAAGATTAGTATCTAACAAAGCCAGTGCGCAATGGATGGATGTATGGATTAGTGATGCTGAGGGTTGGGGCCCCCAGGGCTGAGTCTCTTCAAGCTCTCGTAGACCATCTCGGGGATCTCTTGTGGTGGCTGTACTACAGCAGCGGCACTCGTGCTCGCCGGCCGCCGGCACCGACGTCCCCAAGCTCGGGGCAGCGGTCGGAGAGGGGGACGGGGAGGAGGCGACGAGGAGGACGCAAAGGCAGAAACACATAATTAGCTTCATCACTGACTCGACCGAACTTGATTAGCTGCTTGCTTTGATCGATCAGTCTTGGTTTGCATGTATCAGGCTAGCTAGAGGCGTGTATTTATAGGCTAAACTATAGGGGGTGCTTGACTAATTGTTAAGGAAAAAAAAGTCAATTCCACTAATGCACTAGCTGTACACTGATTATGCTGGTTATGGTCCTTCACCTTTTCTTTTGGACATATATTTTCGGTTTGAAATAATGGAAATGCACGTACTTTTTGACATAGTGTTTGATAACATTAAAGGTCAAAGCAAAAGCATTAACATTTTATTCCGGCTCTTTCTAGTACTTTTTAGGGACTTGAATGTCATTTCAGTGGGGCCTTGCGCACGTACATAACTCTTTTCAGGTGAATACTCGAATGTCTTTTTAGGGAGTGTATAGGGAAGCGGCGACATCGACTGGACGAAGGATCTAAGGATCGGAAATTTGAGTGCTCTTTAAGAAGAAAAAAAACGCTTAGGGCCTGTTTAGAATGCAAGAGTTTCTTATAAATTTCATAAAAGTTTCAAAGGAAACAATATAGTTCCCACATAAATCCTACAAAATTCCAATGTTCTAAACATGACCTTAGAGTGTTCCCCAGACAACATCACGTAGTTGAATGATTGACTAATAACTGGATTAGGTAAATTGTACAACACACACTGATGATAAAAAGTACCAGATGAGAACTGGTCTTAAAATATAAAAATGAGAATTGCAACCTTAGTTATTGAATTCAGCCCAGAAGGCCCGTATCAAGTGCTTCTAACTACTATCTCTTCAAAGTTTTTTTTATAAAAAAAATACTACCTCTCTTCAAGTGCTTCAAGATCTGTGCAACTCTAATGGGAGGGGTGATGCGTAGAAGACATCAAGCGCCACCAATGCATTTTTAAAAAAACCTCTATATTATGCACTATTTTAGAGCGAAATTCTATACTCTTCTTGTAGGAAAAAAAAATTGATGGGGGAGGGCCTCGCGCAAGGCTTTATCTCTATCAGCCGTTGATTAAGGATCAACAAATTTCCTTCGCTTCTTGCATGTGTCACCAACAAACGAATAGTACAAGTCTCAAGAAAAGAAACGAATACTACTTATTAGTTACTTACGGTATATAAGTTGGCCTCGACAATATTTATCAGTTGATCATCATGCATGCACTTTGTTTTGATCGAAACGACAATGATAGCACTTCAGAGTGAGGCATACCTGCCAAAACCGACGCAAAACCTAACAATGTATGGTCATATATCCAGGATCTTTGAAGGTTAAGCACGAACGTATGTATATATATTATAATGGTACTCTCTAGTGAAAGCACTACGCAATTCAGTTGTGCAGCTGCATGTCATCCCGCATTAGTCTGTGTCTTATCCTAAGAATAGAAATAATGCCATAGGAATGGCAGGCTCTCATTCTAAAAATAACATGTTTGCCAGTGACATCACCATACCTTAGTTGTCGGTTGGCCCGTTCTGGCAACAAGATTTTGCAACTACACAGCCACATTTATCTGGCCAAAATAGTAACATCCCAATTTTCGCGTCTTCTTGAAATTTTTAAAATAAAAGGAATCGGTTGAATTTTTCTTCAAATAATTAAAGCTTAATTTGAAATTTCAGAAATTAAAATAATTTAATATGAATAAATCAAACTTTAATTAATTTCAAAAATGATTTATTTCATTTTTCTGGTTTTTCCAAGTTCTTTTGTCATTTCTTGGAGTTTCAGTTTATTTTATTTCTTTTCTGTTTTCCCAAAATTTCTTTTCCTTGTTGTAAAATTTAATTTAAATTAATTATTTTAAAAGAGTTGGATTTCTTTTGGAGTTTCTGTAATTATTTAAATCAAGTCCGAAATTCAAATTCCATTTCTCAATTCAAATCTCGTCTCAAATTCCAAATTCAAATTTTGTAATTTGAATTTTACTCGCAAAACCACTTGGCCATTTCCATTTCCTTGTCCTTTTCCTTT
The DNA here is from genome assembly GCA_036346405.1 of Phyllostachys edulis. Lineage (NCBI taxonomy): Eukaryota > Viridiplantae > Streptophyta > Magnoliopsida > Poales > Poaceae > Phyllostachys > Phyllostachys edulis. The sequence goes on along the minus strand of CM070548.1, from coordinate 25,723,730 downwards.
CTTTCTCCTTTCTTCCTTTTTTCTTCTTTTTCTCTTTTTCTTTCTTTCTTCTTCTTTCTTCTGCCTCTGTTCTTCTCGACATCCTTAAGCCAATCATCAGCTTCAAGAGGATCAACTGAACAGGCAAAGGTTGGCGGCCTGGTTCTCATAAATTCCCCCAGTCTAGACGGGAGTGGTAAGACTGGAGCAAGGGCTGGTGCAGGTTAATTGATTTGATTATGAGCCAGTGTCGGTAGTAACTGCAGTTGCAATGCCATCATCTGCTCCATATTCATCATCGGAGGCTGACCAGGAGGTGGTGGTGATAAAGGTTCTTCTTCAAATAACTGTTCTGGATGAACTTGAGGTTCTTGTGGTGCTTGAGACAAAACTGGCTCCTCAGGAAATGGTTGACTGCGACCCCTTCCAAGTCCACGTCCTCGGCCAGCTGCGCGGCCTCCTCCATGAGCGCCTCTACGGGCTGCTGCACGACCTCTTCCACATCCTCTTCCAGGGTCCTCCATCTAAACGGTCCAAGGATAGCAAAGACAAAAGAGAGAACAGGGGTAAAACTAGCATCTCAAACAACAACCAACATAGGCTCAATAAGAAAGAACTCCAACTGAAATTATTAAAACGGGAAATAGTTTTTAGATTGGCTGTATCACAAGTGCTTAAGGCTTAATACAGTCCAATCTACAAGGGCAAATAAAATAATCGTCTAAATTCGCAAGACCTTTATTGGACACTACAGACTCAACTCACGATCAAAGACTACTACTCAAACTCAACCTCATCAGGGTCCTCCTCATAGTCATTCTCAGCGTCATCCTCGGCGTCATCCTCGACGTTGTCCTCAACGTCGACCTCGATGTCACTCTGCACAGGCTCAGGCTCCTCAGGCTGGTCCACCGAGTCACTAGCACCTACAACAATGAGAGCATTAGAGGGGGCGACAGTGACAATTGTACCAGAAGACTCCCCTCAAGTGGTAGGGGTGAACAAACTATGATACACCGCTGCAGTCATGTGGTCATCAGGATGGTGCACCCTCTTGCATGCAATCGTACGGATGCAGGAAGGACAGGATGGCTCCTTCAGCTGGGCGAGCTCTCTCTCTCTACAGCATCTAGCCTTTCATAGACATGCTCCAACTCGTTGGCCAAAAACACATAGGCCTCATCTTGCGCCTTGATCAGAGACGCCATGTGTGAGATGGTGGTGTCCTCCTCCCTCTTAGCGGCTCTGAACCTGCTGAAAACTTCCCCCTTCTTGAGGTAGGGAAAGTAACGATAAGCAGTGCGTCCCAAGGCAGTGCGGTAGTGGAACCCCAAATGGATGATCGCTTCTCTAGCAGCATCTTTCATTCCAAGCTTGTCAGTCTCTCTCTCTACCGTGAAGCAGTAGGGTCGATCTCCTCGTAGGTGACTCTTGGCGTAAATGGTGACCTTAACATGCCACATCTCCTTGTTGTACTTGTTGATGGTGATACCATGGTACTCTGGGCGATGGATGTAACCTAATCCCTGAAGAATGAACCACAGCTCAGCACAGAATCCTCCTTCCTTCTTAGCGCAAGAGTTGATGAAGAGCATCTACAAAATTTTGAAAAACAAGAGAAGATCAGTAATCAATTTTAAATAATGAATACAAAGACAAGAAAAGGATACTAAGACAGAAAAGAAAGTAGCAAAGAGACTTAAAAGTTTATAAATTAATTTTTAGGAAAATATAAATCCTTAAGGCTTGCCATTTCTAACTAGGTCACATCATACAGTCGACTCGGCTCTGATACCAACTCTGTCAGGACCGGATTTCTGAATCCGAACCCTCTGTGTATTTCTGCACCAGTCCCAGATCAGTAGTTAGTGCACACAGTGGAAACATTGTTGATAACCAGTTCGAATCACGAAATAATATTAATAAATAACTGAGTACCGGCCTTATGGCCACTTATTACAAAAGAGGTCCAAAGACCTTAAGTCTCACAATAGCGAAAATAAAAAAATAAACTCCGTGGTTGACCCATCGAATCGCCTACTAGCATTCAACTAGGGAAACACAACCTAGTACTCCGGAAAGCCTTCGTTGAAGCCATACACTACTACAAAAATGCTAATACTGGACGCCTGATCACAGACGGTTCATCGAAACCGTCTGTATTAAAAACAATCTCAGACGGTTTTTGTTTACCGACCGTCTGTGTTATCTTCCGCACTAAAAACCGTCTGTGAAGAGGTCATATCAAAGACGGTTCATGTTTAAAACCGCCTGTGAAGTATCACGAGCGGTTACGACAAAAACCGCTCGTGATATTACCCAATATCACGAGGCGGTTTTTGTCGTAACCGCTTGTGATACTTCACGCATTTAAACATGAACCGTCTATGATATTACTACATATCACAGACGGTTTTTGTTAAAAACTGTCTGTGATAATTAACTCATCACAGACGGTGTAGTGTACATAGCTCCCCAACAGAGTCTTCTTGATCTCCATCTCTGGCGCTACGGTAACCGCGGGAGATCTCCAAGCCCGGTGAGTCCATCGCCACTCCGTGCTCGGTTTGAGTATCGCATCACCTCGCTGAGCCCGCTCGTGTTGTCCATTTCAGCTATTGTCGCCGAAGAGCTTGCCGCTGCCGCCTCTGTTCACCGATCGACGACCAGCTGCCTTGGACCTTCCCCGACTTCATTGACACCTTCCTCGTGATCGAGGTGAGCTACTAGAGCATAAGCATCCTTTAATTTGAGTAGTTTCAGGCGTTTACGCCGAAATCGATCGCTAGTGAAGCCCATGGCGTCGCCATGGGACATCACCGTCGGTTCGCCTCAAGCAACCTTAGGACCCCGAGCCACGACTATTAGCAATGCGATATCACCCTAAGCCCAATTTAAGCTTCAAATCCTACTGTTTTTAATTATTTAGTTAATAAACTAACGAGTCTATGACATGTGGGACCGCCGTAGATTTTATAAATAAAATCATGAAATAAAAAATGTGTCACTGACAAGTAGGGCCCACATGTAAGTTAATAAAATCCAGAAAAATGAAAAAAATAAAAAAAGCCACCTTTAGTTTAGAGAAAAATACACTTTCTATGTTGGAAAGCGTAATTAAGCCTTAGAAAATACGCTTTCGAAGTCACCCTTTTATTTATTTCTAGGGTTTTCAATACGAACCATGTGATGGACCGAAGCTGGATGTACACTGAGAACCGTGTGAGTGAAGAGTACATTAATGACGTGTGTGCTTTTACAAGAGCTGCCGAGGAGGATATGTTGAATAAGGCGGAATATATGTATTGTCCATGCATTGATCGCGAGAATCAAGATGTTTAACAACCGAGCGCAGATCGAAGCACACTTGATTCAAGGGTTTCAAAAAGGGCTATACATGTTGGACCAGTCACGGTGAAGAGCATATTATACAGGAAGTCAACAATATGCCGCCGGATGATGTCGATTGTGGTTCCGATTCGAATAGGCTGCACGATGACAATCTAGATCAGATGCTTCGCGATGCAGAAGGGAACTGTGATGAGAGGGAGTATGTTCAATTCTGGGGCTTGATGGAGGACTCGGAGAAACCTTTGTTCCCGGGCTGCAAGCCGGAATACACAAGGTTGTCATCCGTTCTTAAACTGCTGAAATTGAAGGCAAGCAACGGTTGGTCCGACAAGAGTTTTACGGGGCTGTTAGGTCTCTTAACGGAGATGCTTCCAGAGGGAAACGAGTTGTCCAAAACCACCTACAAAGCCAAGAAGGTTCTTTGTCCATTGGGAATGGAAGTAGAAAGAATACATGCATGTCCGAACGACTGTATCCTCTACTGTAACGAGTATACAAACATGCATGTATGTCCGGTGTGCAATGCATCCCGATACAAGTATAAGAATCAATCAGATGACGACGAGGGAATCGAGGTGAAGAAAGGACCTCCTGCTAAGGTGGCGTGGTATCTTTTTGTAATTCCCCGTTTGAAGCGGTTTTTTGCGAACCCAAATAATGTAAAAGCTACAGATTGGCACTCGAGGAGCGTAAGAATGACGAAAGCTAAGACACCTGCTGATTCCGCCCGGTGGAGAAACATCGATAGGAGGTTTGCGGACTTGATGCAGGCGAGGAATATAAGGTTTGGATTGAGTACAGATGGAATGAATCCTTTCGGTAACATGAGCAGCCAACATAGCACTTGGCCCGTGACGCTCTGTATCTACAATCTTCCTCCTTGGTTGTGTTTGAAGCAGAAGTATATTTTGTTGTCGATACTTATTCAAGGGCCAAAGTAACCTGGAAATGATATTGATGTGTACCTAGCACCATTGATGGAAGATCTAAAAATACTGTGGATTGAAGGGGTACAGGTATGGGATGCGTACAAATGAGAGAACTTCACTTGTTCCTTGTTGTTCTGCACCATAAATGATTATCCGGCCCTTGCTAATCTGTCGGGCCAGAGTACAAAAGGGGCCAAAGCCTGTACTCACTGCTTAGATGATACCAAGAGTGTGTGGCTGAATCACTCGCGTAAAACCATGTACATGCGTCATCGTAGGTTCCTTCGGAGGGCTCACCCATACCGCAGGATGAAGAAACAATTCGACGGAGAGAAGGAGGACAGTTTAGCTCCAAGGCATTTAAGTGGAAAAGAGGTCTATGATATGGTTAAGGATTTAGATGTTGTACTCGAAAAAGGATGTAAATCGAGGACCCGTAAGAAGAACATGTGGAAGAAGAGATCAATATTTTGGGACTTACCTTATTGGGAGCACCTAGAAGTTCGCCACTGCATCGACGTCATGCACGTAGAGAAGAATGTATGTGACATCTTGATTGGTCTCTTGCTGAACATTCGTGACAAAACAAAGGATGGTGTCAACGCACGGCTTAACTTGGTTGATATGGATATCAGACATGAGTTAGCACCAACAAAGACCGATAAAGGACGAACGTACCTTCCCCCTACTTGTTACACTCTGTCCAAGGCTGAGAGAACTGAACTGTGCCGGTGCTTGCATAGTGTGAAAGTTCCGTTCGGTTACTCCGCCAATATGAAGAAACTTAGTTCGATGGAAGATTTGAAGTTAATTGGCATAAAGTCTCATGATTGTCATGTGTTGATGACACAAATGCTCCCTGTTGCAATTAGAAGTATTTTGCCGATCAAGGTCCGAGAGACAATCATGAGACTGTGTTATTTCTTTAACACAATTGCTCAGAAGGTCATCGATCCCGAAGGACTAGATGCTCTGCAGGACGAGGTGGTGACAACTCTATGTGATCTTGAGATGTATTTTCCTCCGTCGTTTTTTGATATCATGGTCCATCTCATTGTTCATATTGTGAGGGAGATAAAGATGTGCGGGCCCGTGTTCCTACGTAGCATGTACCCGTTCGAGAGGTTCATGGGAATTATCAAGTCCTATGTACGGAATCGATCTCGGCCAGAGGGCATCATCGTCGAAGGTTATGCAACCGAAGAGGTCATTGAGTTCTGCGTCAATTACATGGCTCAGGTCGAACCGATAGGTGTGCCTCGATCTCGCCATGAGGGGAGGCTCGAGGGTGGACCATCAGAAGGAAAGCAATCACTCCAGATATAGATGCGTATGCTCAAGCCCATTTCACGGTCTTGCAACACATGACTAAAGTGTCCTCAGATATCGACCAAAGACAAGGGGCGTGCTTGGCAATAGAATCCGTGCGGCGGATGTTTGGATCACGAGACAACACAAAGAGACGGTTCAACCAATGGTTGAAGGAGCGACTTGCTAGGAGCTCGTCAAGTGATATCTTGACATGGTTGGCAAAAGGGCCAACATTTACAGCCAGACATGGTGAGGATATGACATAAATGGGTACACATTCTATACGCAGCTCGGGATATAAAGAGCACTAACGTAAGCAGCGGTGTCCGCATAGATGCCTTCAGTACCGATGGGCTGAGGAGCTCCTACTATGGGCAAATAGAGGAGATATGAGAGCTCGACTACGTGCTTTTCAAGATCCCCCTATTTCGGTGTTGTTGGGTCCATCTCCCACAGGTGAAGGTTGACAAGTACGGCGTCACTACCGTGGACCTCGAATGTGTCAGATACAAAGACGAACCATTCGTACTGGCTAACCAAGTTATTCAAGTCTTCTATGTTACCGACCCGGCAAATAAGAAGCGTCACGTAGTTCTCCGAGCAAACCATCAAGGCGAATGCAACATTCGTCAAGAATTACATTATAGATTTTTTTCCTAGCTCGCCACAACAAGGAATACATACTTTTGCCCTACAACCAGGAGTAAGTGTTGCACTACTGGCTATACTTATTGATTTGTACTTTATAAGCAACACGAACTTAGGTTTAATGACCATGCTGACATACCTGTGTAGCTTCCACTGGATTCTAATTGTAATCATACCAAAACGAAAATGGGTAATATACCTAGATTCCCTAAAGAGGTCCACTCACAACTTCACAGTTATCTAGAATTTAATCAACAGGTAAACACATTTCCTCCATAGAAACTCTATTGTAGTCTTTCCTTCCTTTGCAATGGCTAAGGCTAACTTCTTGGAGTCACGTAGGGTGTTCGACGTGTTATATGCTAGAGGATAGAAGTGCAAGGGAAGGTCGCTGCAACACGATCTAACTTTCCCGGTACTCGCTAGCTAGCTAGCACATATTAATCCTATATAACACTTCGTAGTAATGCCTCTCGAACCAACCAATTCTATTTTTACAGTGCTACCAGCAGCCGTCGGGCCGCAACGTCTGTGGGTACTATGTTTGCCACAACATGGAACTACTCATCGGTTCCGCGATCACCAATGATCCTCAGGTTTGTCAATCTTGCAACAATTATTTCATATATACTTACCAATTTATATAACCACGAATTTATCTTCCTATCGACAGGTTGCGACCATCGCTGAAACTGCGTTGGAATAGAGCGAGCTCATAAAAGTTCGACCACACCTTGCGTCATTCCTGAACAGTTAGGTCATAAATCCAGATGGGAGTTTCCACAGTGTAGATTGAACTTGATTGGGATAGATTGAACTTAATGGTACATGTGTGTAAATTAATGGTTAATTTTAGTTAATTGATTTGTGAATTGGATGTGCTTGTTTCTGAAATGAATGTGAATTTGATGTGCTTGCTTCTGAAATGAATACGAATTGGATGTGCTTGTTTCAGAGGGCATGGCTAGCATTTTCTGAGGCTAGCCAATAAAAAGAAATAGATTTAGCAATGCAAAAGAATATCACAGACGGTTTGTAGATGAAACCTAAAACCGTCTGTTATTTTCTACTATCATAGACGGTTTCATCTACAAATCGTCTGTGATTTTCTACTATCACAGACGGTTTCATCTACAAACCGTTTGTGATAGTCGAGTATCACAGACGGTTTCATCTACAAACCGTCTGTGATTTTCTACTATCACAGACGGTTTTGAGTTTATAACCGTCTGTGATATTATGTATTACAGACAGTTCGAAAACCGTCTGTGATGACCCCATGTCATTACTGACCCATAAACTCAGACAGCTCACGAAACCGTCTGTGATGGCGTTTTTGAACCGTCTGTGAAGACCTTTTCTGTAGTAGTGGTAGGTGAAGTAGTCGTAGTCGTTCTCAGCATCTTCATAAACTTCTGAGATTTGTTGAGTGTAGCATGTGAGTACATAAAGTACTCCGCGAGACTTGGGAAATGATGCATATGCATAGCTTTAACAATTGGGCATATAGGGTTCATTTGCACAAAGTAGTATCTTAAGTTTAAACATCTTTTATAAAGCTCATTTGACAAAAGATGATTAAAAAATAGATTAAATTAAATTAATCTCTAGCGCAGGTTCCAACTACCAAACACTAGTAAAGAGGCTCTATCTGCCAAGTTTTCAAGAATTGAGCTCTAGCTGCTCAACTGACTCTAACTGCCAGAACCACAATCCGAGAGATCCAACTACTCCCAGATTCCCAAAATATTTCTTTTAAAACCAAAATTGAAATCTACCATGTGTATACGCACCTTGCCCACCCTTGACTGTGGGCACGGCTATTCGAATAGTTTTTAACACTCTGTAGAGGTTGTACAGACCCACACGCGATAATCAGTTTATAATGTTCGTTTAACACACTTCCGAAGGTGTGCGACTAAACGATTATCACAAGGCTTTTACAATACTTTATCCTAACTTTAGCCCGCCCGATGAGCTTTACCCCAAGTCATGGATGTCATTTACCATTGACCTAGAGCTCACTGTTGTGGGGGGATAACCTGCCCGGACTTGGACGTCTATTACCAATGCCCGGCGCAAGCCCCGACAGGCATGGATGTCATTTACCATCGTCTGCACTAACCAGGTAACACCTACCATCTACAGTCTGCGAGCGTAAAGCTAGAACAAAGTAAATTATTCAGCCAGGTCCTTCCCATTTGGGACATGTGGTTGTACAGTATTGCTTGGTTTGAATAAACACAAGAGTCGATCCTTAATCAACCAGGGTGAGACAAACCAGACTCATGCCATTCACCCTAGTCTAAAATATTTTCCACCATTTTTATTTTATTTCTAAATATTGACATTACCTAATGTCAAATATTTTCTAAAATTTAAAGCATACCAATATTAAAGGTTTTTCTCCCCCAAAGATTAAACATGAACATACAACACGTCTAAGCAACTCTACTGTATCAAACTATTCTGCAAAATTGTATTCAATAATGCATTCTTTCTTACGCTAGGGTTACAAAGGTGCAAGATATCAAATATCAAGGATGATAATAGCAACTTTAGGTTTTTAACTAACAACCTACAATTTAGCTTATCATTTAAATAGCAATGCATAACTTTTAAAACTGAAAACATCATTTACAAATCATAGATTCAAAGTGGTCAAAGGAGACTCACCTTCGGTGATGTTGGAGGTAAGCGCTTCCTGTTGATCCAAATTTGCATCGGTGATGTCAGACTCTACACACGCGCAATGGACCAAATAAATAACAGAAAATAAAATAACATCCAAAAATCACAAAATAAATAATGGAAGTAGAGAATGAATTTAGATGAATTTAAGAGAAAGAATCGTTGGATTTGGAGTTCGTATGAGAACGAACAAAATTCTAGAAAATAAATTCTCAAAATAAGACTCATGTACAAAGCATGAAGCTGAAACGACTAGTAGCAGCACTGTTCATCTTTCTTCTATATGCGAACAGAAGTAAACTAGCTATGCTACAGCCGAACAGAAGAACAAAAGCAAATCAGCATGCAACCGAACAAGAACAGCAAGCAGCCGAGCAAGAAGAAGCTCATGGCGTCGGCAGCACAAGATGGCAGAGGGCTGGCCGGCGGTGTGGGTAGCGATGATTCGAATAATAGCTCACCGAAATGAAGATTATTAGGAATGGGTGAAGCAATTGTTGATGGAAGATCATAATTTAGATGACTGCTATGATTCTAAAACTTGGAGAGAGTGCAAAGGATTGATGAAGAGATAGGATACCAATATATAGCTTCAACCGGGAGCTAAATCATCGGGTAGACAAAGAAGCACCGACGACGGTTCGGTTTGGAAACGGGTGAAACTCAACGGGTGCACTGATGGGCTGCACAATGAAGGCATGGCATCATGGGAGAGGTTAATGCAACCGTTTCCCTTCAAACGAAATCAAGTTTAAAGCTTTAAATGTGATGAAATGAGAGAGGAGGAAGTGGCAGCCATTAATGGCAATTTGAAGCTCAACCGGTTCGGTTGCAAGGCGTGGGGGCATGGGAGAGGGGAAGGGAGGGTGGCGCAGTGGAGTGGGGGAGGGGCGGCGCTACCGGCGGCGTGGTGGCCAGAGTTGGTAGCCAATGAGGTGGTTCGGCCATTGAGGCAGATGGAGGTAGCTCAGCAAGAAATAGAATGGAAAGAATGCTCTTAGGAGAAAGAAAACTGTTGGGAGAGAGAGAAAGAAATAAGGTATAAAAGAATAGAAGGGGGAAATACTACTAGTTGAAACCAAATGGCTTACAGGCAGCGCAAGCATGCATAGAGTGGCTGTTAAGCGAGGTTTGTATGGGAGAAATTTTTGGATGGGTGACCGTTTGGGAAGATGTTATTTTATTTTATTTTATTTTATTTTTTATAGAAAAGGAGAGAAGGGCAAAAATAAATAGATTGGAACGAATATTTTTCTGTAGTTTTGAATTTGAATTTGCGGAATAAGGAATTTGAATTTGGAATATAGATTGAAAATGGAGTTTTGGAATTTGAGTGGGAATTTGGAATTTTGAGATTTCCATGTGCCGAGTATCATTTTCGCTAATCCGAGCACAAAACATGCCAATACAGCCAAAACCTCGTATATCCATGTCATGCGGTATTCCTATCCATGTTGTTTGACTAGAGGACAACACATCCCTTTTTGGTGCCTTTACTAACTACATATTGGTAGGGGTGAAGACTGATTGGATAGTTTCCGACTGATCTGGATAGAAATGGATTCGGATTATCTCGGATCGGATAATTCTCGGATCGGAAACAAATACGGATTTTTTTCGGAAACAAATACGAATACGGTAGCACTGTTATTCGTCGAATACGGATTATCCAGATAATACGAAGCCGGATATCCAGAATATGAGCCCAATAGGGAACAACCCAGCCCGATCGGCCCAGTCCAACAGGCAACAGCCCAACAGGGTTGTGTACTCGGGCGCTACTCCAGTTCCATCCACTGGCCACCACTCGTAACTCGTGAGGCGCCACCACGCACCTCGCGAAGAAACTCCTCTCAAGCCGCGCGGCTTCTGGCCGCCCTCGCCTCACCGCTGGCCACCTCACTAGCCTCTACCAGCTCCCCCGCGCCATCTCACCGGTTCCAAACTTCCACGGGCTCCCCTGCTCCACTGCGCCTTCGTCGGCTCCCCCTCACAGTCCCGTGCCTCCGCCGGATCCCCTTGTGGTCACCTTGCCTCGCCGTCAGCCACCTCACCTGCCTCCACCGTCCATCTCGCGAAGAAACTCCTCTCAAGATGGGACGCCTTTCTCACTTCCAGTGAGCAGTGGCAAGATTATTGGTTTTCATGGAAGGTCCGGGTCGTATCTCAACTCAATAGGCTTTTATCTGAAGCAACTGCATGTTCGAAATCCATCGAATTCTCCAGCCACGCCTGAAAGTCAAAGGCTTCCAAGTGCGTATAACCGAAATGGTTATAGTTTCGCTGAGGATGGAACTGGACACGACATGGTTCTCGCAGTGCGAGATAGAGGTGACAGCTACACTGTTTATACTAGCAATTACCCTAAGCAGCTGTATACAAATCCATCTCCGGACTACAATGATGGAGCTCTCCGGAATAAGGTGTCACATACTAGTCTATGACATTTGCATTCTGGTGTCCATGCTTTTTGTGTCTGATAACTGTACAGTATTTACATTCTGAACATTGCTTTGCAGATGGTTTCTTTTCCTAGTTCATACGGAGAGAAGGGGGTTGCAGCTATGAACAGCCCTATGACATATGGTCCCTGGGGTGGAAGTGGTTACACCATCTTTGATGACGGTGTATACACCGGTGTGTGGTAGATCAATTTGACACGTGCAGTGGGAATTTCTTCTATGAATTTCTTCTTTGATCGAAATGGGCAGGCAGTATGGGGCAACAAGCATGGATTCAGTGGAGGTGTTTCACTCGACAAGGTAATGTAATTTCAGTACTGCAATTCTTTTGCTGGACAATTATATAGAGGATTGTGATGACATGGTACTTTTGTTCTGCAGATAGTATTCGATTTTCCGTCAGAGGTCTTGACTCATAACTGGGTACTATGGTTCGACAATGATCATGGGTCCAACAGGGATCAGATCGCTCACATTCCACACGAACAGGCGAAGATATGGACCATATGGGGATGAGTACGGCACATACTTCTCCACCAGTTTTACTAATGGAAGGATAGTAGGATTCCATGGCAAGGAGGGATATGGTACATCGATGTCATTGGAGTTCATGTTCAGAAAGGCAAGGTGGCACCACAGCGAGTTAGTGGCAGACCTGTGGCCGCGATGAGCCCATCTCTGCGGTCCGACATGCTTGCTCAAGCAGAGTGAAATGGACGATGACGTTACTACTTTCTTGTCTGAATCATGTATGTTAGTATCGATGCTTTACAATAACCATGGGCCATGGGGTAGGGAAGGAGGTCGGCCATGGGACGACGGTGTCTACACTCTACACCGGCGTGAAGCAAATCTATGTCATGACTCATGAGAGACGCGTTTATTGGTTCGATACAGATTGAGTACGACAGAGGTGACCAATCCATCTGGTCAGCGAGGCATGGAAACAGTGGCCACATAACCCATAGGGTGAGTAGAATCAATCAAGTTCTTCACTAGCCAAGTTCTTTTTGCCATGGAATAACATATGATGCAATTTACTGGCAACATAGAAGCTGTTCATCTTTCTTCAGTAGCATAAATGATGAGCTCTATCCAAATGCATCTGCAGATCAAGCTGGTATGCCCACACGAGGTCCTGACATGCATATACGGCTACTACGAAACCAACAGGGAGGAAGGGCCTGGAGTTCTGAGATCTATCACCTTCAAGAGCAACCGAGGGAAGTACGGGCCGTTCGGCGAGGAGGTCGGGGCGTACTTCTCGTCGGCTAAGCGTGAACTAAGTTTTATGTATGTGATGAACTAAGTGTCAATGTGTGATGCCTTGTGAGTTACGACTTATGAGTTAAATGTGATAATCTAAGTGTTATGTTTGTGATCCGAACTAATTAATGCAGCTTGCTAGTGCCAACATTATGTACTTATGTGTGGTTCTTGAAAATATACGCAATTCATGAATGTTTGCATCAAATAAACTTGTTATATGTTTTTGTTAATTTTTGGCATACAATTTAAGGGGTTTCCATGTTCAAAAAAATATTCGTGACCGTATTCGTTTCGATTCGTATCCGTGACGTATTCGATATTATTCATATCCGTATTCGTATTCGCATACCGAAAAAAAAACAAATATGGTAGAACCATTATCCGTCCGTATCCGATCCGTTTTCACCCCTACATATTGGTGTGGATTACATCGTGTGTCGGTAAAGCATGTGACTTCTAGCGCACGTGTGAAAAGGATCTGAGTACATAATTTTGTGAAATTACAAGGACTTGAGGACATAGTTCTGTGAAGTTACAAGGACGATAATTTTCTGAAATTGCATGTGCAATGGAGCAAGTTTGCCATTTTATTGAGCAAGAACGTACGAGAAGAAACACTGAGAGTCACCGAGGAACGTGCGGATCGACGTACGAAAAGCCAGCGTGCGATGGATGGATGTATGGATCAGTGATGCTGAGGGTTGGGGCCCCCAGGGCTGAGCCTCTTCGAGCTCTCGTAGACCATCTCGGGGATCTCTTGTGGTGGCTGTACTGCAGGCCTAGGGGCGGTGCTCGTGCTCGCCGGCCAGCCGGCGCCGACGTCCCCGAGCTGGCGACGGTGCAGGGGGCAGCAGTCGGAGAGGGGGACGGGGGAGGAGGCGACGAGAAGGACGCAAAGGCAGAAACACATAATTAGCTTCATCACTGACTCGACCGAACTTGATTAGCTGCTTGCTATGATCGATCAGTCTTGGTTTGCATGTATCAGGCTAGCTAGAGGCGTGTATTTATAGGCTAAACTATAGGGGGTGCTTGACTAATTGTAAAGGAAAAAAAAGTCAGTTCCACTAATGCATGTTACATACGGTATATAAGTTGGCCTCGACAATATTTATCAGTTGATGCATGCACTTGTTTTGATCGAAACGACAATGATAGCACTTCAGAGTGAGGCATACCTGCCAAAACCGACGCAAAACCTAACAATGTATGGTCATATATCCAGGATCTTTGAAGGTTAAGCACGAACGTATGTTACTCTCTAGTGAAAGCACTACCCAATTCAGTTGTGCAGCTGCATGTAATCCCGCATTTGTCTGTCTTATCCTAAGAATAGAAATAGGAATGGCAGGCTCTCATTCTAAAAATAACTTAGTTGTCGGTTGGCCCGTTCTGGCAACAAGATTTTGCAACTACACAGCAACATTTATCTGGCCAAAATTGTAACATCTCAATTTTCGCGTCTTTTTGAAATTTTCAAAATAAAAAGAACCGGATGAATTTTTCCTCAAATAATTAAAGCTTAATTTAAAATTTCATAATTAAAATAATTTAATATGAATAAATTAAACTTTAATTAATTTCAAAAACTGATTTATTTGATTTTCTGGTTTTCCAAGTTCATTTGTCATTTCTTAGAGTTTCAATTTATTTTATTTCTTTTCTATTTTCCCAAAATTTCTTTTCCTTGTTGTAAAATTTAATTTAAATTAATTATTTTAAAAGAGTTGGATTTCTTTTGGAGTTTCTGTAATTAGTTAAATCAAGTCTGAAATTCAAATTCCATTTCACAATTCAAATCTCGTCGTCAAATTTCAATTTCAAATTTTCTAATTTGAATTTTACCCGCAAAACCACTTGGCCAATTCCACTTCCATTTCCTTTTCCTTTTCCTTTCTTTCACCTTTCTTCCCTTTTTCTTCTTTTTCTCTTTTTCCCCTTTTCTTTCTTTCTTCTGCCTCTGTTCTTCTTCTTGTCGCCCGCACCCTTTGCCGCCAACACCGTCGCCCTTCCCATCGGCATCATGCCCTCCCACCACCGCCACCACGCTGCCTCCTCTGCCTAGCCCCACCCCCACCTTCTCTTCTTTGCTTGCGTGCCCAACCCATGCCAGCCGCAGACCTCCTCCGTCACCCGTTAAATCACAAGACGATGCATCATTTCCACTTCTGTCAGAAGCACCACGACACTGTCATCTTCACCCACATTATGAAACCATCAATTGCCCACCACCATCATCACACACTTAATTTTGCCATTTCCCTTCGTCTTTCGTTGTAAATTGAAACTGTCGCCCATTTCTTGCGGATGTCCCCCGTCGATTCGAGCGTCGCCTTTGCACTATAAAGGGAGCATCGCGTGTCCCTTGCTCCCCTCTTAGATTCACCCCAAACCACAATGTCTAACTCCCCTCCATTTAGCTGACACGCGTGACGCCACCCGCCTTCTTCCTCAAGTCTGGCCACGTCGTCATCGCGTCATTCTACTTCTCCGGTGAGCTTTCCTCCAAATTTACTACGTCATGTCATGTTCCCGGTCATTCTCTACCGACCCCTCCTCTATTTCGGGTTCCCGCCGCCGGAGGACGTCGTCGCCCCCCGCTCCACCATTTCGGCCGCCAGCCACCGTCGCGGCACCTCCTCGGTCATCCCCGCGCCACCCTGACCCCACCATCACCTTCCCCTCTGTGAGAGCCCGGAGATTTAGCTTGTAATAGTTAACCTTTCAATTGGTCCTAGCATCACAAATTAAATATCCCGCCCACGGTGTATTATGTACCTCCCAGAAGTGGTACACATACACCTTCACAAATATTAATATCAAGACATACACAAGTTATTACAATACCAAAATCTTCAAAGTTTACAACATAATATACATACAACGTTCAATTTTCATACATATGGCCGATCGGCCAAATAACATGATAAAATATCAAGTACGCAGTGGAAAATAGTGAATAAACCGAAATAAAACCATGAATTAACCATCATTAGTGTCCCAATGGCTTGCCATAACCCACAGGGCAACCGACTAGGCTCAAACCATAGCAAATCGATGTTTCCTATGCATCTTTCCTTACTCGATTCGAACTCAACATCTGCTGTCCAGATTAGTAAATAAAAGCAAACAGTGAGTATATGAATGTACTCCGCAAGACTTTACCAAGCCTATACATAGCTACATGCAAGCTCTACTTAATAGAGAATGTTATAGGGTTCATTTTCAGCACAAAGTAATAATTCAATTGAATACAAGTAGCAGATTTAAATCACAAGTGAGCAAACATTTTTAATACTTCAAATAACAGCGAGTAATTAACATTAGACAACAATTAACAACAACATGTGGCTGCCCCTACAGCACACAACAATAGCATGAAAAATCGGTAAAGCATGTGACTTCTAGCGCACATGTGAAAAGGACTTGAGTACATAATTTTGTGAAATTACAAGGACTTGAGGACATAGTTTTGTGAAATTACAAGGAATTGAGTATATAATTTTTTGAAATTGCATGTGCAATGGAGCAAGTTTGCCATTTTATTGAGCAAGAACGTGTGGATCAACGTACGAAAAGCCAATGCGCGATGGATGTATGTATGGATTAGTGATGTTGAGGGTTGGGCCCTCAGGGTTGAGCCTCTTCGAGCTCTTGTAGACCATCTCAGGGATCAAAAGTGCTCGTCAGCCAGCTGGCGCCGACGTCCCTGAGCTAGCGACGGTGCCAATACAGCCAAAACCTCATATATCCATGTCATGCGGTATTCGTATCCACGCTGTTTGACTAGAGGACAACTCGTCCTTTTTTGTTGCCTTTACTAACTACACATTGGTGTGGATTACATCGTGTGTCGGTAAAGCATGCGAATTCTAGCGCACGTGTGAAAAGGACTTTAGTACATAATTTTGTGAAATTAGAAGGACTTGAGGACATAGTTCTGTGAAATTACAAGGACTTGAGGACATAGTTCTGTGAAGTTACAAGGACTTGAGTATATAATTTTCTGAAATTGCATGTGCAATGGAGTAAGTTTGCCATTTTATTGAGCAATAACGTATGAGAAGAAAAAACTGAGAATCACCAAGGAACGTGCGGATCAACATACACCAAGCATGTTGGGATTGAATCGCTCAATCCTCTTTCACTTGGAAACCAATCACTGGTGTCCCTCGTATCTCTGGATAAACACACGCAGAGTGAGACAAATACACACAGCGAAGAAACTCCTTGGGATTGAATCACTCAATCTCTATTGCTTCTACTGCTTACTTTAACAGGAAATACTCGGCTTAAATAAGCCTCATGCACATAAGGTCACACGACCTGTACTCCATGCACCCACTAACTCCACTAAGACCTATTCTTATGCCACAACTTCCTGGAATCTCTCCATGATCCAAAAAGACTCGGCCAACTTATTGACTCAGACTACTGCTTCATTCGGGCGTTCCGGCTACTATAGTACTCTTACGAGTACACAGCTTCTTCGACCACAGCGGCTCCTACGACCACGACCATCGTAGTTCGACTCAGAGTGATCGACAATCGTAGCCATCGACTACGCTTGCTACTCACCACCTACGACCACTACGACCACTCATCGACCACTGTAGCTATCGACCACAGTTGCTATGACCACTCATGCTGCGGCCCTTTGCACGTTGCAGTTATTGGCGCCTCCACCCAACCGCTTCTCACGGCTTAGCCTGCACTCCGGCTCAAGCCTTCACACTTGTACGTATCACACGTATTGCCGTGGGCTTCTTCTGGTGCCACACACTACTACAATGTAAAGACCTATACAACACGATCACTACATGCAAAAGACCAAAGTAAATATGCAGATACAAACTTTGTCAAGATTAGTATCTAACAAAGCCAGCGTGCGATGGATGGATGTATGGATCAGTGATGCTGAGGGTCAGGGCCCCCAGGGCTGAGCCTCTTCGAGCTCTCGTAGACCATCTCGGGGATCTCTTGTGGTGACTGTACTGCAGCGGCGGAGCTCGTGCTCACCGGCCAGCCGGCGCCGACGTCCCCGAGTTGGCGACGGTGCAAGGGGCAGCAGTCGGAGGGGGGGACAGGGGAGGAGGCGACCAGGAGGACGCAAAGGCAGAAACACATAATTAGCTTCATCACTGACTCGACCGAACTTGATTAGCTGCTTGCTATGATCGATCAGTCTTGGTTTGCATGTATCAGGCTAGCTAGAGGCGTGTATTTATAGGCTAAACTATACGGGGTGCTTGACTAATTGTAAAGGAAAAAAAATTCAATTTCACATCCCGAAGTCCGTCCAGCTCCACTAATGCACTAGCTGTACACTGATTATGCTGGTTATGGTCCTTCACCTTTTCTTTTGGACATATATTTTCGGTTTGAAATAATGGAAATGCATGTACTTTTTGACATAGTGTTTGATAACATTAAAGGTCAGAGCAAAAGCATTAACATTTTATTCCCGTTCTTTCTAGTACTTTTTAGGGACTTAAATGTCATTTCAGTGGGGCCTTGCGCACGTACATTACTCTTGTCTATTGAATACTCGAATGTCTTTTCAGGGAGGAGAGTATCGGGAAGGAGAAGAGGCGAGATCGACCGAACGAAGGATCTAAGATTATCTTTAATGTTGTATTTTAGCCGGTTTAAATGAGAAGAAAGAAGACATTGAATCGATTTAATACATTGGAGTGGTCGATTCCAACAAAAAAAAATACATGAAACCGAATTCTACTTAGGAATCGTTCCAAAGCATTAAACAACTATATAGGAGAGAGTGCGGTTGAGAGAGGATAATATTATTTTGTGGTTTTTTAATGTAATGTGGGTCTCAGTTGTTAGTAGGAATCGGTTCAATATATTGAAGAAAAACAAGCTCAGTTCTTAGAATACTTACATGGCATGACTTTAAATCGATGTCGGTTCAATACACTAAAGATGCTCTAAGGATTGGAAATTTGAGTGCTCTTTAAGAGGCAAAAAAGAAAACCGCTTAGGGCCTGTTTAGAATACAAGAGTTTCATATAAATTTCATAAAAGTTTCAAAGGAAACAATATAGTTTCCACATAAATCCTACAAAATTCCAATGTTCTAAACATGACCTTGGAGTGTTCCCCAGACAACATCACGTAGTTGAATGATTGACTAATAACTGGGTAAGGTAAATTGTACAACACACACTGATGATAAAAAGTACCAGATGAGAACTGGTCTTAAAATATAAAAATGAGAATTGCAACCTTAGTTATTGTATTCAGCCCAGAAAGCCCGTATCAAGTGCTTCTAACTACTATCTCTTCAAAGTTTTTTTTATAAAAAAAAATACTAACTCTCTTCAAGTGCTTCAAGATCTGTGCAACTCTAATTGGAGGGGTGATGCGTAGAAGACATCAAGCGCACCAATGCATATTAAAAAAAACCTCTATATTATCCACTATTTTAGAGCGAAATTCTATACGCTTCTTGCAGGAAAAAAATTTGATGGAGGAGGCCCTCGCACAAGGCTTTATTCCCATCGGCCGTTGATTCTGTTGATGGAAAAAGGATCAACAAAACAAATTTCTTTCGCTTCTTGCATGTGTCACCAACAAACGAATAGTACTAGTCTCAAGAAAAGAAACGAATACTACTACTTATTAGTTACTTACGGTATATAAGTTGGCCTCGACAATATTTATCGGTTGATCATCATGCATGCACTTGTTTTGATCGAAACGACAATGATAGCACTTCAGAGTGAGGCATACCTGCCAAAACCGACGAAAAACCTAACAATGGGCCAATTATCTGGGGCAATGTATGATCATGTTACTTACGGTATATAAGTTGGCCTCCACAATATTTATCAGTTGATCATCATGCATGCACTTTGTTTTGATCGAAACGACAATGATAGCACTTCAGAGTGAGGCATACCTGCCAAAACCGACGCAAAACCTAACAATGTATGGTCATATATCCAGGATCTTTGAAGGTTAAGCACGAACGTATGTATATTATAATGGTAAGCACTACCCAATTCAGTTGTGCAGCTGCATGTAATCCCTCTTTAGTCTGTGTCTTATCCTAAGAATAGAAATAATATGGCCGCCGCCGTCCTAATGACATAGGAATGGCAGGCTCTCATTCTAAAAATAACATGTTTGCCAATGGCATCACCATACCTTAGTTGTCGGTTGGCCCGTTGTGGCAACAAGATTTTGCAACTACACAGCCACATTTATCTGGCCAAAATTGTAACATCTCAATTTTCGCGTCTTTTTGAAATTTTCAAAATAAAAAAAACCGGTTGAATATTTCTTCAAATAATTAAAGCTTAATTTGAAATTCGGAAATTAAAATAATTTAATATGAATAAATCAAACTTTAATTAATTTCAAAAACTGATTTATTTGACTTTTTTGTTTTTCCAAATTCATTTATCATTTCTTGGAGTTTCAGGTTTATTTTATTTCTTTTCTGCTTTTCCCAAAATTTCTTTTTCTTGTTGTAAAATTTAATTTAAATTAATTATTTTAAAAGAGTTGGATTTCTTTTGGAGTTTTTGTAATTATTTAAATCAAGTCCGAAATTCAAATTCCATTTCTCAATTCAAATCTCGTCGCCAAATTTTAAATTCAAATTTTGTAATTTGAATTTTACCCGCAAAACCACTTGGCCATTTCCACTTCCATTTCCATTTCCTTTTCCTTTCTTTTACCTTTCTTCCTCCTTTCTTCCCTTTTTCTTCTTTTCCTCTTTTTCTTTTTTTCCCCTTTTCTTTCTTTCTTCTTCTTTCTTCGGCCTCTGTTCTTCTTCTTGTCGCCCGCGCCCTTTGCCGCCAACACCGTCACCCTTCCCGTCGGCGCTGACCTCGCCACCCCGCCACCAGCCACCGCACTGGCCTCTGCCCTAGCGCCACCCCCACCTTCCCTTTCTGCGCTCGCGCCCAACCCGCCGACCACCGACCACTCCTGTCACAAATTCCATCGCCCATTCGTCGCGCACTACGCATCATTTCCACTTCCGTCAGAAGCACCACGACCCTGTCATCTTCACCCACATTATGAAACCATCCATTGCCCGCCACCATCATCACACACTCTTAATTTTGTTGTTTCCCTTTGTCTTTCATTGTAAATTGAAATTGTCACCCATTTCTCGCGGATGCTCCCCCATCGATTCGAGCGTCGCCTTCGCACTATAATGGGCGCACCGCATGTCCCTTGCTCCCCTCTTTGATTCACCCCAAACCACAATGTCTAACTCCTCTCCATTTGGCTGAAACGCGCGACACCACCCGCCTTCTTCCTCAAGTCCGGCCACGTTAACATCGCGTCGTTCTTCTTCTCCGGTGAGCTTTCCACCAAATTTACCGTGTCATGTCATGTTCCCGGTCATTCTTTACCCACCCCTCCTCAATTCGGGTTTCCCATCGCCGGAGCATGTTGTCGCCCCCGCTCCACCATTTTCGCCACCAGCCACCATCGCGGCACCTCCTCGGTCATCCCCGCACCACCCCGACCCCACCATCACCTTCCCCTCTGTGAGAGCCTGAAGATTTAGCTTGTAATGCTTAACCTTCCAATTGGTCCTAGCATCACAAATTAAATATCCCGCCCTCGGTGTATTATGTACCTCCCAGAAGTGATACACATATACATTCACAAACATTAATATCAAGACATACACAGGTTATTACAGTACTGGAATCTCCAAAGTTTATAACATAATAAACGTACAACGTTCAATTTTCATACATAGGGCCGACCGGCCAAATAACATGATAAAATATCAAGTACGTAGTGAAAAACAGTGAATAAAGTGAAATAAAACCATGAATTAACCATCATTAGTGTCCCAATGGCTTGCCAAAACCTGCAGGGCAACCGGCTGGGTTCAAACCATAGCAAATCGATGTTTCCTGCGCATCTTTCCTTACCCGATTCGAACTCAACACCTGCTGTCCAGATTAATAAATAAAAGCAAACAGTGAGCACATGAATGTACTTCGCAAGACTTTACCAAGCCTATACTGTAACAGCCCAACTTTAATAAATAGTAATTATATGCATATCATATTATTTACGAGCATGTGCATAAATTATGCATTTGAAAATCTTAAAATCAAATGTAAACCTCTAACTCAAACTAAAGTCACAAAAGAAAGTTGAAATAAAAACTCATAGAAATCTATGGAAAACAATTTATTTAAATACTAGAATAATTATCATGAATAAAAATGAACTTTACCAAAATTTTGGAATCCAAATTAACCATGAGAAAAATTCAAACTTAATTCATAAATATATACTTTAAATGAATTTTAAATAAGTGAATAAATCATGAACAAAATTTTTAGAAAAATATACATAGAACATAAAATCCTCAAACAATTGCATAAAAATTTACAATATATCAAAAACCTTCTCTAGAAATTTTATAATTTTTGGAGCCTGATAACTTTATTTAACAATTCATTTAGCCATCAATCATTTGTCTGAAAATTCAGGAAACCTATTTCTTTTCCCCTCTCGCGGCGATGGGTCCCGTTTGCGCTTTTCTTCTCCACACCTCGGGGCGAGCCACGCTTGATTGTTTCGCTCGGCAGTCGCGAGCCACGCGTCCCTCTCTTGCCCAAGACCCGTTAAACCATGCCGCCTCTTCTTGCCATCTTCTCCAAGACTTCTCCCCCACGCTTCTGTCCCCGTCGGCGCCGTGCTTGTCTGTCAGCTCGTCTCTGCCCAGACGCGTGTCTGTACTGTCCTAAACACCTCATAGCATTTAGCTCTCCGTCATTTCCTTTGGCTTCAAAGTGCTGCAACCCTTGGGACACGCGCTGCATCTGTGCCGAATCAAGCACACACGACACGCACGCCACGCTGCCCCATCTCGTAGCTTCTTGCACACCTCACTTTTTCCTTCTTCCCCCCCCCATTCGGTCAACACTACCAGGCCAGTCTTCCCTTCCATTTCTCTCCCAATTCTCCTTCTTCCCTTCCCCTATTCCATGGCGCCGCCGCCCTACTCCCCAACCGCCGGCCGCCTCCTCACCTCCCCTCTACTCCCCGTCCGGCCCGTCGGCCTTGGCGTGCCTGCCGTCCTCCCCCATGCCGCCACCCCTTTTTCTCACCGCCTCCTCGCTTCCCCCCTCGCCAGTCACCTTTGTTGTCTTTGAGCCCTCCGCGCCTCCATTGGCCTCCGCCGCCGACTCACCCCGGCCGCCTCCTCACTTCCCCCTCCCTGCGCCGCTGCGCCTTGGCCCGTGCACCGCCACCCCGACCTTCCCCTACCCGCTCCCCTCGTCGCTGCTGGCCGTCGCCCAATCCGCACCCCTCGCCTCCATCCACCGTGTTGTCATCGCCCTCGTCGATTCCGCCTACCTCAACCAGGCCCACAAGGTCTTCATCAGGATGATTGCCACCGGCCTTGTTCCCGACGCCCCGACGTCTTCTCCAAAGCCGACTGCCACCCCGCTTGCTGTTCTTACTGCCCGGGTGAGCCACTTCTGTTTTTTTGTTCAGGTTAAATCATGTCCCAGCATTTTCTCCTCAAAATTTCCCAATCTATTTTAGGGATTGTGCAGAGGAAGTTCGTCGCTTCATCCTCTTCCTCCCGGCCGGCCGAAAGCCCCCACCGTCATCGCTGCCCCCCATTTTCGTCGAGCTCTAAGCCAATCGCTCGCGGCCGAAGCACCCTCAGGCCTCTCTTGTCGCTCCCCGACCTCCAGTCCAAGTTCTCCCTCACCGCAACGTTACATCCATGGTGAGCCGCCCATGCCGCCAATGACCCTCGGCGCCAGACTCACTTCAACCTTCTTCAACTTGCAGGAACTCAAGGTCTCTCCGTTCCTGATCTGGAGCCTCTTGCTCGGCGCCGATCTGTAGTATTTCGGGGAGAGCTCGCACGCGTGGATGGTGTTCGCCAAAATGCCTAAGCCACCCCCTAATGCTCCTCTGTTCCCCACGGTTCAGCTCCAGCTTCCTCTGTGTGTATGAATGGATGTCAGGTAGATCAACTAGCGAATATTTTAGATAAGTGAATGTTCAGTAGTGTTGTTGCTCAGTGATTAGGAGTTGTTATTTAAACATTGCAGTTGATGTTTGAACCTGTTGACAATGCTAAATAAACCGTGTTAGTCAAACAAGCAGAGAAGAGAAGGTGATTGGGATATAATCTGAATTGTTAGTGTACCACTCTTGCAAAACCTATTCTCCTAAGCTGACAAGTATTGAGAAAATCACATAGGTCACTCAATTGAAATTTGAATGAAGTTGGCTAGTAGATTTTCAATTGAGCGCTTTTCTGTTGTAGGTTATATGAGCAGTAAGCTTTTTAGTTTTTTCCTCAAGGCTTATGTTTTGGTAAGTGCAGTAGTTAGAAGTTGTCTTAACCAAATTAGTTTTTGGGCAGCTATCTAATAGAAGTAGCCAAATCTGAAAATCCATTATGGAGATGAATCTTCAGAAAATAACAACAGCCAACTAACTCCTTTTGTTGAAAGTAAACAGTAAAGGAACACTTAATGCTTTAAGCTGTGTTTAGCTCTTAGGTCACTTCAGTTAGAAAATCTGAAGGTGAGTAAAGGAAGTTCAGGCATTAGTACCTTAGTCCTGAAGAAAATTGGTTGTTATAAGATGAATGACAATAACCTGACAAAAATCAGAATTGTCAAAAGGATACTAGCTTGACAAATTCTAGTATTCAAAAGTCTATCTTAATACTGTAATTAGTGGGTCATTTAGTTGCCAGTAGCTTTCAAGCTTAGCAATTTGTACTTTTGCTAGATATTTGAATAGAGGAGAGAAGAGGTTAAAATTTGACAGTAGGTTCCATCCCATTTAATTGATTAGTTAAATCTAATTGGTGGGGTTACTAATTAAACATACAGATCAACTTGTACTTTGTTAAGTTAATTAGTTAGTGAATAGTTTAGATGAGTTGAATGTCAGTAGAGCTCCATCAAATCTCGTAAGCACTCAATTTGTTGAGTAGTAGATATCCAGTTAGCATCCTGTGCCTATTTTTCACTAGGGGCTAATCAAGGATGATTAGTTAAGGAATTGTTAGTCATTGAGTTACTAAGTATGATGTTTAGTAGTGGCCTTCTAATCTATGTTTCCAGCATTTAGATAAATTACAAAATCAGTTTGGCTAAGTTAAGGTTTTAGTAAACAAGAAGTTGGTTAACTTCACAAACTCATAACTAATTCATTCTAAATCCAAATTGAGTGAAACCAACTTTGTTGGTTTCCATTTTTTTAATGTACTTTCACATGGCATCAGTGTTAAACATATTACTGCTACATAAAATTTCAGAATTATAATTACTTACAGAAAATGGATTACTTTTACACTAGAAATTGAAGTAACTTCAAATTTTCATAGAAAATTCATTTGAACTCTAATTAAACTAAAATCTATACCTAAATGCATCTAGAATCATAATCTCACTAATATGTAAATCTCATGCATTTTCAAGCATTTTGGATTTTTCGGCTTTATCGGTGTTTATTCGTTATCGTATTTTCTCGCTACATTTTGAATTGCACGAAGTGAGCGATTATGCAACTGAGAGTGAACAAGTGGTCTTCTAAACAAGGCAAGCATCCTCTTTGCACCATGTTGATCCCAGAATTTTTGCACTGTAGATTTCCAAAATACAGAGCTACTGTTGTATGCCAATTTTCTAAAAATTATTTGTGATCTGTCTATAGATAGTTACAACCTAACATTTGAGGCTTACCTTTAATCTGATCTTACACTCAAACTTAAGGTAGTGCTTCTATACTTAAATACTTGTTTTTCAGTTATTGCTTAGCCATGCAGTCTATAGAACGTTAGCGTTTGGCAAGCTTACCTTGTCAAGCTTGGAAACACTAAATGAACTTCATTTATTTTATTCTTTGTTCAGTCTATTTAAATCTGAAATGAAATCAAATATTGTTAGTTTACATTGATTTTAAATCTGGACAAGTGGATGCTAGTGATGGTGCCTCAGTACACGAGATTGGGAAATGTGGTTGTCTTGTCTGGATTGATTAAGGACTGAACATTGATCGGATTTATTCAAGCCCCAACGTACTTCCACACGCAGTGTATGGGCACTGTTTGGTTAAGTAAAAGGTTAATACTATTGAGTTGGAAAACAGGAAAGTAAGGACATATGTGTTTGATCTCATATCTGTATCATATGTTCTTAAGAGGGTGAGGACGTACATGCGTTCCATCACATGTACGTACCTTAAGGGCTCCGATTGCGAATTAATATGTGCAGCTAGCACAGCTCTACTTTCTGTCATTTAATTTACATTTTTGAATCGGCATTCCCAAGACAACATGTGGGCCCCGGTTGGCGAGTTCTATTAGTAACTTTGAACTAAGCGGGATCGATCACACATGGGTATTCCACTCAATAGTGTTAACTTGTTGAAAAATACCAAATCTTAGTTTACCCTAGGCATACCAAAGGCGGTGTGCTATTATTCCGAGGCTTACGGGCTAACTAAGTCGTGTGGGTAAAGATGTACACCCTGCGGGTTTAAAACTATTGAATAGCCGTGTCCAAGGTTACGGACAACGCTTGAGTTGAATAGATCTTTGTATAGCTTTCGAACTACAACTTCGTTATGGGTACTTTCGGCATGAAGGAAAATCATGCATTGTTTTACTGGTGGTAAATAATTGTTGTTATTATTTATGATTACATTCTCTTTGATAATTATTGTTATTATTTATGATTACATTCTCTTTTACTTCCTGTTTTAGTCCAAATTGATTTATAAAATTGCTTTGTCAAAACTTAGTAAGTATAGGACTAAGATGTATCACTTTGTGCAAAATTGAAACCTTTACAGCCCTTCTTTTGTCAACCTTAAGCATGTATGAATTCTAATCCTTTCGATAGGTACTATCAAACACTTTCTTTTCATAGTTTGTGTAAGTCTTGCGAGTACCTTCCGTACTCAGGTTTTATAACCTCTTGTTGCAGGTAAGGATGATTATTTATATGAGATGCCCGTTAGCGCCGATCTGGGTGACGCTAACGAGTGAAGCTAATTCTAACCTCCACTCAATAGCCTGAGGGTAATGGGGGCCATTAGTGGCTTTTGCTGTTTACTTTAAGTTTCCACTGCTAAATTTTGTTGTGACCAAAGTCACATAATATTGTAAGTCCAACCAAAGTGTAATCCCTATGTATAATTATGTAAATGTTTACCTTGTCTGTATGATGCAATGTTGTATAAGGATATATGTGCAATATTCACTGATCCTGGGAAATATTGCATGACATATATCCGGGAACCTGAATGTTGGATTTGTACCTAATTAAGAATTATGCTACTAGTATGATTTTTAATTAAGGATCGGTTGTTCTTGATTAAGAATTATGCTTTTGGTATGATTTTTAATTCGGTATAAACCTCCAATATTCCGGGTCCTTACATATACATAGCTACATGCAAGCTATACTCAATGGAGAATGTTATAGCATTCATTTTCAGCACAAAGTAATATTTCAATTGAATATAAGTAGCAGATTTAAATTGCAAGTGAAAATATTTTTAATACTTCAAATAACAGCGAGTAATTAACATTAGATAACAATTAACAACAACATATGGCTGCCCCTACAGCACACAACAATAGCATGAGAAACCATTCTCAATACCACTCGATCAAGTTTTAAGTTTAAAATTCCAAAATGTTGAGTCTAACTCTTGTTGAGACCTAACCAAGCGTGTCCATAACTAAGGACGTGGCTATTCGGATAGATTATACCCTGCAGGGGTGTACAACTTTACCTACACACCATACCGCTCCTTTTCCAGGCCAGGAAGCACACTTCTGAAGGTATACCAGCAGAGCTAAGTCCTACGAGACGTTTTCTAATGGTATGCATTAACTAAGAGCCGCACATATGGGGGTTAACCCTCCGTGAACTGCCCGTCCTGGGCTCCCACGGAGGACCCATACGTTGTGTCGGAGTGATCGACAAAGCCTCGGCAACTATCGATGCTCCTCAGACGAGGGAACCTTCCTGGAACCTCCCCCCCCCTGGGGCACATTCCCAACAACAATAGAATATTTTTCTCCTAACATCTACCACCTGCGCCTCATTAATTAACACAACCTAAAGTACTAAGTCAAGAGGGATATCATATTTCCCTCATGTGAATGCACGCAATTGTGCTTGGGTCAGTGTCCAAGATGCCCGGTCCTTAATTGACTTGGGCACATACTAGCACACCCGATAACCACACCATTCATACCATTTGCCCAATTTCAAATCGTTTTATTTTGACTTTGAGTTTTCAAATTATGACAGCACAGAGTGCTGGATATAGCATAATAAAATGATTTATGTGATCAAGGTTATCGACAAAGTCGACAACCGCCCAATCTATCGTAAGCTAAGCATTGCTAAGCATGTCATCGAATAAGCATAAATAGATCATGTAGCATCCATCGGGCTGTAATTCACCTGCGAAATTATTAACTTAGGCTAGTGGTAGGGGATGAATAATTTTAGGGAATTCATGCAATAGGATTAGCTACCTCTAATCGAAAAAAATAACTTGACAAATAAAGCATGCATACATACAGTTGCAACACATGACAATAGTTTTGAATATAATAGGATCAACATGCATCAAAGAAAGGGGTGCTTGCCTTTGCTTGCTGGTACTCTGGACATTCTCACGATCATTTCGGTTGCACTCCCGAATCATTATCATGTAACGATAAGAACCGACAAAGCGAAAACACCGAATAAACACCAAAATTCCAAAAGTCTCCAACAATTATGAAATTAATACAGAAGGTAGATTATTATTCTAGATGAATTTATAAATAAAAATTATTTGATTTGGAGTTTGTACGTGGGAGTTATGCCCTAAACGATTTCTACTGGGAAAAAAAATCTGAAAAACTGGCTTTTGGTTATTGTAGCTGAGGTTAGATATTTTCGCAAAAATTTCTAGAGTTGTGGTGGAGATGAAATTTACATGGCTTGGAAGAGAATAAAATGTTATGAATATAAAAAATTGGATCACCCTAATTAGAGTTCATATGAATTTCTTATGGATTTTTGAAGTAACTCAATTACCAGAGTAAAATAATTTGTTTCAGAAATTAATTTGACTTCCAATATTTTCTGTGATAGTAACATATTTCAATCCTATTCCAAGTTAAAGTACATTAAAAATGAAAACCAACAAAATTGGTTTCACTCAATTTGGAGTTGATCTGAATTAGTTATGAATTTTTGAAGTCCTTTGAATTTTGAGTGCAAATTTAAGTCATTTCGGAATTTTAAATAGAATTGGATACTTTTTATACTCAGGTGAATCTAGCTACGGTCATTGACCAGTGGGACCAACATGTCAGGTTATCCAATTTAACTCATTCACTTACTGATCTTACGAGTGGGCCCGGCTTGTCATAGACTCAATCCGAAACTCGGGCAATTCATCTCATGGGCTTCTGTTCATGGGCCCACACGACAGTGCCTCTATGTGAAACTCGGTGCATTTATCCTCCTTGCTTACTGTTCCCAAGGCCCACATGGCATTGAGTCATGACATTAATTAAACCAGACATTAAAGCGATGATTAACCTAACCGATAATGATTTTCCTAATTAACCCTCGCTACAGTTTGTGTTCGCATTCGGACAGGGCAGAGGCGCATGGGCGCTGGCGTTGCCACGCTCGCTACCGCCGAGTCGGCCCACGACGGCACAGGAGGGTGGCCAAAATGGAATGAGGAGGCCGAGACGAACCAAGCAGTGGTGGTGTTGGGGCCTAGGCGGTCCGATGGCGGCGCAACTATAATATCCTAAAATTTTGGTCTGTTTTTGAAGTTTTAAAAATAAAAATAACCATTTGAATTTTTCTGTTAAAGTTAAAGCTTAATTAGAATTTTCAGATATCAAAAATAATTTAATATGATTAATGTCAATATCAACTATTATCAAAATTATTTTATTTGGGTTCTATAAGCTTGGATATATTTTTTAGATTTTTCTAGAATTTTTTCGAGTGCATTTGCTATTTTCTATTTGCTATTTGGATTTTCGGTATTTTCTAAAAAGAAAAACTAATCTAAATCTCAGAAAAAGCTCTTGGGCCTAATCTCTTTTCCCTGGCCCATTCCTATTCTCTCTGAGCGCCAGCCCGTTTCTTTCTTGGCCCAAGCCGAAGCTCAGTCGAAGCCCTCCTTTCCTTTTCCCTTGTTACTCTGATCGTGGGGTCAGCATGCCACCTCACCTCCGTCTTCTACCTGGAGTCTTCCTCTTGGTGTCCAAGTACTGCACGAGACCCGCTGCCATGCCCTTTGCCATCTCTTCTATCCAGCACTATAAAAGGGCAGCACCCGTGTCCTTTTTTTCGCCCGTGCCTTCTCTCTCCAAACCCTAATTGGGTTCTCCTGGTTTCATCTTCTTGCGCCGCAATCGACTGAAGGATCACCGGCCACCGAAGCTACCTCAATGCCAAAATTCGTCGTCCAAAAGGCTTCTTCGGCCGTTCCGCCATCGCTGCTGGGATCGCAAGGTCTTGTTCTACAGCGCACTCGCATCATCTTCGGTCGGATGTCTTCGAATCGCCAGCACCTTCACCTCCCTGAAGTCCGACCACCGCTCATCTTGTCGATCTACTCAATGGTGAGCGTCCTCGCTGTTTTGAGCATGTCATAACGTGCTTCAAGGTCCCCTTATCCAATCCCCTCTCTTGTCCTTCCTCCCTTGTCACCGAGGTACCCAGCCGCTGTGTTCTTTCCCACCTTCGGTCACTCCTTCTCATCGTTGATTCCTTTGATATGCGGTTGTCCCGAGCCCATCTTCACGTTCTTTGAGTCACCCTTGTTTCTGTAACGTCCCAAAATTTGGCTTTACAAAAATCTTTTGAGTAGTTTAGGTCCTTGGAAAATTTCACCAATTTTATTTGATTTAATAAAGCTTAACTGGGACTTTCAATAAATCAAAAACAACTTAATATGATTAATCTCAACATCAACTATTATCAAAATTATTTTATTTGGATTCTATGTGCTTGGATATATTTTCTAGGATTTTCTAGAATTTTTCCGAGTGCATTTGCTATTTTCTAATTGCCCTTTTGTGTTTTCAGCTATTTTCTAAAAAGAAAACTAATTATTAAATCTCAGTTTCTAATAGGGCCGAATCCTTTTGATCCGGCCCAACCCTATTCTCTTTCGGCTGGTCCGCCAGCCTTTCCTCTGGCCCATTTCGCCACACCGCCAGCCCACCTAAGACCCGCCTCGCTCCAGCTTCCCCGTTCAGCCGCTCGCCCGCTTGGCCCAACGCCCCAGCCGGCCTGCCCCGCCGCCAAACCCTATCGAGCATGCCCGGGACCACCTGCTAGGCAGTGCCTCCTCTTGCACCCGCGTGCGCCTGACTCGGACGGCACCGCCGTGCAGCTAGCTTGGGCGTCTGGGTCTCCTACGCCTCCCGAGGCACTATAAAGGCGCTGCCCTAGAGCGCCCTCGCCCCGCCTCGCGACGCCGCCCTCTTGCCCTAGCCCGCTCCTTCGCCGGGGCGCCGCCAGCGCCGCCGCCCTCGGTCGTCTTCCTCGAGCAAGACCGCCCACGACGTTCGCTCCGCCTTACCCGCCACCCTCGGTGCCCTAGGCGCCGCCACCGTAGGTGCTGCCGTCGCGCGGCGCAAGGCTCGACGGATTGAAACCGAGCCGCCGCCGCCATTGACATCGATTCGAAGCTCCTCGCCGCCGCTGACTCGGTGCCCCTCCGTCTTCACTGGCGCCGCCTGCAGGATCCCCGCGTCGCCCTCGTCTTGGATCGGCACTCCCCGTCGTCGATACGCCACCAGAGTGCCATCCCTCTCCAACCCGAGCCGCACCGTGCCACCTCCTCGTTCCCGCCGTCACCGGTGAGGCCACGTCCCCTTCCTTCTCTTTCTTCCACCTCGCCGGCTCTCGCCGCCCTGGATCTCTTCAGAGCCGCGCCACCGAAATCTCTTCACCACCGCCCCAAGCCCGTGCCGAGCCGCTCTCGCCTTGGCTGACCCGCTGGTGCCGCATTCAACAGCGCCGTCGCCGCCACCCTTCGAGTTCGCAGGAGTCCAACCGGCCACCGTTCGTCACTAACGGGATTCACCCGAGAAGGCCATGGCAGCCGCGCGCTCCCTCTGTGTCTCCTCCATGTGGGCCTTGCTCTCTCTCTCTCTCTCTCTCTCTCTCTCTCTCTCTCTCTTTGATGTCTTTATGACGATGGGTCCCGCGTTCCAGATCTAAATCAGGGGAGTGCCACCTCATGGCCACGTTGCCATACCATCCTCTGTGGCAGCCATGTGAGCACCACATTAGCACCTTCATCACCTCATCTGATCATGCCACCTCCATGAGCCATGTGCATGGCACGTAGGCATCATTGCCACGTAGGCTGCCACCTTACCCAAACCCTAAACCAAAGTCGTATGGACATGGTTCATGCGAACCAAGTCTATGCCAAGCCGGCCCCGTATGTCAGTGCCTATTCTGTGGACCCAATCAACCATGAACCCAAATCCTAGCCCGTGGACCTGGTTCACAGACCAAAGGCCCACATGTCATCCTCTTTATCCTTTTCAGAAATTAATCTAATTTATGAAATTCAATTATCCAATTGGTCCCACATGTCATTCACTATCTTTGTTTCTCTCTCACTTACCAATGGACCCCACTTGTAAGTCTCCAATTCTTTTTATCTATTTTTAATCTGAAGGAATATTCTCTAAATATTCTTTTCTCTCTCAATTTCATAATTTCATGTGAATCTTTCGAGAGTCATATCTTTTGCATCTGAACTCCGTTTGAGTCCATTCAAATCCCTAAATTCATCTAAATTCCAGATCTATTTAACTAAGATTTTTATTTAATTTTTGGAGTTTGTTTGATCTCTGTTATTTATTTATTTGGTTTATTTGCTTGTTTACGAGTAGACGTTGATACTTCGAGAAATGCTGATCAAGAAGGAGCTAAAGATCAAGAAAGTAGAATATTAAAGATAAATAAGATCGTCATTGCTATAGCAAGGCAAGTTATACCTTTGATCATGTTGAATCCCAGTTTTCTAAAATTACTTTGGTTCAAATTTTGTATTTACTTTAAGTATTTATTTAAATGCTTTTGGGTGTAGTTATTAATCCCATTTGTTATATCCACTTTGTGTATTGTTATGTCATAATATTTTGTCACCCTTGATTGGTTTATTTAGTTGGTATTATCGTAGCACCAACGTGGGTTGGTTAGATATGATTAGTCTGCTTAGCCATGCCACGAGTCATCATTTCATGTAAGTTGCAATTATCAACTTGACTAAGTGATTATGGAACTATGTGTACTGTGTGCTATTACTCGTGATGGCATGTATTGCACTTAACCAACTGGGTGGTAAAGGATTTAGACTGAGGCAAGTGGTGGATACTGTGTGACATGGTGATTGTGTAAATGGGAATATTAATCTGTGTGGCATAGTTAAAAATTGGAAGTCTTGCCTTGGTCAATTAAGGACTTAACTTTGTGCGCCATTGAACTGAGCCTTACTGTACGACCACATGCCTGGTATGGGACGGGCCTAACTTAGTAAGTTATGAATTCTTGACATTGATTGCTCTGGCAGTAGGTTAGGCTGTGTGAAAGGGTGGAGGTGTGTACTACCAAGTAGTCGCATCGTGGGACGGTTCGCCGCTTCCCTGTCCAACGGTGTGTGTCGTACCATCCATTGTGTATAGTTTGGTATGACGATTTGTAAGCACACTGGGAGTATCAATGCTTGAGATGAAGTTTCTGAAAGGTTTTGTTGTGATCAGCTATGATCCAGTTGATTGCATCTTGCGGGTAAAGTGTACAAACTCTGCAGAGTGTTAAACAATCTATTCGAATAGCCGCGTCCGCGGTCATGGACATGCTCGGGGATTCACACGAGGGGTAGATTTTCATAAAACAATTGGGAAGGGACAGCTATGTGATTTAAGTCATATGGCTGTGTGAATAACTTGTTTAGGCTATGTGTCTTTGTGAAATCAAACTGTTAAACTATTATTGTCTATTTGTTTTGAATTGTGCTTTCAATCTATTATTCATATTCAAGTTGCAAATGTTGCATTTCTGCAAAAAGAACCACAGAAGCCAATCCTTTGGAATAAGCCTCATGCATAAATTGCATTCTGTGGTATGACTTGCGAGTACGGTTGTGTACTCATGGTTGCTATAATCAATCAACAGAAGTGAAGGAATCATCAGTCAGCATAGTCTACTTCAAGGGTCGTGGAGAACTAGGTCGCGCTACCCCAGCCGATTGCCTGTGGGCATATGGATGGGCTTCACTGAAGTTATTCCGTTACGTTCCGCTGCAGCTTCCTTGAGCTATTTGCCTTCTAAGGCATTAATTGTAAGCTTTGACCTTAAGGTCTTTACTCTGATATTTATTGCTATTTTCCTATTTATTAGTCATCTTTGTATATGGAAATGATATTTCACTGATGTTGCTACTGTGTGCACTAGCGTGATTCTGGACTAGTGCATTATACACAAAGGGTCCAGAATTGTATTTTTGGGTCCCGACAGTTTCGGTGCTCATCTTGGTTCTCCTCGGGCGTCCTTGCTTCCCCTAAACCACTGCCAACCAAGCTTTACTCCGCCGTCGTTGTCACCGTCTCCGACGATCTACGACCGTCTGTGCCGAGCTGCCACCTCCCTCCGCTTCGCCTCTTCCTCGACATTCTGTTTTTACTCATCGCCGACGAAGCCCCGCCGTTCGCCGTCGACCTTAGGGACCCGAGCCTACCGTGTGGTCGTAATCTTCTATGACCAGGTGGTTGAAACTATTTTCAACCAGGTGGTCGAAACTCTTCTACAACCATGCAGTCGTAATCTCCTTCGACCATGCAGCCGAAATCTTCTTCGACCAGGCAGTCGAAACTTCCTACGACTAGTAGTCGTAACCATCCACGACCAGGTAGTCGTAACCACCTTCTGACCAGTAGTCGAAACCTCCTTCCGAGCACGCATGGTCGAAAACGTTGAACAGTACTCGATGTACAGTGCTCGATAAACAGTACTCGAAACTCCTTTTGAGTATTTCTTTAGTGTTTCAATCTTCCAGAAGCCATATCTTTTTCATCCGAACTCCGATTGAGTCCATTCAAATTCTTAAATTCATCTAAATTCAGGATCTATTTATCTGAGATTTTTATTTAATTTTTGTAGTTTGTTTCATCTTTGTTTTGTATTTATTTGGTTTATTTGCATTGTTTGCGAGTAGACATTGATACTTTGAAAAGTTTTGAGCAAGGAGGAGTTCACCAAGATCAAGATCAATCCCAGGATTTATTCCAAGGCAAGTCACGGTACTTTGATCATATTGAACCTATGATTTTAAAAGTATATTGTTTTATACAATTGCATGCTATCTTTACACAAATTGTTTTGGGATTAGTTATCACGTGTTGACATTAAGCCTCCATTGATTATTTGAATGTCACGAATCCTTTGTCACCATAGCATGGATAATTTTAGTTGGACATATTTGTATCGCCAACATGGGTATCGTACAGATACTTTGTAGGACCGGAAAGGCGACTAGAGGGGGGTGAATAGACGCTTTCTCTATTTTTCACCTCGATCGAACTCAACATTATTTTCACTCCAATAGCTATAAAAGCTATGAAGATCTGTATATAGGCACAGCGGATGACCTGTGTTGAATCCGATCAGACCCCAAAGTAAAAGACTAAAAACAACTCACATCAAAGCAAGTACATCTACCACAAGCATGATCGGACAAACAAAGATTGGTTTTTCTAGAGCTCCATGTAAATCAGTACAGCACAAAAAGAACTAGCACTCCACGTAATACACAAGCACAAACCAAAAGATCAAGAAGCAAAACGCACAGCCCTAAAGATTCAGATAATTAGAGAAGGCAACCCAGGCTAATCAAATCCAAACAACATCTACTTGCATTAATTTTCGAATCAACCACATAAAAGCAAAGCCGACAAGGAACACTGTGCTGCCAGAGACTCTGATCTTCTACAGATTTCTACGGGGCGCTACACTCGCACTCTGCAGGCCGCCACAAGGAAGCACGCAATTTTTCCTGGGCATCAAAGTGCTGAGCAGCAACCACAAGAAAGAATTGACAAGAAAGCATAGATGAGCAGAGTCAAGCAATAAAATAATAGAACAAGCTGCAGCCACTGCAATTAACCGCAAGCAATAAACAATTCAGCACCTAATTTCTACAGGGGGACAGCCGCCGCCATTCATTCCTACAGGCTCCGCCCCTACAGGGTATTCATTTTCATCTTTCAACCCAAGGGCGCC
This sequence comes from Phyllostachys edulis, assembly GCA_036346405.1. Taxonomy (NCBI): domain Eukaryota; kingdom Viridiplantae; phylum Streptophyta; class Magnoliopsida; order Poales; family Poaceae; genus Phyllostachys; species Phyllostachys edulis. The sequence goes on along the minus strand of CM070548.1, from coordinate 25,687,760 downwards.
GCCACCCCTACAGATTTTCAAGAAACTGGCCGCAGCTCCCTGGCTTCTTTTTTTTCTCTAACGGCCGGCCCTCTATTTTTCTCTCAGCAGCTCCTAAATCTCAGAGGAACAGGCCGCCAGGAGCTCTCAGATTTTTGCGGAGAGGATTCCCACAACAATCGGATAGCACGCACACGCACAGGACTTTACTCAGACGCAAATACCAAAAGGACGGCAATCTAATCAAAACAGCGATCAAATAAAAAAAATCAATACATCCGCTGCTCAGAGGAAACCCGGATCTTGCAACAGAGAAACGCCAGATCCACGGGCAGGCCGACCCAGCAGCATCAGGCCGCACAAATCGATGACAATCAGAAGCAGCAGCCGCACCCAGTCAAATCGCTAGAGCCAAAACGAAATGGCAAACAATAGATCGAACAGGCAGGCAATCAATCACATCAAGGTGGCATTCACAGCAATAAACATTAAACACCAAACCGCACAAGCTGCTATTTCTTCCTGCCGCTGCCACAGGAGACCGCTATTTTCCCAGCGGCAAAAAGCGCTCAACACAGGCGCACAGATTTTCTCAGGAGGGGGCGCCACCATCATCACCCTAAAAACACCCCCACTCATTTTCTTCTCAGTAGCGCTCAGATTTTTTGCCAAAATGGCAGGCCGCCGCCACACCTCCTATTTTTCCAGCAGCCCTATTCAACAGCAGCAGCCAGGGCTACTTTTTCCTAAGCAGCTCCTCTTTTCTCTTGGCAGCATCAAAAACCCTAATATCTCATCTCAATTCTTATATAGGGCAGCCTCTAACCCTAATAACCAAATGGGCTTCCGTTAGGGCCCAACATCAACGGAACACATACGCACGCATCTCAAAGCGCCGTCTTCATCGTCGATTGATCTAAACCGCTTCACCATGCGCCGACCCGCACCGCGGCTTAGTCAAAAGGTCACCAAGGCGGTATTTGGTAAAATTACCAAAATACCCCTTCTCAATCATTTCCAAAAGATCGAGTCCACAGATCATGAAGCAATTGCCTGCTTTGCCACGTGTAGGTTGATCAACGGCTCCATGTCGTCAAGTCTCTTCCGTCCGGATCCCACCGCACCATCGAGCACTTGCGACTCATGCCGCTTGATCCAACGATCGACCGAACCGTCCGTTCGGTCATCTTAAATCCATTCTCGCCATGCTTGAGTCACGACCTCACCCGGCATCCTTGATCGATTCGGACCTCGGCTCTCCAAGCTTAGTCCCGATCCTCCTCGCCGTTGATCGTCATTGACACGCAAGCCACTGCCAAACAATAGACAAGCAAATACGAATCCAGGAACAAGTTCTTCACAACTTGACCCACGTTAGCCAAAACATGCAATATGCAACACATATGCATTAACACATATGGATATGACCTATCCCAAAATCAAATCACCACTTATATCAACATTCAGCACAAAAGCCGGTCAAACCGCCGCTGACCCGACAGATCTAAAACTTTGTCGAAAATGCGTGCAACTTCAAACCAAAAGCCACATTGCCAATTGTTTCATCATCCTAAGATCATGGGCATATCCCCATGATATCCACATACTTATTTCAGCTTAGTTACGATGGGTTCATGATCACATGTGTCTTAATGATTAATCTTGACTTAATAAAATATGGAATCGTGGTGGTTAGCCACTGCTGTTATTAAAATTGGTGTGCCATAACAGGGTGTGTCATTGGTCTTAGTTAAACAAAATGGTTTTTGCTCGGGCAAGAGGATGGTGGACTTGGAGGGTGTGACTATAACACGTCGTGGGTTTGTGGTGGACTCGCCTGAGTAACTTGTCAAGGACTTAATCTTGTGCACCATTGAACTGGGCCTTTCGTACAACCACATGTCTAATGGAACGGGCCTAACCTAATAAGTTGTGGAGTTTTGGCTTTTGACTACTCAGGTAGTATATGGGTGGAGATGTGTATCCTTTTCTAAGGTCACATTACGGGACGGTTCGCCGCTTCCATGTCCAACGTTGTGTGTCAACTCACGATGAGGTTTTGGGGAGGGCTTGTATGCACAACAGGAGAGTCAATTGTTGAGATGAAATTTTTGAAAGGTTTTGTTGTGGTCAACTCTGATCCGGTTGATTGCATCTTGTGGGTAAAGTGTACAACCTCTGCAGAGTGTTAATTGATCTATTCGAATAGCTACGTCATCGGTTACGGACATGTCTGGGGATTTCACACAAGAGATAGAGTTTCTTATAAAATGAGTCAGAGTGTGAATGGGAAGTTCACTTGATGAATATAATGTTTGTTTGGTGAACGGGTAATTCACTGGTTGGTTTGCTTCGATTGGTGAATTAGGGATTCACTTATCATTGGTTTGGTTGGGAAGTGAATGGGAAGTTCACTGGTTGTTTCAAAGAAATTGTTTAATTATTTACTATTCTTTTCAATTACGTATTTCAATCTAATTATTGTATTTATCGTAAATGTGGCTTTATGCAAAATAACCATACAACTAACCTTTGTTCAAGCCTTGCATGAATACTATTGGCATACATTTTCCCACGATTTGCTGAGTGCTTTACATACTCATGGCTTTGTGCCATTGTTGATCAATTGAAGAATATCAGGCTGCTCAAGAGTTCTTCGCCCAGGAGTACCATGAAGATTTTGCGGATTAGGATGCGTTCTCCACTTGATTGCCTGTGGACATGTTGATTGGTCTTTTCAAGAGTTTCGTTCTACTACAAGAGTTTATTTGTTTCTTTAGCCCTGCGTGGTAAGTTAAGTAAACGTTGATCATAAGGTCCAGTTATTATTATTATTTGTTACTTTGATATCATTTTAGTTAAATCGGATAAATGGATGGTATTTCATCACTGTTTCCTGTGTGGGCTAGCTACTGATCTAGGACTAGTTCAGAATACATAGACGGTTCCTGAATTGTATTTTTGGGCCCCGACAGAGGTGGTATCAGAGCCACATCGATTGTAAAACGAAACCTTAGTTAGCATGGTCGTTTCAGCTAAAAGCTTCAAAAGTTATTTTCTAAATGAAATCAACTTAACCTGATTTAAGTGGTTGTTCTTCTCTTATCTGTTCTGATTCTTTTCTTATCTCGGTCTATTCTATTCTTATCCTAGTCTATTCTTTTCTGATCTTGTTCTAGAAATCTTGTTCCTCGTCTTTGCTGAATTTTGTTTTATAATCTTAAATTGACTTTCTTGCCTCGTTAATTTCTCTAGTCCGAAAGAAAGAAGTCAAGTCACTGGCAATCATCAGAAGTATCTTCGTCGCTTCGTTCTAGTTGTTTCTGAAGAGTTTTCGTTGTTCTATTCAGATTAGAAGCCGTCCTATTAGAGTTTTTAGTAGCGTTTTTAAATCGTTGTTGTAATAGGTCTATATTTTGGTTGTATATAAGTGAGAGTTGCAGTTTTGCTGTCAAGCATTATGTTGCAGTCACACTAAAGCTTTAATTTCAAGTGTTTACTTGTTCTTTCATAGCATTCCAACTATGTCTTCTTTGTCTTTTGTCTTTGGGTATAATCTGTTCCCCTAATTAAGTTGTCTCTATCTTTCTATCATGTTCTATCTCGCCTATGATGCTATTCCCTCTCATCTACATTGCGTTTCTATTTTACCTACTAAAACCTGGGGAGAATCGTCACAGATGGTTGACACTCGCAACACATCGAGAAGTACTCAATCAGGCGATGCTAATGTCAATGTCAATGCTAGTGACCAGTAACCAGCACCCGGAGCTGCAGATCCAAGCATGGCACAACTTCTAGCAGCTTAAACGGCAATGATGGCGACGACGGCGGCGGCTCGGGCCAGAAACAAAGAAGATGGACCTGATGGCGAGCGCCTAAGGTAGAAAAACCAAATCGATTTAGGGGATTGAAGGCTATTATCCCGGAACACATTTCGACGTGAATAAAAGAGGAAGAGAATCGTTGCATTGGCCGGCATGGCGATGGGCGGCCTCAGTAGTGCGGCCATGGCCAAAATTGGCATTCGGGGGTTGGAGCTCAATTGAGCTTGAGAAGGAGGGAAAGTGGAGAAAGGGAGTCGAGGAATTGGCCGGGGAAGGTAAAGGAGAGGATGTAGAGGCTTCAATGGCTATATATAGCCGGTGGGTGGAGATTGCCCGAGAGGGAGCCATGGCAAATGATGCGCTCGGGAGCGGCAGCGCATGGGGCACACGAGTTACTGAGGGGATGGATGAGCGATGAATAGTAATGGTGACACTGTCGATGCGGCCGAACGCGAGCGAAGCTGTGGACGCTGGTGAAAACCAGGAGCGGGCAGTCAGCCAATGCGCTGACGAGTTGCCACGGCGCGCGCGCTCGGGCGATGGCGCAGCCGTCTGGAGAAGATGAGCTGATGGGTGGGGTCCGTAGGTAAGTGCGAGGTGAGTGAGAGGGTCGGGTGAACCTAGCTAGGTCAGACCCGGTCGGCGATGGTTTCGGTCGAAGGAACAATACGACAGGTAGTTAAGTTCTCTGATTTTTGGGAATTAGGCTGAGAGGGTTTAAGGATTTATTAGACAAAGAATTATAGGTCCAAAAATTATGAATTTTTTTGGGGAGGTTGAAAAGATAGAGAAGATTATTCTATAATTTTGATAGGGTTTTACTTGAAGTAACTTTTCCCTTAAAATTATTTTAAGTTCCTATTTTTGGATGTTTGACTTTCAAATCTCTACTTTGACTGATTGTTTAAAAATAATAATTTAATTCTAAAAATTATGAAATTTTGTAGGTGAGTTGATAAGGTGTTCCATAACCTAGGAAAAAATGTTTCTAGGCACTGATCAGCAGTTTTGTTTGTAGTTTAAATTCAAATTCAAATTTGAACATGCAATTTAAATGAGAACCAAATACTCTCCAAAAATTCCAGAAAAATTCAAACAAGCATATCAGAGAAGATAGAATCCAAATAAAACATTCCCAGCTATGGGTCCTGCTATATTTTTAAAATAAGAATTCAGTTTGTAATTATGAGCTAGAGAAAGTATATTTTCAAGTTTGAAATTGAGATTCCTTTTGAAACTACCTCAAGCATTCTATAAGCTTTTGAGATCTTACTGTTCATCATTTAATTTCTAAATTTATCAATCCCACACTTGCAACCTTTTTAGTTGTGCTTCAATTTCAAATTAAGCTTTTGAGATGGGGAAGGAGTATTGGATATCTAGGTTTAAATTCGAGTCTTCAAAAATCAAAGGATTTTCAACATAAGGTTTATACTTCACTCTGAACTAAGTTTCAAGATCTTGATAAAATTTCATTTTGTTTTTAGAAAATTTCACTTCTAGGCTTTGGAAAATAAAGTTTTAACCTATTTAATTTGCAACAAAAAGTAAAAAAAAGTCCAAAATTTCACAAATGCACATTAGATGCTTAACTAATCCAACTTAGGGATTTTGGGCTGTTACACCTCGCCACAAGCTGCACTGTGTTCACACCGCCTTGGCCTGATCACGCCCTAGCGCCCACGACCATGCGCCTCCATCCTGCCATTTCACCGGGTCACCACTCCACCTCCTGACCTCTCCACCCCGCTAGTGACCCATTTTGGCCTTGACCAAACCTCCAAGATCGCCTCAAGCAAGCACTGTCAAGACGACCGCTTCACCTGAGCTCCCATGCTTCTGCTATGTTTGTCATTCTCTCTTCTCTTTGTCACACTTACATGTGGGACCCAATGTCATATTTTTTTTTCTTTTAACCCTTTAATCCTGAAGAATATTCTCTGGAATATTCCCCTCCTTCTCTTTTTCCTGGAATTTCCTTTTCCAGGAAATCTTCCGGGTGTTCGTTGTTCTTCGTACGAACTCCGAATTAGTCGATTCTTTCTCCTAAATTCATCTAAATTAATAATATCTCTAATGGTACTCATTTTATAATTTTTTGTGTTTTATTTTATTTATTGTATTTATTCGCCTTGTTTTGTGCATATAGAATCCGGCGTTTCAAAATCTTTCCTAGACCAGTTTGCCGAAGCAACTCCAACCTTCAACGAAGGCAAGTCGTAGACCTTTTATCGTGTTGAACCCATTTCTATAAAATTATATTATTTTATATCAACTTGCATGCTAATTTTATATTAATTGTTTTCGAAAATAGTTAAATACCTATTTGACATTATGCCACCTTGAATAATTGTGAAAGTCGTATATCCTTGGACACCATAGGAAGGATTGATATTAGTTGGACATAATTGTATCACCAACATAGGAATCGTAGAGAGGCTTAGTCATGCTTAGTTGCGATGGGCTCATGATCACATGTTCAATAATGTTAAATTTAACTTAATGATATATGGAATTGTGGTGTGATACCACTGTTATAAAATTTTGTGACATGGCAGGGGTTGTCATTGGTTTGGGTGAATAAAATGATTTATGCTCGGGCGAGTGATTGTGCAGTAAAGGGGGTGCGTGAGGCACATTGTTTTGGATGAGGTTGTCTCGCCTAAGTAATCACTAAGGACTTAATCTTGTACACCATTGAATTGGGCCTTACCGTACAACCACATGTCCAGTATGGGATGGACCTGGCTAATTAATTAGCAATGCCTTGATTTTAGTTCTATTTTGGTGGAAGTGTAAACTTTGGGTTGGACATTCACACTAGCGTAAGAGGGGGCCTCGACTATGATGTATGTTGAGATGGAATTTTGCGAATTTGTGGAACGAGTCGGTGGTGAAACCTTAGCGAGCAAAACTAGAGTAAGACGGAGATTTATAAAAGCCTTGTGACAATTACTTAGTTGTACGCCTACGGAAGCGTGTCTTGACCGACATATTAAGTTTATTATTTCTTATGGGTAAAGCTGTATAACCTCTGCAGAGTGTTAAACTGTTCGAATAGCCGTGTTCCTGGTTATGGACAATGACTGGTGATTTCGCATGGGGGATAGACTTTTTCATAAAACTTTGGATAGTGGTTTGGTTGGGAAGTGAGCGGGAGGTTCACTAGTTGTTTCAAAGCAATTGTCTATTTATTCATTATTTTTTTCAACTACACATTTCAATCTATTTACTGTTAATACTGTTTTCTACAAAAGAACCATATAGCTATTCCTTGTTCAAGCCTAGCATGAATATTAATTGCATACTATTCCCTACGACTTGCTCAGTACTTTATGTACTCACGTCTTTATGCCATTGTTGATCAGTTGTTGAGGAAGAATCCGGGAATCTAGAGTTCTACGAGGAGTAATTTGAAGACTATGTGAACTAGGGTGCGCTCCCTACTCGATTGCCTGTGGGCATGTCGGATGGCCACCGCGAGATTTCTTCTTCCGCTGTAAGATTTAATTATTAGTCTTTTAAGCCCTGCGTAGCAAAGTATGTAAACTTTGACCACAAGGTTCGCTGCTACTATTCAATAACAATTTGCTTATTTCTTAGCTGTTTTATTGTATGGATATGATTGTCATCAATGTTGTCACTATGTGAACTAGCTACGGATCATGGGACTAGTTCAAAATACATAGAGGGTCTGGATTTACATGTTCGGGTCCTGACAAAAATGGCTGGGGATTTGCTATTGATATGCTAGATTTCTATTCAAATCGACCACATTTTGCAGCACTCGCATCCGACACTCATGATCTAGTTTGGTTTTCACTGTTCGAAAGGCTGCCTAACTATAGAGCCTTGTTTGGAATGCAAGATTTCCGTAAGAATCATATGGATATTGTATTGGTTCTCGTAAAATTTCTATGATTTTGCTGTGAAATTCCCACGTTCCTGAGTTCGAACAGCCCTTGACGAGCAGTATAGCAGCACCTCGCTGACAACCTCGGATAGTTGGACACTGATTCCTAGCTCTTAAGTACGCCAAAGGCCAGAGTCGTATTGTGAAATCACAGAGCTAGATAATGTCGATGATTTGATATCGATCTTACGAATGAATACTAGGGATTTTCCTTAGTATGAGCCACACTGAAAAAGACACATGGATTTAGACAAGTTTGGACCTTCAACTGAGAGAATAATAACCCTACTCCTATGTTGCTGTATTGACTATACTTTACAACAGGGGAAAAATCACTAGAACTAAGCTTAATGACCTCTTTGTTGTCCCTTCTTGTTCTCTCTCCTTAATCCTCCCTCTGATCCTCTTCATATAGCATGTGAAGAGGTGACAGTTGTTCTATGCCAAGAGGCACCTCAACGTTTGATGAAATGCGCACATTGATGGTAGTTATTGTCAGAGATACTACACCCACGTCGTCTTGCAGTTATGTCAGAGACAGATGCTTAATACGTGCGGTTATTCCAAAGAATAACAACGCATATTAACTACTGTGTGTATTAAACACAGCGCATAAGTGTCCTTAGTCGATTGAGCCCACATGTCTGTAGACTTCGTGGACTATATGGTGGTTGTAGTAAGGCTTACGACCATGAGGTGACCGTAATAAGGTTTACGACTATGAGGTGGTCGTAGGAATTCTTACGACCACTAGATAGTCGTAGGAAATCTTACGACCATATAGAGTGGTTGTAGAATGGTTTACGATCACTTAGTTAAGCTTTTCCCGTATGAATGATAAGAGGTATACTTACAAATAACATAAAGGTATTGCTATCTATAATAACAATTGCAGATAAATAATTTAATTAATTGAAGATTATTAGATCATCGTCAGATAGTAATATAGTAATACATATCACACGAGTGACTGTTCTTAAGATTTATTTAAGACTAATGGAGCTCAAGCGTATTGAAGATTAGTGGAGTTCCAGCTAGCTCTGCATTCATAAGAGACAAGGACCCTAAAAAATTTCATTTCAAGAAAAAAAAAAGACCTTAGAAAAGCATACACTCGTAATTACTACTTAAAAAGAAGAGTTGGTGAACGATGGTATTTTGTTTCCCCTCCCGTCTCTTTTTTCAAAACGAAAATAAGCACCTCCTCAGTAAGCAAATTCCACGCTTTTAAAAAACATCTAATAAAAAAAGAGTGAAAAACCATCTTTCAACAAACAAATTAATTTCAACACAAATGAAGTTAAGACTGAGTGTAGCGGTAGAGCCGAAGGCAGGGTGTAGGCTGGACACGTCAGCGGAGGCAGACCCAATGGTTTTGAGCAGCCCGATCTCGACATGTTAGGGCCACATGTTTTTTTATTTGTAGGACAAGTCTGAAAAAAAATTAAAAGAAAACATGGGGATATTCTGCCCGTGTGGATTTTACTATGAAATGAAGCAATGAAACGATCAACGTACAGTTCTTCGTGATTTTTTTATAAAAAAAATCTGTCATGTGGCAATCTGGTTATTTTAAGAGCATCTTTAGTGTATTAAACCGACATCGATTCAAAGTCATGCCACGTAAGCATTCTAGAAATCGAGCTTGTTTTTCTCCAATGTATTGAACCGATTCCTACTAATAACTGGGACCCACATTACATTAAAAAACTACAAAATAATAATATCCTCTTTCAAACGCACTATCTTCTATGTAGTTGTTTAATGCTCATATGAATTGTTTAATGCTTTGAATCGATTCCTAAGTAGAGTTCGGTTCCATGCATTTTTTTGGTTGGAATCGACCTATCTAATGTATTGAATCGATTCAATGCATTCTCTCTCCTCATTTGAACCGGCTAAAACACAACATTGGAGATGGTCTAATGTACGTTGTTCAACATCATAACTAAATTGGATATGCATATGCTTAGTGTACGTGACGAAATTCCAATCGGAGGAAATGGAACTTTTGGCTGAGACCAGAGGTTTCCCATTTTGAATTTTTGATCGAAATTCAGAGCTTTCAAGAGGTCTTTGGGCTTTTTCAGGCTAAGCACTGGGCTTAGGGCCTATGTATGTTGGGCTGGGATTTACTCGGGTCGGATACTCAAGGTCAGGCCCGGAGTATGAGCAGATCTGGAGGGGACATACGAGATGCTTTTGTTCCGTTTGGGCTCGTGGGCCGATTTGGACCTGGTTCTGGGATCTCAACGTGAATAATGAATTTCCCTTTTGAGTAAATATCAGTGAACCCTAGGTTTTGGGGCAGTTGTAACAAAAAACCCCAGTTTTTTAGTTTTATAACAAGAAACCCCATCATTTCAACCGATCACCACACATAACACAAGTGATTACGTTTTTCCCATCCCACAACCGTTCCACCGTCCCGAGGAGGTCGCCAAACCTAACCCCTGGGCCTTGAGCCGCCTCGGCCAGTTCGCGTGCATAAGGCTCGGCGGCGTGCATGTAAGGCCTGGCCACGCGGGAGGAAGACTGAGCTGAGCGGAGTGAGGGTGGCTGGCAATGCGGGAGCCGATTCGCGCGCCAAAATCTTGGTGACACACACGTAAGACTTGGCGACACTGGAGGGAGGAGGGAAAAGGGAAGTTTGCCCCGCTGCCACCAGGTCGCCGCGCCACCAGGTCCCCGCAGGTGAGTGAGCAAGAGATGGCACAAAAGACATGGGCTGCTGGTCGCCGTGCTATGGCGAAAGCGAGCGCACCTACCCAGAAGGTATGTACTTTCTTTCTTGTGTAATTTAGGGTTCGAGATTGGATGGATTTGGGGGGGGGGAATTTTTGGCTAGGGTAATGTATTGGAAGGGGATTCTTACTGATTTTGCATTTGTTCCTGAAAGTGCTTTGGTTGATTCGGTCTAGGCATTGGAGTCTTGTTTTTTGGGATTTAAATTTGATCTTGAGTTCCATTGGGATGCAAATTGCAGGAGTGAACTGGAGGCCTCCGCAGCAAGGTTCCTCTATATATGGAGGATTCTGATTATTGTGGGGAGGGGTTGGGCACACAGTTAAGATGCCGCCATGGCCTGAGGCCGCAAAGGAGGGTTGCTTGGGAAGGAGGAGACACTGGAAGAAGGTTCCTAGGGTGCCCAATGGAGGTTAGTGTTACTTGAGCGATTGTGTTAATTGTGAGCAACTTGTGTTACTTGAATGCTTTTGTGTTGTTTCTTTGGTTGTAGGAAGAGGAAGACTGTGATTTTGTCCAATGGGTTGATGCAGAATGGCCAGCTAGAGTTTAGAAGACCTTGGAGCAGATGTAAGACATCATTGATCGCAGGAATAAGAAGTATGAAGTGCAGCTTGCAGATTGGTACCAGACTCTCCAAGGCAAGCTTAAGGCTGAGGAAGCGAAGATGAAGCTAGAGCTTGAGATGGCTGATCGCCTGGACAACCTGGAGATGAAATGTGCAATCAAGGTGGAGAATACGACAATATGGTTGATGTGGTGCCTTGGTGTCATAGTGGTGCTTTTGGTTGTGCTCACATCTGTGCTAACAGATTGGATGAATCAATATTGAGTTTGTATTTTATTAAGGAATTGTGTTACCTCCAAGTAGTAAATTGTATGACATTATGTTCCCTCAATATTTTGTTATGGAATTGAATTGATCTATTTTCCAGGAGTGTTAACCTTGTGAAATTGTGTGCAATTCAATTGAGGTACTGCATTGTCAGTTGAGATGCCATTAGTTATATGGAATTGTGTTACCTCCAGGGGTGCTAACATTCTGTGGAAGGGTGCATGAGGTTTTTATATGTGTGCATGATTCCTTGAATGCTATTGCCTTATGATATTCTGCTCCGGTTCTCTTACTAGAAGTTGTGAAACCTCGTACTGAATCATGCACACATATAACTCTAGGAGTGCTAACATCTAGAATTGCAGTGATTAACTGATGAGATCCCATGTGATACTGTTCCAGTCACATTACAGTTTTCAGAATCTAGTGAGATCCCATCTGATACTGTTCCAGCCACATTACTTGACAAAACTCCAGGAGTGCTAACATCCAGAATTGCAGTGAGTATTTGCAAACATAGACAGACGACCAAATCAGTCCAATGACATAACTTGATTGCACAGGACATTAGGTTCCAGAATTAAAAATTAGTAGATAGATTGCACAGGACATAGAGGCTAACATAACATAACATAGAAATTCGAAACATAACATAACATAGATTGCACAGGACATCAGGTTCCAGAATTACACCATAGTGCAACTAAAAGGTAACTTTTCAAGGAAGTTACAGGACATAACTTGAGGCTGACATAACATAGAAATTACACCATAGTGCAACTAAAAGGTAAAGTAGTAATACTTCTATTTGGCATCACATGTTAACCATTTCCAGATTGCTGCATGGTTAAGTGTGATGACCCTAACCAAAATATGCCCAAAATACAGTGATGTATATGTTGTTGTCATTCACAAAAAGAAACCCCAAAAACTATCTCCATGAAGTCACTTGTTGTCATTCACAAAAAGAAACCCCAAAGTCATTCACAAAAAAGAAACCCCAAAAACTATCTCCATGAAGTCATTTGATGAATTTACTCCTGGCCACTTGCCCCCAGCCATTCCATCATTCTTCCTACCACCCTTGCTCTCCCTCTGCCTCTCCCTCTCGCCCCACTTCTACCTCTCATGGTGGTCATCTTGGTTGCTCTTCCCCTTTCCATTCTAGCCGGCAATCCTTCATGGTGTTCGTGGCTGAAATTCTCTGGGCATGAACAAGAGTGCACATGTGGTAGTAGTATGGAAAATGTACAAATGCAAGAGTTCAAAAACAAGAAACACTACTCTGCAAATTACCTTATGCTTGGTTTTCCTGATCTGTGGGTCTGGCCTCAGCATCCGCAAACGACTTGTAAACTTGTGCCCTTTCTTGTGGCAGTTGGAACATGTAACAGTAGTCATCCTCGCTCTACTACTAGATTGTGAAGGCTCATCTGCTGCCTTTCTTTTACTCTTCTTTGGCCTGCTTGGATGTTTTGTGAACTTAGGAGGATCTACGTTGGGTGTATCTATTTTGGCCCAGTCATGAGGACCAGGGACTGGTTATATGAGGTTTATGTATGCTCTCTCATATGCTGGTTTCTTAAAAAAATCATGAACAAAGTCTTTAGGACGTTGCTTAGACTTGTAGATGGCCGAAACATCATGTTTACATGGGACACCAGTGAGATCCCATTTGAAACATCCACATGTCCTTGCCTCAAGATTCAGTGTATATGTCCTTTCCCCACAAGTCACTTGCCATATACCCATTCCTGCACATACAGGCCTACAATACCTAGCATCTTTCTTTTCTAATTCCAACTTCTCTGCATAGTGAGGTGTTATTTCCGAGACTGATGTTGCCACACCTTTCCTTTTGGTGTTAAACCTTGACATTAGCTTTGTCCTAATCATGTCTTGCATTGTGACAATAGGCTTGTCCCTCACATTAATGGTGTAGTTATTAAATACTTCACTGAGGTTGTTGACAACTAAATCTGTCTTGCATGTTGTGTCAAATGCATGCCTAGCCCAGTGTTTTGTGGGTATTTTAGATAGCCACTCCCATGCACCTTCACTCTCATCTTTCAATTGTTCCATTGCAATGTCAAAGTTATGTTTGTTATATGCATAGCAAGCAGAGTCCATGTGTGTCTTAATGTTTCCTCCCCTAAATCCAGCGGTGCAAAAGTTTTGGTAAAGATGGCGTTTGCAATACCTTTGCGTGCAATTAGGGAAAACAACTTTGATGGCATGTAGAAAGCCCTGCACATAAACACCAAGTGGTCAATAGAATGTTTGGCAAAATACTTATATCTCTAATATGATAATGTCAAACTCACCTTTTGCCTATCTGACATTAACATCCATCTTCCATACTCTCTAGACTGGCCACCAAGTGCGTATTTGAGCTGTGTAAGGAACCAAGTCCAACTGGCAACATCTTCTTTCCCCACGACCCCAAAAGCCAAAGGGAACAAATTGTTATTGCCATCCCTTCCCGTTGCAGCCAGCACTTGAGCCCCATTGGTTAGCTTCACAAAACACCCATCAACTCCTGATTCAAGCCACAAGAAAACAAAATCAACATCACAACATATGACAACACAAAGCAATGAAATTTGTAGTTACAATGCACTAACCTATGAATGGCATGCAACCATTCATGAAGCCTTCTTTCTGTGCATTGAGACATATGAAGAGGTCGTGGAATCTAGGATTAAGATTAGGCTGGGGATTCATAATTGTAGTTACAATGCATCTGCTACCTGGGTTATGGTTTAACACTGTCTGTAGGTAATCGCTAATCCTCAGATATTGCTGCTTGTGATTCCCTAATACCACCTCAGCAGCTTTGCTCCTTGCACTGTAGGCCATCATCTTAGAAACTTCCACCCCATATTTCCTCATGGCATCATCCATCAATGCAGTCACTTTCCAGTCCGGATCACTTCTTATTTCCTCCTCATAAACCTTGCTCAGCCATGAACTATTAACTCTACTACTATCCATGGCGATGCCACAGGTGTGAGGATCAACCATCTTCCTTATAGCAACAGTAGGCTCTCCGGCAATTTGTGATGTCAACATGGAGAATGGACAAGTTTTATGCACACAACACACCTTCACTCTGTCCTTGTCATTCCTCAAGTACTTGTAATCTCTACTCTGAACTATATGGTAGCTCTTCAGTGCCCTCCTGAACTGATGAACATCCTTAAAGCACATTTTCTCACAAAATTGTTCATGTGTAAGAATCTTGGATTCATCAAACCAAATTCTCTGTTCTCTCATCCATTTTGCTCTGCTCTTCCTCTTTTGGGGGGCTTCAAATGGTGGAGCTTGGAAGCCATCGTCATCACTAGAGCGCAAGTCTTCATCACCACCGTCACTGCCTGGGTCAGATAGTACCAAATTGGACACAATAGCTGCTGCTAATGGGAATGGGTCTTCCACATCACTATCACCCTCGCAGCACTCCATAAGTTTAGTGTGATCCTCCTCAGGGTCTGCCTCAAGGTCCTCAAGGTCCTCACTACCAGAGTACACTTCCAAAGCTTGCCCATCATCAATGTCAACAATGCTTTTACCCTTCTCCTTGTAGCCAACAAGCCAATCATTGTCCATCCCATCGAACACACACACAAAAATCATATAACAACAATGCTTGTTCATTGTTTCAAACAGACTAGCAGAAAAATCATATGACAAATTCGGTGCAGAAAATTCATATGCGGTTTTGGTTTTTTGGTTCCGCAGCATACAAATTAGTGACCACATAAGACACCCGATAAATCATAAATGGATTCACAGTCCGTGAATTTCCCAACATAATTCAGGAACCGAGACTCCAATGACCAGACCGAATCAATCAAAGCACTTCAATTCGGGGACAAATGAAGACATTACAAGCATAATCAGTCAGAATCCCCTTCCAATACAATACCCTAACCAAAAATTTCCCCCCAAATTAGTCCAATTGTAACATCCCAAACAATGGTTTGTGTTTCAAATGTATAAAAATGAGGAGAAATTAAAACTTTTGATGCCTCATGATGTCATTTGAAATTTTCTGGAAATTTTCCCCAAGAGTTTCCTAATTTCAAAGACCAATGCTTCAATTGATGAAAGCATAATCCTTTAAAACTCCTTAAGCAAATCTTGTGATCATCCTCTAGGATTATTTTTTCTAGCTTCTAGATCACCCTAGTGACCCCTCTAAGAAATCTCATAATTTTTAGAAATTATTTACTATTCCTAGGAGGCCAGTCAAACCAGTTTGACTCTTGGTCAAAACCCTAGGACTTGACCTTGTAATTTTTCTAGAGAGAAATACGGTACATGAAAAGTTCTAGAAAAATTATAAAAGGTTTCTCTTAGATCCAGTAACCTCCCATAAAAATTTCAGAATTTTTGGAGCTATGAAACTCTCTCTAAAAATTCGCCAACCATCTCAGCCTATTTATCAAAAACCTGATTTACTGTTGGGCCGACTGAGCCACTTTGACTCGGCCGAACCCAACCATCTCAGTCGCACCTCAAGACTTACCCCTTCACTTTGAGTCGTCCGATTGAAAACTGACGATCAGGATTGAGTGGGCCGTTCGAACCACTCGATCGTCCTCATCATGTGAACCGTCTGATAAAAAATCAACGGTCTGGATTGAAGGGAACGTTCATACCATCTAAACGCACCCCCTCGCATGAACCGTCCAATTGGAAATCAATGATCAAGATCTAATGGGACGTTCGGACTGTCCGAATGTCCCCGTCATTTGGACTGTCCGATCTTTGATCTAATGGACAGAAACAGTCCCGCTCGTTTAAACCAACCCAGCCTGTTTCTCTTGTGTCACTGACGCATAGGGCCCATGCTCCAGGCCTTCATCTCCAGCACGCTGTGAAGCTCAGGAGCTGGGCTCCATGCGGCGTCCGCACCTCCGTCCATGCAACGGTCACGCCGTGGATGCACCGCCCACTCTACCCAATCCTGGAGGTCCGCTTTGTAACGCCGCCTCCATCTCCGTCAACGCCCGAGCTTAATACTCCTTACACCCCTATCTTTTCGCCATTCTCTGTCTCGGTGGCTGAGGGAGAAGGTGCTCTCCTATGCTCAGCTCTAGGGTAAGCTCGAAGCTTTATTGTCCCCTAGCCTTGTCTTTGCATGCCGATTCCATTTTTGCTTATGTAAACCTTTGACTTCGCTTGTAGCCTTCGGACCACAGTCGTGACCTCGACGGCTCTGAAGCGTGCACCGCAAGGACATCGTCATGCCTTTCGTCTCTCCGGTGAGCCATCAACTATCCTTGCGTGTCACTTTGTGTTCTGGGTATAGGAACAATTTCCCCTCAATCAATTTTGCCAATATGTGACAGGAGCAGTGGCATTTTGAGGTTTCCTCTTTTCGGCTGAAGAACCCTAGTCTTCGTCTCCAACTCCGGCCGGTAAGGCATTACCCGATTCCCTTCATTTACACCATCTAAGCACCTCCCTTAAGCCTCTCCATCAGCCATTTGTTCCTCTCCTTGCTCAGGGTGGCCCCTCCTTGTCGAGCCTAATCGCCGTCGTGGACCTTCGTCGACGTCGAGCTACTCCGGCTATCCCCGACCTCTCTTCGGTACTCAGGTAGCATCCTTGTACCTTGTAGAAGCCTGGGCACCCGCTTTCTTGAACAATGCGGAGCATTACTCGTTGCTTGTACTTTGGCCGTAGGGGTGCCGCCGCTCATCGCCGGCTAACCACCATTCTGAGCCATCCCAGCCGCCGTGAATGCCACCAACAGGTGCGCTATGCTATTGCGCACCCATCTCTACCCTTGGCTCGCACCACCGTTACTGGAATTGCCGACAATGCGTCGGTGAGCGCAGCGAGCTGTTGTCGGGTCGCCCGACAACACTGTGGAGATGTCTTTAGGACACTAATCCTTTTCATTAAGAGCTAATCATTACTTAGTGTTTAAATGGCTATCTGGAAGATGTGATGAGTCTATTACATGCAGGCCCATGTACAGAAATCCTAGTCATTGTGCTCTGATTTTTGCGCAAAGACACTGACGTGTAGGACCCACCTGTCAGTTCGCTTGAGTTAAGAGTCCGAACATCTCTTTCATTTGGACCGTCCGATTTTAATTCAACAGTCTCAATCAGTTGGGCCGTTTGGACCGTTCGAATGCCCCCTTCATTTGGATCGTCCGATTTTGATTCAACGGTCTAGATCTTTTGGGTCGTTCGGACCGTCCGAACACCTCTTTCATCTGGACCGTTCGATTTCAAATCAACCGCCTGGATCAATTGGGTCGTTCGGACTGTCCGAACCTCCCCGTCACGTGGGCCGTTCGATTAGATCTCAACGGTCCAAAACGTTTTCAGCTCAGGGTTTATAGAAAAATCTATATATCAATTATTTATGTACTACAAATTGTTTTAAACTTCAAAACTGCATAAGTAATTCATTTTAACTCCTTTTTGGATGATTCAAATTTTTTTGGGTTAAATTTTTAGTGTACTTTATTTTGATATGGTTTTTGAATCATGTTGCTGTTCCAGAAAATATTGTTAGTAGAATTACTTTCGCTTTAGCATTTTGTTGCACTAAAAATTGCTTTAATTTCAAAAAATGCATAAGTATTTCTCTATAACTCCAATTTGAGCAAACTCAAGCTTATTGGTTTTGTATGTTACTGTACTTTATTTTAGAAAGGTTTTGAGCATGACACTGTCTCTGAAAATCTTATTTTTACTTATGATTTGTGTACTACATTCTTGACTTTGAAAAATCATAAGAAATTCATCTTAGATCCAAATGAGATGAATCAAATTCCATTGTTCATCTCATGCGGTGCTCTGTCTACCATAAAATTTTCATGTTCACCACCTCTCTGGAATTTTTTGCCAAAAATTTAATTTCGGATGAACAGTACCCGAGAGGGATTTTTCAGCATTTTATCAAAAAACTGATTTTGTTTTGGCTTTAACTTTTTCATGCAACATCCAAATCAATTGATTTCTATTGCTAAATTCATTTAAAATCATGCTCTACCTCCTGCGTAAATCTCATGATTTTTGGAGGATTTTGAAATTTTGAGTATTTTCGGTGTTATTCATTCTTATTGTTTCTTCTCGAATTTTTCGATAGGTTCCGACGAATTAGTTGAGCACGAGAGTGATCCTATGCAGCAAGAAAGTTATCTCCAACAAGGCAAATAGTTTTCCTTTGATGCACGTTGATCTTATTATTTGCGCATGTTAATATTTCAAATGTTTCAACTTTATGTGTGCATGCTATGTTGTCAAGCTATTTCTTAGTTCGCGATAGTTTACCTGTTTAGTTAAATAAATTGTAGGTAAACATCCATCCTCTACTACTAAGCCTAGGTTTTTATTCGTTTTAATTTAGAGCTCGATGGATGGGCTCTAATCACTTTATATTGTAGTATTCAAGTTGTGTTACTTAGCAATGCTTAGAACGGTAGAATGGGAATCATTGCTTCGGCGATGATTATTATATCATCACTTTAAATTACTTGGGTCAAGGTACCCATGTATGTATTGTATTTGAGAAACTAAAACTGAAAATAAAATGTTTTAGACTTGGGCACATGGGCTGATTGTGTGGTTATCAGGTGTGTGGATGGTGCCTAAGTCAACAAGGACCGAGTTACTTGTGTCACTAATCCAAGCGTTATTGCGTGCTAACCACATGAGAGGGATATGAGACCTCTCTTGACTTAGTACTTTGGCGTGTGTAAACTCCAAGTCGTAGGAGGTTGTGTGTGTTGTGTAAAAAAGGAAATAATCTATGTGTGTTGGGTGTGACGGGATGGGTTCTAGGTTTAGGTCCCCTACCTTGAGGAGCATCGGTAAGTTCTCTCTCTACCGATGACTTCGACACAACATATGGTTTCTATCATATGGACGACTCGTAGTTAATACACAATATTGGAAACGTCTCGTAGGACTTAGCCGCGCTGGCATATCTAAGGAAGTGTGCTTTATCCGGTGGCAAAAAGGCGGTCGGGCGTGTTGGTACATTGGTACACCCCTGCAGGGATAAACTATTCGAATAGCCTCGTCCTAGGTTATGGACATGCTTGGTTAGGTCGTGTAAGAACTAGACTATAACTTTTTCGATAAAACTTGACTTTGGGTGGTACAAATGGGTAATTCGTGCTATGTTGTGGTGGCTGTTGGGAAGTCACCTCTAGGATTTTATTTATGATTATAAATGTTGTCTCGCTGTTATTTAAACAAATAAAAATAGGTTTGATAAAATTGCCTTCAATCTATTACACTATTGCAAATGAAATATTGCTTTGTGCTGAAAATGAATCCTACAACCTCTCCTTTGTTTCAGCTTGCATGTAGCTATGTATAGGTTTGTTATGCGTAAGTCTTGCGAGTACATTTTTGTACTCAGTTGCATTGCTTAATTGTTGCAGAGGAGGTTGACCCCCAAGGGTTTAATTATTGTAAGACAGACTTCATGCAGGACGACTAGCTTGACGGCCCGGTCGGTTGCCTTGTGGGTAAGGGTAAACCGGTTAGGTTTTGTTTAACGCCATCTTATGGCTTTTGCTTCCGCTGCTACTTTGTTTTTTTACCTTGTCTTTGGCCGGTCGGCTCCTATTGTAATAACTCTATTATGTGTAAGTCCTTTGTGTTGTAATGTGAAGACTCGGTATTGTAATGATTTGTGTATAGAATGGATGCTATATTTTGTGAAGGAGTATGTGTACCGCTCCTGGGAGGTACATACTACTCTGAGGCACGTGATACTTGGTTTGTGATGCTAGGGTTAAGTGGATGACTAAGCATTACGAGTTAAATACCCCGGGTCCTCACACCAATCTAGAACTATAAATTACACAAGAAAAGTATACACCTTCCTCGTCTCCCACGCGCACAAATTTGGCCAAGACTTGTGCGCTGAGCTGTCCTCCCACGTCGCCGACCAATCTAACTCCGTTAAGCCATCCTCCCGCGTCACCGGGACTTGTGCGCTCTGCCGAGCCTTCTGCATGCGCGCGAAATGGCCAAGGAGGCGCATCCTTTCGTGCCTTCAGGGGCCACAGGCGCACAATGGGACGGTGGAACGGCGATGTTGTGGGACGGGAAAAATGTAAACACTGGAGTTATGTGTGGTGATCGGCTAAAATGATAGAGTTTCTTGTTATAAAACTAAAAAATCGGAGTTTTCCGTTACAACCGCCTCGAAACCTGGGTTTCACTGGTAATTACTCTTCCCTTTTTCACTCTCACATCGTGGCCCTTGCTCGACTGGTTGGACTTCGCTTCCCACATGAGTGAGGACTGAGGGCGAGATGACCTACCGCCGCCTCCTGCCTTCTTGGCTGGCCAGCCACGGAGGACGACGACCTCCTCTCCGAGATCCTCCTCCGCCTACCTCAGCAGCCGTCATCCCTCCCCTGTGCCTCCCATACCTGCAAGGATTGGCGCCGCCTCGTCTCCGACCCCGGCTTCCTCCGCCGCTTCCGCACCCACCAACGCCGTAGCCCTCCCATCCTCGGTTTCTTCATCGAAGACATGCACGGCCTCTCCTTCTCCTTGCAGGAAGGAGCGGGATTTTTTTTAAGGAAGACGAAGCGGAAGAGACTAACCGACTAATGGAGGAGGGAAGTCAGGATAAGATGAGTTTAGAGGGGAGCAGCATTTTTATTTGGATGTGGGAGGTGGTGGGCTGAGTTGGTTCTGCAACACATGTACTTTCCGTTGCGAGTTATGTGTTGTTGTATGTATGTTTTTCTTGTAGTGCATGCATATTCCTTTCTAATAAAAACAAATAAGCAGATTAGTAGAATTATAACAACAAAATATCTTAGCCCATCGTTCCTACTACTGTAATTACCAATTTATTTTTATTAGTACTATAACATTAGGTGGTATTTAAATGTGTCATAAAATTTGTTCATTGACTAGCAACACGTCTATTAAGTATTGTAACATATAATACAAAGTGTTGTAACATACTAGGGGTTGAGCATGTCTGGAACTTTCTACACTTGGGTCGTAGCAATATGAGAATATGTGTTGCAGTTGAGTTTTCCTGCAACACATGCTATATATGTTGCGAAGTGTGTGTTAGAATAAATTGGCCATATGTTTTTTTATTGGTAGGACAAGTCTGAAAAAAAACATGGGGATATTCTGCCCGTGTGGATTTTACTATGAAATGAAGCAATCAAACGGTCAATGTACTGTTCTTCGTGAAAATTTTAAAAAAATCTGTCAAAAGGTCTTCGGGCTTTTTCAGGCTAAGTACCGGGCTTCGGGCCCCTGTATGTCGGGCCGGATACTCAAGGTCAGGCCCGGAGTTTGAACAGATCCTTTTGTTCCGTTTGGGCTCGTCGGCTTCCGCTTTGGGCCTGGTTCTGGGATCTCAACGTGAATTTCCCTTTTTCACTCTCACATGACATCGTGGCCCTTGCTCGACTGGTTGGACTTCGCTTCCCACATGAGTGAGGACTGAGGAGGGCGAGATGACCTACTGCCGCCGCCCCATCTCGCCGGCGCCGCCGCTGGAGGACGACGACCTCCTCTCTGAGATTCTCCTCCGCCTACCTCAGCAGCCGTCATCCCTCCCCCGCGCCTCCCTCGCCTGCAAGGGCTGGCGCCGCCTCGTCTCCGACCCCGGCTTCCTCCGCCGCTTCCGCGCCCACCACCGCCGTAGCCCTCCCATTCTCGGTTTCTTCATCCAAGACATGCGCGGCCTCTCCTTCACCCCTACTCTGGATCCCCCCAACCGTGTCCCGCTCGGGCGCTTCTCCTTGCAGTTCGATGACGGCGACAACTACCTGATCCTCGGCTGTCGCCATGGCCTCGTCCTTATCCGCAGTTCGACGCGGCTCCAGGTACTGGTGTGGGACCCCGTCACCGGCGACCAGCGCCGCCTAGCCGTTCCCCCGGGGTTCGGTAACAGGGAGAGCACGGTGATCTGCAACGGGGCGGTGCTTCGCGCTGCCGGCGACGTCCACGGCGGTTGCCATTCGAGCCCCTTCCGGGTGGTTTTGGTAGGCACCGACAATCAATATACACGAGCCTTTGCCTGCGTTTACTCATCGGAGACCGGAATGTGGGGCAATCTCATCTCAACACCGCTTCCATCCAAGGAATCTGTGACCATTTCTCCCACCGTGGTTTCTATGGGCATTCCCAGTACCCTGGTTGGGGATTCACTTTACTGGTTGCTTGTTGGGCATTCGCCTGGCATCCTTGAGTTTGATTTAGATAGACAGAGCCTAGCTGTGATAGAGGTGCCAATGGATATGTATGCCGATGGCTATCTCCGCTTCTGGGTTATGCCAGCAGAGGGTGGTGGGCTTGGCTTCCTATTTCTGTCAGACTTCAGCGCCCAATTATGGAAGAGGAAGACCAATTGTGATGGTGTTGCTTCATGGGTGCTGGGAAACACTATTGAACTGGACAAGCTTCTTTCGCTGAGTTCAGAGGAGGAGAGAGTGCCCCTAATGATACTAGGGTTTGCTGACGACAATAATGTGGTGTTCATATGGACAGTTATTGGTGTCTTCATGGTCCAGCTTGAGTCAATGCAATTCAAGAAACTTTTGGAACCTATGCACTTCACTGTCTATCATCCATTTGCAACTGTCTATACCACAGGTAATAGCATGCCTTTACATTGCAGGTATAACAAAACCAAATTATTCTCGATAATTGGTTGATGGAATGTCTTTCACATCCTTGAGCGTAATGTACAAAAAAGGTTGCAACAATTGTTTCTTTTGCTGCTTGATGAACTCTCAACACATAGCGATGTTTTTTTTAATATTATTATTATGATTGAACTATGCGGTTCAAGTCAGAGGTAGCAAATTGTTCTGATCATTTTATCTTATGAACGTCCATAGATTAAAATCATGAATACAAAGATTGGCGAATTACTTTAATAACAATAGGACTAAATTTCATTGTTGCCTGTCTATTACCGTATGCAAGAATTGTATTACAGTAGTATTTTGTATGTGTAAAGCTGTAGTTCTTTTTTTTCCAACATGAGATACATAACAGTTGGAAATTGAAGACAAGTACATGAAAAACTAAGCTTGAACGAACTGAAATGTCAATTGGGTAGCTCAATTGGCGCAGTTGGAAGCTTAAAGCTAGTTACATTCTTTCATTCAATACTTTTATCTCCGTTGATCTTGTTAATAATCTTAAATCCATAATAACTACTTGGTTTGATCTTTATGAAATAACACTTCATTTTTATCACTTGTTGAAGAGTCCTGCTGCAAGTAGCGAGTCCAGTTGTATCAGAGAGAGAGAGAGAGAGAGAGAGAGAGAGTGAGGGAGGGATACTTCCCCTTTCCTGTGCTTTGTGGGTATTTATCTGTTTTACTATTACCCGTTGTTACATTGGCTTTGATTAGTTTTTTGTGCTTATGGATGTCTTACGTCTTATTGTGATTTGTAAGTTGTCTGCTTTGCAGAAGTAATTGATAACTAACAATATCTGAGCATTTGGCTTCAAACTTCCTTTATTTATACAGGCTTATAGCTGTGCCATTTCACATTGCAGCTCATTTTGGATTGTTATGACTTATGAGTGAACTAGTGATTGGCATAGTACTTGAAAAGCATGTCCTCATTTAATCTTGTACTGCTATTGATCTTGGTACATGCAATTACTGTGATTTTATGGACAATGATTCTAGTCTCAGGCGGTTTGGTTGAATATTTTCTCAGTATATCTTTCTCTTTGTCTATCTAACTTGCATCTGTAATTGGGCATTAACCTCTAATATAGTTTTTTCTGGTCCAAACTAGATATTGCTATGGTTTATGTACAGCTCAATTTCTTCAATTTTTAATCACTATAGATGTTGAATAATTTATATTAGATTTATCATTAAAAATGCTTTCATCATAAGTTACATTTGTAATTTTTACTAACATGTTATAGTAGTGGTCAAAGTTTGTTTTTTTATACTGTGCAAACTAAAAAAAAATGACATCTATCGAATGAAGTATCAATTAATAAGATGATGAAGCATTGCATTGAGAGAATTGAGTGTATGAGCTTGAAAGATCCCAATTCTTTATGCGTGATCCCGTGCTTGAGGCTTCTACTGTGTGAGTTTGACCGACTTAAAATTTTTTGGTAACCGAGTGGTTCTTACATTTCTTGAAATTATACCCATGAACTAAATTTAGATGTTTACGCTTTTTCTCGGCGGGACGGAGGTCCCGGATGGAGGCGCCAAGGAGGCGCAGGAGAGAGAGGCAGCAGTAGGTGCGACACTCTGATCGGGGAGGGAGGATCTGCGCAGTGGCCGTCTTGGCTCGATGGGAGGACGGCAGTGGAGCTCCGGCGGTGGCCACCCCCTAATCCTAGCTTGAGACTGGATAGGGAGGATGGGACTGAGGTTCAAAGGGGACGATGGTTGGGAGCTTGCGGGGGATTTGGTGCTGCTGGGGCAGGGGTGGGCAAATTGCATAAAGAAGCAAGTAAGAAGGGCGCACACTAGCTGAGATCGCAGCCGCAATCTTCAGATCCGACGGGCCTGGAGGAGTATGTACATATGTGCACAGATGTGTGCTTGTGCACCTGATATGTCGCCCGAGTTAGTCATTTGGCCGAGTTATACATCTCCTGAATCGTGTGTCTCCATGGCATTCCAAAAATGATCGTTTTCGATCGAGGTACTCAATTCACCTCGCACTTTTGGAAATGCTTGCACAAAGCCATGGGCACTCGGTTGGCTTTTAGCACCACTTATCACCCTCAAACGGGAGGCTAAATCGAGAGAGCGAATCAAATTTTGGAGGACATGTTGAGAGCATGTGTGCTATCCTACGGTACTAATTGGGAGAAAAGGTTGCCGTTCGCGGAGTTCTCCTACAACAATAGCTACCAAACAAGCCTTCAAATGTCACCCTTTGAGGTGCTATATGGAAGAAGGTGTAGAAAACCATTGAACTGGTCACACAGTTCTTTGGCCCTGACATGACCCACGACGCCGAAGAGCGAGTTAGGATCATTCGGGAATGACTACGGATGGCACAATCCCGCCAAAAGAGCTACGCCGACTACTGTCGTCGTGAGTTGAGCTTTGAGAAGAATGATTATGTTTACCTCAAAGTCACGCTGCTGAAGGGCACACACCGATTCCGTGTGAAGGGAAAGTTGGCACCTCGTTATATCGGACCATTCTGAATCCTTTCAAAATGAGGAGTCGTGGCATATCAATTGGAGCTGCCACCTTCACGTTCAGATTTACATGATGTATTCCATATCTCATAACTGAATAAATGCCTTCGAGTCCCTACCGAAGAAACCAAGCTAGAGAACCTCGATTTGCAACCCAATCTTTCTTACTGGAAGCATCCGATTCACATCCTTGGTGAAACGGAGCGCACCACTCGAAATTGCACCATAAAATTCTTGAAAGTCCAGTGGAGCAACCTTACTAAAGATGAAGCCATTTGGGAGCAAGAAGAGCATTTGCGCGTCGATTATCCCTATCTCTTCACCGAATCGACGGAATCTCGGGGTCAAGATTCATTTTAAGGTGGGGAAGATCTATAACATCCCAAAAATTGAAAACCTATCTTATGTCACTGATAGTAAATATTAGAATATTTTGGGCAGGATCTGGCATTTTTGGCTGAAATAATTCTTGCAGCTACATTTGGATTTAAATAGTGGCAGCTAAGGAGTTTTCTAGGAAAATATACAACAGATAAAATTCTGACATTTAACAAAAAATACCTGCACTAGGTCAGAATCCTACACACAAAAATTCAAAATTTTTGGAGTAGTTTAGCCCTGTCGAAAAATTTGACAAAGCTTCGGCACGAAAAAGGAAATCAAACAACCACCTCCCTCTCACTGATAGCTTGGGCCCACACCCCATTTAACCCCTGGCAGGGAAATATAAAACAAAGGAGAGAAGACTTATAGCAGGAGGCAACCCCCCACTCCATTCTTCTTCGTCTCCCCCACTCATTCTTCTTCCTTCTCTCCCTCACTCTGCCTCTTCTCTGTCCAGAAAGAAAACAACAGCCACACCTCTCCTTCTCTCCAAATCTTGCCAAAAAAAAAAATCAAACATTTGAGCACTGCATGTTACACCATTGCATTCCTCATCATACAAGCATTTCATTCCTACCCATTTCATCCAGATGCATGATGATTTGAGTGAGTTTGAGAGGAGATGGGAGGAGGGGCAGCAGCTCAGCTTCCAGCAACAGTAGCTTGCAGCAACAGCAGCTCAGCTTGCAGCAGCAGCATTTGGAGTAAGAGCTTGCTCTCCTTCCTCTTCACCTCTCAGCTCCCTTTGCCTCCCATCTTCTTCTCAGCTCCTTGTGAACTGAAGAAGGTAAACTAAAAATCTACTCTATATTTTAGATTTGAAGTTGCTGAATGTATCACTGATGTTTGACCCCTCATGCCAATAGAATTAGCTACAAATCAAGCATGTCATTAGTAGGATGGATAAGTAATTAAGTCACTGAATTTGTGTGTCCCACATGCCAGGTCTTTAGGAAGGAAAATCAAATAAAAATCATAAAACCGAAACCCTGAAATGAATACCACACCGGTGAAACTTTGATTTAGCTCGTTCTTCCTCATACAAACTCCAAATGAGGTGATTCAAATTGCGTTATTCATAAAATTTTATACTCTTCCAACCTTGTAGGTTTAAACTTCACCACTTATCTATAGAAATTTCGAATTTCAAATTAATTTCTGGTTTAAAGTCTTTTCGATTTTCTCTCCCTACAAAATTTTGAAAGGCCAAAAATCACTAATACGAACTCTGATTGAAACGATTCTTTCACCTAAATTTATCTAACATCATGATCTACCTACTGTGAAATTTTCATGCACTTTTGAATAATTTGAAATTTTGGGCTTTATTTGGTGTTCATTCGCAATTTGATTCTTTCGATAGGTTCGTACGTGTCGGAGATGCTTGAGGGTGAGCCAAAGGAAACCCCTAAGTGTGAGCAGCAAGGCAAGCATACCTCCTTTGATCATGTTGCTCCCACTATGTTCAAAAGTACTTATTTTGTTTGCAAGTATGATTATGCATCACTTTATTTTCAATGTATGAGTATGTTGGGATGGGTAGCAATTAGTTAAATCCTATTTATTGCACCACCTTCCTTGAAGTGCTATCCCCATATCCAAATGATGCTTAGGCGATATATGTATGATATGGCTTATGTTTCTTGTTGGATTGCTTAGCCATGCTAGTAGTTCGGTAGAAGAAAGGGTTGATGGAAGTGGTCCATGGACCGTTGGTCTCATACTCTCAATGGATTTATGTTGTTGGTTCATATCCTTGAATCTGAGAACTTGCAATTGTAATGTGAACTTAAAACTTGAATTCGACTTGGGCGAGTGGTAGTTTGGTTGGGTGTTTCGTGCACGAGAATTGGGTTTGTGGTAGTCTCGCCCGGGTCAATTAAGGACCGAACGTGGTAACATGAGTCAAAGCATTTCTCGTGCAACCACACGTTTCTGATATGGGCTTTGCTTGGTTAAGTATTTTTTGTGGCTTAGTGGTCTAAACTGCATGGTGGCGTGAGGGTTTTCATACCCATAGGAATTCCTTTGGATTGTTGAGGCACGTTTTCATGCAATTGCCGATTCACTCAAGGGCATCTCCAACACAACTAGTGTACTCCGTCAATTCATATTTTTCTTTCACACACGTGAGCTGAGGGGCTAAAGTCGCTAGTGCGGTTTAGGGTACTGGGTTGGGCATTCGAAAGACCTCGTCGTGACGCTCAGCCGGCACACCTCAAAAGTGTGTAATAGCTTGGCATAAAGAGTAGTCGTGTCGTGTGGGTAAAGTTGCACACCTCTGCAGAGTTAAATCTATTGGAATAACCGTCTCCCCGATTTTGGACAACTGCTTGGATGTATTCTTATCAAGTTAGACTTGTGGTAAAAATCTAGTTTGGTACCGGTTATGAATTTGGGCACGAACGGAGTCATTCATGTGTCATTTTAATTTCTTCGAGTGGGCAGCCACTCGGTGAAAGGTACTTGATTATGAAATGTCTTACTGTTATTTACTATTTAAAAATGTTTTCTCAAATTGCAATTGAAATTTATGTACTTCTACATTCTCCGCAAAGGTTGTTTTATGCTAAAACTTGAGTCATTGAGCCTTCCCTTGGTTAGAAGCTTGCATTCTATACTTAGTTGATATAAAGTCTTGTGAGCACAATATTTTGTACTCAACTAGTTTGTCCACTTTGCTACAGGTGAGGATGAATCCACGTTGGGTTACTTTTACCACGCCGAACTCGGCGACGGTAACAAGTAAATGCGTCGTTCTAACCCCAGTTGGTTGCCCTGTGGGTTAGGGCTAACCAAGCTGGCCTTTTGCTTTTGTTTTATGATGTTCCGTTGTCACTCTACTACTTTTGGATGTTTAAAATTGGTCGGTCAGCCCTATGTAAAATTAGGACCAAGTCCTATGTAAAGTTGAACTATGTTCTTTGTATGTGTGTCGTGTGAATGGATGTGATATTGATGTTGTAACTGATATGTGTGCTAGTAGCTGATCTTGGGAGCTAGCATATAGCACATATCACGGTGTTCAGAATTTATTTTGGTTTCTAAAAGTGTAGGTGCATACTAGCTGCCGTTTCTGGGGCCATCACGAGTCATACGTAACGGTATCGTATGTCGGTGGCGGCGGTTCTGACTTGGGTAGCTGGTGCATGCCTCACACTTGAGGATAACCAATATAAATTCTAGGTCCCGACGGCGTTGGTATGGATATT
Source organism: Phyllostachys edulis (assembly GCA_036346405.1). Lineage (NCBI taxonomy): Eukaryota > Viridiplantae > Streptophyta > Magnoliopsida > Poales > Poaceae > Phyllostachys > Phyllostachys edulis. The sequence goes on along the minus strand of CM070548.1, from coordinate 25,658,696 downwards.
GACTGTATGTTAGGACGTAGCATGGCCGACTAGTGTAGGGTGTGAAATGATTCAAGTTATGTTCAAATTATCAAATATTTGCAAATCTGACATGTGATATATATTCTTTTATTCCTTATCCATCTTAGTATATTTCGAATGATTTGATAAGCTAGGCAGTTCGGTATTTGTGTCTGATGAAGGCTAATCACTGTTTGTTGAGATAGGGCAACTCTAATCATATTTCTTTAGGACTTGGAGAGATGTGCTGCACAAATTCCTAGATGAATCCTACTTCTCTTTAGAGGTAGATTCCTACTTCATTTTGTAGAACTATGCGACTATATAAACCCATGAGGGGTGGCCATAGGAACCCAAGAAGCAAGCCACGCAAGAGGAACACTTCCAAAGCAGAGGGCACGAGAGGAAAGAGGTTCAAGATGGTTTTGAGAGAGCGACAATCTGTTGTACTCTTTTGAGGTCGTGCTTAAAGAATTTGCGGTTGGTTTCACCAAATCTCCCTCTCTGGTCATGGTTGCTTCGTCGTCGTTATTTTTGTTCTCTCTACGAGATTCATCTTTTTCGTTCTTGGTACTGTACACACTCGTGCCGTATTTCACAAACTCTGATCCGATCCGGAGGTTGCTGCGCATAAAGAGGGATATCAGAGTATAACACTGATCTTTTAGTTTCTATAAAGATCAGATGTACAAAAAAACAATAGAAGTTGAACGTGTGCTAGTACAAATTAACTGTTCTTCTATTGATGTTCTCTGTTTGTAGTGTTGGTTTCGTGTAATAAGTTCCACAATGTTCTCTGAACCATGCAAAAAGTGTGAGATTTAGCTTTAATGGATTTTGCACAAATGAGTAGTACAAATTTGTTTTGACTGATAATATTGAGTTTTCCGTAGGTATCTAGAGTTGTATTCTGGTTGCTGAGATGCAGGAATGGTTTATTGGCGTAGGTTCTTCCATTTTGTATACTGTGCCCTGTGATGTGGTCCATGCGGAAATTGACCTTCTATGTAGCATGTACTGGTCAACTGAAGTGGACTTGTAGGAGTAAATTTTTTAATTTGCTCGCTTCCTTCGATTGTCTAATTTTCTCTAGTCATCGGTCAACTGGCATGATCACACATCCGCTTGCTTAGTTTAATGCAGTATTGGCTCTGTCAGTTGATTAGTACCTTGTAGTTCATTTGCTTTAGCAAGCACATTTGAGGCAAGCTCACCCAGTCACCAGTCATTTTGATCTTGCTTGCATTATCTTTTCGGGATCGCTCTCTTATGTCCCATGGTGTACCAGGTATTCAGGTGGGGAGATTTCAACCTTTAATTTCTGCTAGTGCTACTGCTACTGGTACTGACTGTTAAATTTGTATCATGTTCTGAACGTTGAATTGCATGATTTGAGAGCAAGTTCCTGGAACGTTGAATTGCTGCTGCTGTACTGGGAGCAAGTTCCTGGCTGCATCATCAACAAGGTTATTTTGCTACTGGGACGCATGCAAGTGCAACGAAAAACAAACATTCGCAACAACAGCACAAATCGACCGATACTGCCGGCGCGGTTTGGAAGTTGGTAAAACAAACGAATGAATCATCCAAACTCAGTAGGCTGAACTGCTGATCTCAATCAAAAAATTAACAGCTCCGAGCCACCCACCCAACAAACACACAGCAACGCATTCCAGCGAACAGTGGGCATGCAAATGGCCGAGACATAAGAAACAACGCACGAGAACTATCAAGAATTCGGCTCATGAATTCAATCCGTTTCCATTTCCATCTCATCTGTCCTACTCCTACCTATAACAACAATCCATGCCCCGAATCAACCAACGGGCAATCCGGCTGAGATGAATTGCAGGAGAGAGAAAAAAATGAAAGAAGAAAGAATGCTGTGACAACCTCCAACCGGCAACCGCGCCGCGCGCTATCTGAAATCCTTCCTGAGCGAGTACCTCGCCTTCACGGCAACCCTATCTGAAGCCCCACTCCGCGCGGCCGCCGGCAGCGCCGATTCCTCCCGCGACCGCGCTGGCACGGCTGCCGAGGAGCCCACAGCCGAAGGCGGCCGCGGAGCGAGGAAGAGGTTGGTGATGTCGCGGAGGGGCGCCCGCATCCTGGCCTTGACGCAGCCCGGCCTCTTCATCCTGCGACTCTTGACGGCAACAATGCCGTGCGGCGGCATCAGCGGCGGCGGGACGTTCTCCTTGTTGCTGCAGATGCTGCAGCCAAGAACGGCCATTTGGGCTCGGGAATTGGCTACAGGCGAGGAGATGCGATTTGGAGCTGGAGACCGCGGGAGGGGATGGGAATTGGGATGCGAGGAGCAGCGAGCGGTGGCGCTGGTATTTGTAATGGATCGAGGGGAGGCTTCGAAATTTTGGGGAATCTTGGTGGAGGCGGAAATGTTTGGGGTTTTTGGGTTCAGTTCGTGGAGCCGAGCCCGAGAGCGTGCGCGGACCATGGAGGGAAAGAGGGAGGCCGGAAAATTTCCGTTTTTGGTGCGGAACCCTTGCCTGCGCCTTGCCTGCCTCGCGGGTGGCAGCGCGCGCGGTTGGGAGTTGTGTGCCGCTTTGGCGCCTTGGCGCCGTGTGGAGGGAGCGAAGAGGGAACCTTCGGAATTTTTCTCCGCGGGTTTTGTGCCAAAACTGGCCGCGGCTCCGGCCGGCACGTGATAGCGATGGTGATGCACGTCGGTGGATCATTCAGCGGTAAATGGGAGTATTGTGGGGTTTTTTTTCTTCTTTTGTGCATAATTGTTAAGTGCCTATGTGCCAATATGTCATCTGGTCGGTAGAGATAATTTCGGCTATCTAATATTTGAGATTTGAGGGAATTTCTATTTTACCACTAAGTAGAGCCATTTTCTCTCTTGTACTATCGAAATTTTCCAGTCTTCTCTTTTGCCAATGCTTTGCTAGTGTGCTTTTCTGTCTTTTACCACCTTCGTTGTGTTGGTGGCCATTGACGTCATTTGCTAGTGAATCGGTTCAATATATATTGAAATTATGCCTATGATTGTTTTTCTTAAAATATAGAGAGGATGAAAATACTAGACAATGCGTTGAGCCGAAGCGAACCGGCCGTCTGTGAGAGCTGTCAGACGATTTAATTTGTAATATTTAATCTTTCCGTTGGTCCTAGCAACACAAATCAAATTTCTTCGCTCTCAGTGTATTATGTACTTCTCAGAACAGCAGTACACATACACCTTACAAAAATAAGCATCAACTCCATACACAAGTTATTTTATTACCAAAATCTTCATAATTTACACATATTATATAACTAAGACTTCATACAAAAGGCCAACCGGCTAAACATAACACAAAATATTAAGTTTGCAGCGGAAAACATAGCCCATAAGATGACAGTAAACAAAAGCCAACCGGCTACCCTTACCCACAAGGCAACCGACCGGAAACGCTGAGCTAGTCGTCGAGAGCAAAGTCGGTCTCATACTCGTTAACCCCTTGGGGGCCAACCTCGTTTGCAGCAAATAGACAATGCAGTTGAGTACAAAATTGTACTCGCAAGACTTATGATTAACAAACCTATACATAGCTACATACAAGCTTGATTCAATAGAGAGGGCTATAGAGCTCATTTTCAGCACAAAGCGACATTTCATTTGCAATAGTGTAATAGATTGAAAGACGCTTTATCAAATCAGTTTTTAGTTGTTCAAATAACAGTGCGGCAACAATTATATGCATAATTAACATCCTAGAGGTGACTTCCCAACAATCACCACAACAATAGCATGAATTACCCATTCGTACCACCCGATCTCAAGTTTTATCAAAATGTTATAGTCTAACTCTTGAAAGACCTTTCCAAGCATGTCCATAACCAAGGACATGGCTAATTGAATAGTTTAAAACCCTGCAATGGTGTACAACTTTACCCACATGTCAAACCGCCTTTTTACCAAGCTATAGAGCACACTTCCTTAGGTATGCCGGCAAGACTAAGTCCTACGAGACATTTCCCATATTATGTATTAACTATGAGCCGCCCGTATGGATAGAAACCCATACGTTGTGTTGGAATCATTGTAAAGCCTCAGTCAACTACCCCTTGGGGTAAAGTCTCGAACAACTACAATGCCCCTTGGTGTGGAGAACCTAGACAGGAACCCACTCTCGCACACCCAAGGTGTGGAGAACCTAGACAGGAATCCACTCCCGCACACCCAACAACAACACACATTTCTTTTTTTAAACACAACACACAACCACCCCCTACGACTCAGAGCTAACACACGCCAAAGTACTTGTGGATATCATGGGGATATGCTTGAGATCTTAGGATGATGTTACAATTGGCAATGTCGTTCTCGGTTTGACTTAAACAAATTTTTTCAACAAGTGTCAAGATAATCGGTCGCATCGGCGTGTAAGTCATGGTGACGACCGCGATCTTATAATAGTACCGTGCCTTGGTTGTCGGTAGTACCACATCGCGGAATGACCGCATGTGTGCGGTATGGTTTTTCCAGAACGAGTGTAATTTGGGAAGTTTTGGATTTCTCAGGTAGCGGTACGATCAAGAAGTTATGAGCTTGGACTATCAAGAAGGCAAGAGTACCGCCATAACATGGCGGCGATCGATTTTGTGCCGATTGTCATTTCAATTGGAGAATTACTTTTGGGTTAGGTCAAGTTCATGGGTGTCATGGCATATGTGTTGCATGATGCATGTTTTGACTAACGTGGGTCAAGTTGTGAAGAACTTGTTCCCGGATTCGATTTCTTTGTCTATTGATGTGCAGGTTGCTTGGAGGTCAATGACGGTCAACGGCGAGGATGATCGGGACTAAGCTTGGAGAGCCGAGGTCCGTAACGATCGGGGATGCCGGTGAGGTCAATTGAGTCAAGCATGGCGCAAGAGGACAAAGGTGACCGAACAGCGGTCTGACGGTTCGATCAAGCGGCGCTGGGTCGGTGCAAGTGCCATGGTGGTTTCGGTGGGAGCCGGATGGGAGAGGCGTCTTGACATGAAGAGAGCCACCGGATCAACCTACACGTGGCGAAGCATGGAGGTGCTTCACGAAGATGGGACTCGGTCTTTGCAAAAGATCGAGAAAGGGTATTTTGGTAATTTCACCAACACGCCTTGGTGACCTAATGCCAACCAGCGGCGCAAGTCGGTGGCCAAGAAGTGGATTAGGTCAAGAAAAGTGAAGACGGCGCTTTGAGATGCGTGCGTGTGTGACCCGTTTGTTTTGGGCCTTAACGGGAGCCCATTAGGGTTACTCTTCTAGAAGGTCTAAGCCTCCACTATAAATGTTAGAGGGAGGTGGCTGCACCCCCTCAACCCTTTCATTGTGTTTGAAACCCTAGTTTGCTTAGGGAGAGGATTAGTGAAGGTTAGGGTTCTAGAGAGTTGGATTTGATTTCGTGCTCTTGTATTGAGTCTTTGTCCTCCTTGATGGAGTGGCTGTAAACCAATACCTCATCAAATCAATCCAAAGAAAGTTCTCTCAAAGATGAGTTCATTTGCTTTCTTTCTCTCTATTTGGTGATTTGAGGTCTTTCTTTGATCCGCGAGTTTTTGCTTGGTTTTTCTTCTTGATCTTGCTTGCTGGGATATGTGGGAACCCATCTAAGGTCATCTTGATCATCATCCACCCATGAGCAAGTTTTGGATCAAGTTTTACGTTTTTGCTCGGTTTTGGACCCTCCTTTGGCAAAATGAAAAAGGTCAAAACTTTGACGTGGATCTTCTCGATCGTCACTTGGAATAGGTTCCTGACATCTTCAGGAAGGTGTGTTTCAAGTTTCGTGAAGTTTGGAGTTACGGATCAAAAGTTACGCTCAATTTTTGTTTTCGCTTTCAGTGTTTACTATTCATCCGCTCGATTTTATCGCTGTTCATCCGGTTCGACCGACATCGTTTCATCCGGTTCGACCGGACTACGGTGCAACCGCCATCGTTCATCCGGTCGACTGTTCTTCGCTCATCAAGACTGCTCATTAGGCTGATTTTTGTGTTTTTGGTCGCTTTTGGGGGTTTGAAGGGATTAAGTACAAGTCTTCCGCTACGCTTATATATATTGATCTTCATAGTTCTCATAGCTATTGGAGTCAATATCTTGTTTGAATCAGATCAAAGCGAAAAATAGATAGTGCTCCTATTCACCCCCCCTCTAGTCGCCTTTTCGGTCCAACAGTACTAAGTCAAGAGGGGGCCCATATGACCCTCATGTGGATGCACGCAGAATGCTTCATTCAGTGGGACATGATGTTCGGTCCTTATTGACTCGGGCACCAACCACACACCCATAACCACACCCATCAACCATGTGCCCCAGTCTAAATCTTTTTGTTTTCAGTTTTAGTTTTTTCAAATACAATACATACATGAGTACCTTGACTCAAGTAGTTAAAGTGATGTTGACATAATGATCATCGCTGAAGCGATGATCCCCATACTACCGTTCTAAGCATTGCCAAGTGACATCAACTCACATACTAAATATAAAATGACTAGAGATCATCCATCGGACTCTAAATCACAGCGGATATAAACCTATGCTCAGTGGTAAAGGATAGATATTTACCTACAGTTCATGTATCTATTCAGGTTAACTATCACGAACTGAGAAATTACTCATCAACATAGCGTGCATACATACAGTTGAAATTAAAATATTAGCATGCGAACATAATGGGATCAATGTGCATCAAAGGAGGGACTACTTGCCTTGCTGGAGACAGTCTTTTTGCTGCTGCAGATCACTCTCGTAAGTACTGATTCGTCGAAATCTATTGATTGGGAAAAAGAACGAATAACACCAAGAATAACCAAAAATTCAATTTCATCTAACATGCATACACAGCAGATAGATTATGATTTTATAAGAATTTAGGTGAAAGTTTTAGTCCAAAAGGAATTCATATGGATTTTCTAAGAATTTTGACAAGTTAAAGGCACAACTGTACAAATACATCAATTACCAAAACATTCTGAAACAGGGACATAATTCAAACTTAATCCAAGTTAAATTACAGTAAAAATGAAAATTTACAAAATTAGTTTCACTCAATTTGGAGTTAAGATGAAATACTTATGAATTTTTGAAGTTTAAACAATTTTCTAGTGTAAAAACAATTCCTTTTAGACATTAATTTAACTCCAATATTTTCTGGAATAGAAACTTCTTAAAATCTATTCCATTTAACAGCATACTAAAAATCAAAACCAACAAAATTGGTTTCACTCAATTTGGAGATAATTTGAATTAGTTATGAATTTTCTAAGTTAATTGAATTTTCAGTGTAATTTTAATTCATTTTGGAATTTCTAAAAGTATTAAATACTTTTTAAACCTGCACTCAGCTAGCCACAGCGAATGATCGGTGGGACTCGAGGTCAAGGTTTGACCTGGTCAGCTTTGACCGGTCTCGGATGTAGCGACGTCGAAGGCGGATTGCCTGGAATACGCCTTCGGTTTACCCAAAACGTAAATCAGGATTAAGCATAAAAGAAATACGCTTTCCTTAAGAGAAAACACACTTCACAAACTTACACCTCCACTTAACCAACTAAATGGGCCCACATGTTAACGGCTCAGAGGTTTAAATGGTGTTAAATTAAATTTCTACTCGCGCTTAACAAGTGGGGCCTATACATCATACGCATACTAATCAAACAATTAAGTACTAATGACTGGATCTTTACCCTAATGCATCGGTGGCTCATCGGAGCTCCTGAACATGAGCGCACGTGGCGAGGTAGTCGATCTAGCGAAGGAGTGACGCCCCGGGCTCGGGAGTGGCTCCACCGGGTGTGTAGTCGCCTCACGAACTCGACGGTGACGACGCAGAGTTCAATAGCTGCCGACGGCGAGCTCGCGACGACCGAAGGCGGAGACAAAAGGGCTGCTCTCGTGGAGAAGGCGCTTCAGTGGTCAAGGAGCCTCGATAAAGTGCGCGCTGGAATCGCCTCGGCTCCAGGAACAAGGCGCACCAGATGACGATGATGGAGGATGACGGAGGTGACCAGAATCAAGGTGGCTGCAGTTGACCGAAGTCGGAGAAGAAGAGGTCACACGCCTCGGTGATGCACCAAAAATGAATTAGCTTCACCAATAAGCTCAACGAAAAATGTGATCCTAAAGGACCAAACGCCGAGAAGAAAGACTCACCGGAATGCCTGCAAGACACGGGACCACGACCGCTGGAGGCGAGAATGAAGATGGTGTTCCTGGCGATTCACTGGATAGGAAGAGCTCAGACTAGGCAAAACGAGCGTGGCGTCGCTAGTAGACTCCGGTGGCAGGGTTGCGGGCACAAGAGCGACACCGAGGCGAGCTCAAGCTCCTCGGTTTCTTCCTCGGCCGAAACAAAGAACTGGTCAGAGAGTGTGCGAGAGTGCGAGAGAGAAAGAGTGGATGGGCTAAGGGGGTAGATGAGGTTCAGGCGATGCACCGAAGGTGGTCGGAAGAGCATGAGGTGGCGAGCGAGTTCGTCGTGGCACGCATGCGCGAACGCCAGCGCGCTCGGTTGAGCGGCGAGGAAGACGACGAACCCGATAAGAGGGGCCCGCCCGTCAATGGAAGCAGTGAACGGCTCAATCAGAGCTTGACTCGGTGATGTGGCGCGGTTGAACCAAGTCAAGTCGGACAGGTCCGAGCGGGTTATGGGTTAGGTTAGCGTTTTGATTAGGTTTTGACTGAAACTCAACTAGATTGACTTGGTAGTTTAAAATAGCAATTAAATTGTAAAAATTCCGAAATTTTTTGTGAGTATTCTCATATTCAAATAGCACGTAGGAAAATTAGTTGTAGGTACTGTTCATGCACAAATTGTCATATTTAAATCCTTTTGTAGATCTGCATTAGATAATTGGTTTGGATTTTGATGAAGTCAATTTAACTTCTAAAAATTTGGGAAAATGTATATTAATTCATGATAATTAATCTAGTATTTAAATAAAATATTTCCAGAAACTTTTATAAAAACATTTTTCTGGAATCAAATAGAAACTTAAATCCAAGTCAAAAGTTTGAAATTTGAAAACAACTTTAGAAAAAACATGTGCAAACCCAAGAGATACATCAAAAGTTTTAAAAAGCTCATACTTTTATATATTTGAAACACAAACCTAAGTTTTGGGTTGTTACATCGTCCTACACCGGAGTAAGAAGATAAGAATTAGGGAAGAAGGGTAAAATTGTCTTTTACGCTCTTAATGGTAGTAAACCATGTTAGACTTGAGGGAAGTGACGATAAGAAACAAGACCCTAGCATGCTGGTGGTAAAAGAGAGAGGTGCAGTGGCATTTCAGGGACCGAGAAGTTTCCAGTGGCATACAAAAAATTTTCCAAATGGATGTTGCTCTTACCGTGTTCTCACTTCTCGTTCAAATTGTTTTATATATATATTAGCAACAGCTACGGGTGAGTGAGTGGGTGGAATTTTAAAGGTCTGGGTCAGTGACGGGTCTAATGGTTTTTCTTTTTCTTTCCCTTTTTCTTTTTCTTTTTGAAACATGGGTCTAATGGGTTGGTTCTTAACTTTTTCAGGGGGAGGCAATCAAACTAGGTGCGGTAACCAGGGTGTGAAGGCACAAGAGTGGTGTAGTAATATTCATGAGCACAAAAGTGCAGAGAAAAGCGGCTGATGGACATTGGGCAAAAAGAAACAGGGAGGAAAGGAAACACTTTTTACTTAGAAGATGGACTTGGATCTGGAAATGGAAGATATGGACTTGATTTTACCAGCTAAAATCTACAAGCTAAAAGTAACTGATGGCTAGCAAACGAACACAAGGAAGCTGAGCATTTTGGTGTCTAGCTATCTGATTTGTAAACGACGTAAACGTTCGGGGTTCAATCAACGCATGACAGGGCATTCGTTAAGTGACGTTGAAGTGATCTGAGGCCATAATGAATTAGGTAGTCCTTCGCAGATTGGACGTCTCCACTATACACATTTTTTTTGTATAGTTTTTTTTAACGAAAATGTGGGTACCTATGGGGAACATAAGCAACAATTTAATTAAGAAGAAATAAACGCTCAAATTCGAGCAGAAGAAGATTCGAACCTAGGTAATGGGGGCGTACACCCCCCCACAAAAGTTAAGCTTAATTCCTTAAAAATGTGAGATACCTAGGAGAAACTAGGTATTAATTCAATTAATAAATATGACCCAAAATTCAAGCTAAAGAGGCCCCCACCCACACCTCCCACCAATTGACCTAGGCGTAGTCCTTTTCTTTGGTATAGTTGCATGAGAATGTGACTCTACGATATATTTATCATCACGAGAATTGTAGTGTTCAGAAAACAGATTTACATACAGAACGGTACATCTAAAATGTGTGTTGACCGGAAACCAAAGAAATATAGGGGTAAGAAATGACACTAAGATGGATAAGGAATAAAAGAATATATATCACATATCACATTTGCAAATATTTGATAATTTGAACATAACTTTAATCATTTCACACCCTACACTAGTCGGCCATACTACGTCCTAACCTATAATCAGCATGACTCTGATACCAACGCTATCGGGACCCAGAATTTATATTGGTTATCCTCAAGTGTGAGGCATGCACCAGCTACCCAAGTCAGAACCACGGCCACCGGCATACGATACTATTACGTATGACTCGCGATGGCCCCGAAAACGGCAGCTAGTATGCACCTACACTTTTAGAAACCAAAATTAATTCCGAACAATGTGATATGTGCTACATGCTAGCTCCCAAGATCAGCTACTAGCACACATATCAGTTACAACATCAATATCACATCCATTCACACGACACACATACAAAGAACATAGTTCAACTTTACATAGGACTTGGTCCTAATTTTACATAGGCTGACCGACCAATTTTAAACATCCAAAAGTAGTAGGCAAAAGGCCAGCATGGTTAGCCCTAACCCACATGGCAACCAACCGGGGTTAGAACAACGCATTTACTCGTTACCGTCGCCAAGTTCGGCGTGGTAAAAGTAACCCAACGTGGATTCATCCTCACCTATAGCAAAGTGGACAAACCGGTTGAGTACAAAGTATTGTACTCGCAAGACTTTATATCAAATAAGTATAGAATGCAAGCTTCTAACCAAGGGAAGGCTCAATGACTAAGTTTCAGCATAAAGCAACCTTTGCGGAGAATGTAGAAGTACAAAAATTTCAATTGCAATTTGAGAAAACATTTTTAAATAGTAAATAATAGTAAGTAAAACATTTAATAATCAAGTACCTTTCACCAAGTGGCTGTCCACTTGAAGAGTATGATACCAACGGTCGATGGACCACTTCCATCAACCCTTTCTTCTACCGAACTACTAGCATGGCTAAGCAATTCAACAAGAAACATAAGCCATATCATACATATATCGCCTAAGAATCATTTGGATATGGGGATAACACTTCAAGGAAGGTGGTGCAATAAATAGGAATTAACTAATTGCTACCCATCCCAACATACTCATACATTGAAAATACTTGCAAACAACATAAGTACTTTTGAACATAGTGGGAGCAACATGATCGAAGGTGGTATGCTTGCCTTGCTGCTCACACTTAGGGGTTTGCTTTGGCTCACCCTCAAATGCCTCCGGCACGTACGAACCTATCGAAAGAATCAAATTACGAATGAACACCAAATAAAGCCCAAAATTTCAAATTATTCAAAGCTGCTTTAAAATTTCACAGTAGGTATATCATGATGTTAGATGAATTTAGGTGAAAGAATCGTCTCAATCGGAGTTCGTATGAGTGAGTTTTGACCTTTCAAAATTCTGTAGGGAGAGAAAATCGAAAAGACTTTAAACCAGAAATTAATTTGAATTTTGAAATATTTCTAGAGAAGTGGTGAAGTTTAAACCTACAAGGGTTGGAAGAGTATAAAATTTTATGAATAACGCAATTTGAATCACCTCATTTGGAGTTCGTACGAGGGAGAACGAGCCAAATCAAAGTTTCGTCGGTGTAGTATTCATTTCAGGGTTTCGGTTTTATGATTTTTATTTGATTTTCCTTCCTAATGACCTGGCATATGGGACACACAAATTCAGTGACTTAATTACTTATCCATCCTACTAATGACATGCTTAATTTGTAGCTAATTCTATTGGCACGAGGGGTCAAACATCAGTGATACATTCAACAACTTCAAATCTAAAATATAGAGCAGATTTTCTGTTTATCTTCTTAAGTTCATAAGGAGCTGAGAAGAAGATAGGAGGCAAAGGAAGCTGAGAGGTGAAGAAGAAGGAGAGCAAGCTCTTACTCCAAATGCTGCTAGCTGCTAGCTACTGCAAGCTAAGCTGCCGCTGCTGCTACTGTAAGCTACTGTTGCTGCAAGCTAAGCTGCTGTTGCTGCTGCCCCTCCTCCCTTCTCCTCTTGAACTCACTCAAATCATCATGCATGTGGATGAAATCAGTAGGAATGGAATGCTTGTATGATGAGGAATGCAATGGTGTAACATGCAGGGCTCAAATGTTTGTTTTTTCTGTAAGATTTGGAGGAGAGAAGGAGAGGTGTAGCTGCTGTTTTCTTTCTGGACAGAGAAGAGGAGAGTGAGGGAGAGAAGGAAGAAGAATGAGTAGGGGAGAGGAAGAAGAATGGAGGAGTGTGGGGTTGTCTCCTGCTATAAGTCTTGTCCCCTTTGTTTTCTATTTTCCTGTTAGGGGTTAAATGGGGTGTGAGCCCAAGCTGTCAGTGAGAGAGGTGGTTGTTTGATCTTCTTTTTTTTGTTCTGAAGCTTTATCAAATTTTTCGACAGGGCTAAACTACTCCAAAATTTTTGATTTTTTTTTTGTGTAGGATTCTGACCTAGTGGAGGTATTTGTGTTAACTTTTCAGAATTTTATCTGTTGTATATTTTCCTAGAAAATTCCTTAGCTGCCACTGTTTAAATCCAAATGTAGCTGCAAGAATTATTTCAGCAAAAATGCCAGATCATGCCCAAAATATTCTAATATTTACTATGAGTGACATAAGATGGGTTTTCAATTTTTGGATGTTACATCTGGCCTGCTAGGTTCGAATCCTAATCAAACGGCGCAAAAAAGAAAAGAAAAGAAAATCTTTAAAAAAATGTAGTTGACAAACTACGCTTTCAACAATGGACGCAATACAAAATCAAACCCAAGTAAATATAGTGTTGCGCTAGCCTCCCTAGAAATATTACTCTCCATCATTCAATAACGAAATGCTCTTCGTACAAAGGCTGTTTTGTCGCTAATATTCAAGTATTATATGCCGTAAGCGTAGGAAAAACAAATATTTGGTGCCGTTGTGCGAGTGCTGAAGCCTCAATCTCACCGATCTGGCGACTCTTGAACAGGGTATTAAAGAATGTAGTTTCCACCAATGCAATTGCAATGTCCCCTTCAGCCGTGCATGGGATCAACCATCCACCTGACTGGCTAGAATGCAACTCTGGTTGGTTAAGTACTTAACTGTGCAATCTTTATTACTTTAGGTTTCCTGTCTACGTCTGAAACACCGATTTACCTAGACCACAGTGTGATAATAGGCCATCTATCTATCTATATTATTATATTATAATTTTATTGGGTTTTACAAATATATTATAATAGTATTAGTGGTCAAAATTGCTTTTCAGAGACCGTGTCGATATTCAAAACAACTCGTTTTGGTGATATAGAGGGATTGAGTACCACGTTAATATGAGGAAAAAGAGAAAAATCCACCACATCAATTTTGGTGGATCCAGATTAATTACGTATGTACATTACAGAATTACAGTTGTACAAGGAATACAACTATATTTCTATCATAAGCAGCAGAGTTGTATAACCAGTACATCTCTATATTTCGATATAAACACATGCAATGTAGTATCTAGCGGCACAATTGCGTGAGGAATTCGGCTAGTTTTGGTTTAAGGAATGAACAAACGTTTAGATAAGATCATTCGTCGTGTAATACCACAAATTTTGCGAAATGGTATGTATGTACTATTTTGGAACACAAGAGTCCAACTGTTAACATGGTTGACACAAAAAAACATGTTGCTTCTGCAATGCAACAATGTGGTATTACGTTAACTGCACAATGCTATTATTCAAACGAGCTAGTAAAAAGGAACAAGATTACAGTACAAAGTGATTTCAGAGAATCTTTTCACTGATCACCAATGCACAAGTCAAGGTTACAAGTAGAAGTACAAGCCGAACATTATCCGTCCCAATCCAAGCAAATTAACACCAAAATTATGTACTGCTCATGGGCTAGCCAGCTGCTAATCATTGACGCTTCCAAGAAGACGGAGAAGCAGCACGCATGCAGGAGCTACCACCTACCTTTGCGCAAAGCTAAATTAACCGCGTCTTAATTAATTAGAGCGCGCACGCTATAACTGGCTCTCCAGGTCCGGCTGCCGGCCGGCGGGCTCGGCTGCCTTGGCGCCGGCCTTCATCGGCGGCGGGAGGGCGGGGCGCGCGCGGCAGACGGGGCAGGTGGCGTGTGCGCAGAGCCAGGCGTCGACGCACCCGACGTGGAACGCGTGCTTGCACCCGGGCAGCGCGCGCACCGCGTCCCCGTCCTGCATGGCGCTCAGGCACACCGCGCACTCCACCGGCATCGCCCCCGCCTCCGCCTTGAACCTGAACACAGGCATGGCCGCGAGCGCCGCCTTATCGAGCCCCCCTCCGCCGGCCCTCTTCCTCGCCGGCCCCGCCAGGCCGGAGTCCGTCCGGTGCACGCCATCGCGCCCGCTCCACCGCACGTACAGGTAGTTGAGGTACAGTATCACCCCGTACAGCACCAGGCACACCGCCGTGAACACCCCCACGAGCTCCAGAGTCGCGCCGGAGCTGCAGCACCCCCCTCCTCCGCCGCCCCCGTGCGGCTGCTGCGACGCCGCCGTCAGCCCCCCTGCCGTCGTCGACATGCCACTCAGCTACTAGCTTGCTAGGATGCCACTCCACTCCACTCCAAGCAAAGCAGAACAGAGCAGAGCGTCGTGGCGCGCGGTTCTTGGCCTGGCTTGGATTAGCTCTCTCTGGTTGCTCTGTTGGTGCGAATAATAATGGGATTTTTGGCGCAATGCAGTGGTGGGGCTGGCGGAAGTCTGGGATTGGTGACGGGGCGCTGATCGTGGGCTTTGCTTCTATAGACAGCGGGTCCTGATTATGTACGCGATTAGTGCTACTTAATTGCGGTTTGGTGTGCCGATGGAGAGTGCTACAGTCGAGCTTTTGTTTCCACAAATGGTGGTGCGGTTGGGTTGGATGCTTGCTGCTAGAAGCTTCGATGCGGGTAAAGGGTTGGGAGTGGCAAGCGGCACACAGATTTGGATCGGAGAGCACGATTCGGTGGGCTTAATTAGCCTGATTGCTCAGGTTAATTTGGATGCGCCTGGTCAGGTGGGGGAAAGCAAAGCTTAGATTACAAAATACAGGAGTAAAGAATTCTAGGTAGGTTCAGGCTTCAGTTTGATCCGATCCAGTCGAATATTAATAACCATAGCTGTTCTCTAGCAACCATATATGTGCTCGTTTAAAAAATTGTCGAGTAACTAACGTAAACCACAAGCGTAGCAGTGTAATTTACTTGCAAATTGGCTACATCGCACTGAAATTTTTGTCCTTAGCTAGCCGATACCAAAAAAATGTGGTTTTCTTAAATTTTGTGGATATTAGCTTTCGGATATTAAGACGAGTATTATATTATTATCTATTGTTTCAGAGAGAGAAACACTACAAAATGATCTTTAAACCCTTTCCCTCTATGACGAGTGGAGCCCACAGTCAGTGAAACAGAGAAAGAAGAATCCCTCTATGACGAGTGGGGCCCGCGGTTAGTGAAACAGAGAAAGGAGAACAGAGATAGAGAAAAACAGAGGCTTCTCGGGGAGGCGATGGGAGCCGACACCGGCGGCGAGCGGCAGCGCGGGAGTCACAGGCGACAGCCAAAATGGGTTGTGATACGGCCATAACTACTACCAAAGCATTGGTTTGCATCCCTAAATTGCAAACTAATACTAGCACTCAAATTGGCGTTATTGGTGTTGTTTTACAACAAAAGGTAAAACAAAACATTGTGAAGACCAATAAAGTGGATGGGGATGCTGGCCAACGAGAGGGAACGTGCTCTCGAGATAAAACCCTAGCACATGCGGGCGGTCAAGAAAGACATGTGGTGACAGGGCAGCAAGGGTTGCATTGGCGTCAAAAGAAACATCAAGTGCATGGAACAAGTTCGCGCAAGAAGCTAAGAGAAGGAAAGCCCACAACACAAGGGAAACCAAGAGGGAGACTTGGCCATGCATGGAGAGGACGCCAGGAATATGGCATGTGGGTTGGTTCAGTTTGGATCCAATTCAGACAACCAATTGGTGATTAATATTTTTATTCCAAAACTAGAGTAGTTTAAATTCTAAATAAAGAAAGTATGTTTAGGTACGGTTTACTGTTCACAAGAACAGTAACCGACTCGGATTACTGTTCACATGAATAGTAATCGGACTAGGAGTACTGTAGCAGTTCGGGATACTATTCATCTAAGTCTTGTGCTTGCGTGGGAGGCTATATAAACCCCCCATGGCCGCACCATATAGGTGGACAAGTTATGATTTAGATAATAAAAATCAGAAAAGCCGTTTTGGCGCATATCGTGTGTTCATGAGTGGTGATATGAGTTGGAGAGATTGAGAGAGAAAGATTGAGAGCGAGATCAAGATATCTATCTCTTGCTTCGGAGTACTATTCACCGACGGCTACTACTTGCAATTAAATCTATTAGATTGGTTTGTGAGTGTATTGTTTTTCTTACAATTCAATTCACCGAATTGGTTTGTGAGATTGCTACTGATCTTCGAGTGTACCGTGAAAGATTGGGCCAACAATCAGGATTCATCTAATCAACTAGGTGGATCCTTATCAGGTGGTATCAGAGCTTCAGTTGCTCACGGTACTTTGTTCTGTGAGGATCAAGGATCGACATGCCCGACACGAAGGAGATGAAGCTAGTCATGCAATTCGCTTATACTATAGATCAATGTGAGGAGGATCCACTCCATGAGCCGAGCTACATATTCTTTAATCGGTGTCGAGTGGGAAATACAGATTGTGCTATGATGATCGATACGGGAAGCCTAACAAACGCTGCAAGCCAAACACTTGTGGACAGATTGGGGTTGGTCACAAAGCCACATCCGGAGCCATATCATTGCTTTGGAGGTTCAAGCACATTCCGATCACAAAACAAGTGGAGGTAAAATTTTCTTTGGATGGGTATACTGCATTCGTTGCTTGTGATGTGATTCCTATGCATATGCGAGCATGTTCATTGGTGATTGGTGCATATTGGTTGGCGAACAGACATACACCGAAGTTGCATCATGCCCCGTCATACGGTACTATTTTCCTTGGAGAGGGCGCGAAGGAGATTACATCTTGGTCTTCGCCAAGGTACTTCAAGATAGACAATGACGAGACAAGGTCCAAGATGACATTAAAGAGCAACAGCAAATGCTAAAGGCTAAGAAACGGGAAGAAGAAAAGATGGCCGAGGAAGAAAGAAGAAAAGCTGAGGAGGCCATCATCAATTCTGCCCGTGAACAACAAGAGAAGGTGTTTTCTCATGATGGCGATACCGACATTGAGACACCATCAGAAGGTTTGAGCATGTTGACCAAGAAGGTTCGCGTTGACGGCACTTCAATTCTCGCAACGGGGCAGCGAACCAACGTGTTCAAATCTGAGTGCAAAATCAGTGGCAAAGTTTGCAAGCTTATCATTGATGGTGGAAGCTACAACATCATTAGCAAGGATTTAGTGCAAGCTTTGGGGTTGACAACATGGCGACATCGAGAGTATTATGCACAATGGTTGCATAATGTCGGCAAGCTGAAAATTACTCATCGTGTCAAAGTTTGTTTTTCAGTGGGGGACTATCACGACAAGGTGGAGTGTGATGTCGTGCCTATGCACGCATGTCACTTGTTTGTTAGGCGCGTCGTGGCAAGATGATCGCAATGCTACGCACTACGGAGGTCCAACAAGTACTCTTTGGTGCATCAGGGAAGATCATATACCCTGTGTCCTATGCTAGAGAATTCTATTTGTGCTGAGGAGATCATCACTAAAAAGGCGATCGTGAAGACCACTCCGATAAAGATTCCTAAGGTTACACAAAAGACGAGGACATCTTTTCTTGAAGAAAGGGAGGATGATACGGCCATAACTACTACCAAAGCATTGGTTTGCATCCCTAAATTGCAAACTAATGCTAGCATTCAAATTGGCGCAATTGGTGTTGTTTTACAACAAAAGGTAAAACAAAACATTGTGAAGACCAATAAAGTGGATGGGGATGCTGGCCAACGAGAGGGAACGTGCTCTCGAGATAAAACCCTAGCACATGCGGGCGGTCAAGAAAGACATGTAGTGACAGGGCAGCAAGGGTTGCATTGGCATCAAAAGAAACATCAAGTGCATGGAACAAGTTCGCGCAAGAAGCTAAGAGAAGGAAAACCCACAACACAAGGGAAACTAAGAGGGAGACTTGGCCATGCATGGAGAGGACGCCAGGAACATGGCATGTGGGTTGGTTCAGTTTGGATCCAATTCAGACAACCAATTGGTGATTAATATTTTTATTCCAAAACTAGAGTAGTTTAAATTCTAAATAAAGAAAGTATTTTTAGGTTCGGTTTACTGTTCACAAGAACAGTAACCGACTCGGATTACTGTTCATGTGAATAGTAATCGGACTAGAATACTGTAGCAATTCGGGATACTATTCATCCAAGTCTTGTGCTTGCGTGGGAGGCTATATAAACCCCCCATGGCCGCACCATATAGGTGGACAAGTTATGATTTAGATAATAAAAATCAGAAAAGCCGTTTTGGCGCATATCGTGTGTTCATGAGTGGTGATATGAGTTGGAGAGATTGAGAGAGAAAGATTGAGAGCGAGATCAAGATATCTATCTCTTGCTTCGGAGTACTATTCACCGAAGTCTACTACTTGCAATTCAATCTATTAGATTGGTTTGTGAGTGTATTGTTTTTCTTACAATTCAATTCACAAAATTGGTTTGTGAGATTGTTACTGATCTTCGAGTGTACCGTGAAAGATTGGGCCAACAATCAGGATTCATCTAATCAACTAGGTGGATCCTTATCAGGTTGGAGGGGTCCTGGGGAAGTGATGGGAAGTGGCGTCGCGGGCAAGGGCGCACGGTGGCGACGAGCTAGGCGGTGGTCGTGGCACGGGAGATGGCGGCAACGGTGCTCTGGCGACGGCCTTTGGAAGGTGGTGTGCGCACGGGCACGGCGACGACGAGGGGAAGCCGCTAGGTCTAATGGCACGACCGGAGGTGGTCTGAGACGGCGGGGCGACGACAGCCAACGCTAGAGAAGACGAGGCGATGCTCCACGATGATGCATCAATTGAGGCGAGGTGGGTAATAGATAGAGGAGGTTCTGGAACACATAGTGACACGAACAAAATGGCAAGGGACTCATTGGAGAGGGAGATCGAAGAGGCGAGGCGGCGATCGGACTTGGAGAAGACGACATGTTCCAGCGGCTTCGCTGCACGATTGGATGTGGGAGTTGAGGGGAAATACTCATGGGATGCTAAACACGAGATGACGCGAGTGGTTTTGCAACAATCTCGCCGGAGGCGGAGATCGGGTAGCAGAGAGGTGGACGGCTTCGAAGAACATGGTGCGGTCGTGTTCCGACGAGAAGAGAGGGAGATGGGTCCGGGTGATGGGGGGCGATGACGACAACGATGGCACCACCGGAGGCAGGAGACAGTGCAAGGGCGGCCCGAGGAGGCAGGAGATGGCGCCGGCGGGAGGGGAAGATGGGAAGAGAAGAAATAATAGGAAAGGAGACCCAAAGAGCAAAATCGATAATTCATGTACTTTCTCTCTCCTCTCATAACGGATAATAATATAATACTTGCCTCAGTATCCGAGAGCCAATATATACAAAATTTGAGTGTCTTCTGGCAAGGTCACGTTTTTTAGGTGTTCGCTAGCTACAGACACAAAATTTCAGTACCATGTAGCCAATTTTGCCAATTTACTTTCATCTCTATCATTCTAGTATTTTATTTCTGGACAAGATCTTGCTGACATAATGATTAATGATTTACACGGTGGTGGAAGACTGCAAGGGCGTGGAAATTATGGAGTGGTAAACAAGATTAAAATCGATGAGACCATGAAAATTTTCTCTGTTTTCTTTAAACTATCCTGCGGCGCCTCCTGATTCTTCTTGCTGATGTTGACCTGAGCTGTTGCATTGATCTGCTGAGGAATGAATGAAGAAATGGAGCAAAAATAATTTGAGTGGTGATCGAGACAAGCGAATTATGCAAGAACTGGGCCGTAGCCATCCAAAGCAAGTGGATAATAACTTGATGTCTATCCACAAGGAACAACCCATGAGCAGCTGCAGCAGCTCAGGGTCTTTCATTGTCTGGAACCAGTCTCTCTAGATATGCTTGTGATTCTTCCACCCAATGGTAAGCTGAAACCTGAAAACCACTGCCTGATATGGAGGTGTACTTCTGCCCTGCACAAAGGAGGTGCCAAGGGGAGAAAGAACAGTTAATAATCTTGATCATCTGATTTATTATTCTGTCCCCGTCCCCCCTACATATCCTTTTGATCAGCTAGAGGTATAGCTAAGTTGTGAATTCAACCAAAGTGGCTAATGGAAGTTAAAAGTTAAAATCTGAGCTCTTGATCCCATTCAGCATGATCAGGTTATTCTTTGGACCAACCACAGAGGAGAAACAAATACCAAGATGAAGAACAACACATTTATTTAAGAATATCTTTGAAACATGATACAAACATATTCCATTATCCGGTATATGACTGGAATTTAGAATTTCACACACCATGTTGTTGACTACAACGTGGATTGATCTTTCTGACTATGATGTAGGTGCAGATTAAAAACAGACATAATTTGTGCTAGACATAATGCCTACCTGTATTTTACATTGGCAATTGCACGTAAGGCAAGGATATGTTTATTTTCCCATTTTATTGATTATCATGTGGCTATTTCTGTTTTGGTGTGTTAAACAGTACTCCATCTAGTTACAAATACATGTCGTTTTGGGATACATGCTGGTCAAACTTTCAAAACTTTGGCTATTGATATATTTTTAGATATTTAGATTGGATACAAGAAAATCGTATGTATAGATTTGTTTCGAAAATCATTTTCTCAATGTTATAATTTCATTTGGTGTTATAACTACGTTACAATATAAATTATGGTCAAAGTTGCGTTTTGAGGACCATGTCAATATTCAAAAAGACATGTATTTGTGACTGGATCGGAGGGAGTAAATTAGATGTGTATTTCTTGCTTGTTGCTTGATCTAGTTCATGAGGACATGGAACAAATCTGTCAGTTCTGGGATTCATTCTTTGGCCATGTAAATTGTCACATCTCAATTCTGAAAGTGATTTTTTATAAGGTGAAGACAAAACAAGGGGATTACATGTACATATGGTTGTCGATACTTCTGTTTGGATGTGTGAGCGAAAGATATAGGAGTTTGGGTAATATCTAGGAGCCTTATTACGGGACTGTTCATCTCAGTGAAGAAGGTTCTTTGGAAATTTTTGGAGCTAAAACAATAAGGATTCGGAAAATCCCCCAAACCCAAACATGCCAGTGTGGAGAACAAATATCGTCCGTTCCATCCGAGGACATCTATGTCGCTGCTAGCGTCACGAGGCTTAAAGGGACATGTGGGAAGGGTTCTAGTTCACTAGTGATGAACAACTGACACGTTTGTCGAGTCGGGATTTCGATTTTGCTAAATTTTCAGGAAATTCAGAAGTTCAGTCCGCAGACGGTCTGACCGCTATGAGGGGTGCAATTCATACTTATCAATTCTATTTTAGTATCAGTTGGAATGGTCGAAACATACCATATCGGTACCTAAACTGGCACACTGTAGCCTCAATCCCATACTGGTCTCAATACCGGTCAATACCGGCCATTCCGGCCTATTTTGGCCATTTCGGTCATTCCGGTACCGGTAAAAAAATCAAAATTAAAGTGGCCACTTGTTTGAATTAGCTTAGAAGGCCGAGTCCAATACTACTCCTTCCGTAAATGAAATTATGCTAGATTATAGTAAAATATACGAAATTATGAACTCATGTGTATTATTTAACTACGTACAACTTTTATATTTATGAAGTAATTGAACTATGTGTTATTTTTATTCTATGGTTATATATTTGAAATGAGATTCCAAGTGAAATTATGTGTGCATATAATTACATATATACTTATAAATAAATAAATATTATTATATTAAAATCCAGAACGGTACGCCGGAATGAACCGGTACCGGCGTATTCCATACCAAGAGGCAAATCGAAATGGCTTCCGGAATAGAATTGATAACTATGGTGCAGTTAGACCACTGAGCAGTGGCGGCTTGACTTGAGGTGCAACCGTTTTGGGGATTTCAGACATGTGCGATCTGGCTGGCGTTTATTCAGTTGTCAAACCGGTCACCACTGTTAGATCAGGAATTAGATGGTGGTTGAATTATTTCAGAGAAGGTCTAGTTTGCTGAGTTGAGGTGTGGTCAGACCAGTCCCTTGTTAGCAGAGTTTGACCGAAGTTGACCGAGCTGAGTGGCGAGAGAGAGGTGGCAGTCTGACCTGATTTCCTTGCATGCCAAAGCTAGGTGTAAAAGCTAGAAAATGGGTGGCAAGGCTTGGTGAGTCTTGGGTCAGTACATATGTTGTGCATGATGAATGTTTGACTAACGTGAGTCATATTGTGAAGAACTTTTGCTTCGACACGATTTCTTGGTCCTTGGATGTGCAGGTGACTTGGTGTTAATTATAGTCAACGATAGGGCGAACCGAGACTTGGTTGGGAGAACTAAGGTCCAGAGCAATCATGGAAGCCGGGTGAGATGGTTGAGCTCAAACAAAGTGCATGGTCGCGCATAGAAGCCGTGGTGGACAAGGACATGGAAGGCAAGGTTCGAGTGGTGGTTTGCGCAAAATGGCTTGGTCGATGCAAGTGTGGTGGTGGTCTGGTGGGTACCAGAACGGGAGAGACTTGTCAACGTGAGGCAAGCCATTGGTGAACCTACACGTGTCAAGCATGGAGATTGCTTGCATGTCAATATGTGGACCAGGTCAAGACAAGTGTATTTTGGTATTTTGCCAAATACAAAGAAAGTCGAAGATATTAAACAATGACGCTTGGGAAATGTGGTTTAGGTCATGGAGGAGTTGAAGAGATCACATGGATCAAGTGGATGCATGTGTTAGCAGGGCTTATGTGCTTTGAGAAGCATGCATGTGAGTGCAAAATCCGTTTAGTGTTGGGTTTGCCTGTTTGCCCAAGAGGTAGATGAATAATATCTACTAGGGTTCAGATTAGGGTTTATTGGGGAGGTGTTTGCCTCCAGAATATAAGGAAGGGATGTAAAGTTATTCTAATCTTTTGCCTCTCTTGTGCTTGAGTGAGTAGTTTGTAATACGAAGTGAGGAACCCATGTATGAGTGCTTTATAGTGCCGCCTTTATGGTTCTTGTCATCTTAATAATACTTATAAAAACCTTCCTCCTCAAGTAGCAATAGATTCATCAATTTCTTACAAGAAGAAGTGTTCTTGTTTTGTGATGTTGCTTTTATGATTTGGTTGGTTTTTTCTCTCCCTTCTTCTCTTCTTGATCTTGTTAGTTGCCAAGTATGTGTAAGTGGTGGAGAAACCTCTTGGAGGTTAGATCCCATCCTCCTAGGCTTCCTCCATAGTAAGTTGTCGAAGTTGACCGGTTTTTGCTTTTTGGGGTGATACTTGGGAGGTTCTTGTCCATGGGGTTTTGCCTTGAATCTTGCTACTCTTATGCTTGTTAAGATGTGTGGAAGTTGGTCCAAGATCATCTTGACCATATTTAACCCACAAGCAAGTGCTAAGGTCATATTTGGAGTTTGAGCTAGTTTTGGTGCAATTTGCGTTAAAAAGAAAAAAAGGTTGGAACTCTGACAATGATTTTCATGGTTATTGGTTGGAATAGGTTCTCGAGGTCCTAGACAATGTTTGTTCCAAGTTTCATGTAATTTGTATATGTGGTCTGAGAGTTGGATCAATTTGGATCTTTGAACCGTGCTTTTTTTTTCAGTCATAGGGGCGGCCAGGCCGCCATTGTCCCTACAGTCAGACTGGCTAGTGCAGCCAGGTTGGCTAGTACATAGTGGTCAAACTGATCAGAGAAAGTTTTTCTTAGTTTTGTTGGTCTGAGGTGTTTTTGTTGTGTTTTGGTGTTAGAATCTGATCTTCCTATCTTTGAATGTTACTAGAGTGAAAGATTCCTAGATTATCCTATGGAAAATTTGTTGGCATCATTCATCACCCTGCATTTGATTACCATACGCGATCCTATATGGCTAGATTTGATGGGATCAAAATGGTGTTGGATTAATTTCCTATTATGTGGACATACATGAGTTTAATACATGTCAGCTATCTACTTTGGTTGCCTCAAATATATAAAGTGATCAAATAATATTATTAAGAGCCTGAGTATCTATTAAGGAAAATATGGACTAGGATTTTTAAATATGTGTAGAGACCTGATTGGCATCTATCGCTATTGATGGGACATGATAGGATTCTATACTATAAATAAGGGTTAGGTCCTCTCACTAAGGTAACTCATGTCATACCACCTACCCCCATCCATAGTTAGAGTTTTGTGGATTACCTATTGGTGGGAAAGACCTAACCTAGGTAGTTAGAACAACAATTCATCTACTATTTCAGATCAATTCCACATCAATCAATGGCATCATCTGGTATGTCTTCCATTTACAGATCAGATTATTGGGTGTTGTAATTAACCACATATAAGATCTGTTAAATTCTATTAATTGGTATCAGAGCTAATATGTGTTTGTTATGCAACCCATCATGAGTTTTGCATCTGATCGGTTTTTTCCTTTTGATCAGGTGTCTCGACTGTGTCATCATCTGCGAGCCTTCGGTTTTTCCCCTTCGGTTTGGATCTTGCTCATCCATCTGCTTCCGCTGCTTTTGCTTCTTTCGATGCCCACCGTTGTCTTCACTTCTGGTGGCACGCCCTCTGACTCCCACCCACCTCCGCATGGTCGCATCGCCAGCTCGGGTTCCTGTGCCGCCTCCCCAAGTGCCGCGCGGCTTTGGGCTACCGCCGGCCTCCCTTGTGTCGAGCGCACTTCGGGCTCCCGTGTCGTCTCCGAGTGCGGCCGACTGTCGTCGGGCTCCCGCAGCCTCCATGTTGCTGCACATCCTCAGGCTTCCACCGCCTCCGCGTGCGGCCATGTGCCCTCCGGTTTCCTCTGCCTCCGCTTGCGCCGCGGGCCCTTCAGCTGCCATCGCCAGTGATGCTCACAACCACACCTACCTCTTTGCACCGCTGCTCAGGCAACAAGAAGAAGTTGGGTTAAACTTCAGTTTATCTCTGATTGTTTTTGAGTAAATTGAGGATTATAGCTTATGCAATAGGTTAATTTGAGGTTAAGTTTTCTCCTCATTACAGATTTTGAGATTCTTCTAGTTTTAGAATAGCATAAGGATAATTTGTGGATTAAGCTTCTGCATTAGTTTCAATTTGTGGTTTAGTTTTTTGATCACCAGATTGTTCTTCATCTTCAGTTCATCTTAAATTCTGGACTGGTTTGATGATTCTGGTATTATCAATTAGATGCAAATTGATTATGTTCTCTGTTGTGGAAATTGGTAATTGTGTTAGATCGGTTATGTTCTCTCATATGATAGTTCATACATCTTGAGTCTTTGCCATTTATGGTATCCTCAAGAGAATACTTATGATCAGACATTAGATTAGCCCAATTGTTGTTTCTGGTATTAACATAGGTTATATTCCTTGATGTGAATTTTTTTTGGTATGATCTGTCAAATGCAATATGATTAATTCTTGCTATTTCTGAGACAATAAGTTACATGCAATTTTATGCAAATCAGTCATGTTCTCTGACCAGTTAATCATGCTAGACTGGTTATCAATAGTAATTAAATGCAATTTGGTTAAATCTTGTTTTTTTTGTTATGTTCATCTGGATGAGGAATATATTATGCATTTTTGTTATAAATTGTGGACTCGTATGAAATAATGATTGTATTGATTCATAATTTGGCCAGCTAGTGTTCTGCATAGGTTAATTGAAATTCCATATTGCCAAAGCAACCTATGTTATGTAGGTTAATTTATTCTGAACAACTAGTCTATCTTTTATGTATGTATAATTCATGCATCTATTGACTGGTCCAAAAAAAAAATCAATATTTGGCCCAAAGGAATATGCAACTGTGGCAACAAATATGTAATAGTAATCAAGTTTTCATGTGAATAATAAGTCGGACCAAAGTAAGGCATATTGTTTGAAAGGATTTACTGTTAGTATTTGATTGCTCCATCAAGGTTACTATTTGTAAGTTAATATTTTTGTCCAAAGGCTAAATATTAATGTAGCGCCAGGTATCTTGCGTGATGGAATATACCAAATTTTGAATCAAACCTTAAGTTTGTTATTCATGTCTTAATATGAGCATTTAATTTCTTTTATTTCACTACAAATCCTGCTTCCAATATTTCTGCTAGCATCAATTCAATAACTATGCTTATTGGTGCAAACTTTAAAGAATGGAAAGATAACATTTTGATCGTTCTTGGGGTAATGGATCTAGACCTTGCACTTCGTAAAGAACAACCTGCTGCTCTTGTGGCTAACAGCTCTATTGAGGAAAATATGGAGTCTGAGAAGTGGGATCGTTTAAATCGCATGAGTCTTATGAGCATAAGGCGTGCTGTTCCGAAAGTGTTTCAGGATAGTACATCAGAACATGCCACTATAGTTAAGGGTTTCCTTGACAGTCTTGAGCAAAAAATTGCCAAAAACAAAAAGGCTAAAACAAGTACGCTTTTGGCAAAGCTCATCTCAACGAAATATAGAGGTAAAGGAAACATAAGGGAGTACATTATGGAAATGTCTCATCTTGTTTGGAAATTAAAGGCACTCAAGTTAGAGGTATATGAGGATTTGCTCGTGCATTTAATTTTGATATCCCTCCATGCACACTTTAATCAGTTCAAGGTGAGCTATAACTATCAGAAGGACAAATGGTCCATTATTGAGCTCATCTCCTACTGTGTGCAAGAAGAGGATAGGATGGAAACAAGATAGAACAGAAAGTGCTCATTTGGCTATGCCCTCTATAGTCAAGAATAACAAGAGGAAGAGCAAATAAGCTGTAAGTGTGCCATCCATAAAGAAGAAACAAGGGTCTGAATTGGCTTGTTTCTTTTATAAGAAGGATGATCATGTAAAGAAAGATTGTACCAAATATCATTCTTGGCATGCTAAGAAAGGTACAATTCTTGCTATGGTCAGCTCTGAGGTTAACTTAACTTTTGTACCTAAACACACTTGATGGTTAGACTCCGGTGCAACATCTAACATCAGTGTGTCAATGCATGGTTGCCTGAACTGCCAAAAGCCAAGTGATGCTGAAAGATTCATCTACGTGAGCAATGGCAAGAAGGTGGAAATTGAGTCTATATGCACATTTAGGTTGCTTTTAAAGACTGGATATTATTTGGATTTGAAACAGACTTATATTGTACAGTCTTTTAGGCGAAATCTGGTTTCTATTTCTATATTAGACAAATCAAGTTATAATTGTTCTTTCAGAAATGGTTTATTTAGTATTTTTTAGAATTCCAATAAAGTTGGTACCGGTTCTTTAATTTGGCATGACAACCAGTATTTGATTGATAATATTGCCTCATATAATGAAGTCCTACATACGGTTTCTCGTGGTATAAAGAGAAAATTTACAAATGAGAAATCAAGTTCCTTGTGGCATAAGCGTTTAGGTCATATCTCCGTGCAGAAAATTAAGATGCTTGTGTCAAAAGGAATTTTAGATCCCCTGGATTTCACAGATTTCAACATTTATGTTAATTGTATTAAGGGGAAACAAACAAACATGAGGAAGTTAAGTGCTAATAGAGTTTCAAATGTCTTAGAACTGATATACACAGATATCCGCGGCCCATTCCCTACGGCTTCTTGGAATGGCCAAAGGTATTTTATCATGTTCATAGACAACTTATCGCGATATGGTTATATTTATCTTATTCATGAGAAGTCACAGTCCCTGGATGTGTTCAAAAATTTTAAGGCTGAGGTGGAAAACCAACTTAACAAAAGAATTAAGACCGTTCGATCTGATCGTGGTGGAGAATACTATGGTAGAAATGACAAATCAGGTGAACAACGTCGAGGACCTTTTGCTAAATTCCTAGAGGAATGCAGGATCGTCCCTCAGTATACCATGCCAAGATCTCCTAGCATGAACGGTGTTGCTAAGAGGCGAAACAGGACTCTTAAGGATATGGTAAGGAGTATGATTAGTCATTCTACCTTACCAAAGTCTCTCTAGGGAGAAGCGTTGAAAACTACAACTTATTTACTCAAAAGAGTACCAACTAAAGCGACTAACAAAACCCCGTACGAACAATAGATAGGCAAAAAGTCTAGCATCAGGCATGTACGTACATGGGGATGTCCATCTGAGGCAAGGCCGTAGAGGCCTAATGAGAGAAAATTGGACTCAAGAACTGTTAGTAGCTATTTTGTCGGTTATTTTGAAAGATCAAGGGGTTACAAATTTTATGATCCCACTACTAAGACAATTTTTGAAACGGGAAATACCTGGTTCTTTGAGGATGTTGAGTTTGAAGGGGGAGATATGGTTAGGAATATTAATTTTGAAGAAGTTTCTGAAGGGGATTTATTTCCTCTTCTCTTGATTATTCCTAATAATGATTGGGATCAGGTTATTTTACTCGGTATTATTGAGGAAAATGCAAATAAAAATAATGTTCATGAGGTTTCTCCACAAAATGATGTTCCTACAGAAGAACAAACTTATCAACTTCAAGAACCAGTGCCATTAAGGAAATCCACTAGAGAAAGAAGAAGTGCAATCTCTGATGATTACATTATCTTTCTTCAGAAGAATGAGGCTTGTAGTGAAATTTTGGGAGAAGATCATAACAATCTCCAAAAGGCCCTACAAAGTCCAAATTCTGTTAATTGGATCAATGCCATGAATGAAGAGTTAAAATCCATGAAGGACAATGATGTTTGGGATCTTGTTCCGTTGCCAGAAAGAAAGAAACCCATTAGTTGCAAATGGATATTTAAGACTAAACGGGATTCGAAAGGCAATGTGGAAATATATAAGGCTCGTCTTATTGCAAAAGGATATACTAAAAAAGAAGGTATAGACTACAAAGAGACATTCTCTCTGATTTCTTCGAAAGACTTTTTTAGGGTCATTATGGCACTTGTGGCACATTTTGATCTTGAGCTTCATTAGATGGATGTAAAAACAGTGTTTCTAAATGGAAACATTAATGAGACGATTTATATGGAGCAACTAGAAAACTTTGTGGTCGGTGACCCGAAGCAAATGGTATGTAAATTAAAGAAATCAATCTATAGGCTCAAACAGGCTTCCTAACAATGGTACCATAAATTTCATGAAGCTATTGTCTCATTTGGTTTTGAGGTAAACACAGTTGAGGATTGTGTGTATCATAAATTCAGTGGGATTAAGTTCATATTTTTGGTTCTGTATGTTGATGACATATTACTTGCTTGTAATAATATAAGTCTGCTGCATGAAACCAAGAGATTTCTTGCTAAAAATATCGAGATGAAGGATCTTGGTGATGCCTCTTTTGTATTAGGAATTCAAATATACCGAGATCGCTCTCAAGGTATGCTTGGATTATCACAAAAGAACTATATCGATAAGGTATTGCAAAGATTTGGCATGCAAAATTGTAAACCTTTAGATACCCCTGTGGCCAAAGGTGAAAATTTCAGTCTGAGCTAATGTCCTAAGAATGATTTTGAGGCTAAGAAAATGCAAAACATCCCCTATTCATCTTTGATAGGGAGCTTAATTGATGTATGCTCAAGTTTGCACTAGACCAGATATAACATATATTGTTAGAATGCTAAGCAAGTATTTAAGCAATCCAGGATAGGATCATTGGGTCGCAGTAAAACGGGTGTTGCGGTTTTTTGCAAAAGACGAAAGATTTCATGCTCACATATAGGAAATCGGATCAGTTTGAGATCATTGGGTATTCTGATTCCGATTTTCCTGGTTACCAAGATACTCGTAAATCCACTTCAGGTTATATTTATCTACTTGGTGGAGGTGCGGTTTCTTAGAAAAGCGCTAAGCAGTCACTCGTTGCCCCGTCCACAATGTTAGCTGAGTATGTTGCTTGCTATGAGGCTTCAAATCATGGGATATGGTTGCAAAATATTGTCACAGGGCTGCGAATTTTGGATCAGGTCGACAGACCACTAAAGTTATATTGTGACAACAAGTCTGAAGTTATGTATTCTAATAACAACAGACGCTCTTCAAAGTCTAAGCATATAGACATTAAGTTCCTAGTTGTGAAAGAAAGAAGTTAGAGTAGTAAATTGTCAATTGAACATATAAGTACAGACTCCATGATTACGAATCCGTTCACTAAAGGGTTGACACCTAAAGTGTTCTATGAGCATGTTGCTCATATGGGTGTGGTTTCACCTGAGGAATTTAGTTCTAGTGGGAGTTTGTAATTTTTCTTATGCTCATGTGACAATACCAGTTTGGTGTAAAAACCTTCAGTTATATTCTCTAGAGAAATAAACTTTATGTTCTTTTACTTTGAATTCATATCATCTTCTCAGATGTTTTGATCTCATAAGTTATAAAGTTGGACCAGTTGGAAATAGGCATGTTATGATCACATCACATGTAATTTCTATACTACACATTCATATTTGATCCATGTCATTCTTTTATGTTGACATATGTGACCATTGATGGGTTGAGTTACGCTTTAAAGTGACGAAGACCGTTTTGATCCTATATTGATATAATTGATATATCGGATTGGTTTAAAGATGCTCATGACATAGATAGCATTTTTGGAGCTCATAAAGTTTCTCTTGATATATATTTACTCATTTGTCCAAGTAGGAGATTGTTGGATTAATTTCCTATTATGTGGACCTACATGAGTTTAATACATGTCAGCTATCTATTTTGGTTGGCTTAAATATATAAAGTGATCAAATAATATTATTAAGAGTCTGAGTATCTATTAAGGAAAATATGTACTAGGTTTTTTAAATCTATGTAGAGACCTAATTAGAATCTATCTCTATTGATGGGCCGGGATACAATTCTATACTATAAATAAGGGTCAGATCCTTTTATCAGGGTAACTCATATCATACCACCTATCTCTATCCAAAGTTGGAGTTTTGTAGCTTAACTATTGGTGGGAAAGACCTAACCTAGGTAGATAGAACAACAATTCATCTACTACTTCAGATCAATTCCACATCAATCAATGATGTCATCTGGTATGTCTTTTGTTTACGGATAAGATTATTGGGTGTTGCAATTAACCGCATATAAGATCAGTTAAGTTCTATCAAATGAACCATAGCTAGCTCCCAAAGACCAATTACCTGCCACTTAAGGCCTTGTTTGACGCGGAAAACTTTTATGACTCCCGAGGGAATTGATCAATTTTGTATGAAATTCTTGCAAAATCCGGTGAAACTCGTTTAAACCAGTTATTACCTGTGTCTGTGTGCACAGCCAAGTCTCACTAACCAAGTTGCAACCACACATAGCCCACGGTTTTACTTACTCAAGCTGCTTACCAAGAATTAACCCCTGATCCATCTCTATCTATCAAATCATAATTAAGCTCCTTAGCTAGATATGTAGACGCCGCGACGCCACGGTGACCAAGGCCGAGCAGGGCACCTCACCAAGAAGGCAGCCAAGAAACGAGCCATATCTGACTGACACCATCATGTCTTCCCACGATCCCAGCAGCGCCACCGCGGCCGACGCCGCCGGCAGCTACGGGGTGTGCGACACGGTGGTGCGCGTCTGCCTCGCCTTCGCGTCCGGCCTCATCGTCCTTACCGTGGCCGTCTGCTTCAGGCGCGTCTTCGCCCAGGGCGGCCGTGCGGCGCCCCTGGTCGGTGGCGGCAGCAGCAGCCGGCGCGGGCTGGCGCCGTCCGCGCTCTCGGCGATCCCCAAGTTCGCGTACCAGAGGGGCGCGGAGCGGCGCGGGGACGTCGCGGACGGCGCCGGCGGGTGGGCGCAGTGCGCGATCTGCCTCGGCTTGGTGCGGGAAGGAGAGCTCGTGCGGCGGCTGCCGGCGTGCCGGCACCTGTTCCACGTCGAGTGCATCGACATGTGGCTCTGCTCGCACGCCACGTGCCCGCTCTGCCGGTGCGACGTCGGCGAGGCGGCCGCGGCGGCCGGCGAGAAAGTTTGACCTGAATCACTCCGAGTTGTGGTTATCATGTAATTGTGATGGTAAGCATGGTTTGAGAAAATTTTAGGACCGTGTATACTAGTTAGAGTTTCATTTTGACAATACAAACAGTTTTTTCTAGTTTTTTTTTATGTGCCATTATTCATGCGACATGCACATTAAGTACTGAATATATCTAGGTCAGGGGATCTTACAAGTAAGGTTATGTATAATGGGACTATATCAGCTGTTTATAACTACTGCTACGTATGATTTAAGCTGATGTGGATGAAAAAAAAAATAAAGAGAGAGAAATGTGTTGTCTATAATCATGTAGCCGACTGTAGCATCAGAATCAAGAAAAATATTAAAAGATTGTGCGTTGTCTACAATCCTGTAGCCGACTGTATCACCACAACCCATTGTATGAGCTATTTTTAGTGCTGTCTACAGGTGATATGAAAAATTGCTATAGATAGCAGCTGTCTGTACCATTGTACATACCTTAAGAATGCTATAGATTTGGATTAGATTGAACTGAATAAAATATAGGATGGTTCCATGATCCATCTGGATAATGGCAGCATTGGTAAATGCAAGGAGCCAAAGACATACATTATAAGAGCAATAATTTAGTTCGTCATCCTGATTTGAAATAACCTAAGAAATGGATGCTTCTGTATATCTTGCATGTTCAATCTGTGATGTCTTCTCGACAACTTGCGTTCTCGTAACTCAAGGCCAACCTGCGAACATAGTAGTATTGTCAGAGTTCTACAATAGCAAAAAGCATCGTCTTTGCCCAGTCAATGATGGAAATGAAATTATTGAAAACCTGGTATTATTACACTGTTTTTTTAAAGCAAAACCCCAATATTGTTGGATTGCCTCTGTGCATGTGTGTTCGCACATACAAACAGTTTTTTTCTAGTATTCTCTCCTATCTGTTTTTTATATACTTTACTTGGTGGTTGTTTTTTTTTTTTAGTTTTTTATGTGCCATTATGCATGCAACATGCACATTAAGTACTGAACATATCTAGGTCCGGGTATCTTACAAGTAAGGATGCTATAGATTTGGATTAGATTGAACTGAATAAAATATAGGATGGTTCCATGATCCATCTGGATAAAGGCAGCATTGGTCAATGCAAGGAGCCAAAGACAAACATTATAAGGCTGCTCTCAATGGACAGTATCTTAGTGTATGAGGAGTGTTAGGATACTATCTTTTCAATGTATGATTTCTTATGGTGTAGTATCTTAGGCTGTTTCATTTAATTACATGCATGATCTTTACTGGTATTTGAGCATTGTGATCTATTTGTGGCATGTACTAAAACAATACATGTTTGTTGACACACATAAACGTAAATACATGGGATCGATCACAATAAATTTTATGCATTGGATTTCGAGACCGAACCGGTATCCAAATTAGATACTAGAGTACCCTCTCTTTATTAACTATGGTGCCACATCATCATTTTGCCTATATGACAGGCTTAAGATACCAGACAGGGTGGAGCACTGGGAGCAGCCTAAGAGGAGAGAGCCTCGCAGTTGAGGGGAGTGGCCGGTCGGGGTTTGACCCTGGGTCTCATCGAGGATTGAGCATGAGGCTCAGTTGAAGTACTGTACTGGGACACAGTTGCACATGGGAGGTTTAAGCTCTAGCTCGTCACGCTTCGAGTGCTGCTCCCGTAGGCGTCTCGGGGGATAGAGTGCTTCTTCTTCTTTAATATAGACCGGATAAGAAAAATCTCAGACATCAAAAAATTGTAATAATAATTTAGTTCGTCATCCTGATTTAAAATAACCTAAGAAATGGATGCTTCTGTCTATCTCGCATGTTCAATCTGTGATGTCTGCTCAACAACTTGCGTGCTCCTAACTCAAGGCCAACCTGCGAACATAGTAGTCTTGTCAGAGTTCTACAATAGCAAAAAGCATCCTCTTTGGCTCTTTGCCCAATCTATGATGGAAATGAAATTGTTGAAAACCTGGTATTATTACACTGTTTTTTAAAAAGCAAAACCCCAATATTGTTGGATTGCCCTTGTGCACGTGTGTTCGCACATACACAAAATAGGAGGAAAAAACATCAGTTCTGTGCTGCTGCGTGGATTGAAAAAAGATCACATTTTGGTCGAGAACTACTAAACTACATGCATCACTGATTCACTGGCCGGTGTATAAATATCTTGTGCCACTGTTACATATTCGTTGTCACGGTTCAATAAATTCTGACTTTGATAAGAGCAGCTTGTGCAGAATCTTGAGCATTGTCGGACCCGAATTTCGAGAATCCAAATCCTCTGTAAAATCACTGTGCTATTCCCTGGATCAGTAGCTAGCACTTCACAGTACACATTGCTGATTCATTCATACAAGCGTGAACTGAAATATTAAAATATTACAACCAACCGAGTAACATAGACCACGTCGGTCGAAGTTTTACAAAAGGGGCCGAACAGGCCAAATTGATTACATCACATACAAGCAACGTAACCTACAGCGGAAGCAAAAGGCGAGGTAGGGCTCATCTCACACAGGCAAGCGACTGGGGTGACCTGTGTACGACAGATATTAACCAAGAGTTGGATAATATCAGTTGTACGCGAGTACCAACGAGTCTACTTAGACTGGGCGAGACCTAAACTACAGAACTACACTACTCCTCGTCGTAGCCATGTCCATCATCTCCTGGGCCGTCATAGAAGGCGTAATCTCCGTCGTCTTCATTATCTGAAGGGTTGGGGGAGAAGCGAGAATGAGCACTACTACCGTGCTCGCGAGCCAACACACAATGCAATTATATACATGCAAGGCTTAACAAGGATGGCTCAGGTTCTTTTATTTGCAAAGCCGCTTTTGCAATATTATAATTACAAATCCTATGACTTAGCATTTTTAACAAATTTGCAATTTTAAAAGATTAATGTGCAATAATTATATTAGTAGAGAATCCATCCGTCGGAAACTCTACCCATGCATCCTTTCAATTGGGGCTACCCCAAAGACCACACCCACGAGCTCGACTCAGGGAGAAATCCAAAACAGGTTAGGTGAGCCTTTCCACCATTTTTCCATTCCACCCACAAAGCTTTTTGAAATAGAACTAACTCAAGTTATGATTCCCATGTCCGCCTTTGACCGTAGGGCACTACTGCTTAAAACAGCTTTTAGACTCTGCAGAGGTTTGTACACTTTACCCACAAGAGATAGTCATACCGTTACCCCACATGATTCCGTAGTCATGTAGTTGGGCGGCAAATCCCACAATAACTTTTCTAATTACCTCGCCCTTCAGTCATCTCACCCATATGGGGTTACGCCCATACGTTCATGTGGGATGTTACCCCCGCTGCCAGGTAGTTAGTTTACCCCCAGCGGCAGGCAACTTCACCCTTGCCTCGGTGTCCCTTTCAAGCCTTATTTACCGCAAGCTTGCATGATACATTTTTCCACCGTGCGAGACACATTCAGGGTTTGATAATTGTACTAGGCCAAGTTGCACTTTGCAGACTTGTGGTTGCACATGTTTAACACGGAGGTCGTGACAAGATTAAGTCCTTAGGGTTATCTGGGCGGTTCATTCCACAAGCCAACCAACCGTGTGCTCCCCGAGCACCCACCGCCTCACCATCCGCCCAGATAGAACTAGCAATTGGGGTTTTTGGGGAGTAAAACCAATTTATTTTCACAACCTTTAGCCAATGGACCACCAATGACTACCCGAAACATTTTATGTTTGAGGAAATGATGATTGGGGTATTTAATACCCCGGTACTTAAGCAAGACTAGCATGTCGCTTAAGTACAACCTATAACTAGTATTACCATATAGTTACTAGGGTGACAAGGATTAACGGATTCAAGTTATCAAGGATGGCATATTAATTTAATTAATCAACAAGGGGGTAATTAACTACCTTAAGCTTTAACATACATTTGATAAAGAAATAAAGCATGCAATTTTGCTAATTTAAATTAATATAATTTGCATAAAATGTAGGATCAATATGGTCAAAGTATTGACTCGCCTTGGTTAAAGGCTAGGGGATCTTGATAATCTTGGTCTTGATCAACTCGAGGGTCGTCGGCGTCTTCAAATCCTAATCGCGCGAGAATACCGGAAAAAAAAGACACAGCGGCAAAGAGAGCAAATAAATAAATAAAGAACAATAAATAAACTCCAAATTAATCAAGTCCTATGCCATTAGCAAGATCTTGATTTAACAAATTTTTAGAAATTTATTTCATAATTTTTGGAGTTAAAATGGATGAGATATGAATTTTTGAAGATTAAACAGAAAATAAACTGAAAAAGAGGAAGGGTTGCACGCTCACGATGCATGATCCGAGTTCATGCACACAAGCAAGGCAGGTCCATGGAAATAGTGGGCGTGGGCCCACTTGGCAGCCATGGGAGGAGAGCATGGCAGTGGGGCCCTTAATTCCCAAATCCAATCCCCAAATTCCCCACTTAATCCCCAAATGCTCTCTGCTTTCAACTTTGCTCCACAGGAAGAGCAGGGAGGCGAGAAAGTCTGGCAGCCTTGGCGGAAGCAGCCCGTGGGCGGCGAGGTGGGGTTGCTTGAGGCGGCGGTCTCATGGCGGCAAGGGCGGGCGAGGAGAGCGAAGCAGCCTTGAAAGCTGCAATGGGCAGCGCCATAACACTCTGGTGAGGCGGGCGCGCTGGGGTGGCTGGCGGGTGGCGGCGCGAGGTCGCCGGGCGGCGCCGGCCATGCGGGAAGGTGGCGGCGGCTCGGGAGGCGGGCAGTCGGCGGCCCGCCATGAGCGGCTCGAGTGCCGGCTCGGGAGCGGCGTGGGGAGGCCGACGGGGTGGTGGGCGGGTTCACCGGGGAGGCGACTCATCGGAGCGGCGACGAGGTGAGGATCTTGGCCGAGGGAGGAGCGCGACTTGGCTCAGTGGACCTTACTCGAGCTCGGCGCCGTGGAAGCTCAAGCATGGGGACAGAGGGAGCTTTATAGGGAGGCCATGGCGCGGAGGATGGGGGTCCGGTGCTTGGCGCGTGTCTGTGGCTCGGCGCAGGCGCAGCGTCTTGTGCGCGGCGCGTCGGGGGAGCTTGTGGCGCGCAAGACAGAGCGGCAAGGCGACGAGACGGGCGGCGATAAGACGGAAGAGGACCCGGCGGCGCTGGCTTTGAGCTGCAGCGTGGTGCGGATCTTCATGGCGGCGCCATCAGGCGACGTCTTGGCGTCTGCGGTAGCGCAGACGAGCAGGGGAGGGAGCAGGCGCCAGCGACGGCAGCGCGCACGGGAAAAAGGAGGGGAGAAAGGCAGAGGGGGCCTGGGAGGTAAGTCTCCCAAAAACAGTCGTTACAAATCCTACCCACCTTAAACGGAATCTCGACCCCGAGATTCGAACTGCTCCGAGAACAGGAACGGGTAGTCTTGCTTTAGTTGATCTTCGCGTTCCCAGGTGGCTTCCTTGGCTGAGTGGTGACTCCACTGGACCTTGCAAAGGCGGAAGACTTGGCGTCTTGTTCGCTTCTCGATGACGTCGAGGATCTTGATCGGCAAATCTTGTTGAAGGGTGATGGCTTCAACGGGCATCTGCTCTTTAGGTACTCGGAGACACTTCTTGAGTTGGGAGACGTGAAACACGTTGTGAACTTCTGACAAATGTTCCGGTAGCTCTAGCTGATAGGCCACTTCTCCACGCTTGGCGGTAATCGGAAACGGTCCTATATATCTTGGGGCAAGCTTGCCTTTCACTTTGAATCTTCGAGTTCCACGAAGTGGTGATACCTTGAGATATACAGCATCTCCAACTTCAAAGGTTAACTTTCTTCGACGGTTGTCGGCATAACTCTTTGTCTTGGTCGAGTGCTTGAAGACGATCTCGATCACCAAACTTTCTCTTGACTTGCTTGAGAGTATCCGTCCGAAAATATATCCTTCACTGATTCTCACCAATGCGAGAGGGTTCTCGCATTTTCTTCCCTAAAGTGCTTCAAACGGTGACATTTTCAGACTTGGTGATAGCTGTTATTGTATGCAAACTTCGGCATACGGTAGACACTTTTCGATCTCAGAAATTCCAAAGCACAAGCTCGAAGCATGTCTTCAAAAATCTGATTTGTCCTTTCTGTCTGACCATCGGTCTGCGGATGATAAGCTGTGCTGAAATCGAGGTGTGTTCCAAGGGCATCATGCAAACTAGCCCAAAAATACGAGGTGAATTGAGATCCTCAATCAGAGACTATCCTCTTGGGTACTCATGTAAACACACAATACGAGCCATGTATAGCTCGGCTAACTTGTCTCCCTTGTAGGTTGTTTTTTTTTACAGGGATAAAATGGGCTACTTTGGTTAGTCTATCAACTATAACCCATACTGAGTCACATCCGGACTTGGTTCGGGGTAGACCGGTAATAAAATCCATTCCAATTTCTTCCCAATTCCACTGGGGAATTTGCAGGGGTTGAAGCAATCCTGCTGGCTTCTGACGTTCGGCTTTGATTCGTTGACATACATCACAACAGGCTACATACTCAGCGATATCTCTTTTCATGCGTGGCCACCAATACAAAACCTTCATGTCCTGATACATGTTTGTACTGCCTGGATGTCGGGTATATGCTGAGCTGTGGGCTTCTTTCAGGATCAAATCCTTGAGTTCCTTCTGGTGGGGAACAAAGAGACGTGTCCCATACCATAGAATTCCTTGCTGATCTTCGATCATCTTGGGGGCTTTTCCTTTAGCCATGAGACGCTTGAATCTTTGGACTCCAGGATGTTCTTTTTGAGCGGTCTTGACTTGCTCTTCGAAAGTTGGATGTGCTTCCATGGCGTCTGGGTTACCTTGTTCTATCAAACAAAGGTTTAGGGCTTCTAATTCCTTATAAAGCTCGGTTGGTGCTCTTGAATCATAACATTATTGCAGTATGACTTGCGGCTTAATGCATCGGCGACTACATTAGCCTTTCCGGGATGATAATGGATATCCAAATTGTAATCATTTATTAACTCTAACCATCTTCTTTGCCGAAGGTTGAGATCGGATTGGGTGAAGATGTACTTGAGACTCTTGTGGTCCGTGTAGATGTTACAATGATTTCCAATCAAATAATGCCGCCAAATCTTGAGGGCGTGCACTACTGCTGCTAACTCCAAGTCATGAGTTGGATAGTTGTCTTCATGCTAACGGAGTCAGTCGGATGCATAAGCTACAACTTTTCCTCCTTGCATAAGCACGCAACCAAGACCTTGGCGCGATGCATCACAGTAGACTTCAAAGTCTTGATGAATGTCCGGCAGGGTCAATACTGGTGCATAAGTTAACTTTTTCTTCAATTCCTGGAAACTTTTCTCATAAGCCTCGGTCCATTCATACTTCTTTTCCTTTTTAAGCAGGTGGGTCATTGGTTTGGAGAGCTTTGAGAATCCTTCTATGAAGCGTCTGTAGTATCCGGCTAAACCGAGAAAACTATGAACTTCTGTTACTGATGTGGGCTGTTTCCAATCCATCACGGCTTCTACCTTGGCTGGATCAACTGCTATCCCTCCTGCGGATACAATATGTCCGAGGAAACTGATTTCCTAAAGCCAAAATTCACATTTACTGTACTTGGCATAGAGCTCATGCTCTTTAAGCTTTTCCAGGACTAACTGCAGGTGTTCAGCATGCTCTTTCTTGGTCTTGGAATATATCAAGATTTCATCTATGAACATGACTACAAACTTGTCCAGGTATTCCATAAATACCTTGTTCATCAGATTCATGAAATAGGCTGGCGCATTGGTCAAGCCAAACGACATGACTGTGAACTCAAACAAGCCATACCGGGTGGTAAAGGCTGTCTTGGGAATGTCCTCATTCCTGATCTTGAGCTGGTGGTATCCTGACCGTAGGTCTATCTTGGAGAAAACTGAAACTCCTGTCAACTGATCGAACAGGTCATCAATGCGGGGCAAGGGATACTTGTTCTTGATGGTCACTTCGTTGAGGGCTCTGTAATCTACACACAATCTGGCGGAACCATCTTTCTTCTTCACAAAGAGAACTGGCGAACCCTAGGGAGAAGAACTAGGTCTAATGAATCCTTTTTCTTGCAAGTCTTCAAGTTGTGTCTTCAACTCTTCAAGTTCGTTAGAGGCCATCCTGTACGGTCTCTTGGCAATTGGGGCCATCCCTGGCTTCAAGTTGATCACAAACTCGATATCTCTATCAGGGGGCATGCCTGGCAATTCTTCTGGGAAAACCTCGGGGTAAGCTTGGACTACAGGCGTTGTCTCTAGAGACATCTCTCCAAGATGGTGGATTGTCCGAACCAAAGGAGAGGAACGATCCACACTAATCCTTATTGTGGTTTCAGGGTCTTTGGCAAGTACCACTTTCCTGTTGGCGCAATCTATTAGTCCATGATACGCGGCCAACCAATCCATCCTTATGATGATATCCAGCGTTTGAGATTCTAGCACCAGAAGGGTGGCTAGAAATCCAAAATCTTTCAAAGCAATCTCTACTCTGGGACTAACTGAGGTAGCATATAGGGGTCCCCCGGGTGAACTAAGTACCACGGGTTTCTTTAACTTATAGGTCGGCAACTTAAGCCTTTCAACAAACTTCCTTGAAACAAAAGAGTGCAAAGCTCCAGAATCAAACAAAACTTGTGCGGTCTTGAATTAACAGAGAACGCACCCATCAAGACTCTGTGGCATCTTGTGCCTCTTCTGCGATGACATGATTCACCCGCCACTCTGTGTTGGGGTAGACCTCGAAGCTTGGGAAGTCTAGTGGCTCTTGCACAGGGCCGAGGTTAGCCCTGAATTGGAGCGGCTCTGGGTTGTTCTTTGGAGCAGGTGGTGGCGATGGGGGCACTGGTTAGCAAAGTGTCCTTTCTCTCCGCAAGCAAAGCAATGGAGGTGAGCTGCTGGGTTAACTGAGGTAGGTTGTCCAGCGGGGCGGAGAATGCGGAAAACATTCCCATTTCCTCTCATTTCCACTGAGGTGCTCTGACACTTCGGTGCCATCTGGCTATTCTCCTTTAAGATGGAGGGTGTCTGATGTTGATTATCTTTACCAACTTTGCTTGTGACGAGTCTCACGGCGACTTGAAGACTGGTTCTTTGTAGCTCGATTGCCTTGGTCAGTATTGGGCGCAGGAAACAATCCTTGGGGCAGTGGTCTTGTCCTTCACAAAGGAAGCACGTAACCTTACTCATCGGGCATTCACCTGGCTGATGATCCTTATCGCAGTTGGGGCAGTCTGCACAGCATTTGTCTGCCTGATGTCCTTTTTCCCCACAATGCGTGCATGCTACCAGGTTCATAGGACAATCTTCTGATTGATGGTGTTCCTCACAATAGGAACAGTAGGGAACTGGGCACGTGTAGCAATAGTGTCCGTATTGCCCACATGTGAAGCATACTCTTCTTGCATCTTGTCGCAGTGGAGGGCATGATTGGGTGACATGTCCTGTCTTGCCACATTCAAAGCAAACATTTGGCAGAGCTTCTGGGTTCGATGATAGAACTTCGGCAGGCACAGCTTGCTTTTTGCTGGGGTCCATGATAAGTTCTTCGTTGTCAAGGTTGAGGTTGGTGACGATGGCATTGTTTACTGGTTCTTCAATATTCCGTTGGGGACAACTGTTCATGTGGTGTCCTAGGCTGGCACAATAGAAACATCTGATCTCTTGGCCTTGCTTCCTTTGGGGGCATCTATTGGCGAAGTGCCCTTTTTCTCCACAGCTGAAGCAATGAAGGTTAGGCTATTTGGGTTGCTTGTCGCTTGTCGCCTAGCGACGAAGAGTCTGAGAGACCATTTCCATTGGAATGCAGAGTTGGGGTTGGAGCTCTTGGTGGTCGGGTCACTTGACGGATTGAAAGATGAGTCCGAGAAAAGCCGATCACCGGGGCAGCTATCTTGTGGTCTATGCGTGGTCATCTTTCTTTTGCAAGTGGCACCACTTTCTTGGGATGCGGCTCTCTTTGGTGCCATCTAAAGCGAACAGAAGAGGTTAAGAACTAGAGGGGATATATGAGGGTTTACTGGCCCCCTATAGCACCACAAAAGAACTCCAAACCAACGAGGAGGAACGATCAAATACAATACAAAGCCTAGAGTGGCTATATTATAATAAGGGGGGGTTAGGTGTTACATGACTCCTGAACATAGCATATAGGCTATGCTAAGCCACGACATAAGATACAAACACCACGTCTACAAAAGAAGGAAACAGAAAGTGCTTGCAACCAAAAGACTGCTAAAGCAAGCACTGCTAGCTAATCCTAGCCTATCCTGACTACTCCATCGGGGAGCGGGAGCGGGAGCGGTTCTGACTGAAGCTCGGCGAACGAGAGTGACTCGAGCTGATGCGCGGCGAGCGGGAATGGGAACGACGGGGGCTGCGTCCACGCCTGGACACCGGAAGGTCGTCGAAGGGTGGCGATCGGCGCGCCGACGCTTCTTCTACTGTCGACTTAGTCTTGAGTCCTCGCGCCGAGGAGGAATCGAGCCGAGAAGCTAAAGTAGCGCCGCCCGAGGCGGCGGTGAGACGTGCTACCTCTGCAAGGGCGGCGTCTCTCTCCATCTTGATGATGTCTCTCGCCCACGCGATGGTGTCTCTCTCCACAAGGCATCATGGTGGGCTTCATCGCTTCGATCATGTTGGTGCGAAGGGTGTCGGAGTGAGCCTCATTGTCGGTGAGAAGCATCCGGCCGCTCGATCTCGCCGGTGTGGGAGTGGATGTTGTGGATCATCGCTGGGTCACCGCA
This sequence comes from Phyllostachys edulis, assembly GCA_036346405.1. Taxonomy (NCBI): domain Eukaryota; kingdom Viridiplantae; phylum Streptophyta; class Magnoliopsida; order Poales; family Poaceae; genus Phyllostachys; species Phyllostachys edulis. The sequence goes on along the minus strand of CM070548.1, from coordinate 25,615,568 downwards.
CTGTTGGGTCAAGCGGGGCTCGTTGTCGATGGCGACGAAGGACTCGGAAGCTCTCTCGTCGTAGAGACATGGGAAGAAGCGAGACGGTGACTCTTGCGGAGGACCTCGTATTTCGACACAAGCGGGTGACGGCGACACGGCCGCATCTGGATGGCGTCGGGCTGCTGCTGGGCGGGTGCCTCGGCACAGAACACGTGGTCGTGAACTCACCGGTCTGGCATAGAGGAAAACCTCCATGTCCCAAGACTCGTGAGCCATGACCATCGTCTTCCGTCCTCTGAAGAGCGGAGGGCGGGGGAAGCTAAGAAACTGCATCAGCTCGCCAAGGAGTTCGACGAAACCGCCTTCATTAACTCCATGAGAGCTATGGTCCCATGGGCCTGCAGCTGGAGGAGAAGCCATCTACAAATTTTGAAACAGGAGAAAAGATTAGTAACACTTAAAGAGAATAGAGATAAGTATGGAACTAGGAATGATGAGTAGAAGCAATAAATACTCTATATTTTTGGCAAAACTTTTCTTAATTTTGAAAATAGGACTCAAGTCCTTAGGGCTCGAACAATCTAGCTAGGGGTCCTACAGTCGTATGCTCTGATACCAGCTCTGTCGGACCCAGATTTCGAGAATCCAAATCCTCTGTGAAATCACTGTGCTATTCCCTGGATCAGTAGCTAGCACTTCACAGTACACATTGCTGATTCATTCATACAAGCGTGAACTGAAATATTAAAATATTACAACCAATCGAGTAACATAGACCACGTCGGGTCGAAGTTTACAAAAGGGCCGAACAGGCCAAATTGATTACATCACATACAAGCAACGTAACCTCAAATGCGAAGCAAAAAGGCGAGTAGGGCTCATCTCACACGAACAAGCGATCGGGTGACTCAGGTACTGACAGATATTAACCAAGAGTTGGATAATATCAGTTGTACGCGAGTACCAACGAGTCTACTTAGACTGGGCGAGACCTAAACTACAGAACTACACTACTCCTCGTCGTAGCCATGTCCATCATCTCCTGGGCCGTCATAGAAGGCGTAATCTCCGTCGTCTTCATTATCTGAAGGGTTGGGGGAGAAGCGAGAATGAGCACTACTACCGTGCTCGCGAGCCAACACACAATGCAATTATATACATGCAAGGCTTAACAAGGATGGCTCAGGTTCTTTTATTTGCGAAAGCCAGTTTTGCAATATTATAATTACAAATCCTATGACTTAGCATTTTTAACAAATTTGCAATTTTAAAAGATTAATGTGCAATAATTATATTAGTAGAGAATCCATCCGGCGGAAACTCTACCCATGCATCCTTTCAATTGGGGCTACCCCCAAAGACCACACCCGCTGAGCTCGGCGACTCAGGAGAAATCCAAAACAGGGTTAGGTGAGCCTTTCCACCATTTTTCCATTCCACCCACAAAGCTTTTTGAAATAGAACTAACTCAAGTTATGATTCCCATGTCCGCCTTTGACCAGTAGGCACTACTGCTTAAACAGCTTTTAGACTCTGCAGAGGTTTGTACACTTTACCCACAAGAGATAGTCATACCCGTTACCCCACATGATTCCGTAGTCATGTAGTTGGGCGACCGTCACAGTAACTTTTCTAATTACCTCGCCCTTAGTCATCTCACCCATATGGGGTTACGCCCATACGTTCATGTGGGATGTTACCCCACCGGTAGTTAGTTTACCCCGGTGAGCAACTTCACCCTTGCCTCGGTGTCCCTTTCAAGCCTTATTTACCGCAAGCTTGCATGATACATTTTTCCACCGTGCGAGACACATTCAGGGTTTGATAATTGTACTAGGCCAAGTTGCACTTTGCAGACTTGTGGTTGCACATGTTTAACACGGAGGTCGTGACAAGATTAAGTCCTTAGGGTTATCTGGGCGGTTCATTCCACAAGCCAACCAACCGTGTGCTCCCCGAGCACCCACCGCCTCACCATCCGCCCAGATAGAACTAGCAATTGGGGTTTTGGGGAGTAAAACCAATTTATTTTCACAACCTTTAGCCAATGGACCACCAATGACTACCCGAAACATTTTATGTTTGAGGAAATGATGATTGGGGTATTTAATACCCGGTATTTAAGCAAGACTAGCATGTCGCTATACAACCTATAACTAGTATTACCATATAGTTACTAGGGTGACAAGGATTAACGGATTCAAGTTATCAAGGATGGCATATTAATTTAATTAATCAACAAGGGGTAATTAACTACCTTAAGCTTTAACATACATTTGATAAAGAAATAAAGCATGCAATTTTGCTAATTTAAATTAATATAATTTGCATAAAATGTAGGATCAATATGGTCAAAGTATTGACTCGCCTTGGTTAAAGGCTAGGGATCTTGATAATCTTGGTCTTGATCAACTCGAGGGTCGTCGGCGTCTTCAAATCCTAATCGCGAGAATCCTAGGAAAAAAAAACACACACAATGACAAAGAGAGCAAATAAATAAATAAAGAACAATAAATAAACTCCAAATTAATCAAGTCCTATGCCATTAGCAAGATCTTGATTTAACAAATTTTTAGAAATTTATTTCATAATTTTTGGAGTTAAAATGGATGAGATATGAATTTTTGAAGATTAAACAGAAAATAAACTGAAAAAGAGGAAGGGTTGCACGGCTACAGTGCATGATCCGAGTTCATGCACACAGTGCAAGGCCGGTCCATGGAAATAGTGGGGCGTGGGCCCACTTGGCAGCCATGGGAGGAGAGCATGGCAGGTGGGGCCCTTAATTCCCAAATCCAATCCCCAAATTCCCCACTTAATCCCCAAATGCTCTCTGCTTTCAACTTTGCTCCACAGGGAAGAGCAGGGGAGGAAAGTGCGAAGACTGGCGGCCGGGCGGCAAGCAGCCGTGGCGGCGGGTGGGAATTCTTGGGCGGGTCTCTGTGCGGCGTGGCCAGGGCCGAGGAGGCGGCGGCAATGAAAGCACGGTGAATGGCAAGGGCGCGCCACGGGCGACACGGGCGGAGGCGGCGGGGGTGGCTTGGCGGTGGCGGCGAGGTCGCTGGAGGCGCGGCGGCTCGGGAGGTGGCGGCGGCGGGAGCGGGCAGCGCGGCGGCCCACCATGAGCGGCTCGAGTGCCGGCTCGGGAGGCGGCGTGGGGAGGCCGGCGGGGTGGTGGAGTTCACCGGGGAGGCGACTCACGGAGCGGGCGACAAGGTGAGGAGGCGGCGGGCGAGGGTGAGCGCGACTTGAGCTCGGTGGACCTTACCGAGCTCGGTGGCGCCGTGGAAGCTCAAGCATGGGGACGGAGGGAGCTTTATAGGGAGGCCATGGCGCGGGAGGGCGTGTCCGGTCCTTGGCGGCGCGTGCTTCAGCCTTGGCAACGTCTTGATGCGCGTCGTCGCAGGCGCAGCAGTGGCTTGCAGCTGCAGCGGCGGCAAAGAGCGCAAGGCGAAGACGGCGGCAAAGACGGGAAGAGGACCCGGCGGCGCGGCTTTGAGCCTGCAACGTGGTCGCGGATCTTCATGGCGGCGGCCATCGTAGTGACGTCTTGAGCGTCTGGCGGCGCGCCGCAGCGCGAGGAGGGGACGAGCGGCGCCAAATGGCAGCAGGCAGACGGAAAAAGGAGGGGAGAAAGGCAGAGGGGGCCTGGGAGGTAAGTCTCCCAAAAACAGTCGTTACAAGCATCCATCACGGTGTGTCAAGCATTGGATGGTGACACGTGTCCTGTGATGTAACAGTGACAAACGATGCACAGCTAGGATGTTTGGTGACAAATGTGGTGAAAACGTGAATACAGTCCTCGCAAAAAAATGTGAATACGGTGCAAATTCGATTTTCACAAAACCTAGAAGTTTCAAAAATTCCCCAACAATTACCACATGTAGTGGAGGATATGTTCTGCATCTCTGCAAAATTTCAAGATTAAACTCGATTGCATTTGCGAAATACACAAAAAAGATAAATTCTTGCTGAAATAGTGAAATACTGTTTGAGCACTATCCTAGGAAGAATCTGTCTTTTTGTTTATCACAAATGCGATCGATTTTGATCTTGAAATTTGGCAGAGATGTCGAACATAATTTGTTTGAGAAGTTTTTGAAACTTCTAAGTTCAGTGAAAATAAAAAATTTCAACTTTTCACCTGATACGCCTCACCAGGATGTTTTGGTGGAAAGTTTATGATGCTTCAGACCTGTCCGTTCTGATGCAAAGAGGTTAGTTGTTCGGAGTGAAGAAAGATTGTTTGCTTTAAGATTCATACATGCTATGATAGTTCAATATCATACGGTGATCTTTTCGATCATAGTTCACTATCATACATGGTACTAGTCCTTTATCGATTAGATCACCGTATGATAGTGAACTATGATCGAAAAGATCACCGTATGATAGTGAACTATCATAGCATGTATGAATCTTAAAGCAAACAATCTTTCTCCACACCGAACAACTAACCTCTTTGCAGTTTGCTTATGTACAACCTATAACTAGTATTTACCATATAGTTACTAGGGTGACATGGAATAAGTGATTCAATTATCAAGGGATATCATCATAATTAATTAATCATCAAATGAGTATTTAACTACCTTAAGCTTTAACATACATTTGACTAAAGAATTAAAGCTTGCAATTTTGGTAATTTAAAGGAATATAATTTACATAAAATGTAGGATCAGTATGATCAAAGCATTGACTAGCCTGGATTATAGGTAAGAGGGTCTTGATAATCTCGTGCTTGATCAAGTTGGAGATTTCCTACGTCTTTGAATCCTAATCGGACGAATGTACTAGAAAAAGGCACAAACAAGCAAACAAAACAAATAAATACACAAGAATAAACAAATGAACTCTAAATTAAACAAGACCTATGCCATTAGCAAGATCTTGAATTTAAAAATTTCTTGAAACAAATTTCATAATTTTTGGAGTTATGACGAGGGAGAACGAGACTTTCGAAGTTGAGAATTGAAATTAAATCGAGAGAATGGAAAGGGAGGAGAGGAACCCTGACGTGCGGGTCCTACTGCGCAGTGACTCAGCTTATGGAAGAAAAGGAGCATGGACCAAGTCCATATGCGCGGAGCCCAGGCTTTGGTTGCCAATAAACAAGCTCGGGCCCACTTGGAAGAGAGAGGGAGGGGGGAATTAAAGCCAAGGGTCAATGGCAAGTGGGGCCCTCAAGGCAAAGCAATCCCGTTTGTTTCTTTCGGCCACAGAACAAATTAGCCCACCTCGTTCATTTCTACTTCGGCCAATGAGAAAAGGGGAACAGAGGGAGGGCGCTCGGGCGGATCAAGGGCGGTGGCGACGCGAGAAGGCGGGCGAGCAGGTGGAATGGAGCCCCAAGAGGGCGGCGACCCTACTGGCGGCGGCGCCGGCACCGAGGAGGAGCGAGCGTGGTGGTGGCAAAGCAAAAGGTGGCAGCAGACGCACGGGCGTGGTGGTGCGTGGTGTCACCGGCGGTGGGGTGGCACGGAGGGGCAAGCGGCGCGTGCATGGGCTATGCTCGAGGGAGAGGAAGCTAGCTGTGGAGTCAAGGAAGCTCGAGGCGACCCGAGGCGATCTAGCGGCGGCAGCCTGGGGCGGAGGAAGATGGGCGGCGGCAGTGGCTCGTCTCGGCGGGAAGGGAGCAGGGAGGTGGGGGATGGAATCCTCGCGTCGCGGGGCATCTCGTGACGCGGTTGGTCGGGGCGACGGCTCACCGGCACGGCAGTGCGGTGGCGAGGCGGCGCAACCAAAGGGGCTCAGGTGCGGCGGTTTCGGCTCCGGCGTCGCTTGGTGAAGAAGAAGAAGCAATGGGGGCAAGGGGAGGTGGCTGAGCTCTCTTATAGCCATCCGGAGGGAGCTGTTGGAGAGGTTCGGGCGCACGCACGGTCCTGAGGATGACCATGGTGCTCTGGCGTGGACATGACAGGGCGGAGCGTGACGGCAGCGGCGACTTGCGCTCGACATGGGAGCTCGGGTGGCAAGGGCGCTCGTGCGCGTTAGTGAGCACGAGGGCGCGCAGAGGGAGCCAGGAGGTGGCGTCACGCGGTGACTTTGGGGCTAGCGGTGAAGCGTCTGACGAGCGGCATAAGCGGGCGCAAGCGAGCGCGAGCGGCTTGGTGGCGGAGCAGACGACGGCAAGCGAGCTACGCGGTGCATGTCTTTGGCGTCATGGCACGGTGACGTCCTTAGTGCCAGGGGTGGTGTGGGCGTGCGCAGAAGCACTGTTGTGGCGAGGCGCGGCGATCGGCGCTTCATGCTTGCCGACGATGGCGGCAGGCGTGGCGAAGCGGTGGTCATGTCTTGACTGGCGGGCGTGGGCACAACAGAGGAGCAAGAGGCGCTCAAGGTGGCAAGGAGCTCGTGGGCGGCGACAGCAACGCTGACCAGCGGCGCTCGTGGGATGCGGTCGACTCAGGAGGAAGAAGGCAAGGGGAGAGAAGGAGCCGGGCCTGGCAGGCCTGAATGGAGGAGGAGAGGCTGGCTTGGGCTAGGCCTAGAAGGAATGGAGATGGGCTGGGCCAAAGGCCGGGGGAGAGAAATGGGCCGGGGCTGGCTAGGCCAAAAAGAAGGAACCGGGCCAAAGGGGAATTGGGCTGAGCCCGAAAAAGGAATGGGCTAAGCCCAAAAAAGAAGGGGAAGCAAATTGAGAAGGGGTCCAATTTGCAAAAGAGGAAATTCAAATCGAATTTTGAATTTGAGAACTTCAAGGAGGTTTGAAACACAAACCCAAGCTTAGAAGAAGCTAGAAGTTTTGAAATTAATTGATAATTTGACATAACTTTTGAAATCCAAGAATCGAAAGTAATTCAGGATGTTACAGAATGTGATTTTCTTATAAGATATACTAACTTAAGCAATTGAACGTTACAATTTATTGGTTGTTGTGCATGATTTTGTTCTGTTAATGGTATTTGGATCAGATGCCATTAGTTCATTTAATTTGACTCCTGACTCCAATAAAGGTTCGAAGCTTTGATATTCTGTGCCAACGGCGGTGAGGATGGACTCTACTTTTTTTTTTGTGTGTGTGTGTGTGTAGAATCTGAGTTTGCTTTGCGATTTGTGCTTGTTACGGGACTCACAGTGTTATGATATTTTTCCTTTGCGCAAAATTAATCTCATATGGAAATTAAGTTTTAATCTCATTTTTTAGATCAAGTTTTAATGTCATGGGCTGCATTGTCCTGGTAGGACAGAGCAATGGGCTGATGAATGCCACTTGAGCCCAATTGGGCCTTGAGCTTACGTCTTCTCTTTCTGTAGTTCCTTTCGTGTGATGCAACAGTGTAGGATACAGTGTTTCTGGGTCTAGTTTACGGTTGTTGTAGTGTGGTGTACTGCGTTGTAGAATTTAGTTAGCTGGATGAATCTGTGCCAAATTCAAATCTTGACTATATGAATCTAACCTATTGTCGGGGGAAAATATAACGATCTCCAGAATTATCAATTGCTCAATAGGAATTTCTCGAAGAGCCTACAAAAAACGAAGAACAATCGATTCTGGTATTAGGAAGCCGCAACATTACTCCATGTCAGATTGATCAGTGGTTAATTAGAAACTCAGCAAGATGTAGCAGCAGTGTTGATAATTAACCAGCAGACGAAGGGTCGTCGAACAGTTGCCTTTTAACAATGGAAAGCGTGACACGAACCTAGATCTTGAAAGATTTCACACGCATATAAATCTACATCTCTATTTGGAGATTCCAATTCGATGACCGGGTTATCCATGACGCACGTACGAGCATGCGCATGAGCGGAATATACAACAAAGGGGAGTGAATTCGATCTTCCCAGTGGCCGAGCTAGGATTTTGATGCGCATGAGCGGAATATACAACAAAGGGGAGTGAATTTGACCTTCTTAGTGGCGGAACTAGGGTTTTGATGATGGAGATGCAAACTTAAGACACATTCATTCCAACACAAGTTGAAATGACATAGTACATAAGTTCAAATGTGTCAAATTACATATTCGCACTATAACCAACATCACAAAATATTTTAGAAAATTACAACTTGATACGACATTCCTTCATGCTTTGAAACCAATTGATGACATCATCATCACTAACTTGTAGAAAAAAAAACTCACGCTCAATGTACGTAAGTAAGCAATCAAATTTGTGTTCGAGAAATCTTTAGGATAGAACTTAGCAAGTTTAAGAACTTTATCATTGTCATATGAAACAAATGAATCAACAGATGCAAAGATGCCATGCAAAGAAGTAGCTCTGTATTAACATCATCAAACCTGTCATAAGAAGCAAATGTATTAGTAGGAAGCAAAGATGCCTAGATGGACAGGTGGCACTTAGGCTTGACGCCTCCTTGACTAGTTGACTAGTTGACTTGGGCTTGATTCTCAGATTCTGTTGGGCTTAATGCTAAATGGGCTACCAGAAGTTGAGGAGTATGTATGTTACTATGTGTAGTGTATAATTTATGTATTAAGAGGGGTATGTACCAGTTTTCTGTGCAAAAATCTTGAAGGTGCAACCGTACCATGTATCTACTGTAGCTCTGCCCCCGGACCTTCCCGTTGTGCACTTGTCGGAAAATTTTCATATCATCAAACATCTGCCAACAGTTTGATGTAACATACAGTGACCTAGAAGATCGATCTTTCAGAAATTTTTGCAGATCCTCTCAAACATTTTAGTTAAAATCCCATTTCTAATTCCACTTCTATAAAAACCTCATTCTTATAAATTTTTGATGTAAAAGCTGGGGATATCGTTGAACTACATGCATATATGTATTTGGCTTTCCTCGCAAAAAAAAAGTCTTTTGTCTTGTTTAGGCCCTCGAAACAAAAGCAAAAAGGCAATGAATTTTGTGTACTCGAGATAGCTAGTAAACATTTTATTCTATTCTTCATTCTCGTTTCCTTTCCTTGATGTAAACGACAATTTTTTTTTCTAGTTTCTTTTCAGTGCTGCTTGAGGCAAACAAGTTTAGCTAGCCAATTTGATCCGACATTAGTTCTAATGGATTACAAACTCTATTTCGATACCAAACATGCGCCGCGGGTTATACATAACTACACATATAATTAAACTTGCTCATGACCAATTCTATAACTAATCTACCATTATGCATTATCACATCCGTTTGTTTCAAGTTTCAACGCTCAAAACTAAGAATATTTTCACTACTTGCATGGGCTTATATATTGGCCAACCCCAACTCCAAGCAAGCTCAGGCCTCCGAGAATCTAAGCTACCAGCACAAGTCATAGCTTACAAACGAGCTACTAGACACGACAAGAAACTAGAGCTAGCCTTCGGCCATGTCGCTGTCCTCGAGCCCCAACTCGCTTCCCTTCTCGACGGACAAGGGCGGCTACAGCACGCACGACACGCTCGTCCTCCTCGGCATCGGCTTCTGCGCCACCGCCGTCTCCGTCCTCATCATCGTGCTCTGCGAGTGCCTGTGCTGCGGCCGCCGCCGCGCCGGCGGCACCATCATGTACGTGGCGGCCCGGCCGTCGTTCTTCATGCACGGCGGAGGCGGACTGAGCACCTCCGCCGTGGCCACGCTGCCGTCGTTCGTGTACCACAGAGGCGTGGTCGTCAGCAGCAGCAACAGCGGCGACGGCCGTGGCGAAGGCAGCGGCCGCGGGTGGGCGCAGTGCGCGGTGTGCCTGAGCCTGGTGCAGGAAGGGGAGATGGTGAGGCAGCTGCCGGCGTGCATGCACCTCTTCCACGTAGGCTGCATCGACATGTGGCTCCACTCGCACTCCACCTGCCCTCTGTGTAGGGCCACCGTGGAGGCCGTCAAGGAAGCTCCTTCGAAAGACCAGGTGCCTCCAGTGTAATGGAAGCGTCACGCGAGGATTATTTGCAGAGTTTTCTGTATCATATATAGTAAGTAGGTTATCTGTGCTAGATATATAAATTCCGTGATCTTGCTTGTCTTAGTTTTCGTTTAGCGTATGCATACTTGTTGCTAATGTTTGAGCTTAGTACTGTGTCAAGCAAGGCCTCAGCACCAGAAGTGGTTTCAAGGGCGGAGTTAGAATTTAAGGATGAGGGAGACCAAATAAGTTATACAGTGTAATTTCATTTGATGAGGAGAACCAAATAGCACTAATAACAACAATATTTCTCAAAATATATAAGATTATAGTGCAAATTTATCGAAACATGAGGGCCCTAGGGCCTGCCAGCCCCCCTCTCCCTCCGCCCGACTGGTTTCATGTGTTTTGTTCTCCATTTTTTTTTCTCAGCACACATATCTATGTTAAAATGTGAATTTAGCTTGGGAAGTGATCCATGGGAAGCAGGATGATGGAAATGGAAGGATGAAATGGTTGGTCCTCTCCGGCTCATTCTTGAGATTGACATGTACAGTGTAATAGAGAAATGATATTCAGGGTCAACGTGCTTCGTTTTCTTCTAATCTTTCGTACTTTAGTGAATAGCATTTCAACGTCCTAGGAAACGGGTATATATATCCACGTAGTCTCGATGATATCATTGTTTCCCTATGGCACGGCATATCAATATAAAAGGAAGTCGTTCAATGTATGTGAAATGTACAAAGACGTATGCGAATACGTATAAATTTTATGTTCAATCCATCAACTACGCCAGCTTCACAGGATTGTTTCAGCCTTTCAGCTTGGTACATATGTGATATACATGCATACCCGAATGCCCGACAATTAAACATCTAGCTTAATTGGCTTAAATAAGCTCTTTTAAGGATAAAAATAAGCTTGTCATAATAGAAAAAGATCTGGTAAAAGCTAACACGCGCATGCTTGTCTTTAGATATCACTGCGGGGATCCGAGCATGAGACATACATGATGCTTCTGTTCTCTGCGATAATTCAACCTCATATATAACAGTGCAATGCCATAAGTGTTCTATTATTGAAAGCCAGCACGGGTTATTTCCAGTTGCACAATTTCCGATGATGTTTGCCCGAATCAGTAATACGAACAATTAAGAGATCACAGATGACATGCGCAAAACATGTGAACCTTTTTACGATTGCAAGGAAGATGCAAACGTACATTGTCGGATACTGGACGTTGAATACTCGAAATTTTTATGTGTGTATCGTACTAGTTCTATGATCAGTGGCTAGTACATATATCCACAATATTGACATACACACTACTACAGAAAAGATCATTACAGACGGTTCTAAACAGTCATCACAGACGGTTTCTCAACCGTCTGAATTTATGTGTCTGTAATAATAGACAGTTATCACAGACGGTTTTCAAGCCGCCTGTGATAAGAAACAACACATATGGTTTTCTATTATAAACCATTTATGAAGATCAACTATCACAGATGGTTATATGTACCAACCGTTTGTGATTAGATACATAACACATACGGTCAGTAAAAATAACCGTATGTGATATCATAAATATCAGAGAAGGTTTGTGGTAGTAGCCGTCTATGATATCCGTCATATCACAGACGGTTGTTGGTGGTAGCCGTCTGTGATTGGATACATATTACATACAGGTGTTAGTAGCAATCGTCTGTGATTGGATACGTATCACAGACGGTTGTTATTAGTAGCCGTCTGTGATTGTATATATATCATAGACGGTTAGTAAAAATAGCCGTATATGATATCCGATATATCACAGACGGTTATTGGTGGTAGCTATTTATGATTGGATACATATCACAGGTGGTTAATAAGAATAACCATATATGATATCCTATATATCACAGACAGTCACTACTACAGGAAGCCACATCACAGACGGTTCGGAACCGTCATCACAGACGGTTTCCAAACCGTCTATGTTTGTTGGTCTGTGATAACAGGATATTATCACGACGGTAAAAACCGTGCGTGATACGAAATATCGCGACGGTTTTACTAAAAACCGTCATGAAAGGCTAATATCACGCAGCGGTTTGGATTAAAACCGTTTGTGATCGGAGAATATCACGAGCGGTTCTAAATAAAAAAATCAGTGATTTGTGAATATCACGACGGCTTTTGTTTAGAACCGTCGTGATATTCTCGAATCCTGCATCGTTTGTTTTGATAACCGTCGTGATATTTCGTATCCTGAGCGGTTTTCGATAGAAACCATCGTGATTCGAGAATATCACGAGCGGTTCTAAACAATAACCGTCAGTGATATTCTCGTATCACATACGGTTTCGATGAGAAACCGTCGTGATACTTGCCTTCCTGACGGTTTTAACAAAAACCGTCTGTGATAGCTCATACCGACCACAATTTTCTTTGTTTTCTGGCTAGCCTCGGGAATTGCTAGCCATGCCCTCTGAAAACAAGCATGCACAAAAACAGATTCAAGCATGCACAAAACAGATTCATTAGAGATAATCAATTGTTGACAACTCAAAGTGATCATTACTCAAAATAAATTACAAAAGATCGTATTTGTTCAAGTATTGTCGCTATAGTCACAACTGGATTGCAATTGTTTACGATGAGAGGTGTCGGCGGGTGATGCTCTTGGTTGGCGACAGTGAAACTCTCCATTGTCGTTAATGATTTACGTGTTGATAAAGGTGCGAGCTTCCTCGAATGTCCTTGATCTCTTCCGCAACGAGTGAATCACATTGTAAATCCAAGACACATCGCTACCAATTAAGAGTAAAGTGGTAAGCTATATATATTTAAATTTATAATTAGGAAATAATTATTTCGAGATTGACAAACCTCGGGATCCTTCTTCCTAGCTCTAAGGATTAGTCGCATATGATAGCGCATTTAGATTGCACATAACTCATCATCTTTTTCTTTGGCGACCTTTGCAAAAATAGAATTACATATATAGGTATAGTCGATTCGAGACGCGTTATTATGAAGTATGATATAGGATTATCGTGTTGTAACGCTGCGTCGAAAATCCATCATGTGTGTTAGTTAGGCGCTCTTTCCATCGTATATTCCTTTGTTGGCAACATAATTGATGAGCGATCTACATGATTCAAAAAGTTATCCTCGGCCATTTCAAGCGAATGAAGACTACAATAGAGTTATGTAAGGAGGAAATGAGCATACCTCTCAGTATTCCTCTTAGAATCTTTGAAGTCGTGCTTGTTGCGGTTTAGGGAATCAAGGTATATCACATGGTTCCTCTTGGGTATAATAACTAAAAGGATCGATGGTACATACTCATGTATGTCGCTATAGTTATTAAACCTAAGTTAGTCTTTGCGTATAAAGTACAAATGAAATTTGTATAGCAAGTAGTGACACTTACCCCACGGTTGTAGGGCACCACTATGTACTTCATGTTAGTCTAACGAAGCAATGACCTCGTTATGTATTTTTCGACGAAGGACAAGTCTTGTTGGATGGTTTGCAACGATACCACATGTGGGTCGAGGAAACCCACTGGTTCTTTCCATCTGCGGGCTCAGTGTTGGCGGCCTCGTCGGCGCCTCTTCCATCTGCTTGGCGTCGGTGGCGGGCGAAGCGAAGATGCCTCTGCCATCTCACTTACTTGCTCTCGGGAAGAAATACTGAGATGTTGACTATAGAGATCAAGATGGCAAATGAAAAGTTGAATGAGCTCATACTGGACTACTAACATTCCAAAGCATAAATATGAAACAATTAATCTCGGGAAGAAATCTGAGGTTGACTATAGAGATGAAGATGGCAAATGAAAAGTTGACACCTTTGGAGTGTACCATTTGCGTTGTCTTGTGGAGGATTGGCACGAAGCAAAGGTACACTCAAGTGTGTCGAGATCGACGAAAAAATGCTAAGCAAAGGTTTAATGCTCTAGGGCTCACCGCCTCCTGCTCCTATTCTAACACTCCTTAATCCACCAGACTTCTCTTGTGATCTTTGTATAGATAGAAACTAGTGATACAAATCTTTTGCTCGAGCCTATCTTTGCAGAGCCTACTTCATCGAGCCCGACACCTTTGGAGTGTACCATTTGCTTCATGTCGTGGAGGATTGGCATGAAGCAAAGGTACACTCAAGTGTGTCAAGATCGACGAATAAAATGCTAAGCAAAGGTTTAATGCTTCATGTACAGAAGACTAGCCTTTAATAAAGACATAGAAACAAAATAGAATCAAGCAAAATTTCAGAATTAATCCCAACAAAGTTAATTAGCATTAAAGCATAATTCCTAAATAATTTAACACTCCTTAATCCACCAGCTTCTCTAAGGAAATGCAAAGGAATCATAGACGGTTCTTAATAAGAACCGCGGATCGCTCTCACCAATAAAAGGTCTAGAGATTAACGATTACGCACACTATTCCAACATATTGATTGATGATATTATGTGCTCTCGGAAGGAGAGTAGCTAAAGAACAAGTTTTTGCCATCTCAATCCTATTGTCTATACTCTTCATTAAATGAATATGATAATATAAATTCAAACTAATTGCTCTAAACAATACTTTGCTTAACTGTCAAATGATCTCAATCATTAGCAAAAAAGATTAAACTTCGATCAAGCAGAGGTTGGCTATAGAGATCAAGATGGCAAATGAAAAGTTGAATGAGCTCATCTGAGACTACTAGAAGAATCACAAACTAGTCATTAGATTACCAACGAAAACTGAATACTCTCAATAGAACTGAACATGAAGAATCAGAATAACTAGCTTTCAACCAAAAGTAACCAATTAATAGTACATCATATTGACAGAGCAAGTAATACAATAGAGCTCAAGTATGAACTAACTATCACGTTCAATCTCGTTATAAGACGAGTTCATCACGAGCATGTCAACAAAGCCCATCGATCAATTTACAAATGAGCGATGAGCTCAACCGAAAGTAACCAATTAATAGTAGATCATATTGACAAGTAGCAAGTAATACAATAGAGCTCAAGTATGAACTAACTATCACATTCAATCTCGATTATAAGGCGAGTTCATCACGAGCATGTCAACAAAGCCCATGATCAATTTACAAATGAGCGATGAGCTCAACCGAAAGTAACCAATTAACATTAGATCATATTGACGGTAGCAAGTAATACAATAGAGCTCAAGTATGAACTAACTATCACATTCAATCTCGATATAAGGCGAGTTCATCACAGAGCATGTCAACAAAGCCCATGATCAACAAAGCCGAATCGCCACAGAGGAGCAATACTCACAGAGAGGATGCGCACAAGAACTCACGGTGCAAGGAGGAGGCCGACACGGGAGGAGGGCGGTCGGGGGAGAAGGCCGGTCAGAGGGGAGGAGGACGGCGGGGGAGAAGGCGGTCTCAGAGGAGGAGGCCGACACGGGAGGAGGATGGCATGTCGAGGTCGGGGCGGCGATGTCGGGGCTTCTGTAGGGGAGGTGAGCAGGGGCCGAGGTCGAGGGCAGCGGCACCGAGGTCGGCGCGCCGAGGTCGGGCGCGGCACCGAGGTTGAAGGAGCCGAGGTCGGGCGGCGGCACCGAGGCCGGCGCCAATGTCGGGCGGCGCGCCGAGGTCGTAGTCGGCGGTGAACTACGGGCGATGTAGCGACCAAACCCTAGGGCACCCGAGAGGTCCTCCAAGAGCTCCTGGAAAGTCCATCAGGACCTCCCAGGAGGTCAAAGGACCTCTCGGACAGTCCTAAGACCTCCCGGAGGTCAGCGGAGACCACAGAAGTCGGGAGGACAGACCCGAGGAGGTCGTGGAGCCACGGAGCACCCCGCAGACCTACCACGGCTAGACCAGGGGAGGTCGTGTAGGTCTGAGGTCATCCTAAGACCACCCGCGACCCACCAGAGGAGGTTGTGGAGGACTGAGACCGCCCCAGAACCACACACGTCCAGACCTGAGGGTGGTCGTGGAGGACTGGGCTTGCTCCAAGGTTCCCTGTGCATACTGAGCTAGTCCCAAGGATCATGGCTAGCTCTTCACAGCAACAATAGTGATAGCATTGCAACAACACCAGCTTTATTAATATCAAGGAAGTTGTTTACAAGAGAGCTTGCAATTCAGCAATTAAAATACAACAGAAGGATAAACATATAGGCCACCCGATACACCACAGGCAATCGGCTAGAGGGCGCATCCTAGACGTTCCAGGACCACTTGGTCCACAGCAAGGTTATCCCAAAGCTTCCAATTCCTGCTAAAGACAGCAGCAAGCAAGAGTGAGCACAACAACCGTGCTCGCAAGTTACACCCCTTGGATAACAAAATGACATGCATAAATGGATATCTCAATGGAAGGCTTAATATGGTTAATTTGCATAAAGCCAAGTTTCTTTCAAATACATGTATTAAGTTCCAAGGCTGTAATACAATAATTAAAATTCATTTTATCAAATCAGTTTTTCAGTTGGATAACATTCATCATAAGATGGTGAAGGATACCCTCCTGTCACAAGGCTCCCCGCCCACAACCCATGGGATAGCAATCCCAAAACAGTTTATTAAACACTTTTGGAAACCCAAAACCAATTTCTAACTCTGAGTGGCCACTGCCAGCACGTCCATAACCGCGGACACGGCTATTGAATAGATTTAACTCTGCCAGAGGTTGTACACTTTACCCACATGACATGATTCCTCTAGTTTGTTTGGCCTGCGCGAGTGCCACCTCTCACTACCAAAGGTAAGAGGTCTAGAGTTCATGACAAAGCCTTTAACATGCATTGTCCCACCACGCCTCTCCTTGCTAAGGTTTAGCCTCCTTTGGATTGACTCATGATCTGGGCCCCTCTTGCACCAGTGGGATCATAGGTCATAAAAGACCATTTTGGCCATAGAAGACCTCCCTCCTCCAATTGGATCATTGCGGTGAAAGTTACGCAAATTACTTAGCTAGGTCCCACACCCCATCTTGGAGACATGTGGTTGCACGATTTTGGCATAGCCCATTATAGGCCTAGCATTGGCGGCTCAAAGACCGGTCCTCAAGCCGACTTGGGCGACAAACACATACCCTGGACCTCCACCTTTTCGAGGATAGAGTCAGTGCATAAACCTTGCACCAACCAAGCAAACCAATTAGCCCAAGTCTAAATCAATTTCCATTTTCTTTGCTTCCCACAATATTTTCATCGTCCATGACACCCCAATGTCATGGCCAAAACATTCATCAATAGTTGGTCATGATGGTAAAGATTTTCCCAAATCAAGCACTTTTGGTCTAAGCAAGTCTAAGCATTTGGTTTTACAATTGTTCTGGTTCACACTATTACATCAACCAGATTTTGCCTAATGGTGACAATAAGTTGGGTACAACATCAAAGTCGGCTATATGAAAGAGATAGGCATAACTATGTATTTAAAGACAGGTATTGAAATAGCTTGATAGAAATAAGCATGCAATATACTTTGAAACAAAACATAAGTAATTTAAGATACTAGGTGCAATATGGTCAAAAGTGTAACTTGCCTCTTGCTTGATAGCTTAAGAATCTATCCTTCCTCACAGCTCTGGCTCTCTGGGAATGCCAAGATCTACACGGGTACAAAGCAAAGCAAATAAAGATCCAAATAAGATCTAAATGAATTCCAACTAAAACTGAGCAAGAAGTAAATAGCGAGAGGATGAAACTAAAAGAAAAACCAGAGAGGATCCTTGGGAGGAGGTCGATGGTTGAAGGCTCGGGCTCAGAGGGGTCCGAACCCGAGGGCTTGGGAGCTCCTGAAGCAGAGAGCAGAGGCCTAAATGAAGAACATGGAGGCGATGGGTGCCCCGATGCTCTATTTAAAGGAGAGAGAATAGAAGCACCATAAGCAGAGGATGTCCAAATTCAGTGTATTGGTACAAAGGCACCTTGTGTGCCCAGTACAAATGAGAATAAAAGAAAGCAAGCGATGTGACAAAAAGTAGAAAAGAGGACAAGGGTAGATGGCAGCATTTAATGTGACTCATCCCACATCAAATGCACTTAAGAGCCAAGGAAACCAGTCAAAAGGGTGGGCAGCTTGGTCAAAGGAGCAGTCCAAGGAGGAGGTCTGCGAGGAGATCCTGAGAGGAGGTCCTGCAGACAGAGGCAGGGAGGTCTTTGAGGACAAAAGGTCCTAAAGGCCACAAGGAGGGTCTAAGGACATGAGGTGCAAAAGTCAGTAGAGGTATAAACCACAAGGTCTAACCACAAAAGGGAGGTCCAGACCATAAGGGTCTCGAACACCATAGGGATGTTGGAACCTAAAGGAGGTCCAAAACTCAACAGAAGGTCCTGACATGGGAGGTCTGTTGTTGAGATCTCTAAAGGGAGGTGCAGGACGGTTGGGATCTAGACAAAGGGAGGTCCTAGAGAACACAAAGAGGTCTGAAGGACAAAAAGGGTTCAAAGGGTTGAAGTGAAATTGCTTTGGTAGCGGTAGTCTGGGACTTACAAAGCGGTATGACCAGAGGTGGTCTGAGGATTAAGATTAGACAAAGAGTTCCAGAATGGTTCGAGATCCACGCATGGGAGGTGCGAGCGGAGGAGATCAAAGGACGAAGTCGGTCGAGAAGATCTCTTGGTCAAGACCCGCAGAAGGAGGTCTTGGCGTCCCGATCAAAAAGGAGGAGGTCGGTGGGCTAAGATCTCCAAAAGGAGATCTCGTGAAGGGATTTCAAAGGAAAAATGGTTACGGTGGAGGAATCCACGAAAGTGGTCCGACCAGTTTGATGGTCGAGATAACTCAAAGGTGACCTCGCTAGTTAAGAGGAGATCGAGAGGAGGTCTTGGCGGTCGGGATGGTCCCAAAGGAGATCTGGCGGCCAAGGGGAAGTGCCAAGGGTTCAAGAGAACACAGAAGGTTCGAAGGCACACAAGAGATCCAAGGGAATACAAGGAGGTCCCAATTGATAAGAGGTATGGGCATAAGAGAGTGCCCAAGCAACAAGGGGGGTCTAGACTAAGAAGAGGTCTAGATAGGAAGGAGGTCTGAACCAAAAGAGATTCAAACCAACAAAGAGATCTAAAGTGATCCCAACCAAAGGGAAGGTGCAGCTAGATCAACCCAGAGGGAGGTCTGGGCATAAGAATATGCCCAACCGAAGAATGTGGTCTAGGATCAAAAGAGATCCAGACATCAAAGAGGTCAAGACAAGGAAGAGGTCCGAACCACAGGAGGGGTCCCAGTGGTAAGGAAGTGCAGGCGCACAAAGGGGCTAAAACACAAGGAAAGTCTAGGCCTAGGGGGTGCCCAAACAAAGAGAAATGTCTAAACCGCAAGGATTGTCTAGTCCTCAAAGGAGGTCTAGATACAAGAAAAAAATCTAAACCTCGGAGGAGGTGTAAGCGTAAATGGAGATTAAGGAAGGTCGACCCAAAGGATGGGATTTGGACCAGAGGGTAAACTTAATCAAAAGGTCTCAATAGAGAGGATTTCGGGGAGAGGAAAGACCAGAAAAGACAAGGAGGATGACCTCAACAGAGGTCAAACAAGAGGGACGATCTGGACATATAAGAATGTCCAAATATAGGATAGAGGAAAGGAAACCCTTATCAAGAAAAGGAGAGATAGCTCCAAGGAGCTAGAGCAACACCAGAAGAACTAAGTTTTGGATTAGTTGCAGTTTAGTTTAGTCATTTTAAACTCTTCAAATTCTAAAATTCTCAGATTAAGCTTTGAATTCTCATCAAAACCAAATGGTTCTTTTTATTTTGAAAATTTTCAAAAGGCTCAAAATCGAGGGTGTTACAAAGTGAGCCCTAAACCCTAGAGGAGGCGAGCAGCCTTGAGCCTAAGGCGTGGGAGAGGAAGTGACAAGTGAGAGCAAAACCTAGCGTTTCCGCCTTATAAAAAGTATATCACAGCAGTTTCGATGAGAACCGCTCGTGATATGGAACGATCCTACGAGCGGTTTTAAATAGAACCGTCAGGATTCCTTTTCCTGAGCGGTTATACTACGGAACCGTCGTGATAACTCTCTTAATTTTCCCGCGTGTCTCTTCGTCTTCATTTTCCGCATGTGTCTCTTAGTCTCACGATCACACAGCGCGACTTCATCTCTTCATTTTCCAACGTCGCTCTGACTCCCCAAATATCTCTTCGTCTCCGTTAAACTTTAGAACTTGTTCTATATATAGATGTGTCCCTTCTACAATGTATTTCACACAACCTCCTTGATCCCCTTTCTCCACAAAAACAGAAATGGCTGCCTCCTCTTACGTACACGCACCGCACACGCACCTCTCTCGCCAGACGTTGAATCGTCTTTTGGAAGAACACTATTTCAACAATGTCTTCACTCCTTTGTCAGAAATTTGCGGGAGCGGGTGGCGCCACCTTCCGCCGTCTTGACATCCTCCTCCGCCGTGTCTTAGGGTGATCTCCCATTTTCGGCGAGTTTGCAGCGTCGTCGGCGTGGACCTCCAAAATGACGTTGCGTCTCGGGAGGCTTCCGTCACTTGGATCGCTATGTCGAGGCAAAGACGTCGAGTCGACGGTGCCGAGACCCTCAAGCAAGAGAAGAGAGCCTATGGGCTCAATTCTTCTTAGTTCAACGATCCGAGGTCTTCGAGACACTTTCGAGCAAGCGCGTCGTGGTGGGCGCATTTCGAGCTTCGTTCGATCATGAACCGTCCGCCCAAACACCGCCGCCTCTGAAGTATTGAAGGCGGAGATAGCACCTACCTCCGCCACTAGATAGGTTTCTAGTTTTTAATATTTTTATAAGCGTCTGGCCATGTTGTTTGGCTATATATATGAAAAATTCCAAAATGAAAAAAAAAGTTTGGAAGTGAAGTTACTATATCTATTTGCCCATAGTAGGAGCTCCTCATCCCATCGGTACTGAAGTGTGGCGCCTGGGGAGGAGCAAGCAGTATGTTGGAGCAGATCTAAGTGGAGCCGATGGCGGGCAGGTTGCTCCAAAGCGATGTGAGAGAGGCAGTGTAGTGCGGCAGATGGACACAGCCAGCGATCTGGCGATGAACCTGGACACGCGATCTTGGCGGCAAATGATGTGTCGGGGTAGGATATCATAGACGGTTCTTATTAAGAAGCATGCGTGATAACTAACTATCACGAGCGGTTCTTATGTAGAACCGTCTGTGATAGTACATAGACGGTTGTAATATAAAACCGTCTGTGATTAGGGGGATTATCACTGACGGTTTGTTAATAGAACCGTCTATGATAATTCACAGACGGTTCTATTCATAAACCGTCTATGATAGATGACTATCATAGACGGTTCTAAAAAATACCGTCTGTGATAGTCGGCCCGCGCCACCCGCAGGTCCGGACTAACCCAACACAGACGGTTCCAAAGGAACCGTCTGTGATGGGGCGTCTACTATAGCCTGTTTTGTAGTAGTGAGTTTTTGGTGGTAGCCTTCTATGATAGTATGCATTTACGGACGATTTATTCCACAAAACCGTTTATAATAGTTCATTCTATACCTAAATATTTTGGTTTTTCGGCTAGCCTCAGGTAATGCTAGCCATGCCCTCTGAAAACAAGTAAGTAGAAAATAGATATATCACAATTGATTTGATATAGAACAACTCAAAGTGATTTAAAAACTCAATATCAATTACAAAGTGATTTGAATTACAACTCAAAGTGAATTACAATAAATCGGTGTCGCCGGGGTGAAACTCTCTATTCTGGTTAATGATCTCCTCCGTGATGAAGGCGACGAGTAGTCCTCGAATGTCCGCGAGTAAGTCCAGATGGAAGACACTTTCTTCGATGCTCATGCCCTGTCGCTAGCAAGAGTAAAGTAGTAAGCATATATATTTAAATTCATAATTACAAAATAATTATTGTGAGATTGTCTGATAAACCTCTGGATCATTCGTCTTAGCACTTATGATTTCTAGCATATGACGACAAACATAGAATGCACATACGTTGCCTTGTAGTAGTTGCTGGTGGCACTGCAAAAATAGAAGTGTGATATAGGATATATGTATAGTAAATTCGAGAGGCTAGGTTACAAAGTGTGATATAGGATTATTGTGCTATAGCGGGTACTGGAAATCACGTCCTGTGTCGCAGTGTAGCGCTCGGTTCCTTGTGTGTCTCTCCTCCAGCAACATAGGTGCTAAACGACCTACGTGATTCTAAAAAGTTATCCTCGGACATTTCAAATGAAGGAAAACTACAATAGAGTTACGTATGGAGGAAATGAGCATACCTGTCGAGTACTTTTGCACAATGGTGAAGTCGTAGTTTTTGTCGACTAGGGAATCAAGGTATATTACCTTGTTCCACTTTGGTACAATGATTAAAAGGATCCAGTGGAACCTACTCATGTATGTCGCTATAGTCATTAAACCTAAGTTCGTGTTACGTATAAAGAACAAATGAAATTTGTATAGCAAGTAGTGAACACTTACCCCTGGTTGTAGGGCACTAGTATGTAGTCCTTATCACGGTGAGTAAGCAATCACCTCGTTATATACTTCTCGACGTAGGGTGTGTCTTGGGTGATGCATTGCTTAGAGATCAACTGTGGGTCGAGGAAACCCACTGGTTGTTGCGATCGCCTGGCTTGTTGCATCATGTATTTATATATAAGCAATGAGTTATGACTATTATCAGTATTGCGTGAATGTAGAGCTTAATTGTACACACTTATAGTGTCCAGCATCGTAGAAGTAAGGTGTCGAGGGCGTCGAGATTGAATAGATCAAATAAGTCTTCAAAGCCCACAACGAAGTAGCCCGGCTTGTAGAGGAAATGGTTCTCCGTGTAGCTAATGGTGAATCCAGTAGGCCGGTCTTCCCTCGCCTCGTCGGTTTGCCACATGTACCAGGCATGCAAAGTCCTGCAAGCCAAACCAATGTGGCGTAATATTGTGTCGGAGACCAACGACATTCCGAGGGAGAATGTCACTGGCTTGTGAGGCACCTTAATCTTCTTTGATTTGGCCTTAGCACCTTGTGTGCTATTTGTCTTCGTAGAAGACGACTCGACACGTTTTTCTTGTTTCTTCGGCGTCGTCTCCATGGGCGCCGTCTCTACGGTAGAATATACAGAAGCCTTCTGAAGCGGGAGTTGAGGTGGAGTCATCGAGGGTACTGTTGGAGAGGCATGGTCATCGTGTGGAGATCGTGACACTGCAGGGTCAAGAGCAGTGTCCCTCTTAGGCCACTGGACATAAATGTACAAGGCATCCCCTAGTGTTATGATGTCTTTGTCCGAGCGCTTCTCCAGCAGGATGACCATCAAATTATCATGTACCATGTGCACCTGGACCTTAGCGTAACCTTGCGCCAGCTAGGCATCATGCACCACTATCATTTCCTCGCATGGATACACCACCCCCTGCCCAGCGTCAACAGAAATGAACCCAACCAGCCTCACTTGGAGCCTGCAGGGCGTGAGCACCTACAAAATGATACACAATTAGCTAAGGCGTCCTACATGTCTATCTTTGGAGCATTCTTGAGATGTACATTACCTGGATGGCGTCGATAGGTAATTGGACGTCGCCAAGTTTAGAAAGTACAAGCGTGGACGCGACGCTACTCCGATGTTGAGGGGGACTAGATCCCAAAATCACGTGGGTGGCTTGCGACTGGGATCTCTTCTGACTCCTATATGCCTCGGAGTGGTGTGGGAATCCATACATCCAAGGTACGTAAAACCCAAGGCCTCGCGTGCGACCTGGGTGCTCCTTGTTTTCCAGGACCATGGATAGTATATCCTTCTCCCTGACTGCTTCGAAGGACCCTTGGGAAGATTGGGTACTCAATGTTTGCTGCAAGAGGCCATCATGTTATTTTAGACCCTAAGAAGTTGTGGATTTATGAACAACTAGGTAGTTTGACATATCTTACCAGACGATTGGGTACTCCCACGTCTTCCGGGTTTGTGAAAGAGATGGCGCCCGACGACGTGATTGAAGCCCTCGCTCTTAACCAGTTTCAGACGCGCTCATCTGTGATCCCGGCAAATGGCGGGGAGACCTCCGACCGGATTGCCACATCATCCTCACTCATCCATCCCTGGATTTTACCCGCATATCCGCAGTGCTGAGTCTGTGGGGGTGAATGTTTTGTGCCTGGATAGCCTTGTGCGTCGCACTTTGCTGCTGAAATTCATCTGTCATCTTCATCCGCACAAAAGGCGTCCCATGTATCCGACGAAATGAAATGATACTTTGTGTAGGGAGTCTGAGCCTTGTTGACGTACTCCATGACAAGCTTGCTCTTGAAGGTCTTCCAAGTGTGTCCCATCGAGAGGAACGCCTACCGTCGCACGAGTTCGGAGACTTTTGCTGGGATATCGAATGACGTTGTAATTTCAGTCCACAACTGCGCTTTCTCTACGGTCGTCAAATCCTTCTATTTATGTGTGGTGATGGGGAGCCTTTCCCTTCCAAGTATACCGCAGGTGGTCCAGAATGTTGCTGCTACTTTCTCAGGAAGCAGAGGGACCCCAGCGGTACTAACGGTCGTGATGGTCATTCCCGACTCCAGACACATTCGATATTCCTCTGGTATGTCGCTTAGGTACCACTTTCCTCGCAGATCCATATGTATTCGGCGACGTCGATGATGGCGGCGAAGACGGTGCGGACGCCATCTCGCTTACTTGTTATCTCGTAGGATTGACAAGTCAATACTGCATCAATAAATGATATTACTACAAGATCAATAAATCAGTACTACATCAATGAGGATAAAATCCTCAAAAGATAGAACTTCACAACAAAATAAATCATCAATTGAGAGTTCACTGTCAATATTTCAATTGAACCAACTACACAATATTTCAATTGACAGGAATATAAACAATGACTGAACAATAATCACAGTGAACTGAAGCTACCAACAGAATGGAGCAAAATGATCAGAAAACATCTACATAATGAAATAGAGGGATCTGATAAGCATGAATAACATGACACAATATTAGAGAATTGAAAGCGGTGAGCTCGTACCTCTCACAACATTACTAAGCAATATCTCCCAGTGCTAGAGTCAATCAAATCAACACAATTTGAAACTTCTACTAGCACAATCCAAAGCAGTGAGCTCGTACCTTGACGGGAGGCTTGGACGAAGAGGGGGTTGAGGTTGGGGGAGCGAGGCGTCGTCAAGGTCAGGGGTGACGTCATCGAGGTCGGGGGTCGCAGAGGGGGGACGCCAGCGCGAGGATGACGGCGGCGTAGGGGAGGAGTACGGCACGGGGACGACGGTGAGCAGAGAGGAGGCTTAGAGATGACGGCGACGTAGGGGAGGAGGACGGCATGGGGACGACGGCGCGGAGAGATGAGGCTCGGGAGGAACACAAGAAGTAAGGGCGCTGGGGAGGTGGATCGGAGAGTGAGCTCTGAGGAGTAAGAACGTAAACCCTAGCGGGGCCCTACTTATAAATGCATATCACAGACGGTTCTATTCCAGGACTGTCTGCGATAAGCGAGCATATCACAGACGGTTATATTTAAGAACTGTGTATGATAAGTATCATAGACAGTTCTATTATGGAATCGTCTATGATGCTCAGCGTGGGTGGGACAATTTTTGGACGCATGCGCGGGAGGTGAAATGTTTAGACGCCTTAGGAATTGTCTATGCTGCATATATCACAGATGGTTTGTTCCACTAAACCGCCTTGATAGTTCCTTCTATAGTTAAAAAATATTATGTTTTTCGGCTAGCCTCAGGAAATGCTAGCCATGCCCTCTGAAAACAAGAAAGAAGATGCAATCATAGAGGGAATAATTTCTTAATTAGTGAATCAATTACAATGGAATAATTCCTTAATTACATGCCGAGTTTCTTAATTATAATGGAACAATTTTTCAAATAGGTGTTCACCGTGTGGGATCATTCCACTTGGCTATTTCATTTGAAAAATAGCCCTTCACGATGATCGACACACATATAGCTAGCTTTCACACTGGGTTCTTCCTCGAGCCTGATATCGTCTCTGAGAGGAAGCAACTCATTAAATTGATTGTACTCTCCCTCATCCATGACATTCTCAACTCCGATAATCCTTCTATTTCCATGAAGAACTATGTGGCGGTTCTTATTTGCCCGGTCCTTTACATAAAAAACTTGAACAACTTGCTTAGCGAGTACGAATGGTTCGTCCTTGTATCCGACACATTCGAGATCCACAGTAGTGACGCCGTACTTGTTGACCTTCACATCCTGTGGAAGTTTGACCCAATGGCACCGAAACTGGGGGATCTTGAAAAATACGTAGTCGAGCTCCCAAATCTCCTCTACGAACACATAGTAGGAGCTCAACGCAGTGGTATTGAACTGCTTGTGAAACGCATCTATGCGGACACCGCTATTCTGTACTATGCTCTTTCTATCCCGAGCTGTCGTATAAAATGTGTACCCATTTATGTCGTATCTTCGCCATGTCACAATTGTGAATTTTGGCCATTTTGCCAACCATGCCAGCATATCATCACTTGAAGACGGGCTTCTAGTGAATCGTACCATTAACCATTCGTTGAACCGACGGTTGTGCTCTCTCGTGATCCAAACCTCCGACCGCCCTGGATTCTGTTGGTGTACCATATCTTTGTGTTCATTGATGTACGGGGACAGGTTAGCAAGGGCAGAAAAATAATTGATGGTGCAGAACAACATGACGCGTAAAGTAAAGTTCTCTCGTTTGTACGCATCCCATATCTGTACCCCTTTGTTCCACAGTGTCACAAGGCCTTCCAGCAATGGTGCTAGGTACACATCAATATCGTTCCTAGGTTGCTTCGGCTCTTGGATAATTAGTGACATCAAAATGTACTTCCGCTTCATACACAACCATGGAGGAAGGTTGTACATATATAGATTTACGGGTCAGGTGCTATGCCGACTGCTCATGTTACCGAAAGGGTCCATTCCATCTTTACTCAAACCAAACCTTATATTCCTCGGCTCTGCACCGAAGTCTTCGAAGCTCCTATCAAAGTTTCTCCACTAGGTAGAATCAGTAGGGTGTCTTATCTTTTCATCTTTCTTACGCTCCTCTGAGTGCCAATACAGCAATCTTGCCTCCTTTCGGTTCTCAAATAAACGCTTCAAACGGGGAATTATAGGCAGATACCACAACACCTTAGATGAGGTCCTTGCTTCACCTCGATGCCATTGCCGTCATCGGAGTGATTCCGATGCTTGTATTGGGATGCTTTGCATACCGGACATACATACATGTCTGCATACTCTTTACGGTAGAGAATACAATCATTTGGGCATGCATGTATTCTTTCTACTTCCATTCCCAATGGATAAAAAAACTTCTTGGCTTGGTAGGAGGTTTTGGGCAACGTGTTTCCCTTTGGAAGGATGTTCGCTGGGAGACCTAGTAACGCCGTGAAACTCTTGTCGGACTAACCATTGCTTACTTTTAATTTTAGCAGTTCAAGCACAGATGATAACCTTGTGTATTCCTGCTTGTAGCCCGGGAACAAAGGTTTACTCGAGTCCTCCATTAAGCCCTCGAATTTACCAAACTCTCTCTCACTATAGTCCCCCTTTTGCATCGCGTAGCATCTGATCCAGATTATCATCGTGCGACCTACCCTCATCGAAAGCACAGTCTGTAGGGTCGCAGGCAGGCTACAATAGCTACAAACAAAGTTTTCTACCACGCAAACCAGGATGCCAAGCAAGTAGATGATCATAGATCGTTACCACCAGACGCGCAGAGCAGCGGAAGAAGGGTTGGAGCAGCCTGGTCCAACGAAGAGCACGCCGATGCAAGGTGGTCGTAGTCGATCGTCCAACGCCCGAAGAAGTCGATGCGTTAGTCGAGTCGATCGTCTCCTCCAAACCTCTCAGATTCCTTGTGAAGATCGCGGATCGTCCTCAAGCGCAACAATCGTAGTAGCGCCTCTACGGTATCCACACGTCCAGGGAAGGAACAACCGAACGTCGGTGTGCTAGCACCAAGTCGCACGGCGGAGCTCTCAGGAAGATGGCGGCTAGGGTTTCGGTGGTATTTCATGCCACTCCAAACAGCCTCATGCATCTCCTTATGTAGTGCTCGTGACGGATCCTATCAGGACACGTTTACGAATCGTATTCGTACTGGTTTGTTCCAACCCGTTGAGTGTGTGACCACAGAGGTTCATGTATAGTTCGGTTGTGACTCGAAACCGCTTTCCGATCACGAGTCGAAGCGGCTCCTAGCGAGCATATCGATTCCGAATACACACAAAAATATCGAGCGAACCTTAACGCAATATGATCTACGACCAGGTCTTTATCACTTACGACCAGGTCCTATCTTTATACTGACATTCGTATTTGGTCACGACGATTCGTAATCGCTACGACCGTGTTACGACCACCACAGGACTATGTTCGACCGATCTCGACCGGTTCGTATCATATCGACCGATCTCGACCACCAGCTCAGATAATGCATCTCGACCAGAATCGTCAACTTAAGTGACCTAGTCGTGTATACTCCTTTGCCTCACGATGTCCGGGTCGAACTCCGGTGAGATGTTGTGTCATCCATGGACTGCTCAATTCTTTCTCGATCGAGTGTCGGATAACTTCTCGTGGTCGAACACTTCGACTACTAGTGGCATGGCCATGCACTTTCTTTATCCGATCTGCAACGAGGGCCCAGACATCTCTCTGTTATGTTAGGAGGGCAAATCCCATATCCAACCAAATCACATTCCTCTCCATGTTTCACAACATACCCGAAAGCTACCTTTATAGCTACCCAATTACGGTGTAGCGTTTGGCAACTCCTAAGAGTGCTATTACACATGTAGGAAACCATGCTGATCTCAGGTCTAAGGATTATACATCATCATTGCTTGAGACCAACTAACGACACATAGATTCATAACAATCTCAATAGTGTCTCAAGGTGGGTCTTATCCAACATCATGTTCTCTAACATGTGTCCATATTATTGGTTTGATATCTCCATATCTATGACTCGTGAAACATAGTCATCAACCAATACATATGCTAGTCTATTCATATGTGTCCTCATATGTTTCCAACCAGGGATCGTATAAGAATAATTATCGCAGAAATATAGAGTTTCACAATCAAGTCACATACTTGATAATCAATATTAATAATATTATTCTAGGAGCAAGATAACACATTATCCAATGTCATGAACATAATGAAATATAATCATCTCTATGATTGCCTCTAGGGCATATTTCCAACAGTCTCCCACTTGCACTAGAGTCAATCATTTAGGTATCTAATACCGATAGCTCTTGTGTGTGCCTCATGCTTTGGTCATGTGAGAGGCTTTGTCAGCGGATCGAGCAATATTTAAATCCGTATGAACTTTGCATATCTTAACATCTCCTCTATCCACCAATTCGCGGATAAGATGATAACGCCGGAGTATATGTTTGGACTTCTGATGAGATCTAGGCTCCTTAGCTTGAGCAATGGGCTTGAGGCACTCGGAACCATTCCCAATTCAGCAATGAAATTCCTTATCCAAACACCTTCTTTTGCAGCTTCAGAAGCCGCATTGTGCTCGGCCTCTATCGTGGAATCAGCAACCGTCTCTTGCTTGGAACTTTTCCAGCTCACTGCTCCTCCATTCAAAATGAATACAAAACTAGATTGCGAACGATAATCATCTTTGTCGGTTTGAAAGCTTGCATCGGTGTAACTATTTACAACGAGCTCTTCATCACCGCCATAAACTAGGAACACATCTTTAGTCCTTCTTAAGTACTTAAGAATGTTTTTCACAGCTGTCCAGTGACCTTCACCGGGATCAGCTTGGTATCTGCTCGTAACACTTAGAGCATATGATACATCT
The DNA here is from genome assembly GCA_036346405.1 of Phyllostachys edulis. Taxonomy (NCBI): domain Eukaryota; kingdom Viridiplantae; phylum Streptophyta; class Magnoliopsida; order Poales; family Poaceae; genus Phyllostachys; species Phyllostachys edulis. The sequence goes on along the minus strand of CM070548.1, from coordinate 25,585,984 downwards.
GGTCGTGTACATATCATGGTGTACATGATAGATCCAATGGCCGAAGCATATGGAATATCACTCATTTTGTCTCGCTCATCAGTGGTCGAAGGACACTGATTCTTGCTAAGATTAATGCCATGTGCCATGGGCAAGAATCCTCTTTTGGAATTTTGCATGTTGAACCGATTCAACACTTTGTCTATGTACATTTCCTGGCTTAATCCAATTAGCCTTTTAGATCTATCTCTATAGATCCTTATTCCCAAGATATATGCTGCATCTCCTAAATCTTTCATTGAGAAACTTTTCCTTAATGAAGATTTAACAGATTCTAGCATCGGAATGTCATTTCCGACCAGTAGTATGTCATCTACATACAAGATCAAAATAACAAGTGCGCTCCCACTAACCTTCATGTAAACACAAGGTTCTTCTTTGTTCTTGACGAAACCAAACTTTTTGATCTCCTCATCAAAACGTATATTCCAACTCTGAGATGCTTGCTTCAATCCATAAATAGACTTTTGAAGTTTGCATATCTTACTAGCATTCTTTGGATCGACAAAACCTTCAGGCTGTGTCATGTACACATCCTCATCTAGGTTTCCATTAAGAAAAACTGTTTTGACATCCATTTGCCATATCTCATAGTCGAAATATGCAGCAATAGCTAGAATGATCCGAACAGATTTAAGCATCGCTACTGGTGAGAAAGTCTCATCGTAGTCAACTCCTTGAACTTGTCGAAAACCTTTTGCGACTAGTCGAGCCTTATGAATGTGAACATTTCCATCCATATCAATCTTTTTCTTATAGATCCATTTGCACTCAATGGTTTTGACACCATCAAGTGGATTGACCAGGTTCCAAATCTGATTTTCTCTCATGGAATCTATTTCGGATTTCATGGCTCCAAGCCATTTCTCAGAGTCTGGGTCCATCATCGCTTCCTCATAAGTCTTAGGCTCACCATTATTCAATAATAATACATCATGCCCATACCTTGTAGGCAATTGACGCAGCCTTTTAGATCTACGTGGGGCTGGTGCCTTATCTACAGGTTCAACAACAATTTGTTCATCCAGTAGAGGTTCAATAGGAGTTGAAACACTTTCAGATGTTTCCCGAATTTCTTCGAGTTGCACCTTTCTCCCACTGACTCCTTTTGAAAGAAACTCTTTCTCCAAAAAGACACCATTTCGGACAACAAAAACTTTGTCTTCTTCCCGGTTGTAGAAATAATATCCTTTGGTTTCCCTAGGATATCCTATAAAGAAGCATTTATCTGATTTGGGTGTGAGCTTATCAGACGTCAAACGTTTGACATAGACATCACATCCCCAAATCCTTAGAAAAGACAAACTAGGACTTTTTCGAGTCCACATCTCATATGGTGTCTTATCTCTTGATTTAGATGGTACCTTATTTAAAATGAAAGCGGCAGTTGCTAGAGCATAACCCCAAAAATACAATGGCAGATCCGATTGGCTCATCATTGATCGAACCATGTCTAACAATGTCTGTTATTACGCTCGGACACCCCATTCCATTGTGGAGTGCCGGGTGGTGTAAGCTGTGGAACAATTCCACATTGTTTCAAATGACTACCAAACTCATGGCTTAAAAACTCACCTCCACGATCAGATCGTAAAGATTTGATTGTCTTGCCAAGTTGATTACAGACTTCATTCTGGAACTCCTTGAACTTTTCAAAGGATTCCGACTTGTGCCTCATTAAGTATATATATCCATATCTACTATAGTCATCGGTGAAAGTAATGAAGTACTGAAAACCACCTCTAGCTGTCGTACTTATTGGTCCACACACATCAGTATGTACGAGTGCCAACTGGTCGGACGCCCTTTCACTACGACCAGTGAAAGGTGTCTTGGTCATCTTTCCGACCAGGCAAGATTCGCATGTTTCAAATGATTCCAAATCAAATGAGTTTAGAGTTCTATCATTATAGAGCTTTTTCATGCGTTTCTCACTTATGTGACCCAAACGACAATGCCAAATAAAAGTGGAATTTATTTCATTAGGCCGAAGCCTTTTCGCATTAATATTATAGACTGATGCATCATCAAGATTTAAAATAAACAACCCATTCAAAATAGGTGCATAGCCATAAAACACTTCATTCAAAAATATAGAACAACCATTGTTCTCTATAATGAATTTATAACCCTCTACCATCAAACATGAGGCAGAGATAATGTTTCTACTAATGGCTAGAACGTAATAACAATTATTCAATTCCATAATAAATCCTGAAGGCAAAAATAGTGGCATAGTCCCGACGGCTAATGCAGCAACCCTTGCTTTATTCCCGACGCGAAGATCCATCTCGCCCCTTGCAATCATCCTACTTCTTGTTAGACTCTGCATCGAATTGCAAATATGAGCAACCGATCCGGTATCAAATACCCATGAGTTAATAGAAGAGTCAGCAAGAAAAACATCTATAACATTAATACCTGTAGTGGAAGTTTTAATCCCACTATTCCTTTTCTGATCAGCCAGGTATTTCTTGCAGTTCCTCTTCCAATGGCCTAGCTCTTCGCAGTAAAAGCATTCATTCTCTTGAGTCGGGCCAGACTTAGTCTTGGGTTTAGGTTTGTTAGTTTGGATCTCATCCGAAACTTTAGCCTTGCCCTTTTTCTTGACCCAAGTCTTAGCCTTCTTCTTGAAGCTTGTACTCTTTTGCATCATCATCACATGATTGTTGCTTTTCTTAACGCTACCCTCTGCTATCTTAAGCATCATATGCAGTTTGGTGAGATTCTTGTCTAAGCCATTCATATGGAAGTTCAAAATGAACTGGCCATAGCTTTCGAGAAGCGAAGCAAGAATCAAATCAGTAGCCAACTCTTGGCTAAGTGGAAAACCAAGTTTTTCCAAGCTCGTGTGTAACCAACCATTTTGATTACATGAGGGCTCACCGACCACCTCACTAGCTTACATCCAAACAAGTTCTTTGAGATCTCAAATCTCTCGGTTCTTGCTTGTGTCTCAAACATGCCTTTGAGCGCGACGATCATATCGTGAGGCCTCTATGTTCTCAAACCGCTTACGAAGGTCTCGAGTTCATAGCGACAAGCATGAGACAACTAACATCAAGGGACTCATCACATGCCTTTTTATAGGCGGTTTAATAGCAAAGAAGCAAAGATTTTAGAGGCACATCCGAATTGGTTCTTCTAGAACATGTTCCTTTTATCTTGCCCGAGAACAATTCTCGGGTTCTGGGACCAATCCATAAAATTTGTTCCATTAAGTTTTTCCTTTCAAGTATCGAGCGTAAAGCAAAACTGGATGTAGGTACAGCAGTTGGTGCCATGATCTACAACATAAAATATATGCAAAACTAAGACATATGTTCAATTAAAGTAACTTCTATTAAACAATTTAATAAAGATACTCCCACTAAACCCCATATCCCTCTGATGACATTTAATGATTCAAGATCCATAATCATTTAATCAACTAGTGAGCTTTGGCATCACTGCTAGAAGATTAGTGAAATTGGTAAGCAACCTTTGCTAATCATATCTACTATATGACTCTTGTTGTTGGGCAGCATCTTTATGCTTCGACACCCAACCTTTATGCCCCAAGGTCCACAACTGTTATGATAACCTTGTTAAGTTAAACCAATGCCGGTGTAAGTGTCTGACACAAACCCATCTAGTCAAGGAGAGTTAATGGCACTCTGCTTTGGCAAGACCTACCATTAAAATACATGACTTTGGATGGTGCGGCATATTTGGGAGGGCATCAATTTAACTTAATATTATGTGAGGGAATTTTACTTCTACCATGTCAAAAGTAATTAAAGCAAAAAAAACATGCATAGAAATAAATGAACAGGAATGTAAAGGCATTCACAGACAATCAAATTGCATTGTGATATAGCATAACCCTTCTTCATGGCAATCTCCATCGCCATGCATCCTGTTCACCATGTCTTCAAGTGGCCGACTCCTCCAAGCACTCCCACTAAGCCATTATTTCTAATAGCATTAGTAATGAAACACAAGGAGTAAAGAAGCATCACAAGTCGACACGCAGGCCGTTATACAAATATAGACAGCCTTGGGTTGCAATTAACATGACACGCAGGTCATGAACATTACACGCATACATGCATCTCATACATGAAACATCATGGGTCATACTATTCACATCAATCCCTGCAAAAACAAGTAATGCACAGAATCCAATTCTAACGGACGACATGAGCACACACTACCTATAGCGCGTGGTACGAATACCCAGCACGACGGTCCCACTAGCCGGTTAGCGGGCGGGGTTCGAAGGGGCAGCGCGCTCGGAAACTTTTTTCCGAAACATGAATCTTATTCACGTATCCGAGCCTTGGAAATCATCGGGTTAATCAAATTAGCCCTATTCCGAACCAATCCGATCAATGCCTTGATACGACCACGCACTGCGGCATACTCCGATGGCGGAATTCCGACCGGTAGGAGTGATATGCAGTCTGGTCGTGAACAAGTGCAATAAACCATCTGGTCCTTTTAAGCTCATACCTCCTCGTAAACCCATCTACTACCACCGAGAAACCGATCGATCAAATCGACCAGGGTCTAGATCGTTCCATCTATATAAACCGATCTAGGTTACCAGACCTGACCAGTAATAGATCCAATCTGCTACTACCACATATCAAATATATGCGATCGATCCAGATCAAAAACTACGCAGGATGGCTCTGATACCACTGTAGGGTCGCGGGCAGGCTACAATAGCTACAAACAAAGTTTTCTACCACGCAAACTAGGATGCCAAGCAAGTAGATGATCATAGATCGTTACCACCAGACACGCAGAGCAGCGGAAGAAGGGTTGGAGCAGCCTGGTCCAACGAAGAGCACGTCGATGTAGTGGTCATAGTCGATCGTCCAACGTCCAGCAAGTCGATGCAGTGGTCGTAGTCGATCGTCTCCTCCAGCAACCTCTGTATTCCTTATGAAGATCGCGGATCGTCCTCAAGCGCAACAATCGTAGTAGCGCCTCTACAATATCCACACGTCCAGGGAAGGAACAACCGAACGTCGGTGTGCTAGCACCAAGTCGCACGGCGGAGCTCTCATGAAGATGACGGCTAGGGTTTCGGTGGTGTTTCACGCCACTCCAAACAGCCTCATGCATCTCCTTATATAGTGCTCGTGACGGATCCTATCCGGACACGTTTACGAATCGTATTCGTACTGGTTTGTTCCAACCCGTTAAGTGTGTGACCCTGTAGGTTCATGTATAGTTCGGTTGTGACTCGGAAACCGTTTCCGATCACGAGTCGTAGCGGCTCCTAGCAGAGCATATCGATTCCCGAATACACACAAAAATATCGGACGAACCTTAACGCAATATGATCTACGACCAGGTCTTCATCACTTACGACCAGGTCCTATCTTTATACGACCAGTTCGTATTTGGTCACGACCAGTTCGTAATCGCTTACGACCAGGTTACGACCACTCTGTGACTACGTTCGACCAGTCTACGACGAGATCAGATATCTGTATCACGACCGATCTCGACCAGTATCAGATATCACCGATTCAGAATCGTCGAACTTAAGTGACCTACTCGTGTATACTCCTTTGCCTCACGATGTCCGGTCGAACTCGGTGAGATGTTGTGTCATCCATGGATATTCAATTCTTTCTCGATCGAGTGTCGGATAACTTCGTGGTCGAACACTTCGACTACTAGTGGCATGGCCATGCACTTTCTTTATCCGATCACAACGAGGGCCCCAGACATCTCTCTGTTATGTTAGGAGGGCAAATCCCATATCCGACCAAATACATTCCTCTCCATGTTTCACAAAGATACCCAAAGCTACCTTTATAGCTACCCAATTACGATGTAGCATTTGGCAACCCCTAAGAGTGCTATTACACATGTAGGAAACCATGCTGATCTTAGGTCTATGGATTATACATCATTATTGCTTGAGACCAACTAACGACACATAGATTCATAACAATCTCAATAGTGTCTCAAGGTGGGTCTTATCCAACATCATGTTCTCTAACATGTGTCCATATTATTGGTTTGATATCTCCATATCTATGACTCGTGAAACATAGTCATCAACCAATACATATGCTAGTCTATTCATATGTGTCCTCATATGTTTCCGACCAGGGATCGTATAAGAAGAATTATCGCAGAAATATAGAGTTTCACAATCAAATCACATACTTGATAATCAATATTAATAATATTATTCTAGGAACAAGATAACACATTATCCAATGTCATGAACATAATGAAATATAATCATCTCTATGATTGCCTCTAGGGCATATTTCCAACACAGTCCACATCCGGCATATCGTTGTCTCCCTCGACGATGTTACTACCTTCTGGTATAATCTGCTCTTCACTGTGACTGGTCCAACATATATACTCCTTTTTGAAATCCCTTCGAATCAAGTGCCCTTCGATCTGCGTCGGGTTGGTAAACATCTTCAGATTATCGCAATCAATTCATGAACAGTCCATAAATTTTATCCCCTTCTTCAACATATTCTGCTTGGCAGCTCTTCTAAAAGCAAACACACCATCAATGTACTCTTCACTCACACGGTTCTCAACGTACATCCAGCTTTGGTCCATCTGCACTACGCACGTAACAAATTAGATTAATGCACACAACTACTCTTCCTATTGACCAAACAAACTATAATTGAATAGCGATTAACCCAGGGCAAATATAAAGGATTACAGATCGTTACCCTTGGAGCTCACCACGAAGATCCCAAATATCCCATGAGATGTCTTCCTATTGACCAACCTCTCTTTCTTCCTCCTTTTCTTCTCCTGGCTCACTATGATGTAAATAGTATTATTTTACACAATGCAGGACAAGTTAATGTATATATACATGCTGCTCATTGTTCTATTGTAAATCTTAACTGCCAATAAACTCCTTGGATGATAAACCTAGCTATCACCGATCTCTCTATATTATAATGCATATAATTAGAAGCAAATACTAACCTTAGATCACTAAGATTAAATAGATCTACAAGCACACTTGCAAATCTACGGTATTAAATTATTTCACCAAACGCCCTAGAGCCGGCCGCCTCCTTCAAAGCAGCTGCATATCAGAGACCGATCTGTCTGGAGTCGGGACGACTAGGTATTTAATTGCGCATATCATAGACTGTTCTTGAAAAGAACCGTCTGTGATATGTATCACAGACGGTTTTAAATAACCACCGTTTGTGATAATCATAGGTCTCACAGACGGTTCTTGTTAAGAACCGTCTGTGATAACCACCGTCTGTGATAATCGTAGGCCTCACAGACGGTTCTTAACAAGAACCGTCTATAATATTCGGAGACCTCACCGACAGTCTCTGAATTATCACAGACGGTATTTATTCAAAATCGTCTGTAATACGTATCATAGACGATACTTAACAATAATCGTCTGTGATATGTGTCATTAAATATGTAGTTGTCCCCTTAGATCTAGATCTATCTGTAGTGAGAAATATCTCTGATATATATGCGGTTGCTTTGAAGGAGGTGGCCGGCTCTGGTGCGCATTTGGTGAAAGAAATTTCGTAGATTTTCAAGTGTGCATGTATATCTATTAGTTCTTGGTGATCTAAGGTTAGTATTCCTTTGTCTCTGATGTGCCTGCTTTGAAGAAGACGGCGAGTACACCTAGGAAAGCAACCAAGCCCACTACGAAGCATGATCTTTTTTCGGTTGTCGTCCACGCAGCATGAGGTGATGAGACGGTAGCTATGGCCTACTTCATCGAACTTGACACACTCTCCTGGCAGCCATGCTTCTTGAACTCGCAGGGGCTGGTCATATCGTGATTGTATTTCGTCTTGGCACACTCTTACTTCATTAGTATTCTCTGGCTGGTCAGTATGACCAGCCCCTATGAGTTCAAGAAGCATGGCTGCTAGGAGAGTATGTCAGGTTCGATGAGGTTGGTCGTGGCTGCTGTCTCATCCTCCTCATGTTGCATAGACGACCCCTCGAAAAAAAATAATGCTTCGTGGTGGGCTTGGTTGCTTTCTTAGACGTACTCGCCGTCTTCTTTAAAGCAGTCGCGCTTATTAGAGACGGTTCTTATTAATAACCATCTGTGATACATCACAAACGGTTCTTGTTAATAACTGTCTGTGATAATTATATATCACAGACGGTTTATTCCCCTAAACCGCTTGTGATAGTTCTATAGCCAAAAAATGTTCGCACGTCAGCATAAGTAGGGCCAATCCTAAGCTTTCTCTTTCTCCTTCTGGTCTCACCTCACCTCATCTCCTCCTCTTGAGTGAGGGCCATATGTCTGAGGTGTCGAGCTCACCGAATCAGAGGGCCCTAGTGCTAGCCGCTAGGTGGGTGGATTGCCCTAACTGCCGTGTGCAAGCAAATGTATTCTACGCCAACACCGAGGGAAATACTGGTCAGGTGTTTCACAAATGTCCTTATTTCTCAGTAAGTAAATTTGAGTTTGATTTCTTGCGATTTGGATGTTTCTCCAGTAGCTATGAAATGTGTGTGTTGTTTTAGCGTTTGCACGGTTTTGTAGGCTGGAGGATGTCAATATTTTGAGTGGGCAGACACCATGGACAGAGCAAGGAAGAGCAACAATACAGGGCAAATGATGGATTCTGGGTTGGAGCAGAGAATAGATGTTGTGCTGTTGCAGAGGCTAAACATGCTGGAGTTGAAGATGAAGTGCATTCTAAACCATATCAAGTGGCTGGAGAAGATTGTGTGTATGTATCATTGTTGTAATTTATGGCATATTTGTGAAGTAGCTGATTTCCTGTAGTTGTATGCAAAATAGACTTTATTCATATCACAGACGGTTTTAACCACAAATCGTCTGTGATAATTACATATCACAGACGGTTATTTCTAATAATTGTCTGTGATAATTATTATATCACAGATGGTTTGTTCCACTAAACCGCCTGTGTAGTTCCTTCCATATCTAAAAAATGTTCTGTTTTTTGGTTGTTAGCATCAGGAGTATCACCAAAAAACTGCTAATTTTACAAGTAGTTCAACACCTGTGCAAAGAACTTGGTGTACTCATGCCTAATCCTAAAGTCGTCGCTGCAGAAGACGATGTAGTCATCCCACCCTTCCATCACGCCGCAGCCGATGCTCGTACACCGGTGGCTGTCCTCCGACAACGCCCACACCCGCCCCGACGGCCTGGCCATCTTCCATATCGCCGCCTGGACCGCTTGCACTCCCAGTTGGTCCTCTTGGCCGTCTCACACCTATTGGCTGGTTCGCCTTCGACCTGGCTGATGTATTGCTTCGAAACGTCGTGCGCCTCATTAGCTGTGTAAAGGAGGAGGCTGAGCACGTAGGCCGCGGCCTTGTGGCCGGTGACGCCCCCCCCCCCCGGTTCGAGGAACACGAGGCTGTGCTATATGTCGTGGTGCGCGAAGACGAGCGTGAGGCCAATGATGAAGCTGGCCTCTGGGTTGCCAGCGCCGGCCAGGTGGTTGACGACGGTGAGGTAGAGGTCATTGTCCAGCCACTTCATCGCCTCCTCCCACTCTAGTGCCACGTGCCTCCCCACGGCGCGCTCCTTGGACACCTTGTACGTGTCCTTGCAACTTGAATATACGTACACAATTCAAGACGTCATAAGTACTCCGTAAGAGAAAATTAAAATTAAGGCCAAATTAAGGGCGTTGTTGCTAGTCAGATTTGTGATATGTTTCTCTAGTCAAATTAAAAGGCTAACATGTATACATGCATGGATTGGTTGTCACAACAAACAGTAGTACATATTTTTATAGGTATATAAATGCGTACGTGGCTCGTAGGCTGCAGAGGTCAGCCATGGGCCGAGGAGAGCTCATGGCCACATGGCCGACGATGTTGATGATGACATCGTGAGGAAGAGCGACGATGATCGCCAACCTCCTCACCTTTGTCCTCACCGTCATGCTCCGTGTGCTGACCATGGCGCGCGACGTACGGTTTGTGAGTTTTCAATACCATAGTGATCGAGTTTTTTTTTAACTCTACTGATTGTTGATGGAGGGTGCAAATGACATGACCATTCTTTCAAAACGTATCACAATCCGAGACGAATCGTAATGTTGGTGCGCGAGACGAAGAGACGCATCGCGCGGGAACCGAAGCTTAAACATATCACAGACGGTTTCAACCACAAACCGTCTATGATACAAAATTATCACAGACAGTTCTTGTTAAGAACCGTTCTGTGAATTATCATAGACGGTTATATTTAAAACCCGTCTATGATATTTATTAATATCATAGACGGTTCTTGTTAAGAACCACCTGTGATATTTCACAGACGGTTTTCAACATGAACTGTCTGTGATATTACATCTTCACGGATGGTTTTTACCGCAACCAGTAACACAGACATGTGCTAAACCAAAACCGTCTGTGATTGTATTTAATATTGACGGTTTTGGGGAACCATCTGTGATGAGGCATCTAGTATGGCCCCTTTTGTAGTAGTGACATATCCATATAGAATTACATACAACACGAAACAAATATGGTACATAAACTTAAGCGATTACATAGTTTATAATAGAAGGGCCGATCGGCCAAATAAAAATAAAAGCTCAAGTATCAAAAGTTGCAGTGGAAGTTTAATAGATAAAACACAAAAGTCCAGTGGTATACCCATCCAAAACCTCAAGCAATCGACAAGGATAAGTCCTAGAAAGGCCCGTCCTCGTACCCCCAGTACCGGGACCGAAGAAGGCGTCATCCGGCATGTGATCATCTTCATCCTCTAAACAACAATTTAAGCAAGATTGAGTACATTGCGTACTCAGCAAGACTTGTGGTGTACCGCAAAATTTATATACATACTTGGCTAACAAGGAATGAGGCTCCATACTACAAGTTATTTTCAATATTAAGCAAATTTTATTTGCAATATCAATACATCGTATTTTGCGATGGAAGTTCAAAGAGCAGTTAAATAGATAAGGAACAAGTAATTACTTGCTAAATAACAAATCACAACCCTCCTTTGCTGCGATCAACATTGCTGCGATCAACATCTTATTTTTAGCCATAGAGATGTCACTCAAATTAAACAACATCAAAGTATCCATCCCAACATTTCCTGATAAGACTGTTTTTGCAAAAGTAGATACTATATCCAATGAGGCATCACTAAGCATGCTCATGACCGTGAGCACAACTATTTAAATAGATTTACACTATACAGAGGTGTATAACTTTACCCACAGTATACAAATTCTCTAATTTATCGAGCATTCGTCGATACCACCGCTCACGATCATTTAGTAGGCAGTGTAGAGCACGTAACGAAGCCTTTACATCACCTAGTCCTAGCCTTGCACTAGCCTGGCAATGACAACCCTCACTTCGATCCCGGGTACCTCCCGTCAAAGTGAGGCATTAACATGTTACGTCAGCAAGCTTTGTTCCCAACGCCTCGGTGAAGGGAGCACCTTCGAGAAAGTCTACTCGGTCATGCTCGCACTACTACAGCCTACCAACATGCAAGGCTAGTCTTCAACGACTTAATTAGCTAAGGCCGTCCCATAGCGGCACATGTGGTTGTACGCTTAGGCTTAGATATGATCCATCGATGTTCGGTCCTTAATTGACCCGGGCGAGGATCTCCCCCCTATCTAGATGCGAGAAATCCTCTCGCATTGATCAGTTCATATTATAACTCACCCACGTCGTAATATAAGGTTTTCATTTTTTTATTTTTATACAAAATTAACAGAGGTAACCCCACTAGACCATCATTTTAAAATATCCCAAATCATATCCAATATTTCATCTACTTTCAAATTTTAGTAAAGACTAAGCCCGGTTAAGCATTTATGCGATATTCGCATTCGAATGACCCAATTCAACATCATTTATTGCCTAAACCATACTCTAATGGCTACAACAGTAAGGATATCAATATTTCAAGGAGGATCATGCATTGAATAGGAATATAACTACCGTTATCCCCAAATATAGAAATTTTTAGCAAACATACACGCATGCATAATATATTTTGCAAAAGAAGTATAATAACTGAAATAATGGGATCAACATGGTCAAAGGGGGTGCTTTTCTTGCTCTGGTATCTCAGAGTATGAGGATGGAAGATCGTCAAAATTTTTGTTTAAGGTATCGACATCTATTAAAAAAGAAACGATAGAAAATCAATTTTAGAAAAATAATTCAGCAGCAAGAAAATCCAAATATTTATGCATATTCAGACAAAGCATGATTTTATATGAATTTAGAAAAAAAGATTCATTCAATTTGGAGTTCATATGCAAAAGTTATTAATGTTTGAATTTGCTTCGGTTTTGAAAATCCTAAAGTTAATAAAAAGGTGACGTCCACATGTTAGTCTCTCAGTTTTAAAACATGTTTTAATACCGGAAAGAGTGGGTGGTCCCACATGTGAGTGACTCATATACTAAACGCATTTTAAATTAGATTTTTTATTATATTTTCAGCCGGTCCCACATGTCAATGACTTGGCATACTTAACCACTGTTATTAGTACTAATCAAATCCTAAACGCGAGTGGGGCCCACTGTCAGTGAGAGAAGGAGAGAGATAACAGAGCTGTGCGCGGCCGAACGCCATGGTGAGCTCGCTAGTGGCGAACAACGTAGTGACTTGGCTCGGGAATAGGCAAAATGGGATCCTCGCTCGACGGCGATCCTGCCAGGTGGTAGCGGTGGCCGAAGAGATGGACAGAGGTGGTGCTACGCTGGCGAGAAGTGGTGGAGTGCCTCGGGTCCCAAATGGCTTCCACGCATAGAGCTTATCGGTGGCGAAAGATGGTGCACATTGGCTCTAGGGGGCGACAACGATGCTACTGGTAGCGGCTCGAGGACCAATGGTCACCAAAGCGGTGGTGACACCATCTCCGCGGTGGCGCCATGGGCGGCTACGAGGAACTCAATGCTACACTAGCTAATTTACTGATCTAATGCACGTAATAGCTCTAGGGGACTACTAGAAGCTCACCAAGGTCCTTGATGGCGTCGCGGGATGGCTAGAGAAGCTCGTTGATCTTGAACAACGGCGGTGTAGAGGAGGCTCTCGGTGCTGGTGCTCTACGACGATGGAGGGCTACAAGAAGCATTGTATTAGCCCACTAGAGTCTTAAGGATGGTGTAGACGTGAGGAATTGAACACAGACCCACCGAAGTGGCGGTGAACAGAAAAGGAGGCGGCGGCGGCTGGATTTAGGGAAGAAGTTCGATTCCGATGATTCCCTGAGCTTGGGTCCACATTAAGCAAGGAATAAGCATTAGTGAAGTATGGAACGCAATATGACGTGGTGAGGTGAGGTTCAAGCTCACCAGAGCGCCAGGAATGTGAAGGTCTGGATCGGGGTGCACACCAGAGATGAAGAAGATGACATCGCAATCATGCTATGGAGTTCCCGGGGCTACATCAAGCAAGGAAAGAGTATTAGTGAGGTAAGGGGCGTATGGTGACATAGCTGTCGCGGGCAAGGATGCTCACTAGAGGAAATGGTGGTGTGAGGCTTGCTCACCGGCGTCGAGAACAACGCACTCATTCTCAGCAATCCAGAGAACTAGAAGCTCAAAGATTGCATGAGATGGAACGAGGGGCGAGGTGGAGAGATGGTGACGTGATTGGATGCTTAAGTAGCACTGAGTAGAGCATGAGAATGGCGGCGAGAAAATACGGCCGTGGTGAGAATCTCATGGGTGCGCTCTGGCGTCTCCGCCAGCGCAGGGGAAAAGGCGGGGAAAGGCATGGGCTCGGTGACATACTCCGCAGGAGGAGGCGACAGGAGCATGTGAGCTTGAAAAATGGTGGGCGCAGCATCGCAATCCACGGGCGGAGCAGGCAAGCGCTGGCGCGCGGAGGTAAGCACGAGGTGGAAGAAGGGCTCCGACAGGTGGGGACACAGCGTCAGCGAGAGGTAGAGCAGGGGCTGGTGTGGGCTGGAGAAAGCGTGAGGGAAGTTGGGCCGGGCAAATTTGGCCCATTGGCTCGGCGGGAATTCAAACCAGATTTTGAATTTTCAAACTCGCTGAATGTTGTTCGAATTTTTAAACATAGCAAACAAGCTTCAAGATTTATGTAAATTTTTGTGGAGGCTCCTGACATAGTACAGTTTATTGTGTAAATTTGTTAGCATTTTATCTATTATGTGATTTTCCCAAAAATTCTTCCAAGTTGATGTTTTCATATAAATGCATAGTTGCTTTTGTTGAAAATTTTCAAAACATGCTCAATTAAAGTTTCCCAGATATAAACATATGCTCAGAATTATTTTCCCATTTAGTTTCATTATATTTTCCCAAAATTGGTATATTTGGGATGTTACACACACATACCACATACGTACGCACACTATACACACATGCGAGTGCATCCCCTTAGCATATGTCTATAAAGACAGAGGCCGGGCATAAATCCATGATCTCACAAAATTTCTACTGAAAGCGCATTTAGATGTGCATAAAGGTGGCCATCAGGATTTGAACACTGGTGAGTGGAGTCGTACAGCCACAACTCCACCACCCACCATAATGAAACTTCGACATTCCCATGATAGGTCAATTAAACAAATTTGCCATGTTTTAGTTCAATGTTCAAGGATGAATTGTTGGAAAACATCGATTTGAAACTATCCCAAACTCGGCCCAACACTCTAAAACAATTATACATGACTGACCCAATCATGGCATAGGCCTATTATGATGTGGAAATAATGTGATTGTTGGGGTGTACAGTTGGCCCAATTATGATGTGGACCTATTGGCTTACCCAAGACTACATTAACAAAATGGTGATAAGGGAGGAGGTCAAGTCGCCTTAAACGGGCCGGATTTTTTATTTTCAGGTGGAGACCCGTTTTATTGAAAGCCAGCTGCAACCGGTCGGTTAGTGTTGGTTTTCTACACCCTGGTGCTATTTGATGATCCATTGAGCTTCTAGATATATATGACCACAGTTCATAGATAGGTATGACTCACAAAGTTATGGTCGGTTGCAGAAGTGCACAAATGAGGATTATTCCAGAACAGCTTAAAAGGTGTAATTGATTAGTCGTGAAGTAAATAATTAAAGAAAGAGTCACAATGCCACCAACCACGTAGCAGAAGCAACAAACATATCACACTTTCGATCAATTATATGAAAGAGCACCGTACAGAAATGCCACAAACATAGAAGTTTATTATTGCAAAAGGAATAACTTGTATGAAAAGAATCTTTATGAGAGCAAGAACAAATATGAATAGGAGGAACAACCTCTAAAATGTATGGATAGGCGTCATTTGAATGACTTCCTTTTGTATTTGTCTGGAGGCAAAAGGTTGTGCCCAATGCAAGTAACGCATGTCTCTTAGCATGCACAACTCTATCTTGTGAAACTAGCATATCTCTAGAGACTTCATTGGATCAAAGAATATGCATCACAGGCAGTTCATTCTCTAGATGTCAACAAACTCCATTACCGTCTTAGATCCCTAGCCGCTTTTATTGTCTATAAAAGCCACCATGTATGGCCCAGAAATCATATCAATCAAGTTTTCATAGCCTCTTCAAATAGCTAAGGCAACTACTACTACCTTCTCTTTGTTTTCTTTCTATTTTTATGTCCTTGCAAAACCCTCGACAAGGAGGCTTTAGGGAGTGTAGATTTGAAAGGCTACAAGCTTTTGAGCCCCTTAGAAAAGTGCGGTCAGAAGCTGGGGTTACCGAGTACGTTGATGACACAAGTGAGCAGTCTCAGTGCGCCGGTGTATTTGTCATCCGACGCGTTATTGAGCCCCAGGGCCTTGTGGTACTACCTCAATGCACCGATACTCTGGGCCTAGCCTACGTTATCCAAGGATCGTGAAGCCAACAATATTATTCACATAGTAATCATGATTTTATATATGAATCACATCAAAAAATAAATATCTGAGTTTTATGATGCTGGCATGTACCTCCTCATTTCCAGGGAAAGATTTATGTGGGATTGACTTTTCCTATTTGCCCAGAGACCCACCAACAACAATTTCAACAATTGGATCAAACACTACTACAGAAAGAGTCATCACAGATGGTTCGAAACTATCATCACATACGGTTTTTGAACCATCTGAATTTATGTGTCTATGATAACAGACGGTTATCATAAATGGTTTTTGATCCGTCTGTGATAAGTCACAACACAGATGGTTTTTTGTTAAAACCGTCTGTGAAGGGCTACTATAACAGACGGTTTCAACCAATAACCATCTGTGATATGTAGGATATCACAGACGGTTCTATTTACAAACCGTCTGTAATATGTAGGATATCACAGGCGGTTCTATGTATAAACCATCTGTGATTGTTCAATCATAGACGGTTTGTAAATAGAACTGTCTGCGATATCCATCATATCATAGACGGTTGTTGGTGGAAACCGTCTGTGATAGTAGCTCTTTACAGACGGTTTATACAATAAAACCGTCTGCGATTTCTTTATACCTACCTAATTTTTTTCTTCTGATTTTCAGCTAGCCTTATGAATTGCTAGCCATGCCCTCTAAAAATAAGCAAACAGAAAACAGATGAATCAATTATTGACAACTCAAAGTGATCATTTACAACTCAAAATCAATTACAAAAGAGTATGTTCAAGTATTGTCGCTAGAGTTATAATTGAATTACAATTGAATCAATTATTTGAAGATCGTTCAGCGGTGTCGACGGAGTGAAACTCTCTGTCAGCGTTAACGATCTCCGTCTTGATGAAGCCGCAGAGCATTCTTCGAACCTCCGAGATCTCGGTCATAACAAGCAAATCTAAATCGAGATTAATGCCCTGCCGTTAGCAGGAGTAAAGTAGTAAGCATATATATTTAAATTTAAAATTAGGAAATAATTATTGTGAGATTGACAAACATCTAGATCATTCGTCTTAACACTTATGATTTGCTGCATATGACGGCAAACGTAGAATACACATAGGTGATCTTATTTTTGCCGGTGACACTGCAAAAATAGGATTACATATATAGGTATAGTCAGTTCGAGACGTATTATTATGAAGTGTGATATAGGATTATTGTGTTATAGCGTGTACCGGAAATCCACGACGAAGTGGCCCGGCTCGTCGAAAAAATGTTCGTTCGTGTATCTAACAATGATTCCAGTATCACACCCCTTTTCTTTGGTTTTCCGCATGTACCAGACATGCAAAGACTAGCAACCTATTCCAGTGCAGGCTAATACTGTGTCGGGGGCCAATGGACTTCCGATGGAGTATTTCTCGAGCTTGGGAGGCGCCTTAATGTTCTTCGATTTCGATTTGGCCTTAATGACTCGCCCGCTACACATCTTCCCGTGAGACGACTCGGGAACCGATACAGTGACATGCTTTTCTTGTTCCTTCGGCGTCTTCTCCATGGGAACCGATGAGGCAGCCTTCTGAAGCGAAGGTTGAGGTGGAATCGTCGAGGGTCCTGTTGGAGAGGTGTGGTCGTGTCGAGATCGCGGCACTACAGGGTCCAGGGCGATGTCCTTCTTAGGCCACTGGATAAAAGTGTACATGGCATCTCCTAGTGTTCTGATGTCTTCGTTCGGACGAATCTCCAGCGAGATGGCTATGAAATTGTCATGTACCATGTCCACCTGGATCCTGGTGTAACCCTGCGCCAGCTGGGCACCGTGCTGCACTGTTCCTTCCTAGCATGGGTACACCATCCCCCGCCCAGCCTCAATAGAAATGGATCCAACTAGCCTCACTTGGAGCTTGCAGGGCGTCGGCTCCTACAAAACGATACACAATTAGCTAAGACGTCCTATAGATTTATCTTTGGAGCATTCTAGAGGTGTACAAACCGTCTGCGATGAGGCGTCCAGTATAGCCTGTTTTGTAGTAGTGAAAACCAAGGCTACCAAGATCAAAAGTTTAGAGATGAACTCCAAACGATCCATCAATTTAGGCAAGGCAATGTTGTCGCACTTCCGACTGGTGTTGCGACCAGGGTTTTTTTTGTTGGCCGATAACCGATAAAATCGGTTCTGCCGGGGGGGGGGGTCCGGTAAGGATTCAAACCGGCTCCGAATTTGGCCGGTTTGAATGAATTTTGTCCAAAAAAATTGAATTTGATTGAATTTTGTTCAGTTGATGAATGAGTGTAATAATATAAGCCCATTTGAATCAATAGTCTATATGAACATCTTGCTAACTAGCTCAGTTGATGATTTTTGTTTGAATCTGAAATTTTTTAAAATTTAAAATCCGAAAAATTCAAAATTTTTTTTTGAAAATTCCGGCTGATTTTCCGATTATCGGTTCAATTGGCCATCACCCCCGCTGCTAATTTTTTTTGGCCGATTAAAAAAACCCTGGTTGCGACTAGTTCTACAATGATGGTGATGCACCTGTTGTAGCTATTTATGTTTTTGACATAAACAACAATGCTAATCAGCTTGAACCAATACAAAAGGTAAGTAATTTTAGCCAATATCCTAGCCAGTAATGGTCATGCATTTGTTAATTGTACTATTTAGATTTCAATTCATTCAATGACACACCATTATTTATTTGATCCAAATATTTAGGAATTTTTTTAGCTGGTAACAACAGGCGAGAGCAACAAATATTCGAACAATCGACCGTGCAACACTCTGGGCAGAACATATTCAGTGGATTCAATATTGAGCTACTTAGTGAGGCTTTAGGTATCAGTAGAGAGGCGAAACATGGCCTTCAATTGCTGAAACCCAATACAACACAGCAACAAGAGGAACAACCGCAACATCAGCAGGTTCAGTAAACCTATATCAGGTATTTATGATAGTAATCATATCATTATAATAGTTTCATATATTTTCTTTTGTGCAAAATTTGTGATTTATGATTAATTCTACCAATATGACTATGCTCTTTCCTTCTTATTGCAGAATGCCCTCCTGTCACCATTTTGGAACATTAATGCTCATAGCGTGGTATATATGATCCAAGATCGTGCTCGAGTGCAGGCTGTCCGTAACCAAGGAAGAACAGTGTTTAATGGTGTGCTTCTCAGCAGCAACTATTAATCATACCATAGAACTACAGTGTTATTAAGAAAGCAGAACGAGAAGGATGCCAGTACATTGTATTCAAGACAAACTCAAACTCCACGGTGAGCCACATTGCTGGGAAGAATTCCATCCTTCGTGCCTTGCCGGTGGATGTTATCGCCAATGTGTATCACATCTCAAGAGGAGAAGAGATTGGTGCTTAATTTCACTCCTCGATTTTCCCCGAAGAGTTACGGGGTATTTACTGGGATATTCAGTCCCTGGCCGAAGAAGGCCTATCTCTAATTGGCTGGCCTGTGAGACTTCAGAGCGATGATGAGTTACAATAAGAACTAGACAAGCAAACTAAAACACTGCAAGCATGTTGACATGCTTGGTGGTGGTTCTATCTACTTTATCTTATTCGGAAAATATAAATAAAGGTTTATTATGCTCTTTTATCTATATTTTCCTCACAGATTTCCATTTGAATTGCTTTGTGCAGAAATAAATTGGCCGGTCTCTTAATTTGGCTACATCCAATGAGACACTTATATATGCGATCCTATATTAGAGCTTTCAGTACGGAGTTATCCCCAGTTGCTAATTAATTAACAGAAATGTTTTTTTGCTCACTATTACAAAAATATGGCTTTCACTATCTGCCCTGCTTCTGTCATTTACCTGGATCTGATTCTGCGAGGGAGACAATCAGACGCACATTCTAGAACCACACAAGCTTGGCCGTGCCGGCACCCTGTAGCGCGTCCGGACGGCACGAACGGGATAAACACGTTGAGGCAACACGCAGTTGGTAGCATTCCGCCGCGTGGATAAAACAACCATTTAACCCATCCGTTAGACTATGTACTACGTAAGCTGTACTACATAAGATGTCCATAAGACTTACCACGTATGACACACGAGATGATGTGGATGAGAGAAAAAAAGGTATAGAGAATTGAATTGTCTCTCATACAGTAGTTGATTATAACACGAAAAACAAGACACATTGTACATAAACGAGCGAGACATAAAAAAACAAACTATTGTAGATGCTGTCTTTATGCTGTCTATAGATAACATGTAAGGATATTACGCACAACAGTTATCTATATCATTGTACATAACCTGTGCTTAACTGTCATAAATACTAAATTACTACAAGTGCGCAACGTAATCTGAACCTGATGCTTTCCTTATCTTGCGCTTAAACTATCATTAACTACGTCCGTACGACGCGCTGATCTCCGGACTACTTATTGCCGCGCGCACGAAAACGTAGCAAGACAAGTTGCAGAGCACGATCCTTACTCAGTACTAGTTGGTGCACGCTGTACTCATCTGATCATGCTGATCAACCTGTATTACTCGAGGCTCACGGCGAGCTCCGGCGGCGAGGACGACGACGACGGGTACGGCATTTTCGATGGCGCCTGTGGCGCATCGATCCTCCTGTTCTGCGTCCTCGCCGCGTCCGTCATCATCTGGAAGGCGTGCGCCTTCGCCGCCATGGCCGCGGCTCTCCTCGGCGTCGGCTGGTGCTTAGTCGCGCCCAGGAGCTGCGCAGCTGGGAGCGGGAGGCGCGCGGGCACGGACCTAGCAGCTGCCACGCCGGCCGGCGCCGAGCGCGGGCTCACCGACGCGGCGATCGACGCGCTGCAGGCGTCCGCGTACGAGCGCCCGGCCGGGAGTGGCGGCGAGCCCGCGGGGAGCGCCCCGGTGTGCTCGGTGTGCCTCGAGGACGTCCAGGGCGGCGAGACGGTCAGGCGGCTGCCGGCGTGCAGGCACCTGTACCACGCACGGTGCATCGACGTGTGGCTGCACTTGCACACGACGTGCCCGCTGTGCCGCTCCGACCTCTCGCCGCGGCGAAGAGTTGCGACAAACGCAGCGGCGGCAGGATCGTCGGCTGGCGCGTTATTGCCGCCATCGCCGCCGGCGTAGTGTACATAGCTTGTCGCTAGTTTAGAATCTTTGTACATATATTGACGTGTGTTATTTACCTTGCCATGGATAGAAACGAATGAGACTGTCCAGCAAAATGCAGGTGACAGTACAGTTACTGGTACGTGCTTAATTGCATCGCCCTTTATTTGATCTCTACCATCCTATATATGCGGCAGATGATGCATAGAAATGAAATTACAACTATCTTCACACGTAGTTTTCCAATAATGCGTGTGTTCAACTGTTTGGTAGAACTGCTCTAAGATAATTTTCTGTTTGGCTAGTTGTTGTTTTTTTCTAAACCAAGTGGCAAATAAAGATATTAGTGCTTTGCTAATTATTAGTTGCCTAGAATTTTTTAATCTCCTAGTCACCTAAATTTGCACCGTACCAACCCTGTAATGTACAATTTTAGGATAGTTTTACTGCAACTTTTAGTTCTATTTGTTTTGTATCTGTATGGTTCACCTAGATTTATTTTTGTCTAGGTTATAAATTTGTTTTCTTTGTATTTTTGTAGGAGTTCACCATATTTTAATTTATGTTTTTGAGGTTAGAATAATTCTTTGTTTCATGGGTAATGATATGACGCAGACGTCCGTTGCAAGCGGCAGCCTCGGACGCTTCATACACTAATATAGGGTGGAACGCCTTAATTGTTCCAAGTTGTTCTCTTGACCAGAAGCTTCACTAGAGAGAGCAATCCCTAAGCAGAGGTAAAGAAACATTAATTTATCACAGTTGCATAGTATTAATATCATCTAAGCTCATAGTATAGTACAGTTTACTATACTACAATTCTGACATAATATCATCTAGGCGTTCACACCGAGCCATCTCCCCCAGCGTCCAACTCTTTGCCTCTGTCGTCTTCTTGCCCACACGGCCAACAATCTCTTCACTCTACCGTCTCCCTGTGCAAGCCAGTAGCCTAGTCGACCTGTGTTGCTCGCACGACACCATTGTCCCCGTCCTCTACAATCTCCTGGACTCCGTGAGAGCTGTCGTGGCCAGTCGAGCTCGCCATTGTGGGCTTCTTGCCGGAGGCGCCACAACCCCTTGCCCCAACGATTTTTTTTTGCTTGGGCTCCTACGTCCGATAAGACGACTCGCGTCAGACGGCCCATCAACCGCCTCCTCAATCCAACGATATCTATTGGGCGTGACTAGTGTTCGGACGTACGATCTGAGCGCTAGCGTCGGACACCCGAGCGCAACATCATTGTGTGCTAGACGCAACAAAACTCAAAATTTGCACAACATTTCAAAAATTCATATGCATCATTTAAAAGAACATCACCATGAGAGTTAACATCATCTCAAAGAACATCACCGTGAACATCAATGTTACATCTGTAGAAAAAAAATGATGCATCTGTAGAAAAAAAATGTTGCATACGGTTCACGACGATGTTGCAATTTTTTCTAACGCGTTTTTTCCAGATGCTTTGTTTTGATTTGTGATGTTGCAACCATTGTCTAGAGATGTTGTAACCGTTGTATGAGGATGTTACAACCATTGTCCAGGGATGTTGCAACCGTGTCTGGGGATGTTGCAACTATTGTCCAGGGATGTTGCAACCGTTGTTCGAGGATGTTGCAATCATTATCCTAGGATGTTGCAATCGTTGCCCGGGGATGTTGCAATCGTGTCCAGGGGATGTTGCATGCAGCGGCGTACTTCTTCCCCTTTTGCGTGGTGTGCGTTGCTCCATGCGTCTTCTCTCCCCTTGGGGACTCGCGTCGCTGCGGCGACATGGCCAGCGATGAGCCGGCGAGGCAAAAGTGAAAAGTGAGTGGTTGGCGAGGCGTCAAGCAACTCACTTGAGAAGAGCGCGTATGATACACCGTACATATGTACAGTATCATTACCCTTAAAAAAAGTAGAGAAGAAATTTGGTTTTGTTTTGTCCAAGAGCAAACTGGTAAATGCCCTCTTTTGGAGTAACGACGAAGTAACAGTGAAGCATAGTCAGAAAGTCAATGTAGTATTAGCTGTAATCAAGGGCTAATGACATTACAACACGTTTTCTCCGCGTGTTCCCCTGCGATGACATCAACTAATCAATGGCGTGGGAGGCTAACGCTGCAGAACTCGGGCATTCGATCCTAGCACCTAAATCGGACGTCCGGATGCTAGTATCACCCATGTTTCATTCTTTATTAAGGACAAGGGGGTGGGTTATATATAGAAAGTGAGGCGGTTATGAGCGTGGTTAGAGCTCCATCCAAGGTTTGAGAAAAGTGATTCTCACTTGATGAATAAACAATCCTAAGATATTATTGTCTTTCCGTTATAACAAAATAAATGAGTGAACGATTTACCAAATAGGGTGCTACGTTTTTTTAACTACTTTTCCACAATAACTTTAAAATTAAGTACCGCACACCAATCACAAGCTTACCCTAAAAGTAGAGTGCTTAATTGCTTAAAGTAATGCTAATTGCACACAGCTCATTACTACAAAACAGGCTATAACAGACGGTTCATCACAGACGGTTCGTATCACGAACCATCTGTGATACTTCATAGACGGTTCTTAATACGAACCGTCTGTGATAAGATACTTATCACAGACGGTTTTTATCTTAAACCGTATGTGATTCGCAGTACAGGAGTTCGAAAAAATTTGAACGCGTGCGCAGGAGGAGTTCAAAAAATTTTGAACATGTGAACAGGAGGTAAAATATTTTGACGCCGTTTTATATATTATGGCCGAGTTGAGGCGGGAGTTCTTGCATATTTTCGTCGAGTTACGTCATATTCTCCATTTCTGGCCGCCGTCGTCTCTCCCCGTCTCAACCCCGAGCACTACGCCAAGAAGAAGCCGTCCCCACTGCAGTACACGCCATACCAGAGGTGCTTATCTCATCTCAATTAATGTTTTGCTTTGCTCCCGTGTACGTACGTCCCAATGTCTCATTACTTGTTTCTAATTATTTGCCAATAATTGTTGGTGTATGCAGCATGCTAAGTAAAGCGGCGGTGAGGACCGGGCGCACGTCGCGGTGGTCGCTGAGCATGGTGACGCAGGTGGAGGAGACGAAGCAGATGCTCAAGATGCTGCCAGTCCTGGCCATCACGTTTGTGCTCTATGACCGCCTCTTCATGCCCTTCATGCAGCGGCTGACCAAGAACCCGCGCGGCATCTCGCTTCTCCAGCGCATGGGCGTCGGGCTTGTCATCCACATCATCATCATGGGCATCGCGTCAGTGACGGAGAGGCATCGACTGGCGGTGGCTCGCGATCCCGCTCACCATCTTCGTGCTGCTCCCGCAGTTCGAGCACGACATCCATTTTTTTGCAATGAAAAAAACTTATCACAGACGGTTCGTAAATAGAACCGTCTGTGATATTCTCGTATCACATATGGTTTTTAATGGAAACCGTCTGTGATACTATGCCTTCATAGACGGTTTTAACAAAAAACCGTCTGTGATATTCGTATCACAGACGGTTTTTGAACCGTCTGTGATAATGCCTATTATCACAGACGAACTTTTTTAGACGGTTCGGAAACCGTCTGTGATGAGGTGATCCGTAGTAGTGGCTATAGGTCCAAGTGTACAAAAAAAGTTTATGTCGAAGTAAAAAACTAGGAAAATGTCCATTTGACCCCCCTTGAAGTATCGTTGTCCAAACACTTAATGTCTTGACCTAAAAACCGGCCCTTTGACACCCTCACGTTACAAAATTAGTGCACTTAACCCCCTATGGTTGTTTTGTTTGGTAGTTTTGCTTATGTGGCACTCAGTCAGCCTGGTTTCGCCACATGGCTGCTGTGTTGGCAAGGTGAGGTGGCAGGAGGAGAGAGTTTGCGGCTACTGACAGCCGGGGTCTGCTCGCCAGCAACCTAGAAACAGAGCACGCATGCGATCAGGTAGAGCTCCGACCTCGCCACCGGCCATGGATTTCATCGATGACGACTGAGACTCCCAGCCCCGTGCATCTCGTCCATTTCCGCACCAACGCCAACACCACCACAACCACCTCCTCCTCCATGAACCACGCATCCCCTTTCCTTCCCCACGTCGCCGCCTGTGATGCCGTGTCCGTGCTCCTCCTCACCCTCCCATTCTGAAATTCGCCAAGCAGACCGTCCCATCCTCCAAATCAACGCTGCCCCAACCTTCCTTACCTTCCTGCAGCTGCACAGAGCCAATCCGTCGAGGAAATGGCCGCCAGAATCATGCCGATGACCAATGTGCTACCCATGCACTAATCCCTGTCACCACCGCAGGCATTCCACTACTCCATGTTGTCCCGAACCGTGCCATCCGCGTCACCACAATCGCGTACCCCTCCTAAATCTCTCTGTGCCAACGCCCTAGCCGGACCGCCGCTGGAGCTCGCTGTTGTCAAGCTCCTCCTCTTTGCCCATGGCGTCACCACCGCTAGCTCCCCCATCATGCCCTAAGCCAAACCGTCACCACTAGAAGCTTCCCCACATCCATGCGATGCTCTTGTGCACACAACACAGGCCAGAGGACAGTCGGAGTTTGCAGCCGGCGCCACTCCTCTTTTCGTGGCCATTGCCCTCGCCCTACCCGTTTCGGCCATCATAGTTCTCCCTGCCACCCCGCGTCACCTCAAATGGGTTTTCAAGGCCCAAGAACAAGCCATGCGTGCGTTCACATCGCATCTCTAGTGTCAAAACTCGCCGTCGCTCACAATTGTCGCCGCCTCTGTTTTTTCCTTCTCCACGAATCAAGGGAGAAGAAGCATAGCGCTAAGCCGACACTGTGTGCCCCAGTTGAGTCAAACTAGCCACCGAGCCTGACCTGAATCTGACCAAAACTGACCGAGCCACCCTCATGTCGTAGCCACGTCAATCGCCATGTCGCAGCCACGTCAGTCGCCACATGGCAAAACCGCAATAGATTAGTCATCAAGTAAATAAAATTAAAAAGATGTATTGAGTTGTCGGGCCCCAAATATGCAAATCTGGACTCTCTGTATATAATGCACTAGTCTAGGATTACGCTAGTGCACATGGTGTCAACATAGATGAATATCATTCCACACAAGGCAGATATAAAGATAAACGACTAATTTGATTAATGAATAATAGTTGTGACCTTATGGTCTAGTTTACACTTATTAAGTCACATAGGACTAGGCACTAAGTAAAGAAACAACAATGGAACTGAAACAACTCCAATGGAAATCCATCGGCTTGCCACAAGCAACCGACTGGGATCAAGACCTAGCGATCAACTTCCTCATGAAACTCCTCAAAAGCAAGCGAAGACTCCTCCACTTTAGCTGAATGATTGCAACAATAATGAGTACTCCGAGTACTCAACAATTATAGATGATGGTTTATTTAAAAGGAAATGGCTTCTATGGTTATTTTACAAAAAGCAACACTTGCATTTGAATATGAAATAATATATTGAAAGTGTAATTTAAAACAAATAAATAATAATAATTTAACAAGTATTTTCACAAAGCTCGTGAAGCCTAATCAGTTTGTTTCACACAGCCACATGAGCTAAACCACACAACTGTCCCTTCCTACTTGTTTTTATGAAAATCTACCCCTCGTGTGAAATCCCTGAGCATGTCCATGAATGCGGACATGGTTATTCGAATAGATTGATTAAGACTTTATAGAGGTTGTACACTTTACCCATACGATATAACTAGCGTAGCTAGCACCAATCATAACAAAAGGATACTATCAGCACAAAACCTTACACAGCGCACTGGGCTGACGCACACCATTGGACCTGGAGACGGCAAACCTCTCATAAATGTGACCCACACAGTAGTACACACCTTCACCCTGGTACAAAGTCTAGCCTACATGTCTGAGTAGTCAATGCCAAGACTTCGTAACTTACTAAGTTAGGCCTATCCCATACCAGGCATGTGGTCGTACAGTTATGGCTTAGTTCAATGGCGCATAAAGTTAAGTCCTTAATTGACCATGGTGAGACTGCCCAATTTCTATCCAAATTAGTAATATTCGTATTTTCCTAGCACACAGTTCTACCATATTACAATTCTTTCCACTTGCCTCAGTCTAAATCTTTTCCCACCCTGTTTGTTAAGTGCAATACATGCCATCAATGAGTGACAACATACAATGCATAGTCTTTTCACAAAGATATTCCATAATCACTTAGTCAAGATTAGATTTGCGACTCAAAAAGCTATCAATAACCCATCGCATGGCTAAGCAGACTAATAGTATCTAACCAACCCACGTTGGTACTATGATAATACCAACTAATAATTAACCAAGTGTAATATCCCAAATTTCCAGAGTTTTTGAAAATTTCGAAAACTTTAAAAATTAACCATTTGGTTTTATTAATTTGCTAAAGCTTAAATTGAAATTTAGAATTTAAAAGCAATTTAATTTGTATTAATCAAACTCTAATTAATTCAAGTTGGTTTAATTCAGTTTTTGGATCTTAATTGGATTTAAAAATCAAAAGTATTATTTTAAGCCTTTTCTTGGTTTTATTGGATTTTTAAGATAGGTTTTTCCTATTGTCTTATGTTAAAAATAATTAATTGCAAAATTAAAAGCAAAAGTTAAGCTTAAAATATTTTTATTAAGTTCTAAATAATTCAAGGGACTTCGTGAATATTCCTAGAATTTTTGGACGGATTAAGCTATTTTCTAAAAATGCTTTTCTATTTTCTGGTATTTTATTTAATCAAAAATGCTTTAAAATCTCCTTCCTAGCCTCTTGGGCCGAATTTCTTCAGCCCACATCCCCTGCTCACTGTGAGCCACCTCACCTCGCCCCATCCTCACGCGAAGACAAATACCCACGCCTCGATCGGCGACCGTCCGATTTTAATCGGACGGCCTGCGTCCACCGCGCCTTCCCCGCTCCGCCCCTTTCTCGCTGACCTACGGACCCCGCCCGTCAGCCGCACGCCCCAGTCCTGGTCATCTTCTACTTGCCGCCCGTGCCAAATGGGAGAGGCAGTGCCGCGAATCGCGCCGGCTCCCATCGCCTCTCGCCATGCCGCCACCCACTCCCCGTCCTCTCTGCAGCGCCGCGTCGCCTCCCGCCTCCACCTCGCCGCCCTCGCCCACGCCCTGTCACCGCCCACGCCTCCTCCCCATACCGCGTCGGACGAACTGCCATTAAAGCCGAGACGACCTCCATGTCGTTCTCGTCCTCTAGCCATCTCCGCGCCTATTTAAGGAGAGCACCGTGAAGCTCTCCCTCTCATCTCTCTTTCCCCTCACCTCACTTCCCCTCTCTCCCTCCGAGCTCGCCGTAATTTGAGCTCCAACCTCCGCTGCCGAAGCTGCCCGCGACTTCGCCGCCGCCGTTTCAGCCTCTCCGGCCGCCGCCTACACCACGGCACCGCCTCGTCATGCGCCACAGGCGCGCCTTAACTCCGCCGAGGCCACAGAACCCCGCCGCCTCCTGCTCTTCGTCCGCCGCCGCCTCCTTTGCCGCCGCGTCCTCGAAACCAAATAAGACCAAAGATCACCGCAACCTCCTCTTCGCAGGTGTCCGCGTGTCGGCCGCAGAACGCCAATCGCCGGCGACCATCGCCGAAGGCTGCGTCGCTTCGGTCTTGAGGTGGCGCCGCCACGGGTGCCAGTCACGCCCGGTCGGCGGACACCTCAGCCCTTCATCGACGTGGCTGCCTCGTCGGAAGCCCGAGTGGGTTTTCCGATTTTCCAGCTTGAAAATAATTCGGAAAATCCAAAATCCAATCCTTTTGTCATTTTATGCAAATTCAAACTTCCTTTGGCCGTAACTTCTCCATTCGAACTCCGATTCGAGTGATTCAAAATTTTAAATTCATTATCTTCCTATTAGTATTTATTTGGTATTTATTTGAATTTTATTTGGTATTGTTTTATTTATTTAGCTTTGTTCGCTCGTATAGATTCCGGTATTTCGGACAACTTTGCAAACCCGATGACCGAAGCACCTCTACTCTTCAATGAAGGCAAGTCGTAGACCTTTGATCATATTGAACCCAATTTATAAAAGTATATTGTTTGATATAAACATGCATTTCTAATTTTATAACAAATGGTTTCGGGAATAATTAATTACCTAATTGTCTTTATGCCTCCTTGATAAATTGTGAACGACATGTATCCTTGAATGACATAAATCCTTGGACACCCTAGGATGGTTAATTATTAGTTGGACATTATTGAAATACCAACATGGGTATCGTGTTATGCTTAGCCAATGCTTTAGTTATACGATAGACTCACGATCACATACTCAAAGAATGATTGAATTTGACTAAAGGAAATATGGAACCGTGGCGGAGCCACTATTAATAAAATTTGTTGTGCCATGACTAGGGTGATCATTTGGCCGGGTTGAACAAAAATGATTTATGCTTGGACGAGTGGGTGGTGCTAAAAGGTGGGTGCCGTAAAGCACATTGGGATGCGGAAACATCTCGTCTGAGCTACCAACTAAGGACTTAACTTTGAACCATTGATCTGGGCCTTAACCATACAACCACATGTCTAGACTAGGATAGACCTGGCCGACTAATTAGCAATGTTTTGGTTTGGTTCTGTTTTGGTTGATTATGGCGCTAGAGGGGGCCCGTAATGGTAACCCCTTAGCGAATAGAACCGAGTCAAAACAGAACATTGTAAAAGCCTTGTCACGTGCTCTAGACTGCTTACCTACGGTAGTGAGCAGTGGTATCGACGGATGCCAAACCAACTAGAGAATTCGTGTCTTGTGGGTCAAGTTGTACAACCTCTACAGAGTGTAAATCTATTCGAATAGCCGTGTCCCCGGTTATGGACATGCCTGGTGATTTCACGCGAGGGGTAGATCTTTTATCAAAAATGTTGGAATGGGTTGTTCGAATCTAGTAGATGGTTGGGAAGTGAACGGGATGTTCACTAGTTGTTTCAAAGAAAATTGATTACTTTTGTATTAATCTTTTAAATTGTGCTTTGCAATCTACTTATTGTATTTACTGTCAATATTGCTTTCTGCAAAATAGCCATAAAGCTATCCTTGTCAAACCTGGCATGAATATTACTTGCATACATTTCCCTGCGACTTGCTGAGTACATTCAAAGTACTCACAGCTTTATGCCCTCTGGTTAATCAGTCGCTAAAGAAGAACCTAGAAGCACCGAATTCTACGAGGAAGACTACTTTGAAGACTATGCGAATTAGGTCGCGTCCTTCACTCGATTGCCTTTGGACATATTGGGTGATCTCCACCAGATGTTTTGTTTCCGCTGCAAGCTACTCTTTTGTTGCTAAGCTCTGCATGGCAAACTTTGTGAGACTTGACCATAAGGTCCTTTTGCTATTAAATATTAATTTATCTTCTTCATCTATAGTTTGGTGTTCGGTTTTGATTACACTAATGTTGCAACTGTGTGCACTAACTACTGATCCAGGGAATAGTGCAGATATACACAGAGGGTCCTGGATCCGGAGATCCGGGGTCCCTACATCGGTGGTATCAGAGCTGTGTCGTCTGTAGAACGCAACCATAGTTAGCATGGTCATTTAATCAAAAGTTTCAAAATTTATTTTATAAATCAAACCAACCCTATAACTTGAATAGTTGTTCTTCTCTCATCTTATTCTATTCTTTCTCATCTTATTCTATTCTTTACTCATCTTATTCTAATATCTTCTCATCTGATTTTTAGGTTCTTATATATTACCTTTTCTGAAACTTTGTTTTCAAATTTAAATTGACCCTCTCACCTCAGTAATCTTTATAGGATCGATTCCTCGACGACCCAAGCGCCGGATGACCTGGAAGTTCCAAGAACTGTCGTTTGTATCAAGTCGGCTGTCCATATAAGCTAGATTAGAAATGCTTAAGGAAAGTGGCCCTTTTTCAGTTTCACTATCGTTAGTCCGCGTAATTGATCTTTTTGCTTGAGTGTCGCGTTTTATTGCTTCTTAATAGCTTTTCAGCTATTTGTTCTTTGGGTTTAACCAGCTTTCCCCCCCAGTTAGGATGCTTCTATCTTTCTTCCTTGTTCTCTCTCGTCTAGTGTGCTCTTCCCTCTCACCTATTATGCTTTCTCCTTCTCATATATGAAACCTGTGAAGAATTATCGAAGAATGTTCAAACGAGCAAGTCGCTTGGAAGCTACTCTTATTGAAAATAACCAGTGTGTTTGGATGCCAAGCTAGGTAGTTTTGAGGAATCATGCATTGATAAGACTTATTCTGGTATTTGAAAGATTTTAGGATTTGTCAATGTTATAAGAAGTGATTGTGAATACTAGACTATGATGGTGGATATACCTTGATTATGAATGGTTTAAAGAATAACAAATTGGTGGATTATATAGATTATGCAAAAAGAAAATGATCATAGAGGAAAATTTTGATTGATCAGAAAGGATATAGAAAACTGAAGTACTGATTTGATTATTAGGAGAAATTGGATTTTCATATCGATTCTGGATAATAATTTTGGAAGAGTTGGTTGAATCTTGATTGGATTATAGAAATATAATTGTTGGGTGTTGGATTATAGAAATACATGATTATTGGATTATAGAAATAAATTCTTGTTGATATGGGATTATTGGAATATAGCAATACAAAATTTATTGGATTATTGGAGATTGGATTGAAGAAATATATCTTTGATGAATTATGGAAATACGTCTTGATTGGATCTTAGAAATATATCTTTGATGAAATAAAGCAATATATCTCGGAAGGATTATTGGAATAAATCTTTGGTGGATCACAGCAATAAATCTTGTCAGATTATAGAAATTATTAGATGTTAGATGTAGAAATATATTACAATTGGATTTTTGATTAAAGAATTACATGATTGTTGAAAGATTGGATTATGGGATTACCAATTCATGATATTGATTTTGGAGAATTAGGTTAAATCAACAAGTATGGAATTAATTGGGTGTGCTGGTCATATTGGATTTAATTGGATATGATTGAATAGAAAAGTTGGATTGAAAGAAATTTTGGTTGGATTATACATTTATGTCTTAATCGGATTATAGAATTGTATAATTGTTGGATATTGAATTATGATTCTAACATTGATGGATATCTTACTAATATTGGAGTTGGTCCAAATAATTGATTGGATTGATGAATATCCTACTAGTGTTGGAGTTGGACTAAATAATTATGGGATAGATGGTGATAAAATAATTTGGCGGATTAAATTTGAATTTATGGATTATAAGCTGTCGTTGGAAGGTTCGATAATGAAGATATTGGATTTATATAAAGAAATTCTAGAGGATTGCAATTGATAAATATGCTTGAGAAATCAAATGAACAATGTCATGGATTTAGTCAATAATTTTGGAGAAAGCAATTGCGCAATCATAATCTTAGGAGAATTTCATTCTAAAAAGGATAAAATGAATTAAGCGTGATCTTGGAGTTTATCAGATTGGAAGATGTGATTATTGCTACTAGATTTTGTGGATTTATGCAAGGAAGAAATCACGCGATCAAAGTGGTGAATCTGTGGATTATTTGAGCTTTTGTTCAAGAAAGATATGTGAATTATGCGGTTGCATCGATAGAATGTGAGGTTAGTTAAATGCTTGGATTTTTAATTGGGTGACTTTATGTTATGCTGGAATGGTAGATTTCGATAATAGTGAGAATTGTATCCAGCAATTTGGAAGATAGATTCCTAGCCTTTAGTTGGCACTCCAGTACGTGGTTGAGAACCAGCAGTTTGGCATCAGTTTACCATATTGAAGCTACCACTGCAGCTGTTAGAGGTGCACAACATCTTTACTTCGAACCGCAGTAGAAGAAATGCCTCAAGTTACTAGAAGAGCGGATGTCTCCGAAGGAAGTCGATTTCAGGAAGGATGAAGTTGAACGCCATACCTAGAGCAGGACCATAATGTCTGCGAAGAGCAATGAAGCAATCGGTCAAAGAAGGAAGTAACATGGAAAACCAAGATCCGAGTTTCCCGACCTTTCTTTTTAGTCTCTCCGAATCTCGGGGTCGAGATTCCCTTTAAGGGGTGTAGGTTTGTAACATCCCAAATTTCCAGAGTTTTTGAAAATTTCAAAAACTTTAAAAATTAACCATTTGGTTTCATTAACATGCTAAAGCTTAAATTGAAATTTAGAATTTAAAAGCAATTTAATTTGAATTAATCAAACTCCAATTAATTCAAGTTGGTTTAATTAAGTTTTTTGGATCTTAATTGGATTTAAAAATCAAAAGTATTATTTTAAGCCTTTTCTTGGTTTTATTGGATTTTTAAGATAGGTTTTTCCTATCGCCTTATGTTAAAAATAATTAATTGCAAAAATTAAAAGCAAAAGTTAAGCTTAAAATATTTTTATTAAGTTCTAAATAATTCAAGGGACTTCTGTGAATTTTTCTAGAATTTTTGGACGGCTTAAACTATTTGCTAAAAATGCTTTTCTATTTTCTCGTATTTTATTTAATAAAAAATGCTTTAAAATCTCCTTCCTAGCCTCTTGGGCCGAATTTCTTTGGCCCACATCCTGTTCACTGCAAGAGCCCACCTCGCCACCCATCCTCAAGAAGACAAATACCACGCCCTAGATCGACGACTCGCTCGATTTTAACCGACTACCAAGGCCCACCGCGTCTTCCTGTTCGCCTCTCTCGCGTGACCAGGACCCCGCCCGTCACCAGACGCCTCGTCTGGTCGTCTTCTATCTGCCGCCCATGCCAAGTGGGAGCAGCAGCGCCGCGAATCGCCCCGGCTCCCATCGCCTCTCGCCATGCCGCCACCCACTCCCCATCCTCTCTGCAACGCCGTGTCTCCTCCCGCCTCCACCGCGCCCGCTGCCGCCCTCGCCCACGCCCTGTCACCGCCCACGCCTCCTCCCCATACCGCGCCGGACGAACCGCCATTAAAGCCGACACGACCTCCTTGTCGTTCTCGTCCTCTGGCCATCTCCGCGCCTATTTAAGGAGAGCACCGTGAAGCTTCTCCTCTCGTCTCGTTTTTCCTCACTCACTTCTCTCCTCCGAAGCTTGCCATAATCGGAGTTCAACCTCCGCCGCTGAAGCTTGCCGCCGCACCCGCCGCCGTTAAGCCTCTCCATTGCCGTCGCCTACACCACCGGCACCGCCTCGTCGCAGCACCCCAGTCGACTTTAACTCCGCCGAGGCCACCAAAACCCCGCCGCCACCTTCGAGCCGCCGCCTCTGCCGCTCTTCGTCCTCGCCGCCGGCCTCCCTTTGCCGCCGCGTCTCAAACCCAACAGACCAAAGATCACCGCAACCTCCTCTTGAGTTGGTGTCTCGCCGCCGCCACGCCACCAATCGCCGGCGACCATCGGGCCGAGCGCGTCGCCGCTCGGTGCTGAGGTGGCGCTACCACGTGGCGCCAGGTCACGCCCAGTCAGCGGACACCTCAGCCCTTCACTGACGTGGCTACCTCGTCGGCAAGCCCGAGTGGGTTTTCCCGATTTTCCAGTTGAAAAATAATTCCGGAAAATCCGAAAATCCAATCCTTTTGTCATTTTATGCAAATTCAAACTTCCTTTGGCCGTAACTACTCCATTCGAACTCCGATTCGAGTGATTAAAATTTTTAAATTCATTATCTTTCTATTAGTATTTATTTGGTATTTATTTGAATTTTATTTGGTATTGTTTTAATTATTTAGCTTTGTTCGCTCAGATAGATTCCTAGATTTGGACAACTTTGCAAACCCGACGACCGAAGCACCTCTACTCTTCAATGAAGGCAAGTCGAGACCTTTGATCATATTGAACCCAATTTATAAAAGTATATTGTTTGATATAAACATGCATTGCTAATTTTATAACAAATGGTTTCGGGAATAATTAATTACCTAATTGTCTTTACGCCTCCTTGATAAATTGTGAACGTCATGTATAATTGAATGACATAAATCCTTAGACACCCTAGGATGGTTAATTATTAGTTGGACATTATTGAAATACCAACATGGGTATCGTGTTATGCTTAGCCAATGCTTTAGTTATACGATAGACTCACGATCACATACTCAAAGAATGATTGAATTTGACTAAAGGAAATATGGAACCGTGGCGGAGCCACTATTGATAAAATTTGTTGTGCCGTGACTAGGGTGGTCATTTGGCCAGGTTGAACGAAAATGATTTATGCTTGGACGAGTGGGTGGTGGTAAAAGGTGGGTGCCGTAAAGCACATTGGGATGCGGAAACGTCTCGTCTGAGCAACCAACTAAGGACTTAACCTTGAACCGTTGATCTGGGCCTTAACCGTACAACCACATGTCTAGACTGGGATAGACCTGGCCGACTAATTAGCAATGTTTTGGTTTGGTTCTGTTTTGGTTGATTATGGCTCAAAAGGGGGCCCGTAACAGTAACCCCTTAGCGAACAGAACCGATTCAAAACAGAACTTTGTAAAAGCCTTGTCACGTACTCTAGACTGCTTACCTATGGTAGTGAGCAGTGGTATCGACAGATGCCAAACCAACTAGAGAATTCGTGTATTGTGGGTCAAGCTGTACAACCTCTACAGAGTGTAAAACTATTCGAATAGCCGTGTCCCCGGTTATGGACTTGCCTGGTGATTTCACGCGAGGGGTAGATCTTTTATCGAAAATGTTGGAATGGGTTGTTCGAATCTAGTAGATGGTTGTGGTTGATGGTTGGGAAGTGAACGAGATGTTCACTAGTTGTTTCAAAGAAAATTGATCGGGTCCATGGATTTGATCCACGAGTCTATGGGCTCACGGGTCTATAGCACACTGCACTAACATGTGGGGCCCACATGCCATAGGCTATGTCTACGGTAGACTAGGTTTACCTAGGGTTAGGTTTGGGGATTCGGTGCGGTGGCGCTGAGGTGGTGGCTGGTTTGCACACGTGGCGCAGACGTGTCAGACATGTAGGCATGATGAGGCGACACGTAGGATAGAGATGCTGACGTGGCTACATCACGAGGCAAAGCCGACGCGGCACACGCTGGCACAAATGTGGCATCACAGCGGCTAACACGTGGACATCCACGTCGACTGAAATCAACGATGGTGATGGCGAACGACGATGACCGGGGGCCGACGAAGCCATCCCTCGACTCAAATGCTGCGATAATGGTCGGCGGAGGGCTCAATGGTGGCAAGGGCAATGGCGAAGTTCGGGTCGACGGCTAGACGGCGGTAGATGGTTTTTGGCAAGGTCTTGGACACACGCGTTAGCTTCCTGAGGATGAGGCGATGCTAACTAGTAGTGCACAGGACCCAATGGCCACTGGTGATGACAGGAACACAACAGCGATGGCGAGGCACAGTAGCGGCGTAGGCTCAACGGTGCTAAGACGCTACAGCCTTCCTCCGGTGAAGATGGTGCGTGCACGGGGTAGAACATGACACGATGGTTCCAACGGTGTAGACGACGACGGCAGGGGCTCAGCGGCGGCGGCAGAATCAAAGAAATCCTGAGGCTGCGGCGCTATGGTTGAATCTCCAAATCCGACAAAACAACGACAATCAAGGGCTTGAGGTTTCAGGGGATTGGTGGTGGGGTCTAAGGCGATCGATTTAACGTGAACGTCGGGGGCTTTTATAACTTGTAGCGGCGGGGCGGCCAGAGTGTTCGTTTAATGATGGCGGTGGAGTCCAGCTCATACACAACAAAGATGATGAATAGTGCTCAAGGATGGGGCCTACACGCCGCAATCGTGGCTCAAAGCGAATCGTGTCGCGCACGACAACCGTGCTACCGGTAGGTAAAGGGCCTGGGTGCGCGACGAGAGAGAGAGAAGGTGGGCTGGCACGTGGAATTCGGTCGAAAGTGAGAGAAATGGGCTAGGGCAACGGGAATTCGGCCTAAAGGAAATTCCTATATTTTTAATAGGTTTTCTATTTTAGAAAATACAGAAAATCCAAATGATAAGTTAAAAATAGGAAATGAACTCAGAAAACTTGTAGAAAAATCTGAAAAATATTTCCAAGCAAAAGAGCTCAAATAAAATAATTTTGGAAATAATTGATGTTCAGATTAATCACAATAAATTGTTTTGACTTTAAAAGTCTCATTTAAGCTTTATTTAATTCAAATAAAATTTATTGAAATTTTCCAGGGGCTAAACTACTCAAAAAGGTTTTGAAACTTCAAAAAATTAGGATTTTACATTAGTGCCACCGACCACATAGAAAAACTACAAATATTTGTACATTTCATCAAGGG
The DNA here is from genome assembly GCA_036346405.1 of Phyllostachys edulis. Classification (NCBI taxonomy): domain Eukaryota; kingdom Viridiplantae; phylum Streptophyta; class Magnoliopsida; order Poales; family Poaceae; genus Phyllostachys; species Phyllostachys edulis. The sequence continues at coordinate 25,548,863 of CM070548.1, read as the reverse complement.
TAAAGTCTATTTTACAACCTTGAACTATTCGAAAAGTCTAGATTTCAACCCTAAACTACAAAACCGGGTATGAGCCAACCTCTAATTCTCAAAACCGTTCATTTTACCCCCCTCAACCGAAACAGGGGCGGTTTTGGGTGACATGGTGCTGACGTGTCAATGGTTTTGATACGTAATATTCTTTTCGATGATATGGCAGCCACTTAGCAAATAAAACAAATATATATATTTACGGGCCCACACGTCATCCTCTCATTTCTTTTTCTTCCTCTGATTCTCACTCTCGTTCTCTAGCTCCTCGATGCATCTGCTGTCTCCACCGACGAAGTGCTCTACGCTCTCTCCCCACGGATGCGGCGGACGAGCTGGATGTCCCTGGGCATGATGGTGACGCGCTTGGCGTGGATGGCGTAGAGGTTGGTGTCCTCGAAGAGCTGCACTGTAGGCCTCGGCGGCCTCGCAACGCTGGCGACGGTGGAGCTCGAAGCGAGGTCGGTCTTGAAGTCCTACAGATCTCCCGCACTGTCTTTGAAAGGGAGCTTGCGAATGAGTAGATCTGTGCTCTTCGGTACTTGCAGATCTCTCGGAGTGCGACGGTGCCCGGGCGGAAGCAGTGGGGTTTCTTCACGCCGCTGGTCACCGGGGCCGACTTGCGTGCCGCCTTCGTCGCCAACTCCACCTCGGTCCTCCTCTCCTCGACCTCGACAAGCAGCGAGCCGGCGAAGTCCTTGAGCCTGAGCGCCTGGAGGTGGTAGATGAGGCGAAAGAGGGCGCAGGTGAGGAGGTAGATGGCGCTGCGAGGGAGGGGAGGCAGCGGCGGCGGTGAGGGAGAAGGGACGAGGAGGCAGCGGCAGCAGCCAAGGAGGAGGAAGGCGGCAGCAGCCAAGGAGGAGGGAGGCGGCTGCGGCGGTCAGGGAGGAGGGAGGCGGCGGGGGAGGACATGGGTGGGGGAGGTGGCGACGAGGAGGGAGGTGAGGAAGGGAGGCGAGGCCGCGATGCGAGGGTAGGGGGAGGCGGCGCTAGCCATTGAGGAGGGAGGGGACGAGGCGGGGGCGGCTCGAGAGGGCATGGAGAGGGGGGCGGAGGAGGTGGCTCGGGGGAGGCATGGAGAGGAGGAGGACGAGGCGATGGGGAGACAGCCTCGGGGGCAGCCAGACAAAGGGGGTAGGAGATGGGCGGCGACGGAGGTGGTGGGGCTCGGAGGTGGTGTTGGCCGGTGGGGGAGACGGCGAAGGTGGTGGGGCTCGGAGGTGGTGTTGGTCGGTGGGGGAGACGACGCTCGGGGATGGCGGCAGCTAGCGGGGTAGGAGATGGGCGGCGACGGATGGATCAATGGGGGAGAGGGGAGGTCCGTGTGAAGGAGAGAGAGAGGGAGAGAGAGATAATTATTTGATTTGTCATGCAAAAACCACCATCCACGTGGCGCCACATCACCCAAAACCACCCCTGTTTGGGTTGAGGGGGGTAAAATGAACGGTTTTGATAGTTGGGGGGTGTAGGATGTCCGGTTTTGTAGTTTAGGGTTGGAATCCAGACTTTTTGAATAGTTCAAGGTTGTAAAATAGACTTTACCCTTTCATCAACTATATTACTTTACATGGTGTAAGATAATTTTGTTGTCGTAATTTATTCGGTATATTACAAAGCAAACTACAAATATTCATATATTTCATCAACTAACTACTTTACATGGTGTAAGAGGAGAGCATGCTAGACAAAAATGACAACAAACCTATAATTTTGTTGTTGTAAAGGAGCACCTAACTTATCCAGCAAAACTACAAATATTCATGTATTTCATCAATTGCATGCCTTTATGTGGTGTTAGAGGAGAGTGTTAGACAAAAATGATAATAAACCTACAATTTTGTTGTTGTAAAGGTGCACTTAACTTATCCAGGAAAGTAAATAGCAAAGCTACAAATATTCATGTATTTCATCAACTACGTTCCTTACGTGGTGTAAGAGGAGAGTGTGCTAGACAAAAATGACAACAAACCTATAATTTTCTTGTTGTAAAGGAGCACCTAACTTATCCAGCAAAGTAAATAGCAAAACTACAAATATTCATATATTTCATCAACTACGTTCCTTACGTGGTGTAAGAGGAGAGTGTGCTACACGAAAATGACAACAAACATACAATTTTGTTGTTGTAAAGGAGCACCTAACTTATCCAACAAAGTAAATAACAAAACTACAGATATTCATGTATTTCATCAACTACATTCCTTTATGTGGTGTAAGAGGAGAGTATGCTAGACAAAAATGACAACAAAACCTACAATTTTGTTGTTGTAAAGGAGCACCTAACCTATCACGCAAAGTACATAGCAAAACTACAAATATTTATGTATTTCATCAACTACATTCCTTACTTGGTGTAAGAGGAGAGTGTGTTAGACAAAAATGACAACAAGAAAGGTTTTGAAACTTCAAAAAATTAGGATGTTACATTAGTGCCACCGACCACATAGAAAAACTACAAATATTCGTACATTTCATCAACTATATTACTTTACGTGGTGTAAGATAATTTTTTTCTTGTAAATTATTCAGTATATTACAAAGCAAACTACAAACTACATATATTCATATATTTCATCAACTAATTACTTTACGTGGTGTAAGAGGAGAGTGTGCTAGACAAAAATGACAACAAACCTATAATTTTGTTGTTGTAAAGGAGCACCTAACTTATCCAGCAAAACACATAGCAAAACTACAAATATTCATGTATTTCATCAATTGCATGCCTTTATGTGGTGTCAGAGGAGAGTGTTAGACAAAAATGATAATAAGTTGTTGTAAAGGAGCACCTAACTTATCCAGGAAAGGAAATAGCAAAACTACAAATATTCATGTATTTCATCAACTAAATTCCTTACGTGGTGTAAGAGGAGAGTGTGCTAGACAAAAATGACAACAAACCTATAATTTTCTTGTTGTAAAGGAGCACCTAACTTATCCAACAAATTAAATAGCAAAACTACGTAACTTATCCAACAAATTAAATAGCAAAACTACAAAGATTCATGTATTTAATCAACTATATTGCTTTACGTGGTGTAAGAGGAGAGAGTGTGCTACACAAAAATGACAACAAACATACAATTTTGTTGTTGTAAAGGAGCACCTAACTTATCCAATAAAGTAAACAACAAAACTACAGATATTCATGTATTTCATCAACTACATTCCTTTACGTGGTGTAAGAGGAGAGTATGCTAGACAAAAATGACAACAAAACCTACAATTTTGTTGTTGTAAAGGAGCACCTAACTTATCATGCAAAGTACAAAGCAAAACTACAAATATTCATGTATTTCATCAACTACATTCCTTACTTGGTGTAAGAGGAGAGTGTGCAAGACAAAAATGGCAACAAACCTACAATTTTTTGAATTTTTTTATTAATTAATCCTTTTATTAATTTTATTTTAAAGTTAACCCCTGGCGAACTTTATTCCCAATTCTAACCCCTTTGGTCACGCCACCACCCGTAGCGTGACGGTGTTGTTTGGTCCGGCCACGACCAGTGGCGTGACCAAAAGTGCTATTTAGCGGACTTCCTATAGCGTGACAGTGTTTTTTGTCATGCCACCAAAAAAGTCAGAATTGAAAATAAAGTTCGCCGAAGGTTAACTTTAAAATAAAAATTAAAAAATGGTTAATTAATAAAAAAAGTTCCAATTTTTCCTTGTTGTAAAGGAGCATCTAACTTATCCAGCATAGAAACTTTATGACAGAGAGAACAAATAAAGCCACAAGGCAAAGACCTTTTGCAACAAACACCATTTGTATTTTATCCCAAAGCACAATGCAGATCAATCACGATTCTTCGTATGGATAGCTCATCATAGGTTGTCCGTCGTCTATATGTAAACAAACTCCATCACCACCTTAGATGCCAAGCTACTTTTATTGGCTATAAAAGCTACATTGTATGTCCTGGAAATCACATCAATCAATTAAGTTTCTATTAATCTCTCAAAAATAGCTATGGCAGCTACAACCTTTTCTCAGTTTTCTGTCCTTTTTTATGTCGCTCTCCTATGCCATGGCTCTGTGGCCCAACTATTTAGTCCAGGCATAAACCCATGGCAAAACCCTCGACAAGGAGGACTCCGAGAGTGTAGATTTGATAGGCTACAAGCATTTGAGCCACTTACGAAAGTGAGGTCAGAAGCCGGGGTTACTGAGTACTTTGATGAGAAAAATGAACAGCTCCAGTGCACTGGTGTATATATCATCCGACGTGTTATTGAGCCTCGGGGCCTTCTGGTACCTCGATACAGCAACACTCCTGGCCTAGTCTATATCATCCAAGGTTTGTATAATAATGAGTTTAGTAGAAACTTTATTCATGTAGCTAGTAAGTAAGATCTTTTATGAGTTAGAAGAAAAAAATGCATATTTGAGTTTTATAAATCTGGCACACATCCTCACTTGCAGGGAGAGGTTTTCTGGGATTGACTTTTCCCGGTTGCCCAGCAACCTACCAACAACAATTCCAACAATTTGGGGTTGAAGGTCGAAGCCAGAGCCCAAAGTTTAGAGATGAGCACCAAAAGATCCACCAATTTAGGCAAGGAGATGTTGTTGCACTCCCAGCTGGTGTTGCAAATTGGTTCTACAATGATGGTGATGCACCTGTGGTCGCTGTGTACGTTTTTGACGTAAACAACAACGCTAATCAACTTGAACCAAGGCAAAAGGTAACCTTTTTAACCAATATATGTTCTAGCTAGCAATTGTTGTGCATTTGTCGTACTTGTGTTTTGCTTGAAATTCATATGGTGACACATTATTTTTTCCTTGGTATCAATATCTAGGAGTTCTTATTAGCCGGTAACAACAAGAGAGAGCAACAGGTGATCGAACGTTCAAGCGAGCAACATTCTGGGCAAAACATATTCAACGGTTTCAACATTGAGCTACTAAGAGAGGCCTTAGGCATCAACATAGAGGCGGCTAGGAGGCTACAGAGTCAAAATGACCAAAGGGGAGAGATCATTCGGGTAAAGAATGGCCTTCAATTACTAAAACCCACTATGACACAACAGAAGGAACAAGCACAAGAGCAGTACCAACAAGTCCAGTATCGTGAAGAACCACAGACAGTTGGCAAATTCAATGGTTTAGAGGAGAACTTCTGCTCAGTCAAGGCAAGGCTAAACATTGAAAATCCCAATCGTGCTGATACCTACAACCCACGTGCTGGAAGGATCACACATCTCAACAGCCAGAAGTTCCCCATCCTTAACCTTGTTCAAATGAGTGCTACAAGAGTAAACCTATACCAGGTATTTATAACAGTGATGTTGTTATAAAATTTTCTTGTAATTTCTTTGGTGCAAATTATTTTGTTCATAACATAATTACAACAATATAACTTTGTTCTTTACTTTGCATTTCAGGATGCTATTCTCTCACCGTTCTGGAACATTAATGCTCATAGTGTGGTGTATATGATTCAAGGGCGTGCGCGAGTTCAGGTCGTCAGTAACCATGGAAAGACAGTGTTCAATGGTGTTCTTCGCCCAGGGCAACTATTAATCATACCACAGAACTATGTTGTTTTGAAGAAAGCAGAGCGTGAAGGATGCCAATACATTGCATTCAACACAAACTCAAACTCCATGGTGAGCCACATTGCAGGAAAGAACTCCATCCTGCGTGCCATGCCAGTGGATGTGATCGCCAATGCGTATCGTATCTCAAGAGTGGAAGCCAGAAGCCTGAAGAATAATAGGGGAGAAGAGCTTGGTGCCTTCACTCCTAAATATCAACAACAAAGCCATCATGGATTCTCAAATGCAGATGGAGAATTCTTTTCATCTAGTGAGACTTCAGCCTGATGAATTATCATAGACTCATAGGACCTAATAAATAAAAATAAAACACTACAAGCATGTTACTTTGTGGTGGATCTGTGTTTTATCTTTGAAGAGTATTAATAAAATTTCAGAATTGTCTTTATCGCTCTCTCTCTGTTTTTTATTTCCATTTGCAATCAATCCATTAGGGAAAACTGTTGGGAAGGCTAGCGTAAACTGACTTTGTCATTGATTGTCTTTTAGCTAGATAGAATCCCCACTGTGTTGCTGCAGGCATTGGTGAAAGGCTATACATGTTGCTGCTCTATGGTAGTTTGTGTCATTACACAAATTAAGAATATAACAAGGGAAAACAAATAGCATAAGTTGACTCAAGGCATTTCAAGACAAATTTGAAACAACAAAAGGAAGCAGAGAGTCAAGGATGCCAATACATGCATTCAAGATAAACTCAAACTCCATGGTGAACCACATTACAAAAAAGAACTCCATCCTTCGTGCAATCCTAGCGGATGTGATCGCCAATGCGTATCGCATCTCAAGGGAGGAAGCCCGAAGCCTTAGGAATAATAGGGGAGAAAACTTGGTGCCTTCACTCCTAGATATCAACAATAGAGCTATTGAAGATTCTTAGATCCGGCTAAAGAAGAGTTCTCTTCACACTAATATGTTACTGTGAGAAGTAGCAAAGCAAAATAAAACACTACAAGCATGATTCTCTATGTTAGTTTGTGTTGTCTTGGAAAGATATTAATAAAATCTCTTTTTTCCTGATGGATTTATTTCCAACCACTCTATTAGGGGAAACTACGTGGAATGCTAGCTTCACTTGAATTAATTTGTTGTTGATTGTCATTTTCAGGGCTGTAGGCTAGGTTATAAGGCAATACGGAGCTAAGCTGAAAGTATGGGTTAATACCATGTTCTGCTGCTCACTATAACAACAAGCATGAGCCCTACTTAGTTTTGACAGGAAACTGTAGGGGAGGCCCCAAAAGTATAAATAAATTATAATAAGGGAAGTAATTACAAGCAGTTTAGAACAGGAATATACAAACCTTCACAGAAGGTTAAGCTAGATAATATAGAGAAGCCATTGCGAGATAGATTCCTTGAGATCTTCCTTAACTCTACCTAAAAGAAGAGTTACTTCTATTTTGGACAAAGCTTTCCAGGAGTCAAAAGCAGGGTTGATGTTTGAGAAAATTAAACCATTTCTCTGCTTCCAGATATGCCATGTGGCAATGGAAAAAAAATCCATGAAGAAAGGATGAGCACATTGTTGTCTGGCCCTTTGAATCCTGTGATGGATGTCCTGAGAGGGCTCCCAATTAACTTGAAGGGAGATCCAGCAAGTTTGACTAAATGAACAGTCAAAGAACAGATGCATTGGGGTTTCCTCGACATTTTGGGTGCAGAGAACACATTGGATTTCAAGACCAGTGTAAATATAGTGTCTTCTCGTGTTTAACCGATCAACCAGTAGAAGCCAAATGAAGACTTTGTGTTTCATGACACACTTAGATTTCCAGAGCCATTTGAAGGTTGGAGGCACATTGTGACCCTGGGAAAGGAGATTGTAGTATTTGCGTGAAGAGTAAGATCCATTGCCCATATGTAAGACCAGGAGTCATGTTGAGATTAGAGCAATTCCACATTCTGTAGATTCTGGCCTAAAGCTAAATGTTCTTCAAAAGCCTGAGATGTTAATGGCGTGTGGAATTGAGTCTGAATATCTGGGTCACTGAGGAAAGTAGCAACAGAGCAAAGCTTGTATTTGGCAAAAGAGTAAAGCCGGGGGTATTGTTGAGCAAAGATCGAACCCTTCCAAAGATCATTCCAGAATAGCACTAAATTACCATTTCCTACCTGACATGAACAAATTCCTCTGAAGTAATCAGTTAGACGCAGGGTATCTTTCCACCAAAAAGACCCTTTCTCCTTTGCAGCATGAGGGACTTCACAGCCTACATAGTAAGCATTCCAGAGCAAGTGAACCCATGGTAAGTGAACCCATTGCAGATCATGAGAAGTGTAAAATTTGTGGAGGTACTTAGTTATTAGTACACTCTTCATCATACTCAACTTGTACCCAAGGCTCTCAACGAGCTCTGGTGACAGTGACCTGACCGTGTCTGCTGCATTGTCATTATGTGTCTATCTTTCCAGGGCGTGGATCGAACAAGCAAGGATTGGGGGTCAAGTGACCCCGTCACTACAACAGATGAAACTAACTCCAATGGTAAAAAAAATTGTCAGCAAAAATAAAGAATTGTCGACTATGTGCCTTGCCGACAGTCACCCGTTGGCGATTCCCTGTCGGCAACACTATGTAGGGGATGGAGGTTCATTGCCGACAGCCACATAGGTATCTTCTTTTGCCAACAGTTTTGCACTGCCGGAGAACAATGGAGTCGGATTGACAATTGAGTTCAGCTGGGTCCACCAAATCGTGGTAGCACTGTCGGCAATGTAATTTATTTTTAATTAATAAGAAAGTGTATCAAAAAATCGATAATAGTACCAGTAGTGAAATTTACTCCTTAGAATTTTCACTAAACAGTATGTAGTTTTCCTACCCGTGCATTTAAACGATTATCCCATAAGCAGGAAAAAAATTGTTCAACCAAAACAATTACACAGTGTGCTACTAGTGCCAATGAGTATAAGCTAACGATAATCAGCAATAGGTATAACAATTTCCCTCGTGGCGGCCAGGTAAATCTGCAAGGATTTTTCCTACCTGTGTTGCTCCACATCCAACCGACCTACTTTGCCCCGACTCGGTCATGACCCACCATGCCCCGCAAGGGAGCAGGTGGATGCAGGTAGGGGCGGAGACAAAGGTGGCTAGCAGGGGTGTAAGATCCGGGATTAACACTCCCGAATTCTTTGTGCATTTCTGAACTAGTTCCATGATCAGTAGCTAGTTCACACAGCAAACAAATATGGTAACAAAATCATATCACAACTTCATTAATAAATGACAACGGAGTTGATTACAAAGGAGGCTTACAGGCCAACAATAAAATAAACACAGCGGAAGACGAAGAAATAGTAGGGTCCTGTTAATCTGCCACAGGCAATCAACTGGGGAAGCGGCCTAGTCGTCGAGATCCACACCGGTAGCAAAGTCCTTCTCTTCTGAAATTATTTGCATTAAGCAAGAATGAGCACAACTACCGTGCTCGCAAGTTACACCCACAAATAATGTAATGACATGCATATATGGATATCTCAAAGGAAAGCTTAATATGGTTGAATTTGCATAAAGCAGCATTTTCTTTAAATACTTGTACTAAGTTCCAAAGCAGTTATTACATAACTAAAATTCATTTTCTAAATCAAATTTTATAGTCAGATAACATTCACACATGAATGGTGAAGGATACCCTCCTATCACATGGCTTCCCGCCCAATTCCCATTTGGATAAACCATTTGACCAAGTCTTTTTGAAATCAAAATCCAAGTCTAACTTTGAGTGGCTTTGCTAGCATGTCCATGACCGCGGACACGGCTATTCGAATAGTTTTACACTCTGCAGAGGTTGTACACTTTACCCACATGACATGATTCCTCTAGTTTGTTCGGCATCCGTCAATGCCACCTCTCACTACCGAAGGTAAGAAGTCTAGAGTTCATGACAAGGCTTTTACAATGCGTCCTTCCACCGCAATCCAGCCTCGCTAAGGTTTCGCCCCCTTTGGACTAACCGTCCGCAGGTTCAGGGCCCCCTCTTGCGCCAGGTGGGAATAAAATAGTCACGAAAGACAGGCCATGAAAGACCACCCACGCATGCATGTGATAAAGCTGCGATGGAACTCCACAAATTAATCGGCTAGATCCCACGCCCCATTCTGGAGACATGTGGTTGTACGGTGAGGCATAGCCCATTATAGGCATAGCAAAGGAACGCTCAGAGACCGGTCCTTAACTGACTTAGGCGACTTTCCAAATAACCCCTGGGCCTCAATCCTTCCCGGATTGATCCCGTGCATAATCCTGCACCCACCAAGCATCCATTTCGCCCAGGTCCAAACTAACTTTACTTTTGCTTTTCAAAATCCTTTTCAAACATCCATGGCACACCAATGCTATGGATACCATTTTAAACAACATTTGATTTTTGGCTGAAATTCCCCAAATCAACATCTTTGGTCTAAGCATGTCTTAGCAACATTTTCAAATGATCCTAGTTCACACTATTGCATCAACTAGGTTTTATCTAGGGTGACAAGGTATTTGATTCAATGAACAAATTTGGCCGTACAAAGGATTTAGGAATATCTATGAATTTAAAACAGGTATTTAAATTACTGAATATAAATAAGCATGCAATAATAATTTAAAACAGAATTTAAATAATTTGAAATAATAGGTGCAATATGATCAAGAATGTAACTTGCCTCGCTTGGTGATGTTGTTTTCCTTAACAGGCCACCTAGTACCCACAAACACTCTCTCTAGGTTGCTTGTGTGTACAACCACGATGATCATACAGTCAAAATCAATCCTCGTATATGGTCTCCAACTACGTTGAAAACTGACTCTCCGAAGTCGTCGAAATCTATACGCGAAAACGATCCAAATTCAAACGAAATTCAAATAACAATTCAAAAAGGCAATTCAAATTAACTCAAAACTAAATAACTCTATTTTATTTAGCTAGATAATAATTTTATAAAATTTTATGAATTGGAAACACTCAAATTGGAGTTGGGATTTAAAAGATATGAATTTTACAAGTTTTAATCCTAAATCTGAGATTTAAATGAATTTCTAAATACAAACAAGATTCAAATGAAGTACAATTTAAATAATTTTGGTTTAGTTAGCTAGATCTTCAATTTATATGAATTTAGAAATTCTAAACACTTAATTTGGAGTTAGGAATCAAAAGATATGAATTTTACAAATTTAAATCCTAAATTTGTAGTTTAAATCATTTCAAATTCAATCAGACAGTTTAAACCTAAACAAATTCAATTAATTATATTTTATTTAGCTAGATGATAATTTTATAAGGTTTTAGAAATTGGTATCACCTAATTTGGAGTTGGGATGAAAAAGATATGAATTTTACAAAATTTGATCTAAATTTGGAATTTAAATAAATTTTAAATTCTAAAACAAGACTAAACTGAACTCCAAATTAAATACTTACATTTTATTTAGTTAGACAATAATTTTCTAAGATTTTAGCAATTTGAAACATCTAATTTGGAGTTAGGATGCAAAAGTTATGAATTTTACAAGTTTTAACCAAATTCGAAATTAAATGAATATTTTGATTTATTTTTCCGAAGAAAATCCTTTATTGCGAAATGCTGACGCAAGCAATAGGATTTTTGGTTTTAAAAGAAATTAAAATAAACTCGATAGGTGGGCCCCACGTGTCATAGACACGGTCCATATGGACTAGGCCCACGGGTTTTGGCTCAGAGGCGTCTTGACACGGCGCCACATCATCGACACGTAGGCGCCACGGGCTGCCACGTGGGCTTTTTGCCGAGGTGGCGCACGGTTGGCGCCGAGGTGGCCAAGCCACGTCAGCTCCGGCGAGGGTGGCGCTCGGGGACGGGCTCGCCGGCAGAGGGCTGCACGACGGCGGCCGGAGAAGGCATCAATCGAAAGAGGACGACGTCAGGATCACAATGCTCACCGTGGTGGCGCAAGGGGGCGAAGGGTTCGCCGGCGGCGAGGATTTTGGCGGCGGTGAGGTTCGGTAGATGGCGGCGACGGCGTTCCCGTAGGGGCCCGGCGAGGTGGAGGCGCGCACCGGGACGGCGTTGAGGTGGTGGTTCCGAGGGTACCGGCGGCGGCGGCGAGGAGGCGGCGGTGGCGCCGGAATCGGGGAAGAAGTCCTTCGCGGCGGCACGCAATAGAACCCAAAATCCGGTCGATTGAGAGGGGGAGAGAGGGTGTGAGCGAGAGGGAGAGATGGAGATGGAGGAGGCGCTCTCCATGCTCCCTTTTATAGGGGCTAGGGGGCACCGGAGTGGCGTGGATGCGTGGAGGTCGTGGCGCGGCAATGGCGGTGGCAGTTGGGCGCGCGGGCGTGGAGAGAGGGGGAAGAGGGGTGGGGTTAAGGCGGACGTGGGGCTCGGGTCGTGTGCACGCCGAGCGGGTGGAGCGGGGCGGTTGGTGCGGCCGTTTGCGAGCTTCGGCTCGGCCGAAAATGGCGGAGGCTCTGTTGACCGCGCGAGGAAGACAGCGGGAGGAAGAAGATGGCCACGGGCCGTTGGATTGGGATCAGGTGGCCGAGAAAAGGGGCGGCGTGGGCGCGTGATGGCCGTTGGATGCTGATCCAGCGGGTGTGCGCGTGTGGGAGAGAGGCCGAGTGGAGCGGGCCGTAAGGGCTACCGCGCTGGGCAGCGTCGTCGTCGTGAATAGGGGTGGGCCGAGCCAAGGTTTCGGCCCAAGAAGAATAGGGGATTTTAATTGCTTTATTAATTGTTTTAAATCCAAAGAATTCTTTTAGGCTTTAGAAAATAGCAGATTAGATCCAAAAATTATGGAAAAACTCACATAAATTCCTAGAGTTATATTGGACTTAATAAAATTATTTCCAACTTAAAGTTAGTTATTAATTTTGCAAATAAATTAATTTGGCTTTAAAATATTTAGGAAAAAGCTTTTAAAAAAATCCGAAAATTTCAAAAATTAAATTAATTTTTATTTCTCAGATTTAACTCAAATAAAACTTCAAAAACTTTAATAAATTTTATTTTTGACTTTTAAAACTTCAGAAATTCAAATAAAGCAAATAAACTCTTTCAAATTTCAGAAAATCCAATAAAATAATATCTTTAATAAATTTAAATTGGTAACAGAACTTTGGGCTGTTACAAAACTACCCCCCTTAAAAGGAATCTCGTCCCCGAGATTCGGAGAGGCTAGAGAGAAAGACAGGTATAGGATAAATGAGTTGAGAGATAGAAAGGGTCTATCTTCAAGTTGGCTTTACTTCTAGGGTCTTGAGTTGTTCGAAGTTTTGAAGTGTCGATCCGTCCTTCAAGTCCTTGGTGCATCGATAGGTTAGAAGTTCAATGGATCATTAGAGAAGAGGCAAAAAGCAAAGGATGAGAAATAAAGCTATCAGGAGAGAAGTCTACCCCCCTTAAACAAACGCTGCACACAAGATTAAAAGATCTATGTACGACGTATCAAAAGAAAATACTCCATACAAATTAAAATACAACGTTCTACTCGATTGGTAATCAGGAATTTGGTGAAATAACTCAGTACACAGAATGAGTCCGGGCAATCTTAAGCTATATGGCTTGGCTGACAAAACGATTCTCGATTCACGGTCTTCGATGATCCTTGATGACGATGCCCTCTTGAAAGCTTCATGTCTTGCAGTCCCCAACGTAAGAGTTAAGAACGTGTTGACCACCTATAGAAGTTTATAAGGGAAGAGGATCCAGTTAACATTATAAAACGGTGAAGGGAGAATTAGGTAAGAAAGAATTGCTATGAAGAAGCTATAGATAGATGACCAAGATGAGGAGAGAACAAGTTATTCTTTTTCTTGTTATAAAATAAGTTTTGAAGTTTTCAACTAACGACCATTCTAACTAGGTCACGACCTACAGTCGATATGGCTCTGATACCACTTTGTAAGACCCGGGATTAACACTCCCGAATCCTCTGTGCATTTCTGAACTAGTCCCATGATCAGTAGCTAGTTCACACAGTAAACAAATATGGTAACAAAATCATATCACAACTTCATTCATAAATGACAACGGAGTTGATTACAAAGGAGGCTTACAGGCCAACAATAAAATAAACACAGCGGAAGACGAAGAAGTAGTAGGGTCCTGTTAATCTGCCACAGGCAATCAACTGGGGAAGCGGCCTAGTCGTCGAGATCCACACCGGTAGCAAAGTCCTTCTCTTCTGAAATTATTTGCATTAAGCAAGAATGAGCACAGCTACCGTGCTCGCAAGTTACACCCACAAATAATGTAATGACATGCATATATGGATATCTCAAAGGAAAGCTTAATATGGTTGAATTTGCATAAAGCAGCATTTTCTTTAAATACTTGTACTAAGTTCCAAAGCAGTTATTACATAACTAAAATTCATTTTCTAAATCAAATTTTATAGTCAGATAACATTCACACATGAATGGTGAAGGATACCCTCCTATCACATGGCTTCCGCCCAATTCCCATTTGGATAAACCATTTGACCAAGTCTTTTTGAAATCAAAATCCAAGTCTAACTTTGAGTGGCTTTGCTAGCATGTCCATGACCATGACACGGCTATTCAATAGTTTTACACTCTCTGAGAGGTTGTACACTTTACCCACATGACATGATTCCTCTAGTTTGTTCGGCATCCGTCAATGCCACCTCTCACTACCGAAGGTAAGAAGTCTAGAGTTCATGACAAGGCTTTTACAATGCGTCCTTCCACCGCATCCACCTCGCTAAGGTTTCGCCTTTGGACTAACCGTCCATGCAGTTCAGTGGCCCTCTTGCGCCAGTGGGAATAAAATAGTCACGAAAGACAGGCCATGAAAGACCACCCACGTACAGACAGGATAAACTGCGATGGAACTCCACAAATTAATCGGTCAGATCCCACGCCCCATTCTGGAGACATGTGGTTGTACGGTGAGGCATAGCCCATTATAGGCATAGCAAAGGAACGCTCAGAGACCGGTCCTTAACTGACTTGGGCGACTTTCCAAATAACCCTGGGCCTCAATCCTTCCGGATTGATCCCGCATAATCCTGCACCCACCAAGCATCCATTTCGCCCGTCCAAACTAACTTTACTTTTGCTTTTCAAAATCCTTTTCAAACATCCATGGCACACCAATGCTATGGATACCATTTTAAACAACATTTGATTTTTGGCTGAAATTCCCCAAATCAACATCTTTGGTCTAAGCATGTCTTAGCAACATTTTCAAATGATCCTAGTTCACACTATTGCATCAACTAGGTTTTATCTAGGGTGACAAGGTATTTGATTCAATGAACAAATTTGGCCGCACAAAGGATTTAGGAATATCTATGAATTTAAAATAGGTATTTAAATTACTGAATATAAATAAGCATGCAATAATAATTTAAAACAGAATTTAAATAATTTGAAATAATGGGTGCAATATGATCAAGAATGTAACTTGCCTCGCTTGGTGATGTTGTTTTCCTTAACAGGCCACCTAGTACCCACAAACACTCTCTAGGTTGCTTGTGTGTACAACCACGATGATCATACAGTCAAAATCAATCCTCGATATGGTCTCCAACTACGTTGAAAATCGACTCAAGTCGTTTAAATCTATACGAAAAACGATCCAAATTCAAACGAAATTCAAATAACAATTCAAAAGGCAATTCAAATTAACTCAAAACTAAATAACTCTATTTTATTTAGCTAGATAATAATTTTATAAAATTTTATGAATTGGAAACACTCAAATTGGAGTTGGGATTTAAAAGATATGAATTTTACAAGTTTTAATCCTAAATATGAGATTTAAATGAATTTCTAAATACAAACAAGATTCAAATGAAGTACAATTTAAATAATTTTGGTTTAGTTAGCTAGATCTTCAATTTATATGAATTTAGAAATTCTAAACACTTAATTTGGAGTTAGGAATCAAAAGATATGAATTTTACAAATTTAAATCCTAAATGTGTAGTTTAAATCATTTCAAATTCAATCAGACAGTTTAAACCTAAACAAATTCAATTAATTATATTTTATTTAGCTAGATGATAATTTTATAAGGTTTTATAAATTGGTATCACCCAATTTGGAGTTGGGATGAAAAAGATATGAATTTTACAAAATTTGATCTAAATTTGGAATTTAAATAAATTTTAAATTCTAAAACAAGACTAAACTGAACTCCAAATTAAATACTTACATTTTATTTAGTTAGACAATAATTTTCTAAGATTTTAGCAATTTGAAACATCTAATTTGGAGTTAGGATGCAAAAGTTATGAATTTTACAAGTTTTAACCAAATTCTGAAATTAAATGAATATTTTGATTTATTTTTCCGAAGAAAATCCTTTATTGCGAAATGCTGACGCAAGCAATAGGATTTTTGGTTTTAAAAGAAATTAAAATAAACTCTGATAGGTGGGCCCCACGTGTCATAGACACGGTCCATATGGACTAGGCCCACGGGGTTTTGGCTCAGGAGGGCGTGCTGACACGGCGCCACATCATCGACACGTAGGCGCCACGGGGCTGCCACGTGGGCTTTTGCGCCGAGGTGGCGCACGGTTGGCGCCGAGGTGGCCAAGCCACGTCAGCTCCGGCGAGGGTGGCGCTCGGGGACGGGCTCGCCGGCGGAGGGCTGCACGACGGCGGCCGGAGAAGGCATCAATCGAAAGAGGACGGCGTCAGGATCACAATGCTCACCGTGGTGGCGCAAGGGGGCGAAGGGTTCGCCGGCGGCGAGGATTTTGGCGGCGGTGAGGTTCGGTAGATGGCGGCGACGGCGTTCCCGTAGGGGCCCGGCGAGGTGGAGGCGCGCACCGGGACGGCGTTGAGGTGGTGGTTCCGAGGGTACCGGCGGCGGCGGCGAGGAGGCGGCGGTGGCGCCGGAATCGGGGAAGAAGTCCTTCGCGGCGGCACGCAATAGAACCCAAAATCCGGTCGATTGAGAGGGGGAGAGAGGGTGTGAGCGAGAGGGAGAGATGGAGATGGAGGAGGCGCTCTCCATGCTCCCTTTTATAGGGGCTAGGGGGCACCGGAGTGGCGTGGATGCGTGGAGGTCGTGGCGCGGCAATGGCGGTGGCAGTTGGGCGCGCGGGCGTGGAGAGAGGGGGAAGAGGGGTGGGGTTAAGGCGGATGTGGGGCTCGGGTCGTGCACGCCGAGCGGTGGAGCGGGCGGTTGGTGCGGCTTATGCGAGCTTCAGCTCGGCTCAAAAATGGCGAGGCTCTGCTGACCGCGAGGAAGACAATGGGAGGAAGAAGATGGCCACGGCCGTTGGATTGGGATCGGTGGCGAGAAAAGGGCGGCGTGGCGCGTGATGGGCGTTGGATGCTGATCCAATGGTGTCTTGGCGATGTGGGAGAGAGGCCGAGTGGAGCGGGCCGTGCGGGCCAGCTGGGCCGTGTGCGTGCGTGAATAGGGGTGGGCCGAGCCAAGGTTTCGGCCCAAGAAGAATAGGGGATTTTAATTGCTTTATTAATTGTTTTAAATCCAGTAATTCTTTTAGGCTTTAGAAAATAGCAGATTAGATCCAAAAATTATGGAAAAACTCACATAAATTCCTAGAGTTATATTGGACTTAATAAAATTATTTCCAACTTAAAGTTAGTTATTAATTTTGCAAATAAATTAATTTGGCTTTAAAATATTTAGGAAAAAGCTTTTAAAAAAATCCGAAAATTTCGAAATTAAATTAATTTTTATTTCTCAGATTTAACTCAAATAAAACTTCAAAAACTTTAATAAATTTTATTTTTGACTTTTAAAACTTCAGAAATTCAAATAAAGCAAATAAACTCTTTCAAATTTCAGAAAATCCAATAAAATAATATCTTTAATAAATTTAAATTGGTAACAGAACTTTGGGCTGTTACAAGGGGCTGGTCCTCTCTTGATTTTTTACTACTTTTCATTAGCACGTAGGAGTATTGGAACTTTACTAGAATGAACTATTACTAAATTCAATTCATATGATTAAGTAACAATTAGGATGAAACTAAAAAGCCTAGGAGTTAATTTGTGGCACATGAACTCATCTTATGTAACATCTAGATTCTACTTTATTCCCAAATTTTTAAGCTAGTATCGAGTCTAATTTGTACTGTGCAAGTGCATGCAGATATTTCGTCTCCCTACGTGTTTAGAGTTTGATCAAGTGTTTCTTCCTCGTATCTGGCTTGTCACACCTTCCGTGGCTCGGTGAAGTGTGCATGTGCACCAAGCTCAAGTTATCATCCATTATGGTCATTTTTTGTTTTCTATTGCTTTTTTGATATAAAAAGTTAGGGTCTGTCTACACAACATGTGACAGTTTTTTCAGTAAAAAACGGCCACATTTTGAAAGTTCATTTACAACTTCATTTTACATAAATTACAGTAAATTATTTATGTAATTTTGGTTATTGGTCACTGTAATTATTCTTGAAAGTCTTAATAACTCATATTTACATCACATGATTCAAAAACTCACATGTACTTTGAGAGGTTGAGCAAAAACAAAGACAAAAAAAAAATTACAACTCCATTATACATAAATTACAGTAAATTATTTATGTAATTTTGGGTATTGGTCACTATAATTATTCTTAAAAGTCTTAATAACTCGTATTTCCATCACATGATTCAAAACCTCACATGTACTTTGAGAGGTTGAACAAAAACAAAGACAAAAAAAAAATTATATACCAACAAAATACGGCGACGTGGTGAACCTGTTATGTCACATGTACTTTGAGAGGTTGAGCAAAAACAAAGACAAAAAATAAAATTATATATCAACAAAATACGGCAATGTGGTAAACCCGTTATGTTCTTCACATGTATTTTGAGAGGTTAAGAAAAAACAAAGACAAAAAGTAAAATTATATACCAACAAAATACGGCAATGTAGCGAACCCGTTATGTTCCGTGATGAGGGAGCTCGGTGCCGACCACCCGCGGCCAATGCCTCATGTTTACGTCAAGGGAAGCAAGTATGCATGCATGCATGGCTCTCCGACCTCATCGGATGAACAGAGTGGCGAGACCGGACGCACGCAGCAAGGATTTTTCAGTGCACAAGTGATCTCGATCGGCCGGCCACCTATCCAACTCCACAGTACTCGAGTTGGTTGCTTGGCTCCATCCTCCCAATCATTGAAGTTATTTTTCTCCAAAAAGAAAACCCAGCTTGGCTTGCTCATCGCAGTTAGATTGCCGTTACACAGGAGGTTCCCAGTATGAATCGATTTCCAAGCCAGGACAAGAAAAGTCATGTTCTACAATTACTTCCTTCTACCACGTACCGACTGCTCATAGTACACCACGCAAGATGATTTCACATGCTTATGATTAGAAAATCAAAAGTTACATTGTTGCAACATTCTAAATACGCAGATGCAACAATTAAAACTCTTCGTTGCAACAACATCTCCAAACACAGTTGCAACATTCTCGAACAATGGTTGTAACATTCTCGGACAACGTAACCACAAATCAAGAAACAAATGGTGATGTTCTTTGAAATGATGCATATGAATTTTTTATATGTTGCGCGCGTTCTAAATTTTGTTGCGTCTAGCACATAACGATATTGCGCTCGGACGTACAGCACTAGCACTTGGATCAAACCTACGTTTCCCGATCGTCCTTGTTGCTTATTGGTCTGTAGCCTATACATTAAACATGCGGCTACAGTATCCAAGACTGGCCAGTTTGTGATAGTTGGGCTATATTCTCTAACCCATCGGCACGATTTTCACCGAAAGACAAAAAAAATGCCAAAAGTTGGCATGATGCTGCATGCTGGCCTGTTTTCCCGATGCCAGGAGGCCCACAACTAACTCAATCCCAGTTGGACGCTGGGTAGATGGCTCGGTGTGAACGTGACGAACGTGCGTTCGAGGTTGCCGCTTGTATTGGACGTCTGAATCATATCATTACCCATCAACATAACATCGAATGGCTTTACCTTTTCGTTTCTTTCTTGGAGTTGACATGGGATGGTTGGTCTGTTGTCACAAACTCACACGACGTACTTGCAAGCAGGGTTTTCGATTTCGTTTGAGTAAAAATTTTGGGGCTGAGCGAAATGGCCGAAATTACCGAAATTTCGGTAATTTCGAATTCAATTCGATCAAATGGCCGAAATTGGCATTCAAATTTAACTGAATTTCATAAAAAAATTGAAGAATTTTGACCAAATTTGGAATGTTGTTTGAATTTGGTCTGAATTCATGCGCAATCGAAATTTTTTGACCGAAAGAGCAAAATTTCGAGCTCCAGCGAAATGTATGAAATTTCACGAAATTTGTCGGACCCGGATTCTGGGAATCCAAATCCTTTGTGAAAGCACTATGCTATTCTATGGATCAGTAGATAGAACTCACAGACACATTGCTGAATCATTTCATACATAGCGTCAATGAAACCATACCATTTATTAATTAACATATCAGAGTTTACATAGACCGTATCGGGTCAAGTTTTACAATAAGGACCGAACAGGCCAAACTGATTACATTACAAAAGTAGCGAAAGCAACAACGGAAACAAAAGGGTGAGAGCACATCTCTCCACAGGCAAGCGATTGGGGAAACCCATGTGCGTCTGATATTACCCAAAGACTCAGATAATATAGGATGCACACAAGCACCAACGGAGTCAACTAGACTGAGGTGAGACTAGAACAACTAAAGGCTAAACTATGCTTCATCATCTCGTGGGCCTCCACCTTCTGGATCCTCATAGTATGCGTAGTCTTTGGAATTTCCTGCTTCTGAGGGTTTTGGGGGAAAGAGTGAGAATGAGTACAACTTTTGTGCTCGCGAGCCAATACCCACAATGCAATAATATATATTGCTAAAGCAATATTTTCAAATATCATAATTACAAAGTCCTATCACTTAGCATTTTAACCAAATTGCATTTTGTCAAGAGAGTAATTGTGCAATAATTATTGTCAGTAGAGGTTCCCTCTATCGGAAACTCTACTTATACTTCATTTGATTGGAGCTACCTCCATTTTTACCACCGCCGAGTTCGAAGGCTCAGGTAAAATCCAAACTCAGGGCTAGGTGAGCCCACCACATTTTTCCCACCACCCTCCAAGTTTTTGAAATAGAACTAACTCAAGTTAAGTTCCCATGTTCGCCTTTGACCGTAGGCACGACTATTTAAACAGTTTAGACTCTGCAGAGGTTGTACACTGTACCCACAAGAGATAGTCATACTCGTTACCCCACATGATTCCGTAGTCATGTAGTTGAGCGACCGTCACAGTAACCTTTCAAACTATCTTGCCCTTTCCGTCATCTCACCCATATGAGGTTACACCCATACGTTGTGCGGGATCGTTGTACCGCAGCGTTGGGCATAGTTTGGACTACCCACAACAGCTGGCAACTTCACCCATTCAAGCTGGATGTACCACAAGCTTGTGCATTCCCTTTCTCCACCCAGTGAGATACATTCAGGATTTAATAATTTTACTAAGCTAAGTTGTAGTTTGCAGACTTGTGATTGTACTTGTTTAACACGGGAGGTCATGACAAGATTAAGTCCTTAATTCATCCGGGCGGTTCATTCCACATACCAACCACTCTCGTGCTCCTTGAGCACCCACCGCCTTGCCATCCGCCTAGATGTGGTATTAGAAATTAGGGTTTTTGAGGAGTAAAATACACCAATTCAACCATCTCAATCATTTCCCCATAATCATTGCCCAAATCTATTTTCATGTTTGAAGAGATGATGTTTGAGGTATTTTAATACCCCGGTACTTAAGCAAGACTAGCATGTCGTTTAAGTACAACCTATAGCTAGTATTACCATATAGTTACTTGGGTGACATGGAATAATAGATTCAATTATCAAAGGATGGTGTCATAAATAATTAATCATCAAATGGGTATTTAACTACCTTAAGCTTTAACATACATTTGATTAAAAAATTAAAGCATGCAATTTTGGTTAATTTAAATGAATATAATTTACATAAAATGTAGGATCAATATGATCAAAGCATTGACTCGCCTTGGTTATAGGCAAGAGGATCTTGATATTCTTGTGCTTGATCAACTTAGAGGTCTTCCGCGTCTTCAAACTCTAATCGGACGAACGTACCGGAAAAAGACACAATAAGCAAAGAGAGCAAATAAATACAAAAAGAAAACAAATGAACTCCAAATTAAACAAGACCTATGCCATTAGCAAGATCTTGAATTTACAAAATTTTAGAAACAAATTTCATAATTTCTGGAGTTATAATGGGGGAGAACGGAATTTACTAAGATTGAAATGGAATTAAAAAGAGAGAGATAGGGTTGGGTGCATGGCACAGTGCGATGAACCGGGTTCATGCGCCTGGGGAGCTGGTCCACAGGAATAGTGGAGCGTGGGGCCCACTGTCAGCCAGAGGATGGGGAATCCCGGGTGATTAATTAAAAGATTGCCATTACTGTTTCACGCGGGTCCCAGTGGTAGTGAGACAAGGGGGAATGTTAAGACATCATTAAAGGCTAAATAAGGCTTAGGGTTTTAAGACCGGTTATTAACGCTAATCAATGGTGAATAGTGTGTGTCCGGGCGTGCCACGCGTGGGGAGCTCACGAGCGCGCATGGCTCCGACTCACCACCACGCGGGAATGGGCACGGCAGCGCCGGGAAAGGACAAAAGCGGGAAGCTGGTGGTGCGGTGAAGCTCATGATGCCAGTGCGACAGCCGGAGCGGCGGCGCGGTGAAGATAAGCGGCGGCGGCGGCACAGTGATGGCGACGGAGGAGCTCCGGTGGCACTTGGGGCCGGGAAAGGGGAGCACGAGGTGGAGCTCGGCGAGATGATCCTACCGAGCCAGAAAGGGGGACCGGAGAGGGTCGGTGGGCGGCGGCGGGTGCTAGGGAAGGCGGCGGCCAGAGGCAAGGGAGATGGTTGAATCCGACGGCTGCGGTGGTCTGGAGGCGAGGGAGCTTGAGAGGAAGAGCTCCTAGAGGTGGGTGGCGCACGGTGACAGGGGTGGCGGCACCGGAAGATGGCCGGAGTGGCGGATCGGAGTTGGGGGCGGCGGCGGCCGAAAACGAAAAAGGGGCGGCTTTTGTGGTGGGCTTAACAGGATCAAATGGTGCGGCGTAGGGAGCTCAAGGGGGGCACAGGGCTCCTTAAATAGGCGGCCATGGGAGGCTTGGAGCCGTTGGAGAGGGAGATGAGCGCGCGTGTGGTGTGATAATGGCGACCAAGGTGTGGGCGGTTCTCTGCGCAAAGAGGCGACAAGGCGAGAGGTAGGTGAGGCGTAGTGAGGGGCGTTAGAGGGTGGCGTCTTGGTGAGCCGGTGGTGCAAAGGGCGGTCAGAGGACAAAGCAGGCGGTGGCGCAGAAGGGGAAGGCATGGGCGCAAGTCTTGGTGAGGAAGAAGACAAGGGAGCCGGGCTAAGAAATAAGAGGGGAGGAGCGACCGGGCCAAGGAGTAGGTGGGAGCAGGTGGTGGTGCAGAGGGCAGGCGGCGGGTGGCAGAGGAGTCGGGAGGAGCCAGAGGCGACGCGACGTCAGGGAGCAGCGTTTGCGCTAGAGAAGAAAAGGGGGAGAAGAGCTCACAGGCGGGCGTGCTCCATCCGGAGGAAGAAGAAAAGGGGAGGGGAGAGCTGGGCCAAGGCAGTGCTGAACAAAAAGACGGGCTGGGTGGCCTGGGCCAAGAAATGGCCGAAGGAGAAAAAGAAAAGGGACCGGGTGCTGGGCTGGCCCAGAAGGAGTCGGGCTGAGCCCAAGAAAGAAGAAAGGCCAGTTTGAGAAAAAGGCCCGAAATCCGGAAAGAGTGAAATTCGAACTTGAATTTGAATTACAGAGGTCAAGGATATTTGAAACACAAACCCAAGATTAAAGAAGCTAGAAGGTTTTCAAAAATAGTTTGCTAATTTGAAATACGAACGAAGGACGAAAACCAGGAATAGCAGCACTATTTACCGTCCGAAAACGGGACGTTACAAACCCTACCCACTTTAAACGGAATCTCGACCCCGAGATTCGAACTGCTTCCAGAACAGGGACGGGAAATCCTACTTCGGTTGTGTGAGATCCCAAAACCGAATCTGTTTCAAGTTATGTGATTGTGCAGAGGCACAACCCCAAACATGAAACGAATCCGATTTCAAGATTCTCGGATATGCATCTCATGTTATTTCCTAAGGATCAATGACTAACATGTACATATCTAAACAACATGGATCACAGCCATAATCAAATGTGCAAAAATTATTTGAAGCAATATTACAATTTTGATAAATAGGACCTTATGGCCTGATTTTTCATAAGACGGCCGACTGGCCAAATCTAATCACAATTAAATAAATCGCAGCGGAAGATGAACTTGAAAATAAAAGGAGAATACCAGGTTGGCATGCCCAAAACCCACAAGCAACCAACTGGAGTTAAAGCCATTGCATCTGCTACTATCGCCTTGAAATGGAACGATAGTCAAAACCGATTCGTACGACGATCTTACCTGAAACAAGTGGACAATTCAACTGAGTACAGAAGGTACTCGCAAGACTTACACAAAACTACTAAAAGAAAGTGTTTAGTAGAACCTAACTAAAGGATTAGAATTTTTATATGCTTAAAGCTGAGAAAGGGAAGGTTAATAAGGCATTAGTTTTGCATAAAGCAACAAGTTTTACTTCTAGACTTACTAATTTTTGTAAAGGCCATTTTGTAAACAAGTTTGGACTAAAAACAACAAGTAGTAAAGAATTTATCATGACTCAAAGCAAATCAAAGTGGCTGTCCACTTTGACTTGTTAACATGCATGAATAACCCTTCATGCCAATACCAAGTGTTCCCATAACAAATTTTTTGTTCAAAGTCTAATGATGATGTCTATCAAAACCAAGTATTGTCCATAGCCGGGGACACAGCTATTCGGATAGTTTTAAACCCTGCAGGGGTGTACATCTTTACCCACATGACTTGACCCTGCCCGTAAGCCTCTAGAATTAACACACTTCCTTAGATGTGTCGACCGGGTAGATCGAGATTTGGTACGTTTTAGCAAGAACACTTTATTTAGTTGAAACACCCATGCGCGACGAATCCCGCTTAGTACAAGCTACTGATAGAGCCTACTAACCGGGGCACACATGTTGTGTTGGGAAAGCCGACCCAATGAAATAAAATTAAAACTGTGCTCGCCCGCACGTATAGTATTGCAATCGGATCCCTATGGACATGTGGTTAAAACACACATGTCATTCACACCACCTGTGTTCCAATTCAATAAAGCCTTCCCCCCACTTGACCAAACCGGCCCCAATCCAGCATGTGGAAGTTCGAGTAGTTCTTGGCATGACAGCCCAAAGTTCAGTCCTTAATGATCCGGACAAGACAACCACAATTCCCAATCTCGTGCACGAAGGCACCCTCACTAGCAACCACTTGTCCAGATCTCAATCATGTTTTAATAAACAAATTTTATACTCAAACTTCATGTTCATAAACCTGAGCAAAATCATAAAGATAAGAATGTTTAGTGTTTCCCAAGATTGATAGGCTAACCCCATCAATCGATCGATCGTATCTACTGACCTGCATGGCTAAGCATTCACACAAATAATAAATATATCAACGCATGATTCCTAACTTAAGCATAGGTGTATGGAGTAATTAAGGGAAAACCTCAATGATTAGGATATAGCTAACTAGTCTCACAAATTATTGACATACAGAAATAGCATGCAGGCAATTAATATTGCATTTCAAAATACTAAATTACCAAAACTGGGATCAAAATGATGCAAGAGGATGCTTTCCTTGTTTGGAAATCCACTTGTTCACTCTCGGAGGCGTAATTGTTCACTTCGTGTAATTTAGAATCTAGAGAGAAAATACGATAGCGAATAAACACCAATAAAGCCGAAAAATAAAAAATGCTCGAAAATGCATGACATTACGATTTTAGATGCGTTTAGGTATAGATTGGAGTTCATAAGAAATTTCTTATGGATTTTTGAAGTTAAAACAATTTCTAGTGTAACCATAACGATGGACGATACCTAGAGCCTAGGTGATGTTGTTTTCCTTAACATGACACATAGTACTCATAAACATTTTCTCCAGACATTCTACGTATACATCCACGAAGATCATATAGTCAAAATCAATCCTCTTATGTGATCTCCTCACACGGCAGACTTTGATGGTTCAATTCAGATTTTTCCTTAATCAACTTCCCTAGACTGAAATACTAATAGCTAGTCACTTAGAGGTTCACTTACAGATCTATGCCTTTTACAAGTCTTTAGCTCCTTTTGGCATAAGACAAGCTATTAGCTAACCTTCTTTGCTCAAATGCTAACAACAGGATAACCACCTTAACTGAAAAGCTATTAACAGTCCTACAAAAATCGCATTCAAAACTTGTTAAACCACTTAAGTGACCTAACTGACATACACAATATTAGCCAGCAGAAAAAGTGATTGGTCTAGTGAATGAGTTTACTGACAATCCAATTTTTCTCATCTGAACATCTTCTCTGATCATTAGTTCATCCAACAGATCATACTGATATGCCAATTAATCTTCCCACTGATTTACTTATCCAAATGCTAAACACATACAGGTGGTGTCTACAGTTCAGTGACAGAGAACAGGAGCCAGCACAGAGGAAACTCAGGCGGCTCAGGACACGGCTCATCGCTGGCGGTGGATGACGGCGAGACGGCGTAGATGCGCAAAAAATGGAATGGACAAGGGATGGTGAACTCAGGGGCGGCGGCGACACGGCCAAGAGTGACTAGGGCGGCCAGGTGAGCACGCGCAGCGGAGGCGAGCGGCGGCCGGCCGTGGAGGAGAAACAAGGCGGCGGCGCTAGGGAGGGAGAGAGGGCGAGTTAGGGGAGGCATGGGCATGAGTATGGCTCAGTGAACTCACCGGTGCAATCAGCCGCGACAGGGAAGCACCGAGGTGGGCCAGCGACGGTGACTACGGTTGGCGCGGCGTGGTCTTCGACGGTGGCGACCTGGGGAAGAGTAGGGCACAAGTGAATGATCGGGAAATGTAGAAAGGGTCTAGGAGATACTCATAGAGGGAGGAATTGGCGGGAGGGTCATCGGAGAAGACGCGGTGGCGAAAACGGCGGTGGCGGCCGTGGTCGGGGAAGAAGGGCAGTGCACGGTGCTCCGGTTGCTCAAACTCCAAATCGATGAAGGGGACTCGCTTCTTGCGGTGTTGGGCTCGTCGTGACGCGGTAGGCGGTGGCTGGGACTCGTCGGAGCGGCCAAGACAACAGCGAGCGGGTCGGAGGTTCGGCGGCCGGCTCTGGAGCTCCCGTTTTGGAGTTGAGGGGAAGAGAGAGGATGGAGAAGGAAGGGCCGGGAGGTGAAGCCGGACACGGGGGCAGCAAGGGAGAGCTTTGCTAGCGCAAGGAGAGGGCACGACATCGAGGATCTTGATCGGTTGCTCTGGATAAGTCAGATCTTTTCAAGGGGCGATGGCGTCGACTGAAGTCTGCTCTTTTAGGTACTCTGAGACATTTCCTTTTACTACGGCCCGAAGTAAAAATGTTTTGCACTTATGACAGCTGCAGTGGTAGGTCCAACTTAGTAAATTGATGCCAAACTGCTGGTTCATAACCATGTACTAGAGTGCCAATTAAAAAGCTATCAACTTTGGTCTTCCAAATGGCTGGATCCAAATCTCACTATTATTGAAATTTGGAACCCTGCTTGCAAGGAAACAACATGAGCCGTGCCAATTCTAGCCAGGGTTATCAATTTCGTCGAAATTTCGTTCGTTTCGCTGGGTCCCGAAAGAATTTCAATTCGTTCAAAATTTTTCGGTTGGTTTGAATTTGAAGGGTAAAAATAAATAACTATTATAAAATCAACAAGCTGGCCGTAGCCTGATGGCAACGCCTGTGCGCTTATTCCCTGGAGACCTGGGATTGAATCCCACCCAGCGCACTAATTATTGCTATTATTTTAAATTTTAAATTCAAATTTGATTCAAACCAGTTTGAAAATCCACCGATATGCCGAAATTTCGGTGCTTTCGGCTATTTCGCCCACCAACGAAATTTTTTCAAAAACGAAATTGTTAACCCTGATTCTAGCACGCCACGGAGTGAACATGTCAAGGCAACACGTAATTCTCAATCCCGCCGTGTGAAACCATTACTCGTTCAGTTTAATTTAAAGTAATGCATATGTCACTGGAACGGAATCAAAGCCTGAAAGTTTGTTGATTAATTATAGTTGCAGCAGTGAGACGCTACAAACCCCCGTCCCAAACATCTGAGGCGAACACTATATATTGCCGCGAAAGCCCTTCGAACATGGCAACATTGCATACTACTGATCAAGCACAAGCCTTACTTTGGTACTACGCCCTAGCCTCTACTCATCATGCTCAACTTGTACCCGAGGACAGTGGCGAGCTCCGGCGATGGCGACGACGACGTCGACGGCTACCGCGCCTTCTACGGCATCGCCGTCGTCTGCCTGTCCATCTTCCTGTTCTGCGTGCTCGCCGCATCCGTTAGCGTTTGGAAGGCGTGCGCCTTCGCCGCCATGGCCGCGCTGCTACTCAGCGTCGTCAGCTGCTTCGCGCCAAGGAGATGGCTTCGCCGGAGGGGGAGGCCAGCGAGCCCGGAGCTAGCTGTCACGGCCGCCGGAGGGCCGCGGGGTCCAGGGTGCGCATGCGCGCCCGCGAACGCACCGCCGGCGTTCGCCTACGTGTGCCCGTTCGAGAGCGACGACGGCGGCAAGCGGGCGGCCGCGAGCTGCGTGATGTGCTCGGTGTGCCTGGAGGACGTGCACGGCGGCGAGATGGTGCGGCAGCTGCCGGCGTGCAGGCACATATTCCACGTGGAGTGCATCGACATGTGGCTGCACTCGCACCGGACGTGCCCGATGTGCCGGTGCGTGATCTCGCCGCCGCCGATGGCGACAGCGAAAGCAACGGCGCCAGAACAGGCGCCAGAGTCGTCGGATGAGGCGTTGCTACCGGTGTAGCTAGCTAATGTAATGTTTGCATATACGAGTGTATATAAGAGCGTCGTTTACCTTAGCCTACAAATGATACTATCCGGCCAAATGCAGGTCATATTACGACTACCACGTCTTTTGTGTGATTATTTTGTGCAATCGAACAGACCGATGGTATCTTCTGTACATTTTCCTTAAGAAGTGTAATTTTGTAAAGATGAAAAGAAGTAAAAGTTGTGCAAATAGGAGTGTGACCTGAAGCTGGAATGTTAGTACTCAGTGCTTCAAGTAACAAATTTTTGACGAGTACAGATTTCTCAGAAGTATTCCACCGCCCAAAGCGTTCCGAGGTTGCATCCTCTCCCCTCTCTCCCCCTCTCTCCTCCGTCCGGCCGGCAGCCTCGCAGGTGGAAGCTCCCTTGAAGCCACGCCGAAAACCTCGGCAGCGGCACGGTTTCCGGCGACTTCGGGGTGGCACGGGGAGAAGGGTGGCGGTGGTTTTGGCTTCAGGGCAGGCGAGAATGGATGAAGAGGGGAGGAGAGAGAGGGGGCGGTGAGCACGAATCTCGGAGAAAGATGGGCGATGGAGATAGTGCATGACTGCATGTAGCCACGTGCACTTGTAGTTTTACATTTCCGCCGATTGTTGGCTCACTTTCTGGACGCTCAACAAATTTAGAAACGATGTGATACTAGACAAGTTACAGATAGCAAAACCATAAAAAAAATAACAGACCTTTTCAGTTAATTTTTATATAAGAAACAACAGTATTTTTTTTCACTTAATCAGATTGGCTATTGTTGACCTCTCGCCTTGCCAATTGCTATATTTTTCTACTGCACAGCTATGGATGTATTTGGTTGCCCGCATGGACTTGGCTTGCACCATCGGACGTAACATTTCGCGTGTTTGGTTGCCTGCATGCTACGTCAGGCTAGGCTCAGCTCGTGCAAATTTCCCTGCCGGGCCTGGCCTGAGGGAAACGTAGAGAACGACCTTTGCTGCCGAGCCAGGCTGAGCAGATGCAGACGCGCGTGGCTTCGAGGTACAGACAATGCTCTCGCGTGTGCATGACCCTAACGTTAGCATTACCACTAACCACCCTCACTCCATCTGCATCGCACTCCTCATCCTCGCTGCTCTCTCACTTCGGTGGAGCTCGTCGGGTCAACCTTACTCTCGCCTCCCCTCGCCGCTCGCTCCTCTTCCTCCTCTTGTCTTCCACATCATCTTCCCTGCCGTATTCCCCTCCCCGAAGCTCGATTTGAGCCCATGACCATGCCTGCGCAGGCCGCACGCACCCACCTCGCTATTCCCGTCAAACCGACTAGCTCCACTCACTCCCTTGTGCATCACGTCGTGTTCCCAACCGTTAGGATCAAACCCCAAAACCAATTTCAGTTTTCGTCTACGCCAGCTCGCGATGCGGTCTTCTTCTCCAACTCTGGCCCAAAATCGTCTCCGCCGCCGCCATCCTCTCTCCAGTGAGCCATTCCTCAATTACTCTCTACCAGAGCATCACCTCACCTCCCTCTTCCTTCCCCACCACCCGCTCGGGCTCCCCCTCCCCGTAGCGCCACCACCACGACAAACTAGCCACGCCGCCTCGGGCTCACACTGTCGGCCTTCCTCAGCCGCTCCCTGCCTCCACCAACCGGTCTGGTGAACTTCCCTTGTCTCTCTGGTGCTCGTGCTTGCCTCGTTCTTCCCCCTTTGCCCCTCTTGCGTCGTAGCCGCCGCCGCTTCTTCCTCCCTCGGTTTCGGTAGCCGTGTATTGCCACCTGACCGCCACCGTCCACCTTTGGTCGTGACACAACCTCCAATTGAATTGCCTCCCCCTAGGCATTCCATTTTCTCTCTCACCAGTCACCATCATCACCTCCGTCGCTGACGCCGAGCCCACCACCGCGCCTCACTTACCCTCCCCTATTCTCCTATGTTATGTCCTCTCTCTGTGTTTAGATGTGAGGGACTGACCATGGAGCCCACGATCCGGTGCCCACGCTATAATGTTTGATTTCAAGGATTGTTAGTATGCAACTGACAATGGGCCCTCCTCGAAATTGTAGAAATATGATTGTTAGTGTTTAGATAAAAGTATTTCTACAGTTTTGCAATACATCATTTGAATCAAATATGCAATAATGTGATAATCAATTAAGGAATTCCTTATCAAATTGAAGCCTCATGCCAATTAGTAATTAATTGAAATACATCATTTGAATCAAGTTAGTTAGCATGATAATTAGTTAAATAGGTATTCTACCAAGGGATATTCTCACCACCCACTAGAAGGGATCACTAGAAGGGGTGAGCACACTCTGCCATATGCAGACAACCAAACAACCCAACATTGCATCCAGACATGCATCCACTCTCCTGATGCATGCAACCAAACAATATTTTAGTACAGCTTGGGCCAACAGAAGCAAACAACCTACTATTTCACCCTGTCTGGCTAGATTCAGCCTAGATGATCCGTATAGGTCAGGCTAGAGGCATACAGGGAACAAAACACACCCTACGTGGTCCTACTCCATTGGGCATCTGGGTAAAGTAACACGTCACCTCTACACTGTCGCTTTCGACCGTGCAGTCCATGCCAACTATTAGCTAGTGGCCGGCGCACGAAACTTGACCAGAAACGGCACCTGAGACGCACCTGTCGTCAAAAAACCACCGAATTTATCTTCCGCGCGCCAAGCGGCCGCCGCGCGCTCCAGAAGCGAACACCGACACCGCGCTCTAATTCACGAGCTCAAACGCCGCCTATTTCTTGCCTCGCGCCACGCCACACATGGCGGTAGCAGTTGACGTAGTACTTGCAAGTAACACGCAGAAGTGCACAGCTACTACCTCAACGAGTGAGTGATCATGTTTAACTTGTTCGCGCGGCTCTCGGTGATGTTCCACGACGGAGAAGACGGCGGGTACCGCTTCTGCTACGGCATCGCGGTGTCCTGCGCGACGATGCTCCTGTTCTGCGTGCTCGCCGCCACCGTCAGCGTCTGGAAGGCCTTTGCGTTCGCCGGCTTGGCGTTGGTGGCCTTCGGCGTCGCCGACAGCCTCGCGCCCGAGAGCTGGTGCGTCGGGCGGAGGGGCGGCGCGGGCGCCGAGCGGGAGGCCGCGGCTGCGGTGGGCGATCCGCGGACGGCGTGCCGGTTCGGGCTCGCAGCGGCCGCGATCAATGCGCTGCCGACGTTCGCGTACGCGTCCCGCGGCGCTGAGAAAGGCGGCGACCTCGAGTCCGGGAGCGGCGAGCTGTGCTCGGTGTGCCTGGAGGACATGAAGGCCGGCGAGATGGTGCGGCAGCTGCCGGCGTGCGAGCACACATTCCACGTGGACTGCATCGACATGTGGCTGCACTCGCACCGGACGTGCCCGATGTGCCGGTGCGACCTCTCGCCGTCACGGAAAGTTACGGCCAAAGCTGCGGCGGTAGAGGCGGAACCGCCGGCTGACGATGCCTTGCCACCAGTGTAGGCCTGTTGACTGTGTTTCGAGCTAGAAATGGCATTTTTCTGCACATTGCAGGTCATGTTGGAAATAGTAGCGGCATTCTTTTTGGCATGTAAATATCGGTAATAATTGTATTCAAGAATTTATTACGTGGAAACGTCAAAACGCGGACGTCCACTAATGATGTATCCCACGACACCTCCACCGTTGGATTTCATTCTGTCCTGTTCCGAAGGTGTCCGCTGGATATCCAACATGCTAGCTTCCCTCCCTTCGCCTTCACCACTTTGTCTTACTAATATTCCTCACTCCTGAGTTGTTACCCACCGTCTATCTATCTAGTCATGGTCCATGACTCATGGAGGCCCGCCGCCACCGCTTACCGTATTCACGAACCTAGGAGACCACGTGCGCACCGTCGCTCCCGTCGCCGACGCCAACGCTGGCAGAGCCACCGCCGGCGACCGCACACCACCCCACCAATTTTTTTTTTCTGCTGAAGCTATTGCCTGCGGTCCGAGGGAAGTGTCCATGTGAAAGTTTCAAACCACGCTGATTTAAAGTTGATTTATTGTTGTTAATATTTTCTTCCAATTTTAGTCAAAGGTCAAATCTAATTGATATTTCAATTTCCCAAAAGTAATTAGGCGGGAAATTCGGATTATCTACAATTGGAAGTTAAAGTCCATCTGATTTCGAAAATTTTCAATTAGTGATGGCACTGGCGAAGTGGAGAGCAGGCTATAGGGCGGTAGCGGCGAGCCGCAGAGGGAGGCGACCCGGTAGAACGGATGGGGGCAGGTGGTGATGGAGAAGGTTGGTGTTCGACTTCATCCTATGTTGTTTTGAACATTGCATTTAAGACAACTCAAAATCTATGGTGAGCCACATTGCATGAAAGAACTCGTGTCGTGCCGGTGGATGTGATCGCGAATACCTAACGCATCTCACGAGGGGAACCTAAAACATTGGAAATCACTCGGGGAAAGAGCTTGGCGCTTTCACTCCTAGATATCAACAGAGCTATTGCAGATTACAAACCCGGCTGAAGAGTTCTTTTCAGCCAGCGAGACATCAGAGCGATGAGCTGCCATAAAGAATTAGTAGAGCAAAGTATAATGGGGAATTGATAATATATCATCCACTTAGATGGCTGTCGAGTATATACCTTATTTCCGATATAATTGGTAATATACCCTCCGCTTAGACAGATTCTTGATAAAATACTCCCTTTGCAATTTTTATTAATATCCACTCGTTTTTCCAGTTTTAGCCACACAAAATTACCATGTTGCCCTCTCTCCACTCTTCTCTCCCCCTCTGCTCGCTCGCTCCTGTGATGTGCTCCCTCCCTCTCCTCCTAGCCCTACTCGCCCGCAACCCCACCTCGTTCGTCGGCGTCCATGCCGTCACGACGTAGAGTGCCTGGTCCAGCTGCCAGCCCCTCGTCATCGCCCTACGCCTATGTAATGCACCAAAATTCATTACTAATTTTTAAATTAATAAAATATTATTTTATTGGATTTTATGAGTTTTAAAAGAGTTTTAATGCTTTTCAATATAATTGATTGAGTTTTTGGGTTTTTATTGGATTTAATGTTAAAAGAAAATTTTAATTATTTTCCTTGAGTTTCCTGAATTCTCTGGAGTTTTAAAAACTTTTCCTATTTATTTTCAAGCTAAAATAATTAATTTATAAAATTAAAAGCTAAAGTTAAGTTATAAATAATTTTATTAAGTTCTAAATAATCCAAGGATTTTTTGTGTATTTTTCTTAAAATTTATGGACTTAATTATCTATTTTCTAAAAAGCCTTTTTAGTTTTTGTATTTTCGGTAATTCAAAAACCATTCCAAAATTCTAAACCCATTTTGGGCCAAATCTTCCACTTGGCCCGTTTTCTTCCGCGCCTTCGGCCCAACTTCCGACCCAACCGGCCCGCGTCCCTCCCCTCTCTTTCCTTTCTCGCCGCCAGGTGGGGCTGCACCGTCAGCCTCTCCAGCTCCTGCTTTTCTTCCCACACAGCCACGCCCGGGCACATGCGGCGCCGTTTCCCTGTCCTTCTCCCGCATGAACACCACGACACCATCGCCCATGCTGCCGAGTCCCTTGTGCTCTCCGCCGTCCATCCATAAAGTCTAGCGCCAAGCTCCCTAGCCATCTTCCCTGGCCTCCCCCCTCCCTTCCCCCTTCTTCAACCGCAGAGCTGCGTCGGCCGCAAGCTCTGATCCCGGCTGCTCCGTCGCACCGACCGTTAACGCCGTGCTTGCCGTTTCCGCTACTCCGGTGATCTCCTCCCCAAACCTCTCACGTCAAAATATGTCCCAGGACTCCCTCTGTGCTTCCCCTCACCCAATTTTGGGTTTCACCTGCAGGATTGCGCCGCCATCTACATCTTCTTTGGCTTCGGCTCGAAACCGTCGTCTTGGCCGCCCCTCCTCGTTGGAGCACCTCCGGTCGATTGCTCCCCGATGGAGTACCTGAGCACCCTCCAGTGACCTTCGCCACCGCTCAACCGCGCCTCCCCTCACCGTAGCGGAGCCCCCACGGCAAGTCCCCCGCGCCACTAGTGGCCCATGGCGCCGACCCGCCTCCGACCATCCTGGCCCCCTCTGTCCACCTAGGTATGATCCACTCGCTCTTCCGGTGCTCATGCTCACCCCATTTCCGCCCTTCTCTCACCAGAACTCCGCTAACATGGTGGCAGTGCTGCCGTCGCCGCCTATCTTCGCCGCTCGGCCGCCACCGATTGCCTTGAGCCACTCCTCCACCACCCAGGAGCTCCCCATGATGTCGGCGTTCCATTTCCGCCACCCATGGCCGCCGCCGACCTTCTGACCGCCGGCGACAAGCCATGGCCGAGCCGCCCATGTGCTGCTCCTCCCTCCTCTCTGTGATGTCTCCCTGGGATGCTTGTGTTTGTGTATGAGATAGTAGCCCATCAGTGATTAAGTTCCAACAGTGATTGTTAACTAGAGTTGTTTAGTAGAAGTTGATTAGTAGGTCACTTGGTAATTGAACATTTGGTTATTGTAGGTCATTGTCATTACATGCAGTATAGGCTGGTTAGGGCTAAGTTACATGAATTAGTGAACTATGTCCTAGGAGCTTTGCAATCATATTAGACCTCCACTTAGTAGTAGATTGACAGATGGCGATTAGCTAGGTAATTAGAAGGTCAATTAAGTTGTAGATGATTAACTGACAGTGGGGTCCACCTATGGAGATTAGGGTTGTTTAGCAGTTGAATGACAGTAGATTCCTTGATTGGGATAGTTAGTAATTAATGTAGGTATTTAGCCAAGCCTTAGCCATGATTCTACTTCCTTTGTAGCCCTCTGTGCGTGTATGATTACTTGTAGTTGGCTAACAGTGAACCCTTTTCAATTTAGTGGTTGGTTAGTGAGGATTAGTAGAAGTGATTAGTGTTTAGTTAGCCAGGTAATGCAATAGGATCATCTCCGTAAGCTAATTTGGTAGTTAGATTAGTGTATGCCTGACTTTGGAAGCCACGCCTGACTTTGGGAGCCACTTAGGTTAGTTAGCTATTTAGAATCTATCAGTAGGTTAAATAGTTAGTTAACCTTAGTGTAAGAGTGTGCCACTAGCAAATTGCAAGCGTAGTTAATTGATATGCATACAATCACCATCAAAGTCTGCTGAAAGAGGAGAGCATA
Source organism: Phyllostachys edulis (assembly GCA_036346405.1). Classification (NCBI taxonomy): domain Eukaryota; kingdom Viridiplantae; phylum Streptophyta; class Magnoliopsida; order Poales; family Poaceae; genus Phyllostachys; species Phyllostachys edulis. The sequence continues at coordinate 25,513,234 of CM070548.1, read as the reverse complement.
TAAGACGATTGATTTTGACTGTATGATCATCGTGGTTATATGCATAGAATGCCTGTAGAGAATGTTCGTGAGTACTAGGTGACTTGTCAAGGAAAACAACATCACCTAGGTTTTAGGTATTATCCATCATCATTCGTTCCTAGTGGCAAAACCCTTCATGATCTGAGAGCAGATCTGAGAGTATTACCTAACCAGATAGTCTCTCCTGTATCGGTAACCTTTGAGAAATATTCCTGCGGACATTCTCTCTTCCTGTTAGATTTATCTACTTTTGTCTGTAGTATTTCCTTCATCAGCTTATTTGATTGTACTTTCGTCTGCAGTATTTGTTTCATTAACTCCTTTGGATGTACTTCATTTGAAGAATTCTCTTCATCAACTCCACTAGGTATAATTAGTTTCATCTAGAATACTTTCGTATTTCAAGATGTTGCTATATATGTTTATTTTCATCTGAAGTGTTTCTTTTATTTGAATGTATTTGAATTTGGTTTGTTTTCGCGTATAGATTTCAACGACTCCGGGGAAATCGAAAGTATTTGAGGAATCAGATTCCGACGCCATTTAAGAACAACAACTAAATAAGCAAGGCAAGTTACATCATTTGATCATATTTGATATCAGTATTTCAAATTAATTAAATTCTGTTTTAAATTATTATTGCATGCATATTTCTATTAAATGTAATTTAAATACTTATTTTTAAATTATAGTTATGCCTAAATCCTTTGTACTGCCAACCTCGACATTGAATTAAACCTACCTTGACACTTTAGATGAAAATCTAGTTGATACAATAGTATGAGCTAGAACATGTATAAAAACTTTATGCTTAGTCATGCTTAGACCAAAAATATTTAATTTGGGGGAATTCAGCCAAATGTTCAAATATGATTTAATTGAGCCGATGGTATTGTTTTACCATAGGACTTTTTGCAAATGATTTTTGAAAAGCAAAACAAAATGAAAATTGGTTTGGACTTGGGCGAAATGGATGTTTGGTGGGTGCAGGTTTATGCACGGGCTCAATCCTGGTATAGGTTGAAGCCTAGGGGTTCTTTTGGAAGTCGCCCAAGTCAGTTAAGGACTAGTCTTCAAGCCGCATCTTGCTACGCCCCATCGTACTACCACATGCACTACAACAAAACTATCACGTAAAGTCGCTTTTGTTTTGATGTTTTTATATCCGTCTCTACATAAAAAATATCTCATATATAAGACACTTCTTAAGATGTTTTATACGCCACAAAAACTCTTACCATACGTATCTCTCCACCTCCCCCATGCCTCCGTGTCTCCAGGACTCACTGAGCAGCTATGATCTCTCCACCTCCCCCATGCCTCCGTGTCTCCAGGAGTCAGGGCTTGTTTGTTTTACTACCTGGGGTCAAGTCGCCTAGGAGGACGCAATGGAAGATTGCCGTGGCGTTGTTTGGTTCACTTCGCGCGTTGTCGCTTTGCCGCCAGCGCCAACTCGTCCGAGCACTAAAATGTACGCGGCCCCAGTGCGGCTCCATCACCCTTCATGACTTGGATCCAACGCTCTATTTTTTACTCATTAATTCCAAGCACAGGCTTCCAACCAAACAACTCATCTCCAAGTTTTCCTGGCCAGGCAAAAACCATCTACTTTCCAGGCTATATCCAGGCACCACTTTTTCCCAAACATAGAATCCAGGGCACCAACCAAACAAGCCCTCACTGAGTAGCCCATAGCCGGCCCGTGACACTCCAAAGTCCTAACCTACCCCCTACTCCTCCAGACTCCAGTCCCCAACTCCCCATCTCCCATCTCTCATCTCCTGATCCCTTTCCCAGCCGACCTCCGCGCCTGCCTGGCCCACCATGGCGCCTCCACCCGCCTCCTACTCCCATGCCGCCTCCACCCCCCCTACTACTCCGCCGCCCTCCACCCCGACTACCCGCCTCCGGATCCTCCTCTTCATCGCGACACTCTCGCTCCTCCTCGCCCAAATCCTAGCCTCGTCCTCCACCACCGCTGCTCAGTGCCGAGTCTCACCGCCCTGCTGCCGTCCATTGTGTCGACGGGGCAAGAAGGCCACATCGTGCGGTCGGCGGTGCTTCCGCCCGACCGACCGGGTCGCGGTGCCCCTTTAGGCAGCGTCTTGGCGGCGCTTGCGTGTGGCGCCGGCCTTGGCATCGCGAGGTCGGTCATGCGTCTTGGTAAAACCATCCATTTCGCGATTCTTTGTTGGATTTTGGTGCGCTATTGAGAGATGATGGATGTAACGATTTTCGCTTTCAGTTTGGAGGATTTGGTCGAGAAATGCTACACAATTCTTTCTTAGATGTGTAATGTGTTTGATTCCAGAACTTAGCTGCCTAGATTGGTCGTGATTCTCGTGAAATGTAGGTTGAGAACTTGAGATGGTGTAAACAGTTTGTAAATTTCATGCTAACATTTGCAGTCATTAGTTTGTGGTTGTCTATAAATTTGATCTTCATAGTTTAACATTTTTTTGTTTGTGTGGTTCTACACATTTGATTGATATATGAGATTGATATACACTATCTTGCATTCTTGCTGAAGGTTTATCATGTCCTACAATCTGTGGATGTCTGTTGTTTACTTCTATATGCATCTTTATATTGTCTTACTGTCTTGTAGACCGTAGTTGAGAATATACATTCTTGAAAGTATATATTTTTAGCAGTATAGCTGGTCTTTACAACTATGTGTTATTCAGAAAGGGTGTGGCATTTAGCAATCTAAGCAAAACTCTTTCAAGCTTCAAATAGTCGTGTTACCTTTTGTTTTTGCACCCAGCATGTTTATGCCTTGTTTATACCTAACATGATGTTAAAAGATTTGCATGTTTTGATAATGTAGGATTATTTGCGGAGGAGGATGTTGGTAGACATGGTGTAACATCAGCTGTAGGTTCTACTAATGCAAGTTGTGGATTGGAAGTTGCTGTTGCAAATCTTCAAGAATATTGTAATGGTCAGTTTTCTACCTTTTAGCTTTCCTGTAGCTATTCTGTTGGAATCTGGTTATAACTTCTCATCATATGTTCAGAATTGGAGAATAGATTGTTAGCTCGGTTTGATGCTACATCACAAAGGCAAGAGTTGTCTACTATGGCAGAATGTGCTAAAATCTTGTCACATGTGTGTATTCTGTGCAATGGACATGGTACTGTTTTTCATGCCCAGATTGGCTGATTAAAGGTGACAATCCTTTTTCGTACCATCGCAATTGACTAATGGAGGTCTACTGGTTTAGGACTATTAGAACAATCATTGGTTTTGAAATCCCTGAGTTTACATTTCTTAAAGTGCTAAGTTACAACTTGCAAGATTTAAATACAAAAATGGGTCCAGTACTATGTACTTGTGATGGCCTCGCACATTTGTACAATGATGGCCTACTCTTGGTAGTTATAAAATCGGGAGCACTTATGTGCATGAAAAAAATGAGGAAGGATTGTGTTTGGTCCTGTTTAGTGTAGCCTAGGCTCAGCTTTCCTTATCTTATAAACCAACTTACCGAGCTTATGGCTTACAAGCTCAAGCAGTTTGTTGATTAGATTAGATATGAATATGACCTAAAGCTGTTCGGATAAAACTTATAAGCCTCTGCAAGCTTATCAGCCTCATAAGTAAACCTCCCACTGACTTCTAAACTTTAACTTTTTTTTGTGGAAAGGAGCTTAGGCTTATGAGTTTAGGCTAAAAATAAGCTGGCTATTTGGTCCTGGTTATGCTTGTTTTCCTAATAATTCTAAGAGTAGGCACAAGGCCAAACAGGCATGTAGTATTATTCAAGGGTTGACTTGATTTGACATACTTTTTCTTGGTACATTAATTGTAGTTCAATCGGGGAACCAGTGCTATGCAACACTATGTTGCAACACGACCAATGTTTATTGATGTGGAAGTTATGAACAATGATATTCAAGTTGTTCTTGGTGATGAGGGGCCACAAGCTGACTCCAGTAGTATTGCATATGGTCTCTCTACATTGTACAAGGAAATTGCAGGTATTTATAAGTATACTTTTGATAATTAGTGTTTATAAGTTACACTTTGATGTTTTTTGTTTATAGTAATCTGATTATCCTTCTTCTATTTCAGATACTATGAAGAAAGAGGCAACTACAATAATGTCTTTCCTTCTCCAAATGAGGTCATGTCAATTCTTGTGCAGGTATGCTTTATTAAGCAGTGTTTGTGTGATCATGATTTATCAATTTTAAAAAGTAAGATTATTGTACTTTGCTTTTCAGCGAGTGCTAGAACAAAGGGTAACAACAATTCCTGATAGACTTCTGATAAAGCCCTCTCTTGCTAGCTTGCTTCCTATACAAGAAGGTGGCCTTCTACAAGTAAGCATTGTGTATATATCCTACTTTCAAATTGTAGCCTTTTGCCAATCCTTCACTGAAGCATGAGATCTGGTTCTTGTCAAACTGAAATGGCAGTATCTAGGAGTTTTGGCAGTAGCATATGACAAGACAAAAGAACTTGCTAAAGAGTTGCAGTTTGTCGGTTGTGGGGATTTGGACATTGAAGGTACCTTGTATTGCATAATCTTTTTTTTTGCTTCCTATTATAGTATTTTGGACATAGTAGTGTTTTGGTTTGGTCTGCTTGGATGTCCTATAAATGTATCAACTTATAGTAGTTCAATTCAAGGTTCTCAGTGTGATTCCTTTACATTTGTAGTGCAGTTGCAGATCTGCTGATTAGCATCATGATTCTCTTTTTTTTTATCTCTTTCTTCTAGATCTAACTGAATCCATATATGTTGCCCAGAAAAATGAGTACACAGAATTTGAGCAGGCATCACTCAGACATCTATATCAATCAAGGGTTATTTGGCATCACTCAGAGGTGGATTAGGCTGTTTGTTCCTGAAGATGCCAACGCTGCCGCTGCCCTCTAACCATTCATCGCCTGATTCAGTTGTAGGATTTGTAGGATTTCTTTTCGGTGTGTTTGAACCTTTGTATGTGGATGCTAAATTCAGTTGTTAACTCGATTCACTCCGTAGAAGAGTGTCTATGTTTTTTTCTTCTAGTTTTTTTAAATATATCGACAATGTAATTCTACATTTGAAATGGTTTTACCTAAGATCTGAAATTTCTTGTGAAAATATGTGATACTGTGCCATTTGAATCATTGTTGTTTAGCGATAAAATATTTCTACTGAACAAAATAAAAATGGACGTCTCTAGCTCAATCTAAATACGTCTGAATGTGTATCTATGTTTCTTAGCACGCAATAAAGCGTCACTAGGGAGAGTAGAGACGATATAGAAATGCATATATGAAAGCGTCTCCAAGCTTGTAGAGATGCAATCTAAACGACTCATATTATTGTAGACACGCTTAACAATATGTCTACGATCTTAGACACGGTACGTGGGGAGGCGCTCGAGAGACGCTTTACAAAAACGACTCTATGATGCTATAGAGATGATTGAAAACGTCTTTAATCCATAAAATAGGCGTCTCTACAGGGCTTTTGTGTTGTAGTGATGTCCTATGTGGGCAGGACCTAGCTAACTAATTTGCAACGTTTCACCGTGGTTGTGCCATCCGGTTGCGTGGGTGTTTTTTATGACCTACTTTTATATTCCCACATGGCGCAAGAGGGGGCTCGTTCCAACGGATGGTTCAATCCAAAGGAGGCCATGACAACTGCGGAGGCGCCACTCTTCATAGTAGTATCCATCCTCCTCCTCCTCGTTCAAGCTGCGAAAGATGGCGGGTTCGGAGGCCATGCGATGCCAGCACTTGTAGGCGAGGGTGGTTCTAACGAGTGACGCCATGTTGGGAAGGCGAAGGAGGATCTCTCCTGTTAGAATAATCTTGTTGTTTCTTTCCTAACTACATGGAGCAGTTTTCTATTACCAAATGATGTGTTGTTTAGGAAGTGACGTGTTGATTCTAAGTGTCGCGTTGTTTCATGTAACAACGCATTGTTCTGATTAGTATAAATACCCCTTGTACTTAGTAGTGGTTCAATAAGGCACACGAATAAAAACCAGTGCATTGTTCTTGTTTCAACAGAAGTTCCAGAGCAAGAGAACAAGACTTGGTGTATTTTGTGATCGCATGTGTGAAACACCTAGTGTTTTCTAACATTTGGTATCAAAGCTATGGCCAACGAAGACGCGTAGTCCCCGTCTGGCCCACGCACTCCACCGAGAACCCATGGGCAGAGCAAGACACGAAGGGGCGGACGCGAGCTGTTGGTGCAGGAGCGTGTCATGAGGGAGTCCGGCGGCATGGTCGTCTATCCGACATTAACGAACACCAACTACACCGAGTGGGCGCTTGTAATGAGCGTCAATCTTCAGGCAATAGGGCTCTGGGAGGCGATCGACCCCGGGGACTCTTCTTTCTGCGACGATTGCATGGCGCTCTCAGCCATCCTCCATGCTGTCCCGCCTGACATGCTCGCGACGCTCGCCGTGAAGGACATGGCAAAGCAAGCATGGGACACCATCAAGTTGATGAGGATTGGGGTGGAGCATGTGCGCGAGGCTAACACCCAGAAGTTGCGGTGGAGCGTGTGCGCGAGGCTAACGCCCAGAAGTTGCGGAAGGAATTCGAGGCCATCTCCTTCAAGGATGGGGAGTCCGTGGATGCGTTCGCAATGCGCATCATTGGGCTCGTTAACAATCTATGCACGCTCGGGGACACCATCGCCGAGGAGAAGGTGGTCCAGAAGTTTCTTCGGGTAGTGCCCCCGCGTTACACGCAGGTAGCAATCGCGATCGAGATGTTGCTCGATTTGAGCACGATGACGATTGAGGAGTTGACAGGCCGCTGCGCTTAGTGGAGCAACGCTACGGCCTCGACGACGACGACGACGACGCACAAGAGTCAGGGAGCCGTCTGCTCCTCACGGAGGAGGAGTGGACTGCACGCGTACGACAGTATGAGCAGGCCCAGGGCTCATCTAGCAGCGACCAAAACGACAACCGAGGCCACGAAACCAAGGACAGAGGCAATTTTGGAGAACGCGACATGACTAAGGAAAAATGTTACAATTGTAACAAGATGGGTCATTTCTCCAGGGATTGTCGTGCACCATGCCATGAGCGCAAGGAATGTGCCAATTTGGTAGAGGTCGACAACGACGAGCCGACACTACTATTGGCATGAGCGAGCACGCTCGATGACGAAGTACCAGCACTGCTGATGGCGCATGTGAGCACCATCACTAAGATCACAACGGGCGCCACCGAGCATGTCACGCTGAACGAGGAATGAGCTCAAGTCCACCTCGGATTCGAGGACGACCACTGCGAACGACTCGTGGTTCCTCGATACTGGCACCAACAACCACATGACGGGCTACAAGAGCATCGATGGCATGATGCCATACGAGGCATGACACGGACACAAGCCAGACATGCACTTCCTCCGCACACAACAAGATTAGGGAGTGGTTTGTTAGAATAATCTTGTTGTTTCTTTTCTAACTACATGGAGCAGTTTTCTATTACCAAATGATGTGTTGTTTAGGAAGTGACGTGTTGATTCTAAGTGTCGTGTTGTTTCATGTAACAACACATCGTTCTGATTAGTATAAATACCCTTGTACTTAGTAGTGGTTCAATAAGGCACACGAATAAAAACTAGTGCATTTTTCTTGTTTCAACAGAAGTTCCGGAGCAAGAGAACAAGACTTGGTGTATTTTGTGATCGCGTGTGTGAAACACTTAATGTTTTCTAACATCGCCTAGGAGATCATTGCCGAGGGCAGCAACCAGCTGCGCCAACGAGGTCTTTGGCTTCTTGTGGGCGTCGCTTCCTCTTCTTTCACACATTTCCATTTTTTTTTCCTCCAGAGAACTCAGCCACGTTGGAGCAGCACGGAGCAGAACAGACTTGGGCAAGGGCAAGATGGTAATTTTGCGTGGCCAAAACAAAAGAGAAAAAAACATTGGATATTAATAAAATATCGCAAACGGGGTGTTTCATCAAGAATCTGTCTAAGTGGATGGTATATTGTCAATTACATCGGGAATAATGGTATATGCTTGAAAGCCATCTAAGTAGAGGGTATATTATCAACTCCCCAAGTATAATACTACAAGTATGTTACTTTGTGATGACTCTATGTTCTATCTTTAAGGAGTTCACACAATCTTTTTCTTTAGTCTTCTATAGGTTTCCGTTTTCCCAATTTCCGTTTTGCAATCACCCCATTTGGAAAACTGTGGGGAAACATTTATTTATTAATTAACGCTTTTAATAATAATATTTTTAAAATAACATGCACCATAACTTTTTTTTAAAAAAATTCTTATTGTAGCATGACAAAAAACATTGTCACTCACTCCATCACTACCATTGCACCAGCGTGGCCTCTTTTGCCACACGAAAAGTGGTGGCGTGAAGGGTTGTTTTGCCATGAGCGAAAACAGTCATTTTTTATAATAAATTTGAACTTACCAATAGCGTAGTAATGTTCATTTGCCATGCAACCAAGTATGATGTGGCAAGGAGGGGTCAATTTGCCGTTGATTGTTCAAGTATATAAATTTTGATCCCACTACGAAAACCAGAAAGAATGAGAGTTATTGACACAGTTCTGGCTGCTCAACAACCGTAGCTGCATGCTGTCGAAACGATGTCAGTTTTTGTAAATGTTTGCAGCGGACAAAATTTTGTCAAGGCTACGTATGAGCCTAGCAACCAACATTAACATACCCAGAGTACCTTCTTCATCTGGTTCTTTTATTTTATTTTTACTTTTATTCATCTTATTAGAGCAAATACTTAAGATTTCTGATCTGTGTTGGTTCAGAATACTAGCATGATAATGCGCAGGCCAAAAATCTTTTGAGTTGCTTTTTTATATGAGAGTAACAGTATTTATGAGCTCACCAGATTGCTCTCTTGTTGACCTCTCTCACTCACCTTTGCCGCAATTTTCTACTGCACAACAATGCGTACTCCTACTCCCTCTAGCTAGGCATCTGAGTAAAGCGACACCTGACACGTCAACGCATCATTTACCGTTATATATTACCCCCAAGCCAACAATTAACTACATAAAAAAAACAAATTGCTAATGGCCGGCTCATCAAACTTGGGGAGGGCAAGATGGTAATTTTGCGTAGCCAAAATAGAAGAAAAAAAACATTGGATATTAATAAAATATCGCAAACGGGGTGTTTCATCAAGAATCTGTCTAAGTGGATGGTATATTATCAATTACATCGGGAATGATGGTATATGCTTGAAAGCCATCTAAGTAGAGGGTATATTATCAACTCCCCAAGTATAATACTACAAGCATGTTACTTTGTGATGGCTCTATGTTCTATCTTTAAGGAGTTCACACAATCTTTTCTTTAGTCTTCTATAGGTTTCCGTTTTCCCAATTTCCGTTTTGCAATCACTCCATTTTGGAAAACTGTGGGGAAACATTTATTTATTAATTAACGCTTTTAATAATAATATTTTTAAAATAACATGCACCATAACTTTTTTTTTAAAAAAAATTGTTATCGTAGCACGACAAAACAACATTGTCACTCACTCCATCACTACCATTGCACCAGCATGGCCTCCTTTGCCATACGAAAAGTGGTGGCGTGAAGGGTTGTTTTGCCACGAGCATAAAAAACAAATTGCTAATGGCCGGCTCATCAAACTTGACCAGAATTGACACCTGAAAGGCTGAAAGACGTGCACTTTCCGTCAAAAAGCACTGAATTTATCAGCCGTGCGCTAAACAACCACGCGCGGCCGGCAGCCGCGCTCTCCAGAAGCGAATACCACCCCGCCCCGCTGTAACTCACGAGCTCAAACGCTGCCTATTTCTTGCTGCGCTCAGTACCACCACACCACACCACACGGCAAACTTGCAATCAACTCGCGAGGGACAAGCACAAGTGCAGATCTACTACGGCAACTAGCTGGTGAGGCAGTGATCATGTTTAACTTGTTCGCTAGGCTCTCGGCGAGGTTCCGCGACCACGGGGACGACGGCGGGTACCGCGCCTGCTACGGCATCGTCGTGTGCTGTGTGTCAATGCTCCTGTTCTGCGTGATCGCCGCCGCTGTCAGCGTCTGGAAGGCGTTCGCGTTCGCCGGCTAGGTTAAGGTGCAAACTCACTGAGTAGATGGCACTCGAAACCACCAAGTCAGCTGGCAAGCCACGCCGACGCGCTGTCTCAGAAAACTAATCAGCCCGCTGTGCCACGGTGTACGGACGTGGTCGTCGGAAATACAATTCCGTTTTTCGCAAACAGGGACACATTGATATTGCGAAATTGAGGTTCAGGAAGATGCCACACAAGAATCAATAGCAAGATATGCACCTGCCAAATGCACTAAGGAGCAAATCTATCACAGATCGTTGCCAAGCTAATCACCCACAACCACATGGAGCCAACCGGAATCAACCCCGATGGTGTGCTACCCTACTTCCCCTGGCCACCTCGGTGAGGAGGTGGCGCATGGAGGAAGAAACCGGACCCTCACCGCTGGCGGCGTCGGTCTCAACCACGGCTGCGCAGCTGCCCACATGGCCCGAGCCCACGACCAAATCGGGAGAGAGTAGAGGAAACAGAAATTGGGGAAGACTCGTAGTACCGTGTGGGAAAAGAAGAATGAGAAGGCGCCCTTAAAAAGAGGAGCACCACAACGCTGCCAACGGCCGGCGAGAATCTCGTCCGAGCCGCCATGGAGCGAAGAGAGGGGATCGATCCCCTATGTATGCTGCCTCTGGTTGGAGACTTGGTCTCGAACCTTCTCTCTTCCCTTTCTTCCTATGAGAGTTGGCCCTACCTTTTCTATTTTCTTCTTTTCTCAAATTGAGAACTTACAAAAAAGGCTCCCTACATACAACAAGACTAGGTAATTTTGCTAGTTTTAGATTATGGAGACAAATCTCCGGCCTCTGTCCACATGGAACAGATAAGCCAAACCGTCGTTCGGTATGCTAAGCAGAAAGGAAAGCAAAGCAGTACACAGCTAACTCAACGAATTACAGAGAGAACAGAACATCTCACAGCAAAATCCAACTTTTTTCTTCAACGCGGCAATCCCTCCAGTGCAGCAAAATCCAGTGCACCAACTTGAGATCGAAGAAAGATTTCAGCTGCCACCAACTCCATCTTCCTTGCGCCGCGCACCAAAGCCTCTCTCGGTTGTCCTGCTTCTGAAGAATCGTCCAATTGCAAATCCAGTGACACATTGCAAAAATAATTTGATCAGGATGTGATGTCCAATTAGAAACAAACATGCGGCATTTCTAGCGTGCCATATCGCCCAACAGAGAGCTGCTATGCCTACACATAATTTGTGTCGCAAAGGCTTCCCAAACCCAGATAGCCACATTCCAAACATGTGGTTTACGCTAGAGGGAGGAGAAGGTAATTTTGCTCTGCCTGCGGTAATTCTTCTAATCGTCTGTATGATCCTTTGCGTCAGGTGTCCTCATGTCCATACGCGCGCTGCTCGTCAGCACATATGGTGCTGCAGCGTGGTGGTTACCGGAGAACGAGAGAGAAGCGAGCAGAGGCGAAATGGGGAAAAAAAAATCCAGATCTGGTCTTTCAGGCTATCAACTTGGACCTTTTCTAATTGGGAAAATTAGCTCAGTGATATCGCGTTAAAGCGTAATCAGAGGAATGACACTTCGTTCATCATACACTGAAAAATAACATCGCGAACACTAAAAAATTAGATGAATGATGTCGCCGCCGGTTACATCTGTTTCCATAATTTTTTAAATATAGAAAATGAGCTCAAAAAATTATCAATTTTTTTTGGGAATCTCCCGACATAGTTTAATTGTTTGTGTATTTTTTTTCAAAACTTTATACGTTCTAATTTTGTCTCTAAATTTTATTTAATTATATTGTTTATACTGAATTTTCTAATAAAGAAAATGATGTCCAAATATTATGAATTTTTTACGGCTCCTTACAGATTGTAATTGATTATGTAATTTTTCTAGAGTTTTTACAAAATTAATTAATGCAATTTCGTACATTATGAAATTGCATTAATTAATTTTGTAAAAATTCTAGAAAAATTACACAATCAAGTCCACTATGTACAGAGCTTGAAATTTTTTTTTCATAATGTTTGGATCTTTTTCTCTATATTAGAAAATTCCTACAAATAATATAATTAAATAAATTTTACAGACAAAATTAGAGCGTATAAAGTTTTGAAAAAAAATACATAAGCAATTAAACTATGTCGGGAGGCTTCACAAAAAAAGGATAATTTTTTGAGTTCAGTTTCTTTATTTAAAAAATTATGGAAACAGAAGTAACTAGCGGCGATGTCATTCGTCTAATTTTTTGGTGTTCGCGATGTTATTTTTCAGTGCGTGACGAACGGAGTGTCGTTCCTCCAATTACGCTCTAACACGATGTCACTGAGCTAATTTCCCCCTTCTAATTTTGTGATATGAGCAGGCTAGACTATCAAAACAATTTAAAAGTCTATCATATAAACCAAGAAGACATGCGAGTTAGAGATCATAGAACGTTACCACTAGACGCACAGTGCAACGGAAGAAGAGTTGGAGCAGTCTAGTACAACGTCATGCACGTCGATGTAGTGAAAGTAGTCGAATGTCGAATGTCCTTGGCCACCGATCATCTCCTCCAGCAACCTCTCGCGTTCTATACGTACGTCGTGGATCGTCTTTGATAAGCGCAACAGCGAACGCAACAACGTCTCTACGGTATCCACATGTTCAGGGGTGTAATGTCGTGCGCTGGTGTGCTAGCATCGGCATGTGCGGCAAGGCCTACTGGGAGGTGGTGACTAGAGTTTCGGTAGGTGGTGCAATCTCTGATCCAAAAGCCCCATGTCTCCCTAAAAAAGAGTATAACGGATCTAATCCGAATTAGTTTATTCAAACTCATTAAGTGTGTGACCCTATAGGTTCATGCGTAATCGGTTATGACCCAGAAACTTTTTTTCGATCCACAAGTCGGTAGCGGTTCCTAGCAGGACATAGCGACCCCCCAAATACACATAAAGATTATATCAGACGAACCTTATGCAATATGATCTACGACTAGGTCTTTATCACTCACGATCAGTTCATAACTTCTTACGACCAGTTCATATCTGGTCACGACTAGTTCGTAAAACTTTACGACTAGTTCATCAATCGGTTTGTGATCATGTACGACCAGTTCGTATATGCTCAGATTAAGCAAACTGCTTGCGTATTCTCATTTTGCCTCACGATATCTGATCGAACTCTAGGTGAGATATATGCCATTCATGGACTGCTCAATCTTTTCTCGATCTAGTATTAGATAACTTCGTGTGGTTGACACTTCGACCACTTGTGGCATGATCATACACATCCTTTTATCCAAGCACATCGAGGGACCTATAGATATCTCTCCTGTTATGCTATTAGGGGCAAATACCAAAGCTACCTTTATAACTACATTGTTACAGAATAGCGTTTGGTAATTTCTAAGTATACTGTTACATATGTAAGAAACCATGCCGGTCTCAAGTCTAAGGATTATATATCATTATTGCTTCAGATGACACGTGGAAACATAACAATCTTCATGATTGCCTCTTAGGGCATTTCACTAACATCTAAATTGTGACATTCATGGATTCATAATGGTTGAGGATAGGATCAACATATATACTGTATTCGATTTTCGATCAACAACACAACTACTAATTATATAAATCGATGTGTGCACGTACATCTCGTTTTAGTCGCCATGACAGCAATACCAATTCGATTGTTGCTTGCGCACAAGAAATTCAAGGGCATTAGGAGGAATACTAAATATCCCCCCATCAAAAGAGCAAGGCATACTAATAGAGTCCAATCGTGCTGTTTTGGCCTATTGATATGCATATCATCTACTTTACATAATCTGAACATTTTGAATGGCTTCTGTGTCAAGATCGATCGAAGCCCACGCAGCACCTTCCTGTGCGCTAATGAGATGGAAATGGCCAAACGGGGAGAAGAAAGTGGTTTTTAGGGGAAGTTAATGAGATGTGAGCTTTAAGATTGGTGCAGCCACGTGCCATGATTTTGAGATGGTCCAAATAGATAGCCAAATTATAGGATTTTTTTTCCAGCGAAATGCGAGGCCACATGGTGGGTCTGAGCTGACAGTGACCCAAAAGTTACACTTGTCAGCATACTCAGTACCTAGGCGCCCTTTCGGCTGGGCTCGGCTCATCATTTTGGGCTACAAAACTGAGCTTTGGAAGAAATTTGCTCCATCAGAAACCATAGCAAAAAAACTAGCGGTGTTCGGCCAAATTAGGGCATCCAGTTGCAACCTTTGGCCCAAAGACAATCCTACCCTCATCCTTATCTCTTTTCAATGGCAAATTCATATAAATATCTCATCCCTGTAGTAAAAAAAAAGACAACATGAGCCATTGAAGCCCGGTTTTCTATGCTTCTTTTTTTTTTTGACGAAATGGCACCAGCATGCCTTTCATATATAAGTGAAGAATGTAAAAAACATTTACAAGAAGGGTGTCAAGTAGACAAGCCCTTAAAGAACACAAAGCAAGAGGGAAAAAACAAACACCAGTAAGCTACAGAGGAAAAAAAAACAAGATAAATAGCCTGTGTCAAAACTTTGCAAGGCTTGTGCACCTGCTTCTACCCATAGCTTGAATTCTTCTTGCACCTTGAAACTCAAGGATCTTCCATCTGTTCGTGTTCTCTTGAAAATTCCAGCATTGCGCTCTTTCCAGACCAGCCACCATATAAGCATCACTAAAGTGTTCCAGCCTTCTTTTCTTCTTCCATGGAACTGAGAATTGGATTGAAGTCACCAACCTTCCAGTCCAGTAAGCATGAAATGCACTTGCGAAGGAGGAATGTGTAGCCAATTCATGATTTCTATGAATATTCCTTTTGTATATGAGTAGTGTATCAATAAGTGACTTATTGCTTCCAGGTGAATGCGACATAAATGACAGATCGGGTTGTGAGGCCATCCTCGTTTAGCCAAGTTATCCACCGTAAAACATTTGTTTTGAGTGGCAACCGAAAAGAAAAATTTGCACCGTAGAGGTCCCCATGATTTTCAAATAAGCTGCATTCCAGCTAAAACTGTGGATCCTTCGAAGAGTAATCCAAAAGCTGAACGTGATGAATATTGGCCTAAAGTTGTCCATTTCCAAATCAGTATGTCCAGTTCAGTGCTTGATAATTGAACATCTTGCAGTTGTATCCACAACTTGACAAACAGCATCAGAGTAACCTCATCACTGATTTGGCCAATATCAGCCACCCACGCACTATTAGCCAAGGCATTACATATTGTTCTTCTTTTCCTTTTGCTGAGTTCAAATATTGCTGGGGCAGTATCCTTCAGGGTTTTCCCGTTTAACCATCTGTTTAACTAGAATTTCACATTCTCACAATTTCCCAAGTGAACTGTCATGGAGGCTTCGAATAATCACTACTGCAGAAAAGGACATCACAGACGGTTCAAAAACGTCATCACAGATGGTTTCATGAGTCATCTGAGTTTTATGCGTCAGTAGTGACATGAGGTCATCACAAACGGTTTTCGAACCGTATGTGATGCAGACTATCACAAACAGTTATTAACTCAGAACCATCTGTGATAGTTGCCTTTCATAGATGGTTTGTAGATGAAACCATCTGTGATAGTTGACTATCACAGACGGTTTGTAAATGAAACCGTCTGTGATAGCTTATGTATCATAGACAGTTTGTAGATGAAACCGTCGGTGATAGCTGATGTATTATAGATGGTTTGTCCTAATGAACCGTCAGTGATATTCTTTTGTATTGATAAATCTATTTCTTTTTATTGGCTAGCCTCAGAAAATACTAGCTATGCTGCGACGCCCCGTGTCATTACCCCAAGGGTAATCACACTTAGGCACACGTATTACTATTCGTTTGCCCAGTAGAACACTGCTCCAACGAATAGTAAGCCATTTATCAGAGTTACGCAGCAGAACAATAAGATAGAAACTGTACATCTTTATTACAGAAATAGCCACACAAGACTATAGTTCTTATTACAAGTATTACGCAACTACAAAAGGAAGCTTCTCTACTTCTCTCGCTTGCACTGATGTACTGATCGCCTATTCGTCCCACGAGTCAAAGATGGCGTCCATCTCGCCTTGGTCCTCATAATCAGCACTTTCCTCTTCTACGGTTGCACTAGTACCTGCAAGCTCCTCACCCTACTCGGGATTATTCCCGGCCAGATTTGGATCTAAGCAAAGGGGAGAGATAGCAGGAGTGAGTACTATAGTGTACTCAGCAAGTATTAATAGCTAAAATGCATCTGATGACTCTAACTTTTGTCCTTATCAAAATTCCTACCTCATCTCTTATTATGAAAATAGACATTTAAAACTTAGGTTGCAATTTTACTTCTGAAGAGACTACTAGATTACTCAGAGAGAAGATAGACCCCCGGCGGTTCCCATAGACCCCAATCCAGGAGACTGGCATGAATTCATGATTTTGCATAGCACTGCGCAGGCTTGTACCACTTTACCCATAGTAATTCTGAGCTCTAAATGAACCGGGTCCCTTGCATTTCCTTTGATGCGGGTTCGAGTTCAGAATACAGAACGTTTTTCATTTACGTGATTAAGTCTCCACCCATTACTTTCTGTCGGTGTCCAGAGACGTGACCTCCGTCATCCGCCGAGTTTCCGGTAATGTTGGTTGGGTCAGATCGGCCCAATACCCAACACTCCACCCTGCTACCCGTTGTGGAGAACGTAATTACGTAACATGGTAGCATTTTCTGCCCGCCGAAACGGGAAAATGGTTGGCACTGAAAATATGGCCTCTGGCCGAGTAAGAGTTTTATTGGACCTTATATTTTAACCATAGATAAAGGAGTCCCACCTCTTACCTTATCATTATTGTCGCCGCCGTGTTCCCCGGCCCAGGCCCCCCTTTACCAACCTATTAGCTTTCATTTATTCCTTTCTTTCATCTCGTTTCTTATTTTTCCTAGTTTCATTCTAATCCAATTTAGTTTTGAGAAAATAGTTTTGATGCAATACATATATGATAGAGCAATATACAGTTTACATTTAATATAGCTATGTTAATGATTAAGGGAGTAGCTTGTTCATGAATCAGAGAAAGATCGTCATCGATGAAATCGATATTAGCTATTCCTGTTGGTTCACCCGCTGCAATTTATACAACGGTGCGAAATAATAAATACATAATTAAACACTTAGCAGTAATATGTGCGACTAGGTGCAGTGCATACTGATCAGATGATTCTTTTCGTTAGTGGATTTTCATTAAATAACACTTTCGAAATCCCCGTGAGGTTAGCACTCCCCACTACGATCGTTCTCGTACATCGGTTCTAGGGTTAGGATTGCCGATACTCACGTTTTATCATACGAGAAGAATATACTATACGCGATCACATCTTATTAAGTCTACCAAATTTATTCGCACAAAACTAAGTCTACCAAATTTTATTCGGGCAATTAAACGATTAACTTGATTTTATGCCGGTACTAAATAAATAAATCTACTTGAATAAATTATTTCTAACGCCTCAAATTACTTATTTACTTAATTTGGGAGTTCTATCGACGACTAACTCAAATCTATGGTCTCCAATTAATTTATACGCATTTTCCGCCTTTAATTCCTACCGGTCGATTTACTGCTAAATATTCCAACATAGATTAAATAGCCTATCTTACCGATGACTCAAACGAAGATCGCATTTATACTGCTAATTCAATCTATCTACCTATTTTGAATTTTACCACAATTTTTACCAAATTTCCTCTTTCTTTTTCTTATCTTCCCCTATTTTCTTTCTCCCATTTTCTTTTTTTTTTCTACACTAACCCTACCCGGCCGAAATCCCCCATCCGGCTCCATTCCCCTTTCTTCCTCACTCTCAAATCCCTAACACCTCACCTCACTTATCCCTCTCCCTCCCATCCTGGCGCCGTCGCCCAGCTCCCTGGCCTCCAGTTCCTTCGGCCGCCTCCTACTCCTTCCACCAGCCAGCCCTCGCGCTCAGTTCGCTCCCGCCCTAGCTCCTGCCCGTCACCACCAGCCATGGCTCCTGCTCACTGTCGCCTCGGTCCAACCCGTGCCCCCCCTTCGATTCGCCGCCGCCTCCTCCTAGCTGCTGGCCCACCGCCGCTGCGTCCACTCCCGGTTCGGCCTCCTCCCGGCTCTCTGGGTGACCCGGCTCCGACTCCGGCCTCCCTCTTCCTAGCTCGGCTTGACCTACGACCACCACCGGCTCGCCGCCTTGCTTCCCCCTAGCTCCTAAAACCACTGCCCCCTCTAGCCTCCGGCCTCCTCGGCGCGGCCGGGAGGCCAGTGCCGGCTCGGCTCCCTCTCTGGCTCACCTCTACCTCCTAGCCCTTCCCTAGCCCAGTCCCAAAGTTCAACCCGCTGCCCCCCTGTCTTCTTCCCTACGCTTGGTCTGCTGAATGATGCTGAAACACTAAGTTGATTTATGCTTATTTGCTTATTGAGATCGATTCTTTTAATTGATTGTTGGTGGGTTGCTTACTAACATATGCTATTTCACTACTATGCATGGTATGATGATGAGATGGACTACTAGAGGCTGGGTTCGGGTCATGCTTGATGGTTGCAGATAGAGGTGGGGGATGGTTCATCCTGGTTCCCTAAGGTATCTCCCTTCCTCCCTGACCCATAGCTCTATGATGAGATGATCTGAGAGCTACTTGTTGATACTGCTATGAGATGTTCTACTTGTGCCTGATGTGTATGTGTAACGCCTACTAGAGTATACTGAGGTTACCTTGGGTTGGATTCTGGGATGGGGAAGGGGATGGTAGCGCCGGCTTCGAGCTGGTGCCCTCCTCTTCTCCTTTGTGGGTTGGGGCTTGCAGGCAGTGATGGTGTGGATGTTGAGCTCCTCCTCCTGGCTTCCTTGATGCTCTGGTTGCAGAGGGAGGTTAGTGTTTGCTTGCCTTCGGTTCGGTTTGAGAAATGGGGAGGGACTGGGTGGTCTGGTGAGGCTTGTGCAAGGCAGTAGCCTTCGTGGGGGATAGGCATGCTGGGGAGGGCCTTCGGTTGATTTATCTTCTCCCTGTGGTGATGGGTTATCTTCTCCCTTTGGCGATGGGTTATCCCTTACCTGTGCAATGCCCTAGTTACCACTCTACTGATCATTTTTACCATGCTCTTATCTCCTATGCTACTGCTGTTGTTGCAAGGATTGTGCTGGCTTTTGAAGTGAAGAACCACTTTGGTTGGGCTTGATACTGGGGCTTCAACAAGATGAATGAAAGCATTTCGATCGTACTTATGTTGTGATCTGTTGAAAATCATTCTTGTAATTAATTCAGAGATTGTATTATTATTATTATTCTTTTTCTGCTTGTATGGATTCTTGTAAATAATACTGCGTTGTAATATTTTACTCCTACTTGCAATGAAATCATATTGTGATGTATTTTTGAGATTGAAAGAATGATGTATGTGTTGGAAATATGCCCTTGAGGCAATCATAGAGATGATTATATTTCATTATGTTCATGACATTGGATAATGTGTTATCTTGTTCCTAGAATAATATTGTTAATATTTATTACCAAGTATGTGACTTGGTTGTGAAACTCTATATTTCTGCGATAATTATTCTTATACGATCCCTGGTCGGAAACATATGAGGACACATATGAATAGACTAGCATATGTATTGGTTGATGACTATGTTTCACGAGTCATGGATATGGAGATATCAAACCAATAATATGGACACATGTTAGAGAACATGATGTTGAATTAGACCCACCTTGAGACACTATTGAGATTGTTATGATTCTATGTGTCGTTAGTTGGTCTCAAGCAATGATGATGTATAATCCTTAGACCTGAGATCAACATGGTTTTCTACATGTGTAATAGCACTCTTAGGGGTTGCCAAACGCTACTATCATGAATCGAGTAGTTATAAAGGTAGCTTTTCGGGTATCTTTGTGAAACATGGAGAGGAATGTGATTGGTCGGATATGGGATTTGCCCTCCTAACATAACAGAGAGATGTCTCTGGGCCCCTCGTTGTGATCGGATAAAGAAAGTGCATGGCCATGCCACTAGTAGACGAAGTGTTCGACCACGTGAAGTTATCTGACACTCAATCGAGAAAGAATTGAACAGTCCATGGATGACACAACATCTCACCTGGAGTTCAACCAGACATCGTGAGGCAAAGGGAGTATACACGAGTAGGTCGCTTAGTTCGAACAGTTATGGACTGGTCGTATGGAGATACGAGCTAGTCGTAGACTGGTCGAACATAATCACAGAGTGGTCGTAACCTGGTCGTAAGGAGTTACGAACTGGTCGTGACCACATACGAACTGGTCGTATAGAGATAGGACCTGGTCGTAAGTGATGAGGACCTGGTCGTAGATCATATTGCATTAAGGTTCATCCGATATAATTTGTGCATATTCGGGAATCGCTATGTTCTGCTAGGAGCCGCTACGACTAGTGATCGAAAAGGGTTTCTGAGTCACAACCGATTACGCATGAACCTACAGGGTCACACACTTAACGGATTGGAACAAACCAGTACGAATATGATTCGTCAAATGTGTTCAGATAGGATCCGTCACGAGCACTATATAAGGAGATGTATGAGGCTGTGGGGATGTACGGGACGAGTGAATCACCACCAAAGCCCTAGCCGCCATCTTCCTGAGAGCTCTGCTAGCACACCGACATATGGTTGTTCCTGCCTTGGACGTGTGGATACCGTAGAGGCGCTACTGCGACTGTTGTGCTTGTGGACGATCCGCGATCTTCACAAGGAACTGCAGAGGTTGCTGGAGGAGACGATCGACTACGACCACTGCATCGACTTGCTGGACGCTGGACGATCGACTACGACCACTACATCGACGCGCTATACGTTGGACCAGGCTGCTCCAACCCTTCTTCCACTGCTCTGCGCGTTTGGTAGTAACGATCTATGATCATCTACTTGCTTGGCTTCCTAGTTTGCGTGGTAGAAATTTTTGTTTGTAGCTATCGTAGCCTACCCGCGACCCTACAGTATGTTGTTTGATAGTGACTTCTTGCAAAAGATTCTGATATTATATAGACGATTTATTCTTTTGTAACTTAAACAAAGTGGTAATTATGTTGTATCTGTGGTAATGCATCCTTGTAATTAATCTAGGCTCGTATTTACTGGTTTACATTCAGCTTTAAGGGATTATTGTAATTGACTTTGAATGACATAAAGATGATATAGGCTGATTTGGATGTATGTTTGTATTCTCTTGATGATGTAATTAATTCGATGATTGGATTATTGTTTTAGTTTCGCTTATAACGAATTTATATAAATAAACTTGAGTTGTGATATTTTACTTTCGTTTGCAAGGAATTCTTGTATGTCAACCACTGTAGAGAATTATCATTATTTAATTTCAAGTTTGTCTTTAATGTTTCACCTTTGATTGAAATGGATTTTATAATTGATTCTGAAGTATACTCGATGTTACATGCTTGACTTAATACTCTAGATTGCAATCTATGTTGATGAACTCCGGATAATATTATGTAATAGGAACTTTGTTTAACAAAGTGATTAGTATTAATATGACGCTTTACTTTGTTTGCGTTTAGAAAATCTTAATTTACTGCTAAATGGCGATTAGCGTGATTTTAGATTAATCTGATTTTCTGGGTTATCACATATGCCCTCTGAAACAAGCAGGAACACAACAAGTACATGTGTACATCCAATTCACATTGATTTCAGAAACAAGCACATCCATTTCACAAATCAATTAACTCAAATGAACTAAAATTAGCCATTCATGAACAAATACACACATGTACCATTTAGTTCAATCATATCCCAATCAAGTTCAATCTACATTGTGGAACTCTCCTTTTGGGTTTACGACTTGAGACAACAAGAAGTACACAAATTGTCCTCGAATGGATTTGAGCTCGGCCTGTTCCAACGCAGTTGTAGCGATGGTCGCAACCTGTCGCTAGGAAGATTAAAGTTGTGCATATATATAAATTGATAAGAATGAAATAATTATTGCAAGATTGACAAACCTAAAGATCATTGGTCATCACGGAACCGAGAAGTAGTTGCATGTTGTGGCAAACATAGTATCCACAGGTGTTGCCCGGTGGCTGCTGGTGGTACTACAAAAATAGAATTGGTTAGTTCAAGAGACATTACTACAAAGTGTTATACATGATTAATGTGTATTAGCGAATACAAAGAAATTTAGATCATGTCGTAGGGTGCTGACCCCTTCTTTGGATCTCCCTCTAGTAGCAACATACGCGGCTAATGACCTACGTGATTCCAAAAAGTTAGCCTTAGCCATTGCAAAGGAAGGAAAGACTACAATAGAGTTGCTCGATGAGGATTGAGAGGGTTCCCAGACGCATCGACATCTGTGATGGTAAATCGGCCCTCGGGATTTTCGATATTCCTCTTCTATTGCGCTTGGATTTTCCAGAGGACAGCGTATCAGACGCATGAGGCGACAATGACGGAGAATGAGCGGACGACATCTTCATAAGAAATAGAAGTTCTAACACGCATGAACATATTATCATCCTTTTCTAAGCATGCTTGGTAGTAATGTACACTACTATAGTAAAGTTGATTGATAGTACTACCAGTAATGAAATATGGATTGCATGTCCTATGCAAATACAATAGTAATCGGTTTTAGCATAAATAATCACAAAAAAACAGACTGGAAGACTGAAACTTCTACAGGACAGCAAGTATTAGTTGACTAAAAAAGCTCAAATGACAGCAAGTGTATCAGAATGTATAAATTGCTCAAAACAATAGATAACAGTAGGTAATCTAACAGCTCAAGGCACAATCTATACATAATATCACATCCAAACACATTTGTGACATCAATCCATCATAGAGAAATTCACCGAGCCCACAAAAAATCACTTTGCAATATCTCCTAGTGCTAGGCACATACAAATCACAAAGATTGAATATATACAATAGCACAGCACAAGCAAAATGATATGAAAAAAATGGGATGGCCGGCTTACCTTGGTGGTGCATAGTGGAGGGGAGGAGGCGGGCTCGGGGAGGAGGAGCACCGAGCTCAGGGGAGGAGGGGCGCTGGGTTCGGGGAGGTAGCAGCTCGTGCTCGGGGAGGAAGCGGTGGGTTCGGGGGAGGCAGCGGCTCATGCTCGGGGAGGAGGAGGCGGGCTCAGGGAGGTAGCGGTTCATGCTCGGGGAGGAGGCGGTGGGCTCAGGGGAGGCGGCGGCTCGTGCTCCGGGAGGAGGCGGTGGGCTCGTGCTCGGAGAGGAGGCGGTGGGCTCGGGGGAGGAGGTACACTGGGCTCGAGGAGGAGGCGGCGTCGAGGATAGCGGCGATGGGCTCGGGAGAGTTAGAGAATCGTTTGAGTGGGGGGCGCGGGCAAACCCTAGAGTCTGAATATAAATAGGGTTGGACATCATAGATGGTTCTAAAGTCGAACCGTATATGATAAATACACATCATAGACGGTTCCAATAAATAACCGTCTGTGATAATATACATTCTCATATATATAAATGCAAATTCAGAACATATGATACATTCTCATATACATAAATACAAATTCAGAATATTTGACACATTTTCATAAACATAAATGCAAATTTAGAATATATGACACATAAACATTTCATTCATCATTTCACTTGTTTATTTCCTTTAAAAATTAGCTCTTCATGATGATCGACGTGTATGTAGTTAGTTTCGTCACGTTGTTCTTCCTCGACCCTTATGCCATTTTCGAAAGGAGGCATCTCGTCAAATTGATTGTATTCTTTCTCGTCCACTACATTCTCAATTCCAACAATCCTCGTTTTTCCATGAAGAACTACACGACGCTTCTTATTTGCCTGGTCGGTTACATAGAGTACTCGAACAACTTGGTTAGCGAGTACGAATGGCTCTTCTTTGTATCCGACATGTTCGAGGTCCACATAAGTGACGCCGTACTTGTCGACCTTCACCAGTGGGAGATGGACCCAATGGCACCGAAATAGGGAGATCTTGAAAAGCACGTAGTCGAGCTCCCAAGTCTCCTCTATGAACCCATAGTAGGAGCTCTTCAACCCATTGGTACTGAATGCATCTATGCGGACACCACTGTTTTGGTTAGTGCTCTTTATATCCTTAGCTTGCGTATAGAATGTGTACCCATTTATATCGTATCCTTGCCATGTCAGCATATCACTTAACGAGCTCCTAGTGAGTCGCTCCTTCAACCATTGGTTGAACCGACTGTTGTGTTGTCTCGTGATCCAAACATCAAGCCGCTCCGGATTCTGTTGCCGAAGCACGCCCTTGTGCTGGTCGATATACTGAGATACTTCAATCATGTGTTGCAAGACCGTGAAATGAGCTTGAGCATACGCATCCATATTTGGAGTGATTGCTTTCCTTCTGATGGTCCCAATACCCTCGAGCCTCCCCTCATTGCGAGATCGAGGCGCACCTATCGGTTCGACCTGAGCCAAATAATCGACACAGAACTCAATGACCTCTTCGGTTACATAACCTTCAACGATGCTACCCTCCAGCCAAGATCGATTACGGGAAGGAACGGGAAAGGAAGCGGACCAGGAAAGAAAATGAGGCTGGGCCAAAATGAAAATGAATTGGGCCAAAGAAAGGAGTTTGAGCCCAACGGATTTTCTGGAATAAAAAGGGTTTTCGAATTTAGGAAATTGAGATAAATAAAACCGAGCTCAAATAAATAGCAATTAAGTCCCAAAAAATCCTAGAAAATTCCAGAAAATTCTCTGGAACACGAGGAACTCAAATAAAATAACCCTTAATTTAATTGAAGTTTTGATTAATCACATTAAATCTTTTTTATTTACAAAATTTCAAATTGAGCTTTAACTTAAACAAAAAAATTCAAATAGTTACTTTTATTTTTAAAGCTTCAGAAACAAACCAAGATTTGGGATGTTACACATTATACCAAACATAACAATTTTATACCAAATATACATGCATGCATAATAGATTTTGCAAAAAGAACAATATTAATTAAAATAGTAGGATCAACATGGTTAAAGGGGGTGCTTGCCTTACTCTGGTTGCTCTGAATACAAGGATGGATGATCATCGAAAAATTCATTCAACAATCAACGTCTATTCCAAAAAGAGCCGGAAACAAATTAAATAAGGCAACATAATTTCATCAGTAACCAAATCCAAATATTTTTATATATTTAGGTAGATCATGATTTTAGATGAATTTAGAAAAAATAATAATCTCATTTGGATTTTTTTATGCAAAAGTTATTAATGTTTCAATTTGCTTCGATTTGAACTAGAAAAATAGAAAAGGTGATGTTAAAAGCATATTTTTCCAAAGTTTACGATTTCCTGTAGAGAAAGCATATTCTTCCCTGCGTTGTACCGAGGTTTACATTTTCTAACAAAGAAAACATATTTTCCTTAGAGCTAAAGGCGTCTTTCTCATTTTTCTTGATTTTTATTATCTTACATGTGGGGCCTACTTATCAGTGACTCATTCTTTTGTCTTATTGATTTTATTTATAACATAGAGGCGGTCTCACATGTCATAAACTCATTATTTATTAACTAATGTTAAACCTATTTTTGATTTTATTTAACTGATAGCTGGGGTCCACATGTCAGTCTCTTGGTTTAAAACATGTTTTTAAAATCTAGAATAGTACGTGGCTCCACATGTCAGTGACACATTTACAAAAACACTTAGAATTAGATTTTCTTTAACCTTTTCGGTTTGGTCCCACCTGTCATACATTAGTTACATTTAAACTCTGATACTTAGCGCTAATTAGAGTTTAAATCCCTCAGGCCTAGTGGTAGTGAGAGAGGGGGGGGGAGAGAGAGTTGGGCTCATGGCCGAGTGACTTGGCGAGCTCGTCGGCGGCGAACGGCTCGACGGCAAGGCTCGGGGATGGGCAAAATGGGTTCCTCTCTCGATGGCAATGCCACCGGGCGGTGGTGTGGGCCGGAGAGATGGCTGGTGGTGCTATTATGCCGGAGCTCCTCGGGCTCAAGGTATGTTTCACGACTGAGGCAAATCGGTGGCAAGAAAGGGTGCGCACTAGCTTTGGGAAGCTACAACGATGCTACGTGCAATGGCTCGGGGACCAATGGTCACTAGAGCAGCGGTGACAACACTTCTCGTGGTGGCGCCATGATCGGCCGTGACGAACTCTATGCTAATCTAGGTAATCCTTCGATCTAACGTGTGCAAAAGCTCCAGGGGACAACTAGAAGCTCACCAAGGTACTCAACAGCACAGGGGGATGCTCGGAGTGGCTTGGCGACGTTGAGCAGCAGCGGCGCGAAGGAAGCTTGCGGTCACAGCTTGTTGTAGGGATAGAGATGCTACAAGGAGGTGTGCATTAGCTTGCATGCACACTGAGGATGGTGAGGGTAGAAGGAATTGACCAAAGACTCACCGAGGCGGCAGCTAACTAGAAAATGGTTGCGGTGGCCGAAAATGAGGAAGAAGATCGATTCGGAGGATTCCCTGTGTTAATACTCATCAACCGAGGGGAAAGCGTTAGTGAGGTATAGGACACGAAATGACGCAGGCAAGGGAGATTCAATCTCACCAGAACTTTGCGAACAAAAAGGTCCAGAGAGGGGTTTGCACCGGAGGTGAAGAAGATGATGGCTTGTTTGCATCATAGGGCTTCCAGAGCAACATTAATCATAGAGGGAGCATCAGTGAGGTAAGGGACACACGGTGACGCAGGTGGCGAGGGCAAGGAAGCTCACCAGAGAAGATGGCGCGAAGGAGCTCGCTCACCAACGTTGGGAATGACACGCTCATTCTTAGCCATTCAGAGAGGTAGAGTCTCGGAGAAAGCACGAGATGGAACGTGGGGGCAAGCTAGAGAGATGGTAACATGCTCGGGGGCTTAAGTAGCAGTGAGTAGAGCGAGAGATGAGCGACAAGAAAAAGGCAGCCGTAATGAGAACTCGTGCTCTCACCTTCGACGTCTCTGCTAGAGTGTCAGTTAGGTGCCATTAAGGGGATAGATGGCATGGGAGAGGTCGGGCGGAGGTGATGGAGGCAGGTGAGGGGCAAAACTATGGGCGGCGATGAGGAATCTACGGGCGAGTAGGCGAGGTGCGCGCTGGCGAAGCGAGGTGGAAGACAACCTCCGTGGACGAGGTAGAAGAGGTGTTAGGGCTCCCTTGTACAGGCAAGGACGACCTCCGAGAGGGCGCGGGCACGACGGGGAGTCATAGTGACGATTTTGGTTGCCATTAACCGGCATTGGGAAACGGCAGTCTTGATGACGTGGTGAAGAGGGGCATTGATGGCGCGTTGAAGGCGGCAGCGTGATGACGCGGGTGGCATGGGTGAAATGAATGTGGCACAGTTGGAACACGCGCGAGCGGCTTGGGCGCGCACGACGCGTCCTTGCGCGGCACATGGTGCGTGGCTTTGGCATAGCGCGGGTGCGGGTTGGCACAGGAGCAAGGGGCGACACGGGGTGGCAAGGTTGGGTGGTGGCGTTGACCGGGAGCCAGGAGGTGGCGCGGTCGGGACCAGGCAGAAGCAGAGGCAGAGAAGGACAGGAGAAAGAAAGAAAGAAAAAGAAAGGAAGGAAAAAGGAAGAAAAGGTTGAATGGAGAAAAAGGAAAAAAAGAAGAAAGAAAAAGAAAGGAAGGAAAAAGGAAGAAAAGGTTGAAAGGAGAAAAAGGAAAAAAAAGTTGAAAGAAAGAAAAGAAAACGAAAGAAAAGGGAAAAGAAAAGAAATATATTTTTGGCCAAAGAATGAAATGAAATTCTGGGATTTACATTTCGGATCAAATTCAAATATAAATTTGAATTTGAAATTTTGGCTCAGGTTTGAAATTGAGGAGAGGTGAATTCCAATTGAGAATTTGAATTCAAAATTGGCCGAAAAATGATTTTGGAATTTGATTGGAGATTTGAATTGATATAATCTAGAATTCCAAATAAAATCCATAATTCTAAAATAATTATTTTAAATTAAACTTTTCAACAAAGGACAAAAAATTTGGGAAAATAGTGTCAAACCCGGGAGTAATGACCCTAAATCCTCTTTGTATTTCTGAACTAGTTCCATGATCAGTAGCTAGTTCACACAGTAAACAGATATGGTAACATCCATAAATCGCACAACTTTATTAATAACCAACAGAGTTTATTACAAGAAAGGCTTACAAGCCAACAATAAACAAACATAGTGAAAGACGAAGAAGACGTGGTAGAGTCCAGCTGATCTGTCACAGGCAATCGACTGGGGTAGCGGCCTAGTCGTCACAATCTACACCGAAAGGGAAGTCCTTCTCGTCTGAAATTTATTTGCATTAAGCAAGGGTGAGCACTACTTCTGTGCTCACAAGTTACACCCAATAACAAATTATAATGCATACAAGGATATATCAAAGGAAGGCTTATTGGTTAAATTTGCATAAAGCAGTGTTTCTTTTTAAATACTTGTACTAAGTTCCAAAGTAGTTATTCTATAACTAAAATTTCTTTTATAAATTCTCAAGTTTTATAGTCAGATAACAATCACACAAGAGTGGTGAAGGATACCCTCCTATCACATGGCTTCCTGCCCAATTTTCCATTTAGATAAATCATTTGATAAAGTCTTTTGAAAACAAAATCAAAGTCTAATTTTGAGTGGCTTTGCTCAACATGTCCATGATCATGGACACGGCTATTCGAATAGTTCTTAACACTCTGCAGAGGTTGTACAGCTTTACCCACATGATATGAATTCTCTAGTTTGTTTGGCATCCGTCGATACCACCGCTCACTACATTAGGTAAGCAGTCTAGAGCACGTGTCAAGACCTTTACAATGCGACATCCCACTGTAGTCCCACCTCGCTAAGGATTCACCCCCTTTGGATAGAAACCCGTCGGGTTCGGGCCCCCTCTTGCGCCAAGTGGGAATACATAAAATTAGATCATAAAAGACACCCACACAACCAGATGGCACGACCACGGTGAAACATTGCAAATTAGTTAGCCAGGTCCTTCCCACTCAGGATATGTGGTAGTACGATGTGGCTTAGCAAGATGCGACTCGAAGACTGGTCCTTAACCGACTTGGACAACTTTCCATAAAACCCATGGACCTCGATCATAGAAATGACTCGATCCCGTGCATCAACATGCACCATCCAAACATTCATTTCACCTAAGTCCAAACTAAATTTTATTTTGTTTAACAAGTCAAATCATTTTATAAATTTCTATAGTAAAGACAATACCATAGAATCATCTTCAAATTATAGTTGGACTTTTGGCTAAAATTCTCCCAAATCATCCCATAGCATATATTTTTCCAAAGTGTTCTAGTTCACACTATTGCATAAACTAGATTATACTTTATGGTGTCAAGGGGTGACTAATTCAATAACAAGATTGGCTATACAATGAAATTGGGAATAACTATAACTTTAAAACAGGAATTTAAATTACTTGAATATAAATATGCATGCAATAATAATATAAAATGGAATTTAAATAATTTAAAATACTGGGATTCAAATATGAGCAAAGGTATAACTTGCCTTGCTTGATTATTTGATGTTCTCAAATGGTGTTGAAATCCGGTTGTCCGAAGTCGTCGAAATCTATACGTGTAAACGATCCAAATTCAAATAAAATATAAATAAAATCCAAAAATTATACAATAAATACTAGGAGGAATATATCGACTTTATATGAATTTAGGAATTTGAATCGACGGAATCGGAGTTCGTATGAGGGAGAACGAATTTCCGGAAGGTTGGAAATCACATGAAATAAAAGAATTCCGAATTTGATCTATTCACTTGGAATCATTCATTCGGCTGGACTGACTTCAAAATTGAAGCATTGAATTGAGAGACTAACAACAATGATCCACATGCTAGTGAGAGAATGATGAAGATAGCATCAATGACAGGTGGGGCCATGATGGCATAGACACAAGAGTTCAATTCATGTCTATGAAAATAATAGAGAAGAGCTTTATGGCCATGGCGATGGCGACGGAAGCACGACGTTGAACACGTCGAGGCAAACTCAATAGTGTAGACGGCTCGGCTAGATAACCTTTCATGGCGACACAGTCCGACGGAGAAGACCTTCGGCGGGCGACGGGCGGACGTCGGCGTTCTGGGCAAACGGAGAGGAGTTAGCGGGTGAGATTTGTGGCGAAACGAAGAGGGAACTGCGGGGAGTGTAGTGCGCTCACCCGGGTGGTGATGGAACGTGTATGGTCGGCCGGTGGCGACGACGTGCAAAATGGACCAAATAAAAGACAAAAATTAAATAAAATCGAAAAATTATAAAATAAATACTAGAAATTAGTGGATGAATTTAGATGAATTTAGGAGAAATAATCAACGGATTTGGAGTTTGAATGTGAGAGAACGATTTTCTGGAATGAATAAAATTTTCATGTACAAAGTATGAAGCATAGACTAGAAAAATAAGTTTTGTTCATTGTCTTCTCCAGAAGCACAGCTCGCATGGAGGAAAAGAATGAAATGGCCACGCCAGCCAGAGGAAGGGATGGCGGTCGCCGGGAACAGGGAAAATGGTTCGCTTACCCCGAGATGAGGCTGTAGGAGGTGGCGGCGCGGTTAGGGACGGCCAGCGGTGGTGGCGGCGGCCTCAACAGTGCGTGGTGGTGGCGGCCATAGAGGAAGGCGGCGCTCTGGCGAGGTTCCAGCAAAGAGGAAGTACCGCGTAGAGCACAACATCGCAATGCTGGAGGAGGTGACGAAGGCGGAGGAGCTTCGCTGCCGGCGACGCTAGAGGCGGCGGAACGACGATCGACCAGCGAGAGAAAAAGCTTGACTGCGTCGTGGAGGAAGGGAGGGAAGAGGGGAGACTTTAGGGGATGGATGAGAGAGAGGAGAGGCACCCAATGCTCTCTTTTATAGGGGTGGAGGTGGTCCGTGTAGGGAGAATGGTGCACGTATGTCATGGCATCATTCCGGGGAAAATTGAGTGCGTGAATGTGGGGGATGGCCGGGAATGGAGGTGTATTGATGAGAGGAAATGAATGCAATTGATTTCGGGAGGAATAGTTGAGAAAATCATGGGTTTTGAAAGCTCCAGTGGCGGCATCAATGGCGTTGGCCTAGGCATATGTTCACTGGACAGCAAGAAGAAAATGGCTCGTTGAAGAAGAAAGGAAAGGGAAGGAAGGAATAAAGGAAAGAAAGAGGAGTTATGGCTAAAGAAAGAAAGAAGGAAAGGTAGTAGCTCATTGGGAAGATTTGGGAGGTTAAGTGTGCTGGGCTCCATTGCAGGGCTCGGACAGGTGACCGAGTAGGAATTTTTTTTTTAATTTCGAAATAATGATTAAGCAATAATTCAAATATATTTTTAGAACATAGCAAATTGAGTACAAAAATTCTAGAAAAATTCACAAACATATATTTTTAACTTAATAAAAATAATTCCAACTTATAGATGGTAATTAATTTTGTAAATAATTTATTTTGACTTTAAAATAATTAGGAAAAGCTTTTAAAATTCCGAAATTAATTAAAATTTTACTTTTCACTTTAAATCAATAAAATCCCAGAAAACTCAATAAATTTTCTTTTCAATTTTTAAAATCAATAAATTAAATAATTGATTTTTCCCTTCTTTAACAAAGAAAACTCTTTTGGATTACGAAAAATCAAGAAAAAACTTTGATAGCCGAAAATCTAATTAAATAATATCTTTATTAATTTTTATTTTGGTAACAGAACTTTGAGATGTTACAAATAGAAAAGAAATAAATTAAAATTTTCTTTTTAACTTTCAAAACAAGAAAACCCAAAAACTCAATAAATTTTCTCTTTGACTTTAAAAACTATGAAATTAAATAATATATTTTATTTTTTATTTTAAACCAAGAAAACTCTTTTGAATTTCAGAAAATCTAATAACATAATGACTTTATAAATTTTATTTTTGGTAACAAAACTTTGGAATATTATAAATGGTTCAAAGTTGGGCTCGGTAGGAGCTTGAGCCAAGCCTTGAAAGGCCAACCCGAGAAAAGGCCAATATTCTTGTTAATTGTTTTTTAAAAACTCTTGAATAAGATAATATGTTTATTTTTAAAAGTACTAGTTTTATATATTTGTTGTTTCTTTTGGGCTTTTGGGGCGGGCACGAAAAAATTGGGTTGAAATGCCAATGGACAAGTCTAGTCTTGAGACGATGTTGGCGTGTTGCTGTGATTGGTTTCAATATAATCGAATAGTTTACCTGTTTTGCTAAAATATTGCTCAACTTGGCACTAAACGTCCAATTTCTAACCTTAATCCAATAAGAACTCAAAAGTAGATGAAAAGAGGAAGCAACTTTTTCCTACAATGCGATGCTCAGCTTTGTTGTCATTTTTATTTCATCTTTTCAAGTATGTAGGATCCATTTGTGAAGTTTTTCTCTAGTTTGCTCGAGGAAAAAACTTGTCGTGTCAATCTGTTTTATTTTATTAGGATAATTCTATAGGACAGGCATCCAATTGGACACGTTACGCTCGGACGGTCACCCATTGGCCACTACACACATTCGTTCATAATGCGTTCGGACGTGAAATTTTTATCTTGCCAAAATCCACTTGCAAGCTCACGCTCGGTTACATCGGATGCTTCGCCTCCCAATCCACCATTTCTCACTCGTGTCCCCAAAACATCATTCACTGCTGCTCCCTCAAGTCTGTTACCGAGCATCCATGCCATCTACTCCAATGAGCTCTGCGTAGCTAGCCACTAGCAAGTTCCACCTAGCCACACCGCCATTGAGCCACTCGGTGTCAAGAGTGATTGCGTAGCTGTAACAGTACATGCTTGTAGAGCTTGGTGCCTTCACTCCTAAATATGAACAACAAAGCTATCATGGATTCTCAGATGCAGATGGAGAATTCTTTTTGGCTAGTGAGACTTCAGCCTGATGAATTATCCTATCACAATACCTAATAAATAAAAATAAAACACCACAAGCATGTTACTTTGTGGTGGATCTGTGTTTTATCTTTGAAGAGTATTAATAAAATTTCATAATTGTCTTTATCTCTCTTTTTGTTTTTTATTTCCGTTTGCAATCAATCCATTAGGGAAAATTGTTGGGAAGGCTAGCATCAACTGGCTTTGTCATTGATTGTCTTTTAGCTAGATAGAATCCCCATTGTGTTGCTGCAGGGATTGGTGAAAGTCTATACATGTTACTACTCTATGGTAGTTTGTGTCATTACACAAATTAAGAATATAACAATAGGGGAAAACGAATAGCATAAGTTAACTCAAGGCATTTCAAGACTAATTTGAAACAACAAAGGAGGCAGAGTGTCAAGGATGCCAATACATGCATTCAAGATAAACTCAAAACTCCATGGTGAACCACATTACAAAAAAGAACTCCATCCTTCGTGCAATCCTAGCGGATGTGATCACCAATGCGTATCACATCTCAAGGGAGGAAGCCCGAAGCCTTAGGAATAATAGGGGAGAAAACTTGGTGCCTTCACTCCTAGATATCAACAATAGAGCTATTGAATATTCTTAGATCCGGTTAAAGAAGAGCTCTCTTCACACTAATATGTTACCGTGAGAAGTAGCAAAGCAAAATAAAACACTACAAACATGTTTCTCTATGTTAGTTTGTGTTGTCTTGGAAAGATATTAATAAACAGTCTTACTATTTTTAAGTCATCTGAAATTTTCTTAAGTTTAAGTCACTTGTTGTGACCATTAGATTTGTGCAGAGATTGATGTGTAATATGATTGGATATTAATCTAATGGATAAAAAAGTGACTTATGTTTAAGGAAATTTCAGTCACCTTATGAATAGACAGTCCCATAAATAAAAGCTCTTTTTTTTCTTGATGGATTTATTTCCCTATTTCCAACCACTCTATTAGGGGAAACTATGTGGAATGTTAGCTTCACTTGAATTAATTTGTTGTTGGTAGTCATTTTCAGGGCCGTAGGCTAGGTTATAAGGCAGTAAGGAGCTAAGCTGCAAGTATGGGTTAATACCATGTTCTATTGCTCACTATAACAACAACAAGCATGAGCCTTACTTACTTTTGATAGGAAACTATAGGGGAGGCCCTGAAAGTATAAATAAATTATAAGAAGGGAAGTAATTACAAGCAGTTTAGAATAGGAATATAAAAACCCTCACAGAAGGTTAAGCTAGATAATAGAGAGAAGCCATTGCGAGAAAGATTCCTTGAGATCTTCCTTAACTCTACCTAAAAGAAGAGTTACTTCTATTTTGAACAAAGCTTAACAGGACTCAAAAGCAGGGTTGATGTTTGAGAAAATTAAACCATTTCTCTGCTTCCAGATATGCCATGTGGCAATGGGGAAAAAATCCATGAAGAAAGGATGAGCACATTGTTGTCTAGCCCTTTGAATCCTGTGATGGATGTCTTGAGAGGGTTCCCAATTAACTTGAAGGGAGATCCAGCAACTTTGACTAAATGAACAGTCAAAGAACATATGCATTGGGGTTTCCTTGACATTTTGGGTGCAGAGAACACATTGGATTTCAGGACCAGTGTAAATATAGTGTCTTCTGAGCATACTCCTCATGTTTAACTGATCAACCAGTATAAACCAAATGAAAACTTTGTGTTTCAAGACACACTTAGATTTCCAGAGCCATTTGAAGGTTTGAGGCACATTGTGACCCTGGCAAAGGAGATTGTAGTATTTGCGTGAAGAGTAAGATCCATTGCCCCATATGTAAGACCAAGAGTCATGTTGAGATTAGAGCAATTCCACATTCTGTAGATTCTAGCCTAAAGCTAAATGTTCTTCAAAAGCCTGAGATGTTAATGGCATGTGGAATTGAGTCTGAATATCTGGGTCACTGAGGAAAGTAGCAACAGAGCAAAGCTTGTCTTTTGCAAAAGAGTAAAGCTGAGGGTATTGTTGAGCAAAGATCGAACCCTTCCAAAGATCATTCCAGAATAGCACTGAATTACCATTTCCTACCTGACATGAACCAATTCCTCTGAAGTGATCACAGACGGCTCGGTTTCTGAACCGTCTGAATTTATGTATCTATGATAACAGACGGTTATCACAAATAGTTTTTCAGCCATTTGTGATAATTCACAAGACATACGGTTTTTTGGTATAAATAGTCTATGAAGACCTACTATCACAGACGGCTTTTATAAAAAACTATCTGTGATACGTCGGCCATCACAGACGGTTGTATATACCAACCGTCTGTGATTGGAGATATATCATAGACGGTTAGTAAAAATAACCGTCTGTGATATCGTAAATATCACAAACGGTTGTTGGTGGTAGCCGTCTGTGATTGGATACATATCACAGATGGTTTATACCACAAAACCGTCTGTGATAGTTCATTTTATGCCTAAATATTTTTTGTTTTTCGGCCAGCCCCACGAAATGCTAGGCATGCCCTCTAAAAACAAGCAAGCAGAAAACAGATAAATGACAATTGATTTGATATAGAACAACTCAAAGTGATTTAAAACTCGATATCAATTACAAAAGAATGTTCACGTATTGTCGCTAGAGTTACAATTAAATTACAACTCAAAGTGAATTAGAATTGAATATGTATTAATCGGTGTCGCCGGAGTGAAACTCTCCATTCAAGTTAATAATCTCCGCCTAGATGAAGGTGGCGAGCCGTCCTCGAATGTCCGAGAGTTCATCCAGATCGAATCTACTTGATTCGATTGTCATGCCCTATCGTTAGGAAGAGTAAAGTAGTAAGCATATATATTTAAATTGATAATTAGGAAATAATTATTGCGAGATTGACAAACCTCTGGATCCTTCGTCTTAGCACTGATGATTTCCTGCATATGACGGCAAACGTAGAATGCGCATACATTGCCTTGTAGTTGTTGGTAGCACTGCAAAAATAGAATTACATATATAGGTATAGTCAATTCGAGAGACCAGGATATAGGATGATTGTGTTGTAGCGGGTACTGAAAATCGCGTCTAGTGTTGCAGTGTGGCGCTCTGTTCCTTGTGTGTCCCTTCCCTAGTAACATAGGCGCTGAATGACCTACTTGATTCCAAATTTATCCTCTGCCATTTCAAACAAAGGAAGACTACAATAGAGTTACGTATGGAGTAAATGAGCATATCTGTCGAGTACGTTTTGCACAAGGGTGAAGTCGTGGTTGTTATTGACTAGGGAATCATAGTATATTACCTTGTTCCACTTTGGTACAATGACTAAAAGGATCCAGTGCCACTTACTCATATATGTCGCTATAGTTATTAAACCTAAGCTCGTGTTGCGTATAATGTACAAATGAAATTTGTATAGTAAGTAGTGAAACACTTACCCATGATTGTAGGGCACCAGTATGTAGTCCTTGTTGCCATGAGCAAGCAACCCCTTCCTTATGTATTTCTCGACATAGAATGCATCTTGGTTGATGTATTGCTCAAAGATCAACTGTGGGTCAAGGAAACCCACCGGTTCTCACAATCACCAGGCTTGTTGTATCATGTTTCTATACATAAGCAATGAGTTATAACATTTTATCGGTATTGCGTGGATGTAGAACTTGATTATACACACTTACAGTGTCCAGCATCATAGAAGTGAGGCATCGAGGTTGAATAGTTCAAATAAGTCTTGGAAGCCCACGACGAAGTAGCCCAGCTTGTGGAGCAAATGGTTCTCTATGTAGCTGACAGTGAATCTAGTAGGCCGGTTTGTCCTCACCTCGTCGGTTTGCCGCATGTACCAAGCATGCAAAGTCACGCAACTCATTCCAAGGCGGGGTAATATTGTGTCGGGGATCAACGGTCTTCCGAGGCAGAACGTCCCGGGCTTGTGAGGCGCCTTAATCTTCTTCGATTTGGCCTTAGCGCCTCGCGTGCTATTTGTCTTCCTGGGAGACGACTCGGCATGCTTTTCTTGTTTCTTCGTCGCCATCTCCACGGGGGTCGATACGGAGGCCTTCTGAAGCGGGGGTTGAGGTGGAGTCATCAAGGGATCTGTTGGAGAGGCATGTTCATGTTCCAATCGCGGCACTACAAGGTCCAGGGCGATGTCCCTCTTAAGCCACTAGACAAAAGTGTGCATGGCATCCCCTAGTGTTATGATGTCTTCGTTCGAGGGCTTTTCCAATAGGACAGCCATAAAATTGTCATGTACATTGTCCACCTAGATCTTGGCGTAACCTTACGCTAGCTGGGCACCATGCAGCACTGTCCCTTCCTAGCATGGAAACACCATCCCCCGCCCAGCCTAAATAGAAATGGACCCAACTAGCCTCACTTGGAGCTTGCAGGGTGTGGGCTCCTACAAAACGATATACAATTAGCTAAGACGTCCTACAGGTCTATCTTTGGAGCATTTCAGAGATGTATATTACCTGGATGTTGTCGATAGGTAATTAGGTGTCGCCATGTTTAGAAAGTGGTGTGGACGCGTAGCTACTCTGACATTGAGGGGGACTGGCTCCCAAAATCACAGCGGTGGCTTGCAACTGATTGATGAGTTGATTCATTTGTTCCTGCAATGATGTTATTTGTCCTTGAAATTTTGCACTAATCTTCGCACTAATCTGCGCATGAATCTCCTCTTTCAACCGTTCCTCGCGCTCGGCCTTGGATCTGTTCCGACTCCTATACGCCTCAGAGTCATGTGGGAATCTCTGTCTCCAAGGTACGTAAACCCCAAAGTCTCGTGTACGACTCAGGTGCTCCTTGTTTCCCAGGGCCGTGGATAACATATCCCTCTCCCTGACTGCTTCGAAGGAGGTTTGGGAAGATTGGGTACTCAATGTTTGCTGCAAAAGGCCATCATGTTATTTTAGACCCTACTTAGTTATGGACTTATTAACAACTAGGTAGTTTGATATATCTTACTAGACGTTGGGACACTCCCTCGTCTGTTTGCTTTTTGAAAGAGATGGCGCTCAACGACGTGCTTGATGACCTCGCTCTTAATCAGTTTCGGACACGCTCGTCTGTGATTATGGCAAATAGCGGGGAGGCCTCCCACCGGACTGCCTCCTCGTCCTCCCTCATCCATTGCAGGATTTTTTCCGCGTACCCAACGATGCCGAGTCTGTGGGGGTGAGTGTTTTTTTCTGGATAGCCATCGTCTTCATCCGCACAAAGGCATCCCATGTATCCTGCGACATGAATTGATACTTCGTGAAGGATGTTTGATCCTTGTTCACATACTCCATGACAAGCATGCTCTTGAAGGTCTTCCACGCTTTTCCTATCGCGAGCAATGCCTGCTGTTGCACGGCTCCCTGGACTTTTGTTGGGATCTCGAACGAGCATGAAATTTCAGTCCACGGCTGGTCTCTCTACGTCCGTCAAAGACTTTCAACTTGGTGTGGTGATGGGGACTCGCTCCCTTCCAAGTATCTCGTAGGTGGTCCGGAATGCTGTCGTTGCTTTCTTGGGATGCAAAGGGACCCCAATGTCCGAGACCTCTGTGATGGTCATTCGGCCCTCAGTCATTTCCGATATTCCTCTGCCATCTCCCTTAGTGGCCCCTTTCTTCAAAGCGCAAGACGCATTCAGTGACAGCAGCGCAGAGTCCATCGGAGCCCCAGATGCATTCGACGACGGCGGCGAAGACTGTGTGGACACCATCTTTGAGGATACACACCCAAAGATCTAATTTTGCAGGATTCTAATGACTGAAATTTTAGATTGTATTTTCATGGAGAATTTAGAATGTTTTAAGTTTGCTCTCAGATATAGAGTTGCACAAGATACAATCTTAGCCTTTCTCAATACTTTTGGCAATATTCTTCACTAATTAAAAATGATAATAATGGATCAAACTATGAGCTCAGAATTTAATGCTCTACTGGTTATGTCAAGAATTATCTCAAATAGCAAAGTTACTTTCAGTAAAAGAAGGTTATACAATTAACAGTGCACAAGAATCACTTGATTAAAACATAAACCAATTAGCAAATTAAGGATTAATCACTTGATAGAATAAACAGATCACTAATTTCAACAACGTGAGCCACTCGGCTAACAGGAGAAAGCCAATTGACTAAAAGAGGAACAGTAGGATCAAAATAACATGATCAGATCAAACACAGCCGAAGTAAAATAAACCCACAGCAGCACTATGCAATATCTTCCAATAGCTCAAGTCTGATTTTTTATCAATTTAATTTCACAATATGACAAAAATCATCACTCAGCAGTAAACTGAACCCACAGCAGTACAATGCAATATCTCCCAGTACTAGAATTAATCCAAATTCAGATTTAGACTAGCACAACTCATATATGCAAAGTAAAGCACTCCTGTAAACAGAAACAACTCACAAAGCAGATGGCAATCGAAGCTACCGAGTAGAACCGGGTAAGGCACGTCCAAAGACGCTATCTCAAAACCAAGCGCCGAGTACTAGCAATAACTGAGCAGTAAACCATGAGGTACAAGGAAATACCTACAAGCGTGGAGGATGAGGGAGTAGCAGGGCGGCATCGGGGAGCAACAGGGACCGGCGGCGTTAGGGAGTTGGACACACAGAAGCAGCAGGGACGAGTGGCGTCGGGGAGCAGCAGGGTGGCATCGGGGAGTAGCAGGGACCGGCGGATACGGGAAGAACGGTGGCATCGCCGTCAGGGTCGGGGAGAAGGCACAGCGTCGGCGTCGGGGAAGGGGCGGCGTCAGCGTTGGGGAGAAGGGGAAGGGTAGGTGAGTGAGGAGTTAAGGGCACTGGGATGGGAGATGAGCGAGTAAGGAGTAAGGGCCAAAACCCTAGTGGGGTCCTACTAATAAAGGGATATCACAGACGGTTCCATAATAGAATCGTCTGTGATATGGTCTCATATCATAGATGGTTCAATTTTAAAACAGTTAGTGATAATTATGACAGACGGTTCCATAATAGAACCGTCTGTGATATGCGACCATGTCATAGACAGTTGTATTTTAGAACCATTTGTGATGTATATCACATACAGTTTGTTCTACTAAACCGTCTGTGATAGTTTCTTCTATAGCTGAAAAATATCCTGTTTTTCAGCTAGCATCAGGAAATGCTAGCCATGCCCTCTGAAAATAAGCAAATACAATCACAGATGGAATAATTTCTTAATTACTGAATCAATTACAATGGAATAATTTCTTAATTACATGTCGAGTTTCTTAATTACAATGGAACAATTTCCAAATAGGTCTTCACCGTGTGGGATCAATCCACTTGGTTATTTTCTTTAAAAAAATAGCCATTCACGATGATTGACGCGCATATAGCTAACTTCCTCAATGGGTTCTTCCTTTGGGCCTGATGCCTTCTCCGAAAGGAGACAACTCATCAAATTGATTGTATTCTTGGTCATCCACGGCATTCCCAATTCCAACAATTCTTCTTCTTCCATGAAGAACTACTTGTCGGTTCTTATTTTTTGGGTCCATTACATAAAAAACTTGAACAACTTGCTTAGCGAGTACGAATGGTTTGTCCTTATATCCGACACGCTCGAGGTCCACAGTAGTGACGTCGTACTTGTCGACCTTCACACCCTGTGAAAGTTTGACCCAATGGTATCAAAACAGTGGGATCTTGAAAAGTACATTGTTGAGCTCCCAAATCTCCTCTACGAACCT
This sequence comes from Phyllostachys edulis, assembly GCA_036346405.1. NCBI lineage: Eukaryota > Viridiplantae > Streptophyta > Magnoliopsida > Poales > Poaceae > Phyllostachys > Phyllostachys edulis. The sequence goes on along the minus strand of CM070548.1, from coordinate 25,472,604 downwards.
ATAGTACCCACGTTTCATTATGTTTGGTCCAGCGGTATTGAACTGCTCGTGAAACACATCTATACGGACACCGTTATTCTGGACTGTACTCTTCCTATCCTGAGCTATCGTATAAAATGTATACACATTTATGTCGTATCCTTGCCATGTCACAATTGTAAATTTTGACCCTTGTGCCAACCATCGCAGCATATTATCACTTGATGACCTCCTACTGAATCACACCTTTAACCATTCGTTGAACCAAAAGTTGTGCTCTCTCGTGATCCAAACCTCCGACCAGCCTAGATTCTGTTGGCGTACCATGTCTTTGTGCTCATCGATGTACGGGGACACTTTGGTCATGTGTTGCAAGACCGTGAAATGGGATTGAGCGTACATATCCAGATCGGGAGTGATTGCTTTTCTTCTGATGGTCCCAATACCCTCCAGCCTCCCCTCATGACGAGATAGAGACACACCTATCGGTTCCACCTGAGCCATGTAGTCGACGCAAAACTCAGTGACATCTTCGGTTGCATAACATTCGATGATGCTGCCCTCTGGCCGAGATCGATTCCATACATAGGACTTGAGAATTCCCATGTACCTCTCGAACGAGTACATATGATGTAGGAACACAGGGCCGCATATCTTAATCTCTTTCACACAGTGAACAATGAGATGAACCATGATATCGAAAAATAACGGAGGAAAATACATCTCAAGATGACATATAGTTGTCACCACATCGGCCTGCAGAGCATCTAGTCAAATTAAAAGGCTAACATGTATGCATGCATGGATTGGTTGCCACCACAAATAGTAGTACGTATTTTTGTAGGTATATAAATACGTTCGTGGCTCGTAGGCTGCAGAGGTCAGCCTTGGGCTGAGGAGAGCGCGCGGCCATCAGGCCAACGATATTGACGACGACATCGTGAGGAAGAGCGACGGCGATCGCCGACCTCCTCGCCTTTGTCCTTGTCGTCATGCTCCGCGTGCTCACCATGGCGCGTGACGGTCTATGAGTTTTCAAAACTATAGTGAGTTTTTTTTAACTCTACTGGTTGTTGATGGAGGGTGCGAAAGAGATGATCATTCTTTAAAAAAATATCACAAACCGAGACGAAAAGACGCATCGTAATATCGGCGCGCGAGACAAAGAGACGCATCGCGCGGGAGCCGAAGCGGCTTGAACATATCACAGACGGTTCCAACCACAAACTATCTGTGATACAAAATTATCACAGACAGTTCTTGTTAAGAACCGTCTTGAAGATATTACAGATGGTCATATTAAAAAACCATATGTGAAGTCTACATTATCACAGATGGTTCTTATTAAAAACTATTTGTGATTATTCAGACTTCACAAACAGTTTTTAAATATAACCGTCTGCCATACATATCACAGACGGTTTGTTCCACTAAGCCGCTTGTGATAGTTCTTTCTATAGCTAAAAAATGTCTATTTTTTGGCTAGCCTGTGATAAACATAAAAAACAGTAAGATAAACATGTTATTCAGTAAACATGTTCAACATAGACAGTAACTTCAACTCCAAACTGGATCTTTTTAATCATTTTTTGTATTTACGTATGGCCAAACAACATGGTCAGTCGCTTCTTACAAAAGATTTTCTTTAAAAAATAGAAATAAAAAAGATCAACTTATTTCCTGCAGCCCAGGTAGGCTGCTATCTCTGTCTTCAATTCTTCATCAGCGACATGGTCAGCATCGGAGGGTTCGGGGTTAGCGTAGATTCCCCAAAACACATCCACCCGTTGACACGCTCGTTGGAGAGTTGCCCAAAGACGCTTCGACTCAAGAACCAAGTGGAAATACACCCATAGGCTCTCTTCCCTCACTCCAGGTGTCTCGGCATGGTCTACCCGATCGGCCGCCGTCTCAATGTCGCATTTTAAGCGACGGTAATCCTCCTGGAGATGTGCAACGTCTTCCTCGATGACTATGTTCATGGCGATATTGGCTCACCAGAAGAGGGAGACTACCTGGAATATGTGGCAGAGGAGGATGTCAAGACGGCGGAAGGTGGCCGTCACATGCTCCGGCATAACCAACGCCGGAGGAGGGAGGACACTGTTCGTACAGTGTCCTTCCGCAGCATCTACCAGCATACGGCCGACGAGGTGCTCGTACAAAATGGCTAAGTAGGCCATCAACGCCGGCGTCAGGGATAAGAGTGGGGAGCCATTATTTTTTTTAACTCTACTAGTTGTTGGAGGGTGCGAAAGAGAGTAGAGCAATATGGGGATTCATCTTCGGTGGCGGATGATCATTCTTATAAAACCGTCGGCGCGCGAGACGAAGAGACGCATCGTAACATCGGTGAGTGAGACGAAGGGACGCATCGCACGGGACGAAAAGACGCATCATAACCATCTGGGATGTCTCCAATTATCACAGACGGTTCCTTTTTAGAACCGTCTGTGAATTATTACAGACGATTCTATGTAAAAATAGTCTTTGATAATTACATATCACAGACGGTTCTAGCCGTCGCTAGTAACATAGACGACTGTGTTTTTAAAACCGTCTATAATAATTACAACACCGACGGTTATAGAAAATTATCTGCGATAAGATAGTACATCGAATGGCTTTACCTTTTCTTTTCTTTTCTTTTCTTGGAGTTAACAGGGGATGGTTGGTCTGTTGTCACAAACTCACACGACGTACTTGCAGACAAACAACATTAGCCGTGCCAATTCTACCACGCCACGGAGTGAACACGTCAAGGCAACACCGTATTTCTCAATCCCGCCGTGAGAAACCATTACTCGTTCAGTTTAATTTAAAGTAATGCATATGTCACTGGAACGGAATCAAAGCCTGAAAGTTTGTTGATTAATTATTAGTTGCAGCAGTGAGACGCTACAAACCCTCGTCCCAAACATCTGAGGCGAACAGTACTATATATTGCCGCGAAAGCCCTTCGAACATGGCAACATTGCGTACTACTGATCAAGTTAACTAGAAGCAAGCACAAGCCTTACTTTCGTACTACGGCGCCCTAGCCTCTACTCATCATGCTCAACTTGTACCCGAGGACAGTGGCGAGCTCCGGCGATGGCGACGACGACGTCGACGGCTACCGCGCCTTCTACGGCATCGCCGTCGTCTGCCTGTCCATCTTCCTGTTCTGCGTGCTCGCCGCCTCCGTTAGCGTTTGGAAGGCGTGCGCCTTCGCTGCCATGGCCGCGCTGCTACTCAGCGTCGTCGGCTGCTTCGCGCCAAGGAGATGGCTTCGCCGGAGGGGGAGGCCAGCGAGCCCGGAGCTAGCTGTCACGGCCGCCAGAGGGCCGCGGGCTCCAGGGTGCGCATGCGCGCCCGCGAACGCACCGCCGGCGTTCGCCTACGTCTACGTGTGCCCGTTCGAGAGCGACGACGGCGGCAAGCGGGCGGCCGCGAGCTGCGTGATGTGCTCGGTGTGCCTGGAGGACGTGCACGGCGGCGAGATGGTGCGGCAGCTGCCGGCGTGCAGGCACATATTCCACGTGGAGTGCATCGACATGTGGCTGCACTCGCACCGGACATGCCCGATGTGCCGGTGCGTGATCTCGCCGCCGCCGATGGCGACAGCGAAAGCAACGGCGCCAGAACAGGCGCCAGAGTCGTCGGATGAGGCGTTGCCACCGGTGTAGCTAGCTGATGTAATGTTTGCATATACGAGTGTATATAAAAGCGTCGTTTACCTTAGCCTACAAATGATACTATCCGGCCAAATGCATGTCATATTACGACTACCACAGTCTTTTGTGCAATCGAAGACCTGAAGTGTGCAAATAGGAGTGTGACCTGAAGCCGGAATGTTAGTATACTCAGTGCTTCAGGTAAGAAATTTTCATACTACTCCAAAAACCTGAAAGAAGGAGAATTGTTGACGAGTGCAGATTTCTCAGAAGTATCTCCACCGTCCAAAGCGTTCCGAGGCTGCATCTCTCCCCGCCCCCCTGCCCCCCCCCCTTCTCTCTCCTCCGCCCGGAAGCCCCCTTGCAGCCACGCCGAAAACCTCGGCAGTGGCACGGTTTCCGGCCGCTTCGGGGCGGCACGGGGAGAAGGGTGGCGGTGGTTTTGTCTCCAGGGCAGGGGAGGAGAGAGAGAGGGTGAGGAGCACGAATCTCGGCGCAAAGATGGGTGATGGAGATAGTGCATGACTGCATGTAGCCACGTGCACTTGTACTTTTACGTTTCCGCCGATTGGTGACCCACTTTCTGGATGCTCAACAAATTTAGAAACGATGTGAAATTATTGACACAAATTTAGAAACAAGTGATAGTACGCAACTTACAATTAGCAAAACCATATAAAAAAATAACAGTCCTTTTTAGTTAATTTTTTACATAAGAAACAACAGTATTTTTTTTTCACTTGATCAGATTGGCTATTGTTTACCTTTCGCCTTGCCAATTGCCATATTTTTCTACTGCACAACTATGGATGTATTTGGTTACCCGCATGAGCTTGGCTCGCACCACCGGATACAACATTTTGGGTGTTTGGTTGCCTGCATGCTACGTCGAGCCTGGCTCAGCTCATGCAAATTTCCCTCCCGGGCCTAGCCCGAGGGAAACGCAGAGAACGACCTTCGCTGTCGGGCTAGGCTGATCAGCAATGCAGGCGAGCGCGACTTCGAGGCACAGACGATGCACTTGCGTGTGCATGACTCTAGTGTTAGCGTTACCACTAGCCGCCCTCACTCCATCCGCGCCGCACTCCTTATCCTCCCTACTCTCCCTCACTTCGGTGGAGCTCGTCGGATCGACCTTGCTCTCGCCTCCCCTCCCCGCTCGCTCCTCTCCCTCGCTCCTCTTCCTCCTCTCGTCTTCCTCCTCATCTTCTCTGTTGCATTCCCCTCCCCAAAGCTCGATTTGAGCCCACGATCACGGCCGTGCCAGCCGCCGCGCCGACCTTGCTGTTACTGTCAAACCGACTAGCTCCACTCACTCCCTTGCACGTCGCGTCGTGTTCCCAACCGTCAGGATCAAACCCCACAACCAATTTCAGTTTTTTGTCCACACGAGCTCGCGCCACGGTCTTCTTCTCCAACTCCGACCCGAAACCGCCGCCACTACCGCCATCCTGTCCCCGCTGAGCCATTCCTCAATTACTCTTTACCGGAGCATCACCTCACCTCCCTCTTCCTTCCCCTACCACCCACTCCGACCCCCCTCCCTATAGCGCGACCACCACGACGAACTCGTCGCGCCGCCTCTGGCTCACGCCGCTAGCCTTCCTTGGCCGCTCCCCACCTCCACCAACTGGTCCGGTGAACTTCCCTTGTCTCTCTGGTGCTTGTGCTCGCCTCCTTCTTCCCCCTCTCCCCCTCTAGCATTGCCGCCGCATCTTCCTCCCCTAATTTTGGCCGCCGTGCACTGCCGCTCGACCGGCACTGTCCACCTCCGGCCGCGACACAACCTCCAATGGGATCGCTTCCTCCTTGGCATTCCATTTTCGCCCTCACCGGCCACCACCGTCGCCGGCGCCGAGCCCGCCGCCATGCCTCGCTTGCCCTCCCCTGTTCTCCTCTGTTATGCGCTCTCTCTCTCTCTCTCTGTGTGTGTGTGTGTTTAGATGTGAGGGATTGACTATGGGGCCCACGATCCAGTGCCCATGCTGTAATGTTTGATTAGGAGGATTGTTAGTATGCAACTGACAGTGGGCCCTCAAAATTGTGGAAATGTGATTGTTAGTGTTTAGATAACAGCATTTCTACAATTTTGCAATACATCATTTGAATCAAATATGCAATAAAGTGATAATTAATTAAGGAATTCCTTATCAAATTGAAGCCTTATGCCAATTAGTAATTAATTGAAATACATCATTTGAATCAAGTTAGTTAGTAGGATAATTAGTTAAATGAGTATTCTACCAAAGGGTATTCTCACCACCCACTAGAAGGGGTAAGTGCACTCTGTCATATGCAGACAAACCAAACAACCCAAGATTGCATCCAGTCATGCATCCACTCTCCTGATGCAGGCAACCAAACAATATTTCAACACAATCTGGCCCAACAGAATCAAATAACTTACTATTATATTTACTCAGTCTGGCTAGATTCAGCCTATATGACCGTACAGCCAGACTAGGATCGTATATGTGACCAAACACACCCTATGTGGTCCTACTTACGTGGGTAAAGTAACACGCCCCTCTACACTGTCGCTTTTCGACCGTGCGGTCATCAAATCATTTACCATTATTATATATCACTAGTCCATGCCAACAATTAGCTAATGGCCGGCGCACGAAACTTGACCAGAATCGGCACCTGAGACACGCACCTGTCGTCAAAAAAACACCGAATTCATCTTCCGCGCGCCAAGCGGCCGGCGCACGAAACTTGACCAGAATCGGCACCTGAGACATCCAGAAGCGAACACCTGAGACATCCAGAAGCGAACACTGCGCTCTAATTCACGAGCTCAAACGCCGCCTATTTCTTGCCTCGCGCCACTCCACACACGGCGGTAGCAGTTGACGTAAAACTTGCAAGTAACACGCAGAAGTGCACAGCTACTACCTCAACGAGTGAGTGATCATGCACTACCAGAGACAGGATTTTTCCCGAGTGTCAAAAACACTCGGGAAAGTGGAAGAAACACTCGGGAAACATATTTCCCGAGTGTCACACTCGGGAAAAAGCACTCGGGATAGCGTACTCGGGAGAAAAACGGTTTCCCGAGTGTTGCACTCGGGAAATATATATTTACCGAGTGTATCCGTAGACACTCGGGAAATGTCGATACTCGGGAAAAACCATTGAGCGGCTTCTCCGGTAATGCGAGAACTATTACCGAGTGTTAAGACTCGGGAATACGGTCAAAAACACTGGGAATGTTCCCACCGTTTGACCGAAGCGAACCAGGGAAAATTGACCGTGGCATTTTCCGAGTGCATGGCGGAAAAACACTCGGAAATCTTCCGACGGATCCACAGGAAATTGCCACGGGTCAAGTTTTCCCGAGTGTCTACACTCGGGAAACTTTTTTGTCGTTTTCCCGAGTTTCAATTTCCCGAGTGTCAACACTCGGGAAACTTTGGTCTATTTCCCGAGTGCCAAACACTCGGTAAAGCAATGAGGCACTCGGGAAATCGACAAACCTGCTGCACCCGAATTTTCACAAATTCATTTAAAATCCATTCCACAGCAATCAAATAATCAATCCATCCATTCCACAACAGTCAAATAATCAATCCATCCATTCCACAGCAGTCAAATAATCAATCCATCCATCCATCCATTCCACAGCAATCAAATAATCCATCCATCCATCCATTCCACAATATATGTATATATAAATGTATAGATCGAACAAAAGACATCATAACAGTTCCCGAGCTCACAACATTCAAGATCAAGTTCGAAAATGTAAGCATAAGGCATTATTATACATATGACAGTTCCAAATAACAAGTATCACTACAACCATTTGCATGCATGCATTTCTGCTTCAATCTTAGTGCATAAGAGCATCATTTTCAAAGTTCTGCAGATAGAGCAAAACTTAATATTAGTGCCATGTTACAACAAAAGTTAGGAATTGATACATGAAAAGATAATTAACCAAACTATTGACAAAGCAAAAAAATTCCTTTAAATCATGATGAGCAACCTAATAACATAGCAAATCGATTAAGGGCATGCAGGGGTGTGGGCGGCTAGCTTGTGGCCTAATTGATCATTCTTGCAACTCTCAAAATTTTGTCATTGTGAACTCTTGATCAACATTTATGTCTCAAGCACTTATCATCAAATTCATACAAAGGAGTGTACATACAAATTATTATATGTTGACACATTTCAAAAGAATTTATGATATAGATATAGAAAATTAGTTATATATGAAGCCATTTTTTCCATTTTTAGCAATCACGATTGTGAATGTTTTCTAATATTGGTATCCTTTTAGTAGATCATAAAAATAGCAAGCACTGGTGGTGACCTCTCGGCGATGGATGCATTCACATGATCTTCAACATGTGCACCAAAGATCTTCGAGGATTAGCGATCGAAACAAGCGATCCCGCTGTTCCTGCATTTTCATAAGAAATCGCATTATAAGAAATTTGCGATGGCGACCAATAAGTACATTGCATGTCATTTCAATGTATTACGAATCAAGCACTCATAAGAGACTAACAATATAATAATCGTTATCGATTACTAGCCGAGCGAGATAAGTGAGGCGTTGGTTCCCCGACGGAGAGGCATTAGGTCGAGTCCGGTCCCGAGTACTGCATATTTGTTTGCACATTGTCATACATTAGCCAAGTATGAATATATATATATATATATATATATATATATATATATATATATATATATATATATATATATATTGCATATTACTTTGTTATTGTACTACCACGCTCAACTAACTTTGCATGAGCATTTGCTCTAACATTTATCTAGCCTCAATTTCCTCTTGCGACCTCGTCTCAAAAGTGAAAAACCGAGACTTCGGAAACATGTGATGGTGGTTCTTTGTCGACATTGAAGGTGTACCTCATCGATTGATCAAACACTCGTGGATCGGACCTCGGAGAGGGTGGTCGGTGTGCTAATGTAGCGGCACCCATGAAGAAACGACCATGTTTCTTCCCTTGCCCGACCTTGTACACAACACTTTCGCGTCTAGTGGCGAATTCATGGCGTCGTACTCGGGCCATGAATCTCCTTAGCGACATCGATATATGCGCACTGTTAGACAAAATCATCGAGGGCGGAAATCATCGGGGACAAAATGATCGAAATCGTACCAAGTGCTCTGTCATGTGGTTGGTGCACAAGGTGCCCTCTGATCACCCTCCTAGCTTCTACATATGCCTCCATATCGGAGCAGGCCTCTGCTTTTTTTTTCTGCACCCAAAAAACCACGGCGGTCAATAAATATGTATCGCAACATACAATCAATATGAACATGTTGACCTACCAGTTCTTCTTGTAACGAGCCATGGAGGAGCTGCCTTGACGATGTCTTTGTCCGTCCATCAACAATCGCCGCTCCTAGCGACGAGAGGCACGCAACCATCGTTCATTGCACCACATCTCGGAGAATCTGCGCCATGCATCTTCACACCGGGGCCCACCAAGGTATTGCCTAAATTAACCAAGTGTTAAATATGAATAAACTAGAATTGATTGTAATCAAAGACATCGTTTGTTCGGTTGGTTACTGCATGTACTCGTCGAAAGTGATATGCGTTTGGCGGCCGGCCCTATGAATCTGTTGTCGAAGCACTTGTGTGTGGTAACAGATCACCGCTTGGATCGTGCCGTAGAACATCTATGGGATGAGCTTCTTAACACAATTCTGAAGCACTAAATGCGAATCGACTTCTGTCAAATCGACCCATCGAAACCACCACTACAATCAAAGAATAAAGAATTGATAAAGAATAAGATGATTAAGTTAGTTGATGAAAGCGAAAAGGAATTGATAAAGAATAAGATGATTAAGTTAGTTGACATTTATTACTTGGCTACTAAACATCCAAAAGTGGTAAATTAAACATGTCGGACTAGTTGAAGTTTTAGTACCAAACAAGTGAGATTAGCTAGGTTAGGTTTGCATAAAAACACAAAATATCGACTTTGTCCTCAAATGGCTTCTGAGTTCTTCAAAATGTTAGTACTCCTTGTGCAATTTAGATAGGTGTTGAATGAAAACTACCATTTTTAGCCATGTACCGACTAATAAATAGTTGATGATGATTTGGTTATGCATCACAATTAAGATAACTATCCTAACATGAATAGATTGAGCAAAACTAGCCTAATCTACCGTAAGTTAAGTATGGTTGTTTAGTGATCTAGTTTGTATTAATACCTTTGGAAAAAATTAATCTTTGAGTTAAATAGTGGTTGTCTTAGTTAGGTGATTGAACATTGGGGCCAAATCAACCCTAACATGCATAGGAACACATAAAAGCGATTTGAATATTTAGTCACTTACCCAAAACTTTCCTCCACCAGCGCAAGCAATTTGTCAAATGGAACCTCTCCTTGTTGGCGGTATCTCTGGCTGACCTGTGGTGGCACCATGTCCATGCAGAGCTCCGCCGTCCTCAGTATGTGACCAAGCCAGGAAGTGCCATCGAAGCAACACGCCAATTATGCCGTTCGAAGTCTCGTTTGTCACCCCGCCTTCTTCTCGCCATTGCACGCATATTAGTTTTTTAGGTATGCAAGTAAGTGGGCTAAATTAGTGAAAGTGTAAACATTACTTACGTGTCGCATACTGAGACGATGATGATCTTCTCCTCCTCTCGGGTTGGTCGTCGTGGTAGGTTCGCAGTCCTCGCATCCAATATTCTTGTACCTCATGGTGCTCATCCTCCTCACCCTCGCCTCAAGGTCTTGCTCTTCCTCCTCACCTCCGCCTCACGCTCCACATCATCGGCCGTGAGGGTGCGGGCTCTGAGGCTGATCTACTAGAGGTAGACCCCCCTGCCCCCTCGAGGGGCCGCGGCTGCCCCACTGCCTCCTGGAGGGGCCGTGGCTGCCCCTCTACCTCGTCCAGTGGCCACGGCTGCCCCTTGCCTCTGGAGGGGCCGTGGCTGCCCCATGCCTCTGAAGGGGCCGTGGCTGCCCTCTGCCTCTGGAGGGGCCGTGGCTGCCCTCTGTCTCGTCAGTGGCATGGCTGCCCTCTGCCTCCTCGAGTGGAAAACAAGCGTCTGCCTCGACTAGAGTATCTTTGCCTCGTCGGCGCCACTCATTTTTGATGTCTGAAATGAAATAAAATAAAATAAATCAATTAATATAAGCGTAATCAAGTAAGCTCATAGAAAAATGTAATATAACGTAATCAAGTAAGCTCATACAAAAATTAAAAACATGCAGACAAATAAATGGAAGACATACAAGATCATGCTTAGAAGTAGTCGTCTACAATGGGATCCTCATGAGATGGGCCCTCTAAAAGTCATCGTCACTATCATGAGGTGTTGACTCAGCGTCATCCCCTTGATTGCCATCAATGTCTAGCGATTAAGTAGTTCCAAGTCCTCTTGGTTTACAACCTCATCGGCATCGATTTGAATATCATCCATGTGATCGTCCTCTTCCCCAATTATTATTTGAAAAGTCCTGGTAGCCCATCTTCTTGAAAGAATAGGTCAACACCATTGTTGGTCTCCATGTTGTAGTCCTGCTCACTAGGGGTAGGTAGTTTACCATATGGTTGCACCTTATGTACTACCCACCAATCCGATGAGACTACTCATAGTTTTGCATGGATGCGGGATGTAGTATACTTGGGTGGCTTGTTGAGCCACAATAAATGGGTCATTACTGGTAGGATTGATTGATGTGCAACTTCAACCACTCAAGTGATGTATCGTCGACTCCCTAAGCGGATGGAACCAATGACATTTGAATAACATAAGTTTGAGAGGTTTGCTACCATGGAAATATAGTTCAATTATTTCTTCAATTACTCCATAGTATTCAACGGTGTATCGCTCTCATCTTGTCCTATAGTCACCAATCCTTTGTTAATTGTTGTTGCATTAGGCGTTCCTCTCATGTGTCGATGTTAGGAGCGGTACCCATTCACATCGTAGGTACTATAGGACAGACACCGAGTGTGGCATCCTTGAGCAACTTGCTTCAATTCACTTTGCTCATAGACTTGTCCTTCAAACTCTCTGACATAAATAGAATGGGTTTCATGTATTAGTTCCTCTTTACTTAGTAAATATTATGTGCAAGGGGAGTAGCTAATAGAGAGTTACTTTACGATAGAACCAAGTCGGAAATTAGGTTTACAATTCGGCACCCTTCCTAAGAAGGGTGCAAACTTGTTTTTCGGATGGGTCTCGGCGTTGGTTCCACTCGCTCTAACAAATTCCCTAGAGGCAACAAGACAAGTAGATTAAAACACTCACACATCAATTATTGGGAAAAAAATAATTGTTGCATACCTAATGTAATCATCCACTTTGGAGAGGTTGGTAAAGACATACAACATCACAGTCAACCACTCATCCCGCGATAAAACTTTGGGAGTACCACGCTTGAAGTGTCACCTCTTCGGTGAAGAGGCTAAGTTAGCAATTATTTTGAGGATGCCAATATTGTATCGTGAGGTTTGATTGTGCACCGTCTGAACATTATCGACAAAGTATATTGATGTGAAATGGGAAATTTCCTCAATTATGTACACCTCGCTATGGATGCTTCAACACGTGATCGATTTTTGCTTTGCCCGTAGTTCCTTTTGCTCCTCTCAATTGGATACATCCACGGTTTTGCCTTGGTCCCCCATCCTAGCTTCATAGGGAAGATGGAGAATCGGATGTTGCATTGGATTGAAGAAGCGGTGGAAAGATCTTTTCCAACTTGCAAAGCAACACGGGCACTTCACGCTCCATAGTTGATATTACCATGGGATCTATCTCTTTCGCACATAGTTGCCGATCGAAAAAAAGCTCAACTCCGCCATCACTTGCCAAACACACTCGGGGCGTAGCCACGGATCATCACGAGCAAAAGGTGTTCCATGAATATGTGGTAGTCATGGCTCTTTAGGCCATTGATGCGCATGGTAACTAAATTCACTCCTCTTCTCAGATTTCTTTGCATACCCATCGAGAAACTTTAGGTCTGCAGAAACCATTCCAAAATCTCCTTCCTCTGAACCCTAGTTAGGCAATAACTAGCTCTTGGCTTCTCCCACTTGCGATGGGCGGCTTATGGATCATATTCGGCGAGGGCTGTTGCAAAGCTCCTCTGATCAAGGCGAGCCTTCACATTGTCCTTCGTCTTATGCGGAATGTCAAAGAATGTGCTAAATATGGCCTCTGCAACATTCTTCTCATTATGCATGACATCTATGTTATGGGGAAGAATGAGCTTATGAAAGTATGGCGTATACAAACTTGGAATGTGAGTCAATTGTGCTCCTCACCATATTTCTCGAACCCATCACCATCATCAAGAGGCTTCAAAGCATCTAGCGGTGCACGAACCTCCTCACTGCCAGACGGCGTGGTGGTCCCTTTGTGGACAGCAATATTGGCCCTAAATCCGGTTGTGTCACTTCGAATTCGTGGTCAATTGGAAGGAATTGACGATGACAATCGAAGAAGGAGTGCTTGCGACCATGCTTTAGCCATGACCACGCAGCGTCTCCCTCTGATTGGGCATGGCATCTTCCCATGGACAGACCACCCACGTAATATCCCATCTGCAGGAAGTCATGCATGGATGTGTGATGCGCGACCGCATAGTGAAGTTACTGTTTCAATGCCCGATCATATGTCACTATGCCTTGTTCCCAAGCATGTAACAATTCATCCACCACGGCTCCATGAATACACTCATATTCTTCCTGGTATTCGGGACCGGGGATTATCAACGAAAGGAATATGTCTTTATACGCATGCAAGCGCCGGTGGAAGGTTAAGGGAATGACAAACACGAATAGCAATTTGTATGGCGCGACCCCATACCAAATGGGTTAAACCCATCGATTGCAATTGCAATTGAGCGTTAGAGGCTCATGGCAAACTCTACATAGTCTCGATCAAATTGCTTCCATGCTTCACCATCGGATGGGTGGACCATCTTGTCATTATGGTGCAAGCGACCATACTTGTGCCATACCATTTGTTTGGCTGAAACCTCGGACATGTATAACCGTTGGATTAAGTGGCACAAATGGTAGATAGCGAAGTATTTTTACGCCAATAGGAAGCGCCTCTTGACCATCACGGAGTCAACCTCAACAAACCTAGACTCACCACACTTATCACAGTGATCTTTGTCCACATTCTCATTCCTAAATAGCATGTCTTGATTTGGACAAACATCTATCTTCTCATATGGCATATTTAGTGCGCTTATCAATTTCTTGGCCTCATACAAGTTAGCGGGCGGTTTGTGACCATCACGGGAGAAGAGTGCTAAACACGCTTAAGAATGCATCAAAGCAAGCAATGCTTGTCTTTGAATCGAGACTTGACAAGTAGTGGTGTGATGGCATCTAGTTGGGACACTGTGTGTGCCCGTGAAGTGGTTGACTTCATTGCGGACAACATATCAAAAGCCCTTGTTGCGAGCTCGGTTCTTCCTCGGCGGTGGCCCATATGCATGCGCACATCATCTAGCATGTCTTCTATCCTACTCTCATTGTGGCGCCATCGTCCGTTTCCTCCTTAGCACATCGATCGCTATGTTGTGACTCGCCGTGATACACCCACGGTATAGCACGCCCTAAATCCGTGCTTGCACGGTGTGCGATCATTGTTGCCCTCGTTTGTGGCGTGTGTTGAACAACGAGAACAAGGGCACAACACACCCGTCCATTACGCCTAGCAAATGCTCGATCCACAAAATCATCGACTTTTCCATCCATTCTTGGTACGATCACTCATCGCTCTCGCCCGGTGTACATCCAACTACGATCCTCGGCCATCCTAGTGTGCAAAACATAGCATATTTTAATCCAACTTTTATTTATGTCAAAAATTACAACTCTGAGCTAGCTAGAAGCTACCCTATGATGCATGCCCTATATATATACACTAAAGCAGTTGACATGAAGACAATATACATGATCAGCAGACATAAAAACACTTTCTTTCAATATATATGAATACCTTTATTTATTAACACGTTAATGTAGCATTGTAATGACACATATCAATCCACCATAAATGGACAACACAAAAGAAAATAAGCAAACTTTATTTCTTTTGCACTTATCCATTACCTTCTGATTACTTCTTGGGTGAGGGAGCCGAGGCTGCGGTGGGGAAGATGGGCTGCGGTTGTGTGTCGGTGGAGGCGTTCGGCGAGGGGCCAGCGGTAGCTTGTATTGAAAACCATGAGCTATATTAGGACAGAATCGGCACTTAAGCATTGAAATTTAGACAAAACAAAAAAATCGCTACACACAAACTAATTAAGTTTGCACGGGGAATGTGTGCGTTGAAAGTGCTACACAACCAATCGTTGTTTCATGTTTGTCCATATTGATATAGCTCAACAAATTATGCAGCAATATCATTTTCTAGTACTATACCCATTAATAACTTGAAAGGGAAGAAAATATCAGCTCATGAGTACTTAACTTTCTATCTATATTCCAATTCCTACTCAAGTGATCTTTTCCCTAGAAGAAGATCATGTACAATCTTGATCTTATTTACTTGGTACACTATCTTTGCTACAAGTGCTAGAAAAGGTCTACCTAACATTCGAAACTATCTAAATCATCATTTGATCAAAATAATAAAATTAATAATATCGAAGCTCACACGATGCTAGTTTCAATTAACATAGCGGTCTCAAAGGAAACTAGAATGGATAATGACTAATGAGTTAATCAATTGCCGTGCCATTTAAAACATTGAGAGAAAATATCAATCCTAAAATTGCCCTTGCCCTCTCCACGATCATCAAAATCAAGAACTATATTTTCTTTGCATGAGAAGCGGTGGTCGGATGACAAACAATCAATTACCCTTGTGGATCTTATGTGCATCAAGGATGAATTAAGTTGCTTTTCAAGCTACTCAAGCTCTTTAAAGGATGATTCCGAGTGACCCAAGATCTTCACCAAGCAAATTCTGCAATTGTCAACAAATTAAAAAGTTTGCTTTAAGTAGTTACGTACATTTAAAACTTATAATCACAAATTAAAATTTTGCACCTAATTAAATTTAGTGAAATGCATGATATATAGATGTGACTTACGGCTTCATTTAGCCTCCATAAATTGATATCTATCCTCAAGGGGTTGTGATTTGTTAAACTTCGTTTTCGGATACTACAGTGCGGATGCTCATATCATTTGACTAAGACCCAATGCATGCATGCACTAGTTATGCTATCTAAATTTCTTTCACACTCGCTCATTGGTAATCACCGAATTAAATAGGCCAAAATGTAGTAAGGTACATGCATACATAAAATTTTCTTCATACCCCCCAAAAAAAACCACGGAAATGAAAATACCTAACTAGTTTGTCCTCTAGTTATATCATTTTTCTTTAGAAAGTTGCATAAATTAGGTTTGAGCTGTGGGTCACTTCATCTTGATAAAAGTAACTCAAGAATAAAAGTCGACACTTACCTTTGAGTTCTCTGTAAATTATCCACCGTGCTTTCGGTTTGAGATACTCATTGCATTGTTACGCACTAACTAAAAGATAAGTGCTATTTCATTACAAAGAACTTTAAGAAACAAGTCTTAAATATTTTTTAACAAAGCGCAAAAGGGAAAATAGGGACCAATTTACATATCTTGCATGCATGGAGATACATGAAGCTTATCTTACATGCAATGCTATTGAACAAAAACTAAATGAACATGATTTTCATCTTTCACACCAACTCAATGGCAATCTCTTTTATATTTTGTGTGTATGTTAGCGACCAAAGTATAAAAGTGTTAATTACTACACGACGTATTTATATGAGCGACATCTATTTTCAAACAAAAGTCATATTTAAATCAATCAAATCTGTTTTTCATGCGGAGAAACTCCAATTAAGCGTAAAGGTTTGTCTTGAAAAGAAAGAAATCTAGAATGTTGTGGTGTCAAGATAAGCGGTTGGGAAAATGTTGTAAGAAGAGCACGAGCTACTTTGGAGATGTAGGTAGGGCAACCCCAAAATGATTAGGCATTCCAAAATCAGTAGGGTATATGGTATATGCTTAAATATGAATGAACAATTAGTGACTCATAAAGCAACCACAATTATCAATGATTAGGTTTTAGGTACTCGCATCCAAGCTGTTGTGTGTCTTGCATATTTTAAGGCCCACTTGCGTCTTTGTTTACGTAAACTTTTTCATACATGATATGCATATTCTGAGATAGATAGGAGAATATATTAGCCACACTACACTTCAAGTGCATGTTTGAACTTCCTATCATACAAAGACTTACTTACATGCATGGAGATGATCATCACAGGAAAATATATTATATATCTAAGAGAATTAAACACATGCATTAGGGAATCCATGCACGCGTTCACAATTGTTTGTGAAAGCGCGGTTAGGAGAGTAGATATATAGATCTACACATTTTGTGGGCCAAAAGCAGGAGGAAGACTTTGACATGGCACCCTTGTATGTATGTGTCTCAAAGCATAGTTCCAACCGCATGAAACACAAGGATTAAGCTTAAGCTCTTCCAAACAAGATAATTTGAGTGACTTCTAAAATTGTCCTTTTATGCATGCATCTTACATTAACCTTATTTAGTTTTTTTAAGGTATAACCTTAGTTAGTTGAGTACTAGTCAAATCAAAATTTGTGTTTACCATTGAGACTAGGAGGAGCTTTCCTCTCTGTTATTAGGGCATAGAAGTCCTCCCAATAGCACTAGTGTTTCTATGCAATCGATATTTTTAGGAAACTATGCAATCGATGCATGGGCCATTTCTTGATTGTTTGCCATAGTAGATGTTAAGCCTATAGACTATAATGCAAAGCTGCAAATTAATTGTCTCTTTTAGACTACCGATGGTTGGCCATCGATGATATACACACACAATGCTGAGAAGCACCACGGTGATACTGTGGCAATGCAGCGTCCGACAAAGGGCGGCGCCAGCGAGGAGGAGGCGGGGCGCCGCCAATGGAGGAGGCCGGGAGGAGGCAATGGAGGCGAGTCAAGCAAGGTGGGTGGAGGAGGAGGAGCGGGGAGGCGGGAGGTGGGCCATGAGGAGGGAGCCGGGGAGGCGAGTCGCTATGGAGGAGGTCATCAGGCGTCTGGAGGAGGTCAGGCGCAAGGCGTCGAGGAGGTGGGGAGGAGACGAGGGGGGCCAGGGGGTCTGGTCTGTGGAGGCCAGTGGGCGGCGGAGGAGGGAGGAGGCGGCCTTGGGGATTGGGAGGAGCGAGGCCAGGGGGGATTGGGAGAGGGAGTGGCGCCCAGCGGTTTTGGGGAGCGGAGCGTGGGAAGCGAGCAGGCGCATGTGGGGAAAAAAATGGCGCGACCGGATGTTTTAGCTCCAGTGTCGACACTCGGGACAACTGTTGCTCCCATCAAATTTTCCGAGTGTCGATTGGACACTCGGGAAACATTAATTTCAGTGTTTTATTCTATTACCGAGTGTTTAAGTAAGGCACTCGGGAAGTTCCCAGTGTATTACCCAAAACACTCGGAAACTTCGAGCACTCGGAAATCGGCGATTCTGGTAGTGATGTTTAACTTGTTGGCGGCTCGGTGATGTTCCTGACGGAGAAGGCGGCGGTACCGCTCTGCTACGGCATCGCGGTGTCTGCTTGACGATGCTCTGATACTGCGTGCTTTCGCCGCCGTCAACGTCTGGAAGGCCTTCGCGTTCGCCCGGCTTGGCGTTGGTGGCCTTCGGCGTCGCCAGCCTCGCGCCCGAGAGCTGGTGCGTCGGGCGGAGAAGCGGCGCGGCGCCAGAAGCGGAGATCGGCTGCGGTGGGCGATCGCGGGCGGTGTGCGGTTCGGGCTCGCGGCGGCGCGATCAATCTGCTGCCGGCGTTAGCGTCTGCGTCATGGCGAGAAAGCGGCAACCTCGATTCCGGGCGGCGTCGTGCTCGGTGTGCACGGAGGACATGAAGGCGGCGAGATGGTGCGGCGGCTGCGGCGTCGCGACACACATTCCACGTGGAGTGCATCGACATGTGGCTGCACTTTCGCCGGGCGTGCCCGATGTGCGGTCGACCTCTCGCCATCACGGAAAGTTACGGCCAAAAGCTGCGGCGATGAGAGCGGAACCGCCGGTGGATGATGCCTTGCCACCGTGTAGGCTGTTGGTATGTTTTGTGCTAGAAATGGCATTTTCACGCACATTGCGGTCATGTTGGAAATAGTGGCGGCATTCTTTTGGCATGTAAATATGTGTATTCCTTCGGTAATAATTGTATTCAGAATTTATTACGTGGAAATGCCAAAAGCAGCGGATTTCATTGGATTTCATTACATCTGTTCGAAGGTGTCATTGGATATCCAACATGCAAGCTTCCTACCCTTCCCCTTCACCACTTTGTTTTACTAATATGGAAACGTTACCGTGAGGATGTCCGATTTGAATCTCCCATCGTACGCTTCTCCACACCGTATGCCTCGCTCGTCCTCTGCTCCCTTAATTCCCACCATGTATTTGTTGTATTGGGTGTTTGCTTAATCGGGCCATACTCTTCTCTCTTGTTCATCCATACTCATGTTTCATGCGACCTGTTGTTATAATGGAATATAACTTGTTAGAAATATGTGCACTTTTTGTTGGAATTAATACGGGCTAGGCCCAAAAATTTTAATTCTAATTAATTCCTGGAAATCTCAAAGGCCCATGTGCACGTACTAAAACTGTTTAGTCTCATATAGAGGGATGAAGGGGAGTTACACCACTTTAAAAGGTGGAACGTGGTAGCCTCTCTTGTAGAATTGGAGAGAGCCAACACACACACACGCTCGCTCGCTCGCCGAGCCGTGCCGTGTGCGCAGACGTGTCGGGTGCGGGCGCGCTTTTCTTTATCTATTCAAAAAACGAAACGCACTGACTTGTAATTGATTGCGAATCAATGGCAACCGTTGATCTCTGGTCTCTTTGTTTTTGGCCATTAAAAAGAACAGAGTTCTTGATGGCGACTGTTGGCCTTTGGACTCTCTGTTTCTGGCTATTTAAAAAGAGCAGTCTGGTTCTTCTCCAAGTTTACTGTCTGAAACTCCTTTGTTTTGTTCTTGCCTCAGGCTATCTCCATCCGGTGAAGGCGTGTGCACCGCCGCAGGAGAAGCAGCTCTCCGGAACCTTCGTCCTTGAAGGCTTGCGGCGAGGCGAATAAGGTTTTTGGGGGCGTTCGCGGGGCGCTTTCATTGCTACGTCTACATCAAGCTGCCACGACTACGACTCTGCGCTCGTTCTACATCAAGCTGCACGACTACACGGCGTCCACTACACCATGACGAGCGACAACCTTATCAAGAATTCAGTGTCTTTGCTTCTTCTACCACTTGAATCTGGTATGCCTATCTCTCTCTTGTTATTTTATTTGCTTTACTATCATTGTTGTCTTGAACAACGATATAGTTATGCTAGTTTTGTCCTTCTAGAAAATAGTATTGCTATAGTGTTCTTGGTTACCTGCTTTGTGAAAATAGCTAGAGTATTTTTTTATATTTTATCTAACATATTTCTGGATTAAAGTACTTCGAAAAATGCTTATATATTCAACAATCCAAAATCTGATTTTAGGCATAGGCATTTTTCGTCAACTGGCTTTGTTGCTGCGCTCAAACCCTCTGAATTCGATGGTGCGAATTACAAGAGGTGGCACACCAAGATGGTGCTTTGGCTAACTGCTATGAACATTTTCCATGTGGCAAATGGCAAGCTGAAGAACACTTACTCTGAGCAGAGCAAGCGTTGAGCGGTGATAACCTTTTAAAGGTGCCGTGGTTAGTGTTCTTGGTGAGAAGTTAGTTGATGCATACATGGTGATTAAAACTAGGAAAGAGATATGGGATGCACTCGAGGCCAAATTTGGGGTTTGGATCACGAGCGGTGAATTATATCTCATGGAGCAATACCATGACTATAGAATGGTTGATAGCCGTTCTGTAGTTGAACAGGCTCATGAGATACAATCCATGACCACAGAACTTGAGTACTTCAAGTGTGTGTTACCGGACAAATTTGTCGCGGGAGGCATTATTGCCAAGCTTCCTCCTTCTTAGAGGAATTTTGCTACTTCTCTGAAACACAAGAGACAAGAGTTTTCTGTTAAAAATCTCATTGGGTCTCTTGATGTTGAAGAGAAGAAGCGAAACAAAAGATACACATACTAGAGGTAATGAGGGACATTCTAGTGCCAATGTGGTGCAGAAGAAGAATGGTCAAGCTCAAAAGTTCAAAGGCATGAACAAGTCTGCACAAACAACTAGCTTCAAAAAGAAGAAGAACACAAAGGATGGCCTTTGCTTTGTGTGTGGCGAACACAGTCATTGGGCCAAGGATTGCGATCAATGCAAGGGTGGGAAGAATCGACAAGGCGCGAATTCCAAGTCTGCTAATATTGTTGTTGGTACTCTTGAGGCAGGAACTTGAGGTATGGTAATTTACCTCTTTGTTCTATCCGTATGTCAATCTACTGATTGGTGGATGAACACTGGTGCTAATATACATGTGTGTCTGATATTTCATTGTTCTCTTCTTACTAGGTCACTTGGGATTCAGCCGTTCTAATGGAGAACGGGTCACATGCCACTGTTCATGGTGTTGGCACGATCGATCTGAAGTTTACTTCGGGGAAGATTGTGTAACTGAAGAACGTGCATCATGTGCCATCTATCAATAAGAATCTCGTTAGTGGATCTCTTCTGTGTAGAGATGGCTTTAGACTGGTATTTGAGTCCAATAAATTAGTAGTGTCTAAGTGTGGACAATTTGTTGGTAAAGGCTATGTGTGCGGAGGCTTGTTCCGCCTATTTCTTTCAGATTTATGTAATAATGTTGTGAACCATGTTTGAAGTGGTAGTGAGACTACTATTTGGCATTCATGACTGTGGGATCAATGATAACTGACTAGAGGGGGGTGAATAGGAGGTTTTTAAACTTTTTAACAATTTAACAATTTAAGCCAATTAACAACTTAGTCTAAACAAGTTACACTTCTAGCTAAGCAATTCAATCACAATAAACAAGCTAGAAATATAAATGCGAAAAAGTAAAGACTAGAAATAACCACAATGACACAACGATGTTTTTCCCGTGGTATCGAAGACTTGCCGGTCTTCACTAGTTCACGTTGAGGAAGCTTGACACCTCAAGCGGCTCCACAATTAAGCCTTCCTCGATTCACTATGGTTGTTCTTCCTTCGCTCAGGAGATGGTGAACACCGAACCACTCTCAAACTTGCACCGGGCCTCTTCACAATCTTCTTGAAGAGATCACCGTGCTCCACCGCCACGCCGTCTAGGAGTGCAGCACCACTCCAAGAGTAATAACTCAACGGCCTTCACTTGACGGCACTCAAGTGCTAATGGATCAACTAGGAGTATGAATGTACTTGAATGAATCTCAACAAACTCACAATGAATGCGCAAGAGGTTTTGAGTGTTGAGTGGATGCTTAATGCTCTCAAGGCTCTATAGATGTTAAATGGACACTAGCAGCCCTTCCTTGAACAGTTGGGGGGTTATTTATAACCCCCACCAACAATTATGACCGTTGGGGACCAAACCCCAACTCTTCAGCGAAAATCGGAACGACCGTAGGCTAAGGAGCGGTACGACCGCACTTAAGTCAATGCATAGTTAACGGCTAGAACAGTTACTAAAAATACACAATATAGCCGTTGGAAATCCCAGTCGGAATGACCGCCAAGTAAAGTGCGGTACAACCGCATAGCCCAGTCGTTCCGCATTGACGAGCGGTACAACCGATCGTAGGGTTTCCAAAACTTCACTGAAAATACAAGTGTTCTGGAATTTTCAAACTGCTATATAAAATCGAACAACCGCGATCTTGGTACAACCGATTCTAAGGCAGCGATGCGACCGATTTCCAAAAAAGTTTACGAGCGAAATGCCTTTGTTACATTTTTATTGAACCGCCTCATAAATTTCGATACAACCGCACATCGGTACGACCGATTCTCACGAGCGGTACGACCGATTCTCACGAGAGGTTCTGAGGCAAAATGCATCGCTTTTGGTTTTCTTGAACTGCGAACTAAAAAACGGAATGACCGCAATGCGGTAGTACCACTCAAAGAGCCGGTCGTTCCGCATTTGCGCTCAGTTGGCTGTTCTCTTCGGTACTACCGCCAAGTAAAGTCCGGTCATACCGCACCAAGCGGTACAACCACAATTATAACTGCGGTACTATGATTTTGGACGGAAGCACTTAAAGCTTTCAAAATCAATTTTAAGTTCAAATTCAAATGCATGCATGATCCTAAATTGATCCATATGGCACAAGAACATGCTATCAAGCTACTAGCAATGATCCCTCTTAATAGTACGATATTTATCCTATAATCCGGTCTTCCAACCAAATCTCCTAAGACCAATAAAATACAAAAAGGATCATAGACTATTGTACTTTGTCTTTGAGCCAAAAGATCTTCATATAGTCCACTTGCATACAACTTTGCGTCAATAAGTTCACCAATCGGACTTAACCTTGTAAATACTCAATAAACACGTTAATCCCATATTCACATATTATCATTAATTACCAAAATAATTTTTAGGGGCCTAGATGCTTTCAATCTCCTCCTTTTTGGTAATTGATGACAACACAATTAATATGTGAGAAAGATTGGTTTGAATATACTATGAGTGTATATTCTTTTGATAATTTAACAACAAAACAAATGTTGCAATAAGCACAAATGAATGTATGAGAATTATTTTCTTGTTAATTATAGTTTAAAGAAAGCTCCCCCTAAACATGTGCATATAGAGGATAGAAAATTTTGCAAGCACATGTAGAGATTTTGTGAAATTTTGGCGGAGTTTCTTTAGCATACTTGAACTTGAGGAAATGCAAAATTAAGATAAGACAATAATTGAGATTGCATTTTAAGATAATAACATAAACATAAACAACATCCACCAAGTTCAACAGGATAAAAGACACATATTTAAACTATTACAAGCACATAAGTCCAACACGAGTACAAAACACATATAAGTCCATATATAATAGTAGCAAAAGCTTGCTCCCCCAAAAACTATGTCTTCTCACTTCTCCCCCTTTGGCATCAAATACCAAAAACAACTCAGACGGCTAGGTCCTGAGGAGGAGGAATGAGGCCCTGAGAAGCCGGGTCCTAGGCTGGAGCAGGAGTTGGGCTGGATCTGAGGCTCAGAAATTTGGAGGAGGCTGAGTCTGAGCAGTGGCTTTGATCTGGAGGCTGGAGCAGTGGCGGATCTGAGATGCCGAATCAGTAGGTGTCAAAACCTGAGCTGCTGACTCTGTAGTTGGGGCTGGATCTTGAGCCACTGTCTCGGTAGCTGGTGCTGGAGGAGTGGAGACTGGAGCTGGAGCTGAAGCAGGGGCAGCAAGAGCTGAAGCAGGAACATGTGTCGCAGAAGATGTCCTAGAAGGAGGAGGAGGACGATGAGTGTATCGCTGAGGAGTCCTCAAACTTCCCTCTAATTCATTAATACTCTCCATCAGGGCAGACATCCTGTTATGAGACTCCTCAAAGAAATCATTCTGAATTGATGCCATTTCAACTAGCCTGTTGCGAGTCTCATTTTCAAATTCAGTTTGCTCAGCCTTCATTTCTTGCATGGTACTAAGAATGAGCTGCTGATTTTGAATAACCTGTGCAAGAATACCCTCAGCAGGAGCATCAGCAACAGCAGGAGCCTCCTCAGTATCAGCCTCAACACTGGCACGACTAGGAGGCGCTCCATCTCGAGGCTTATAGGACTTGTGAACAGATCCCAATCCACCATGATACTCGATTTTCTTTGAAATTAATGCCATGATATATGGTGCATAGTAAATCCTCTTAACTCTATCATTCTTGGAGGAAACTATGCCCTAGAGAATTACATCCATAACATCAAATTTTATGCCCCTCATAATGTGATCTATAATGTTCCAAGCATGTCCCCTGATTGCATCAAAATTACCACTCTTGGGGTAAAAAGTATGATTAATGATCACATTAATAATACTTGGTAAGGGCCTAAATCGATAATAGTCCCTAACTTACACTTGACGATGGAATCATAATAGCTGAGACCAAGCGAGGAGCGATAAAAGCGGGACTATCAAATATCTTCTCCCAAGTCTTTGGTGAACTCTTAGAACTCACTCAAATTCTTCTTTTGTGCTCTCCAAGTCTCTAGTAGTATTATCCATCTGAAAGATTACAAATCTGCAGAGACATGTCTGATGGCATAAAATTGCCTAATGAGCTCATCGTCATAATTTTGCTTGATGCCACAAGGTCATGAAGACCTACTTGATGAAACGGTGATAAACACCACTATATTTGTCCAAAGTGTTTATATGAGACCATTTAATCCATTTGTGATCGACAAATTTCTATTAAATCCATATAGTTTGCTCATAGACTTGTTCTTGGAAAGCAGTATGAAATCTTGGATTAATAGAATCGATTTGGAAAGATATTGATTCACATGTCTCTTAATAGCATACTCATCGGTGAAAGAAGGCATAAATCAATTGGAGGCATTGGAGGCTCTCCCAAATTGTCAAAGGTACCTTCGGAGAATCTTCTTCTTCACTCTCTTACATTTGGATCACGGTCTTGGCCTTTTCCTTTACCATTCACGGTCTGTTGTGAGCGAGCAGATTATTCTTGTAGTCTTTGCAGTGCGTCGTCGTTGAGGTTCTTTGTCTTTGGGCTGCGAGAAGATTGAGGAGATGATTGCCCTCTTGGTGGTCCATGGGATTTTCTCGTCGCAACCCTCATCTTAGGCATCTTTACAAAGATAGGATAGGTTCTGAAGTTCAAGGAATTAGTTGGAATAGAATTGGTGAAAAGAAGTTGAAGTTTACGTTTTTACATTAGGATAATCGGACGTATCGCCGTTTTATGGCGATGCGACCGCCTATGATAAATCTGCGCCAAGAACTGTCGTTCGATTTTCTGACCGAGTTCTAGGGCAATTGGAATGTTGAATATTTGATGATTTTTCGTGGAGTGAATCCATGGATCTGATGCGCAAATATCATTAGACATCAATTATCTACTTTTGCCCAATAAGAACTACAAATCAACCGCATTTTCATCAAACCCTAAAAGGACCTCTAGGGTTCCAAAAATGGTAAAAGCAGAATTAAGCGAAGTTTTACCATAGGATTTGGAGGAGTTGAACCTGGAAAGGCAAGAAACACCGAAAATCAAAAAACGCCGAGATTTGGAGTGGATTAGAGAGGATTTGGGTGGCGCATGAAATTTGGAGAGAGAGAAAACACGAAGAAAGAAGCGGTTGAACCGTTCGAGGGGTTAAGGGTTATGTGAATAATAGCGGCGGAAGTTACTACCCTCTCACAAATTGGCGCGTCGTCTGACAAAGACCACCGGTAGAACCGCACCGGTCATACCCATTGTTATAACGCCGGTCGTATCGCCAGCGATGTCGTCTGCATGGCGTATAACGTCGGTTGAACTGATTGACTTGGAGCTTCTGGATTTCTTTGGAACTTAGATTATTTGCAAATGATCCTAGTTTTGCACTCAAATAAATATCATTGAGGATCATTATGCATAGAATAGACTATTGTCTATATAGGAACATAATTTTTATGATCATAGCTATCTTTAATAAAAGATTTGAAAAATATTTTCATAAAATACTCAAATAACATCAAATGAAGCAAAAACATGAGGCAAGAGTTCAAACAACATTTGAATAGTCTATGACATTTAACTCATTCCTCAATTTGCAAAAGTGGCCTTCATCTAATGGCTTGGTGAAAATATCCGCTAATTGGTCTTCGATTCTTATGTGGCTAATCTCAATATCTCTCTTGCTCACATGATCTCTCAAGAAATGGTGGCGAATATCTATATGATTGGTTCTTGAGTGTTGAACAGGGTTATTAGCAATTTTCACCGCACTATCATTGTCACACAAAGAGACATTTTATCAATTTTAATTCCATAATCCATCAATGTTTGCCTCATCCATAGCAATTGAGCACAACAACTTCCGTAGAAACATATTAAACCCGGTGGATAATGCTACGGAGTTTTGTTTCTTGGATGACCATGATACTAAAGATCTTCCTAAATTGACAACTACGGAGGTGCTTTTTCTATCCACTTTGCAACCCGTATAATCGAATCCGAATATCCAATTAAATCAAATTTAGCACCCTTGGGATACCATAGACCAATGCTAGAGGAATGCTTTAAATATCTTAGTATTCTTTTAACGGCCATTAAATGACACTCTTTTGGAGTTGCTTGAAAACGTGCACACATGCAAACACTAAACATGATATCGGGCCTAGATGCGGTAAGATAAAGCAAGCTACCAATCATAGACCTATAAAGCTTTAAATCTACCGGTTTACCTTCCTCATTTAAGTCAAGATGACCGTTAGTTGCCATGGGAGTCTTGATATGTTTTGCATCCTCCATACCAAACTTTTTGATCTAATCTTTTGCGTACTTGGTTTGGCTCACAAAGGTTCCATCTTTGAGTTGCTTGATTTGAAGTCCAAGGAAATAGCTCAATTCTTCGATCATGGACATTTCAAATTCCCTAGACATCATATCACCAAACTCTTCATAAAAATCTTGATTAGTAGAACCAAAAATGATATCATCAACATAAATTTGACAAACAAAGAAATCATCATTTAAAACTTTAGTAAATAGAGTTGAATCAATCTTCCCAATTTTGAATCCTTTTGAGACTAGAAAATCTCTAAGGCGTTCATACCATGCTCTAGGAGCTTGTTTAAGACCATAGAGCGCCTTGGAGAGTTTATAGTTATGATTAGGATTTTAGGATCTTCAAAACCGGGAGGTTGTTCAACAAAGACAAGCTTCGGATATTTTACCATTTAAGAATGCACTTTTAACATCCATTTGAAATAATTTAATATCAAAGTATGATGCAAAAGCAAGTAATATCGAATTGACTCAAGCCTAGCTACGGAGCAAATGTTTCACCAAAATCCAAACCTTTAACTTGTGAATACCCTTGAGCGACCAATCTTGCTTGGTTCCGAACAACTAAACCATTTTCATCTTATTTGTTCCTAAAGACTCATTTTGTACTAATAACATTGTATTCTTTGGGTCAATCCACCAATGTCCAAACTTCATTCCGGGTGAAGTTGTTGAGTTCTTCATGCATAGCATTCACCTAATCCGGATTTTCAAGTGCTTCTTCTACATGCTTTGGCTCAATAGAAGAAACAAAAGTAATGTTCACAAAAAAGCAACACGAGGCGAGTTTGGACACCCTTACTTACATCACCCAATATTTGGTCTATTGGATGATCCTTTGCAATTGTATTGTCGATTCTTGGTGGTAGATTGGATGATTGATCATCTTCTTTGTTGTCCTCTTCACTAAGTTGTACTTGATTTGTGCAAGAAGTGGGTGGTTCAACTTGAGTGGAGGATGATGGATTGTCTTCGGGCTTGATGTCGCCTATCTGCATATGTTCCATTGCTTTTCTTAAGGCTTCATCACCTACATCATCCAAATTCTCATGCTCTTCTTGAGAGCCGTTAGTTTCATCAAATTGCACATCGTGTCTTTCTTCAACTAAACCGGAGTTTTTGTTAAAGACACGATAAGCTTTGCTATTTGAAGAATAACCAAGTAAGAAACCAACATCTAGCGACTATCGAATTTTGAAAAGCGAACACCCTTCTTTAAAATATAACACTTGCAACCAAAAACTTCGAAAATAAGAGATGTTTGGTTTCTTCCTACAAGAAGCTCATAGGAGGTCTTTTTCAAAAAACGATGCAAATAAAGACGATTTATGGCATGACAAGCGGTGTTAATAGCTTTCGCCCAAAAACAATCGGAAGTATTATATTCATCAAGCATTGTCCTAGCCATTTCAATTAATGTGCGATTTTTCCTTTCTATAACTCCATTTTGCTCCAGAGTGTAGGTTGTGGAAAGTTCATGTTTTATTCTAAGTTCATCACAAAAGTCTTCAACTTGGTATTCTTGAACTTCGGAACCATTATCACTCGGATTTTCTTTATTTTGAAATCAAATTCATTTTGTGCCCTTTTGCAAATCTTTTGAAAATTCGGAGGTTTCACCTTTGTCATCTAGGAAGAATATCCATGTGTATCTAGACTAATCATCCACAATGACTAAACAATAGCTATTACCTCCGATACTCTTATAGGTTGTTGGCCCAAACAAATCCATATGTAAGAGTTCCAATGGTCTAGAAGTTGACATGATACTTTTGGAAGGATGAGAATTAGCGACTTGTTTACCGGCAGCAAGCACTACAAAGTCTATTTTTCTCAAACTTCACATCTTTCAAGCCAACAACTAAATCATGTCTGAAAAGCTTTTTGAGTTGAATCATTCCAACATGAGCTAGCCTTCTATGCCAAAGCCAACCCAATGAGGTTTTGCCATTAAACAAGTTTTTAAACATGATTCACTTGAACTAAAATCAACTAAGTAAAGATTTCCAAATCTAAAGCCTTTGAAAGCTAAAGAGCTATCTTTTGCATTAGAGATGGTTACACCTTCACTAGAGAATGAGCAAATTAGTCCAAGATCACATATTTGAGCAACGGATAGCAAGTTAAAGTTTAATGATTCTACTAAAGAAACATTAGAAATGGAAAGGTCATTTGAGATTGCAATTTTACCCAATCCTAATACCTTTCCTTTGCTATTATCGCCAAAAGTGATCTTCTCAATTCCTTGACCATTCTCGAATGTGGTGAACATCTTTCTATCACCGGTCATGTGTTGAGTGCATCCACTATCAAGCACCCAATGTTTTCCACCGGTTTTTTAGTTCACCTACAAAACAAAAATCAAGTTCTTTTAGGTACCCAAATTTGTTTGGTTCCTTGGAGGTTAGTAACCAAGGATTTAGGCACCCAAATAGCATTTTTTTAGCGCCTAGAATTGAAGTGCCAATAAAATGAGCGATTACTTTACCATCCTTAGTCTTTCTAAGCATATAGCAAGAATCATATATACCAATAGATGGAGTCTTACCCTTAGGACAATTTTGTGGCATATGTCCTATTTCCCAGCACTTATGGCAATACTTACCATTTTGCCTCACAAATCTTGTGGGCATATTTGCCGGCTTCTTACCTTTCTTAGGCACATACCCAAGACCTTCCTTGTTGAATGAGCACCTTGCTCACTCAAAAGTTTGTCAAGAGTGGCCTTACCCTTGAAACATCTTTCCAGGCTCTTGCTTAGCATGGTCACTTGCTCTTTTAGCTCATTGTTCTCATGAACAAGCTTTGCATCATTTTGCTCAACAATATCATGATTAGCATTAACACTAGAGCAATATGGCATAGCAAGTAGGTCATCACATAAAGTAGATGCACTAGTCTTAGCAATTTTTACACTAGGCATTTCATCAATAATATTGCATGTAATTCCTATATTAGAATAAGTCTTGCTTTAATATTCTTGGATAAGCAAATCATGAGCTTCCTTTAACCCCTCATAAGATTCTTTTAGAGATAAACTCTCTACTTAAAATCTTATATTTTGATTTTCTTTTCCAAGATATTCATTTAAGTCATCAAGCATATCCATTAATTCATCATAAGTTGGTTCATCGCTATTTATGGATTTTACCTTATCTCCTTTTGCCATAAGACAAGTGCGAGTAGAGAATAGCGACAGAGCTTCCTTGATGGCGATGCCGACTAGTCCCTTCTTCTTGGGGACTCTTCCTCATCGGAATCGAATCGCTTGACTCATCATTTGGATCCCATTCTCCGGTGTGGGCTTCATGCTTGCCATCTTTGTGAAGCTTCTTGAAGAGCTTCTTCTTGCCATTGTACTCCTTCTTCTTGAATGGCTTGCCCTTGTTATCCTTCTTTTTAGGAACAGCGGAAGCAATGTGCCCTTCTCTTCATAATTATAGCATCGAATGTTGCATGCGCTTCTTGTCACTTGAGGATTGCCCTTCTTGTACTTGTCGAAGTTATAGCTTCTATTGGGCGTCTCTTCACGACCCTCTTCATTCTTCTCACAAGGAGTGCATACTCCTCATCGGAATCTTCTTCTTTATTTTCATCATCACTTGATTCGCTTTGGCTTTAAAATGGTAATCTTCTTCTTTGAGGAAGATGTCTCCAAAACTCTTCCTTATCCTTTTGAACAACTCATTTGTGATGAGGTTGCACAAAAGCCCGTTGGTGTCATCCTTGGCAACTTTCGGGTGAGTTGAAAATAACGTCACCAACGTCTCATACTTATCAGGAAGAGCCCTAAGCATTTTGCGCACAATATCAACATCAAGAAAGTTAGTCCCTAGGCCTTTGAACTCATTCACAATGTTGTTGAGTCTTGAATACATCTCATTGATGTTTTCATGAGGCAACATTACGAATGTCTCATACTTAATCCGAAGCCTATGCAATTTGGCTTCTTTGACCGTGGATGTACCCTCATGAATTTCCGAGAGGGTGGTCCAAATATCATGAGCGGTTTCTAAATTGCTCACTCTATTGAACTCATCCGCGTTCAAAGCGCCAAAAAGAGCATTCATAGCTTGGGCATCTAAATGAGCATTATGCGTCTCTTGATCCGTTGGAATTAGTGGATTAAGAGGCATGACGTAACCCTCATTTATGATTTTTCAAATGCTTGGACTCATGGCCTTTAAATAAATTGACATTCTAATTTTCCAATAAGCATAATTAGAGCCATCAAATAAAGGAGTCTTTCCTATAGCAATTCCCTCACTAGCCATCCTTTTCTCTCTTAGACGGTTAAGTCTAAATCAATGAGAGACCAAGCTCTGATACCACTTGTAGGATCAAGGATAACCGACTAGAGGGGGGGTGAATAGGAGGTTTTTAAACTTTTTAACAATTTAACAATTTAAGCCAATTAACAACTTAGTCTAAACAAGTTACACTTCTAGCTAAGCAATTCAATCACAATAAACAAGCTAGAAATATAAATGCGGAAAAGTAAAGACTAGAAATAACCACAATGACACAACGATGTTTTTCCCGTGGTATCGAAGACTTGTCAGTCTTCACTAGTCCACGTTGAGGAAGCTTGACACCTCCAGCCGGTCCACGAATTAACCCATCCCTCGATTCACTATGGTTGTTCTTCCTCCGCTCCGGAGATGGTGAACACCGAACCACTCACAAACTTGCACCGGGCCTCTTCACAATCTTCTTGAAGAGATCACCGTGCTCCAAATCACGCTTTCTAGGAGTGCGGCACCACTCCAAGAGTAATAAATCAACGGCCTTCACTTGGCGGCACTCAAGTGCTAATGGATCAACTAGGAGTATGAATGCACTTGAATGAATCTCAACAAACTCACAATGAATGCACAAGAGGTTTTGAGTGTTGAGTGGATGTAATGCTCTCAAGGCTCTATAGATGTTAAATGGACACTATGACCCTTCCTTGAGCGGTTGGGGGTATTTATAACCCCACCAACAATTATATTGTTGAGGACCAAACCCCAACTCTTGGTAATCGGAATGACCACATGCTAAGGAAGCGATGCGACCGCACTTAAGTCAATGCATAGTTAACGGCTAAACGGTTACTAAAATACATAATATAGCCGTTGGAAATCGATCGAACGACCGCCAACTAAAGTCTTGGTACAATCGCATAGCGGTCGTTCGCATTGATGAGCGGTACAACCGATCGTAGGGTTTCAAAACTTTGCTGAAAATACAAGTGTTCGGAATTTTCAAACCGCCATATAAAATCGAAACAACATAATGCGGTACAACCGATTCTAAGGCGTGAGTGCGACCGATTTCCAAAACAAGTTTACGGCGAAATGCACTAGTTTTGTTTTTATTGAACCGCCTCATAAATTTCGGTACAACCGCACATCGATGCGACCGATTCTCACGAGCGATACGACCGATTCTCGGAGAGGTTACGAGGCAAAATGCATCGCTTACGGTTTTCTTGAATCGCCAACTAAAAATGGAATGACCGCAATGCGGTAGTACCGCTCAAAAGAGCGGTCGTTTCGCATTTGCGCTCAGTTGGTTGTTCTCTTCAAAATCCGGTACTACCGCCAAGTAAAGTCCGGTCATACCGCACTAAGTGGTACAACTGTAATCATAACTGCAGTACTACCGATTTTGGACAGAAGCACTTAAAGCTTTCAAAATCAATTTTAAGTTCAAATTCAAATGCATGCATGATCCTAAATTGATCCATATGGCACAAGAACATGCTATCAAGCTACTAGCCATGATCCCTCTTAATAGTATGCTATTTATCCTATAATCCGGTCTTCCAACCAAATCTCCTAAGACTGGTAAAATACAAAAAGGATCCTAGACTATTGTACCTTGTCTTTGAGCCAAAAGATCTTCATGTAGTCCACTTGCATGCAACTTTGCGTCAATAAGTTCACCAATGGGACTTAACCTTGTAAATACTCAATAAACACGTTAATCCCATATTCACATATTATCATTAATTACCAAAATAATTTTTAGGGGTCTAGATGCTTTCCACGACTTTGTCACATAATTTTTGGTTGCATGACGCGGTTAGCCAGTTTAGAGTTAATCCCGAAATTCACCCTTGCCAAAGGTTCTAAGTGTCAAGTTTGTGTGCAATCAAAGCGACCTCGTAAGCCTCATAAGGCGCGGAGGTAAAAACTTGACACCATTAGAACTCATACATTGAGATCTATGTGAGATGAATGGTGTGTTGACAAAAGATGGTAAGAGATATTTCATGACTTTGATTGATGAATCCACTAGGTTCTGCTATGTGTATCTTTTGAAAACTAAAGATGAAGCTCTTCACTACTTTAAAATCTATAAGGCAAAAGCTGAGAACCAACTTGAAAGGAAAATCAAAAGGGTTAGGTTTGATCGTGGCGACGAGTACTTTTCTAATGAGTTCAATTTATTCTATGAGGAATATGGTATAATTAGTGAGAGGACACCTCCTATTCACCCTAGTCAAATGGGGTTCTTTGAAAGAAAGAACCACACTTTAAGCGATTTGGTTAACATGTCGGAACCTGTGAGTCTTTCCAAAGTATGGTGGGGGGAGGCTATATTGACTTCATGTCATGTCCTAAACAGGATTCCCACAAAGAATAAAGAGATAACCCCCACATGAACAATGGGAGAAGAAAAGAATATCACTTTCATACTTGCGCACTTGGGGTTGTTTGGCGAAAATCAATGTGCCAATTGCCAAAAAGCGTAAGCTTGGACCAAAAACCGTGGATTGTGTCTTTCTAGGCTATGCTCACTGTAGCGTTGGATATAGATTTCTAGTGGTGAAATCTGGAGTACCTAACATGCATGTTGGTACAATTATGGAGTCTAGAGATGCTACATTCTTTGAGGATATTTTTACGATGAAAGATATGCCTAGTTCATCGAGTTAGGAAACTCATACAATTCTGAACACCTGCCATTCCAATGGAATATTTTGAGCAAATTCACGAGGAGGAAGACAATGAAACTCGAGGAAGAGTAAAAGGCGAAGGGCTGCAAAGTTTTTTTTGGTCTGATTTCATTGTGTACCTTGTGGATGATACTCTAAGTACCATTTAAAGCATATGCTTCTTGATCTGAAATCTTTGGAAAAAGCGATCCGTAATGAAATGGATTCCATTATCTCTAATGGAACTTGGGAGATCATGGCGTCCTTATGGTTGCAATCCTATAGGATGTAAGTGGGTGTTCAAAAAGAAGCTTAGGCCTGATGGTACTATCGAGAAGTATAAGGCACGGCTTGTGGCCAATGGTTATACCCAAAAGGAAGGCGAATATTTGTTTGATACTTATTCACCTATGGCTAGATTGACCACTATTAGAGTACTACTATCTCTGGCTACCTCACACGGTCTTCACGTTCATCAGATGGACGTTAAGGCGGCTTTCCTAAATGGAGAGTTGGACGAGGAAATTTACATAGAACAGCTAGATGGATTTGTAGTAGATGGTCAAGAAGGAAGGTGTGCAAGTTGTTGAAATCTTTGTATGGTCTTAAACAAGCACCTAAGCGGTGGCATGAAAACTTGGATGAACTTTAACATCTGCGGGCTTTGTTGTGAATGAAGGTAGCGGATGTGTGTATTATCGCCATGGTGGGGCGAGGAGTCATTCTATGTACGTATGTTGATGACATACTAATCTTTGGGACCAACCTTAATGTGATTAAGGAAGTCAAGGATTTCTTGTCTCGAATTTTTGAGATGAAAGATCAGGTGTAGCTAATGTTATCTTGAACATCAAGTTGTTGAGAGGTGATGATGGTGGGATTACATTGTTGCAATCCTATTATGTGGAAAAGGTTACGAGTTGTTTTGGTTATAGCGACTACAAACCCTCTCTAACACCTTATGATCCTAGCGTGTTGCTTAGGAAGAATCGGAGAATAGCGAGAGACCAATTAAGATATTCTCGGATAATTGGTTCACTCATGTATTTAGCTAAGCGGTACCGGGCACGACATCTCGTTCTTTGTGAGCAAACTAAGCCGTTTGTTTCCAATCAGGAGATGATCATTGGCATGCTCTTGAGAGGGTAATCGCTATCTAAAGGGTACTATGAGCTATGGCATTCATTATCTTAGGGTACCCAGTCTTTGGAGGGTTATAACAATTCAAAGCGGATATCGTCTTGATGAGATTAAGGCCACAAGTGGATATGTCTTCATACTTGGAAGTGGCGCTTTCATGGAAGTCTTGCAAGCGAGACCATCTTAACGAGGTCAACAATGGAAGCAGAACTCACGGACATTGAATCACGCCCTTTGTTGAAGCCGAATGGCCGTGAGCTCTTGATGGATTTGCGGTGGTAGAAAAACCGGTACTGCTATTCTAATGAACTGTGACAATCGGACTATGATTGTCAAGGTGAACGATTCTAAGGATAATATGAAGTCATCAAGACATGTGAAGAAAGAAATCTGTCGGAAAATGAAAACTCGAGTAATAGCTTTGGATTATATCCAAGCAGACTAAGAATCTGGCGAGATCCCTTCACAAAGGGTTTATCACGGAATGTGATACACAATGCATCGAGGAGATGGGTTTGAGACCCATGTGAGTTATACCATAGTGGTAACCCATCCTATGTGATCGGAGATCCCGTGAAGTAGGATTGGCGAAACAAGCTATTGGTAAACTGGGAGGAGAGTATCTTTATAGACCCACTCCATTAGAGATGCAATTCTCTCCTAAATCTGTAAGGCATGTTGATTTTTATCTTAATGTGTTATGTGGCTTGTTTAAGCAAAGATGCTGTCCTACAGAGCAGTCTTGAAAGAACATACCTATATGAGCCCGACTGCTAGTCACAGTCTATGAAATAGGGTAATTTCTAGGAAGCTCATGAAAAGGCCAGGAGTATGACTTATATGCTCCAACCCGTGGGGATGCCTGGCAGCCTAGTATCAGTTAAGGACTTAAGTGAAACTTATTCACACAAAATTGTCAATTCAAGGCTTAGTCCATTGTGCGGTTGTGGATAAGTGTAACCACATTCTAGGTGGATGTTCAACCTTAACGGTCTCCATCAAAACAACGGTATATTAAAACAATCTTGTGGATCAAGGCATTTGACATGTGCCCTTGAGATCTGGTGGGGCATTGTTGGAATTAATCTGGGCTAGGCCCAAAATTTTTAATTCTAATTAATTCCTAGAAATCTCAAAGGCCCATGTGCGTGTTAAAAGCTGTTTAGTCCCACATGGAGGGATGAAGGGGAGTTACACCACTTTAAAAGGTGGAGCAGGTAGCCCTCTTGTAGAATTGGAGAGGGCCAACACAGCGTGTGCTCGCTCACTCGCCCGAGCCATGCGGTGCGGTGTGCGTGTGTGTGTGCCTGCAGCGTCTTGTGAGTGTGTCGGTCTTGAGCGCATTTTCTTTATCTATTCAAAAAGCGAAATGCAGGCTTCGTAATTGATTGCGAATCAATGGCAACCGTTGATCTCTGGTCTCTTTGTTTTGGCCATTAAAAAGAACAAAGTTCTTGATGGCGGCATTGGCCTTTGGACTCGGCAAGCTGTTGGCCTTTGGACTCTCTGTTTACGGCTATTTAAAAAGAAGCAGTCTGGTTCTTCTCAAGTTTACTGTCTGAAACTCCTTTGTTTTTGTTCTTGCCTCTAGCTATCTCCATCCGGTGAGGCGCGTGTGCGGCATACTTAGGGAGAAGCGACCTCGAAACCTTCGTCCTTGAAGGCTTGCACGGCGAGGATGAATAAGGTTTTTGGGGAGCGTTAGCGTATTGCTTCGCTACTACATCTAGATCAATTGCATGACTACGACTCTATGCTCGTTCTACATCAATTGCACGACTACGGCGTCCACTACACCATGATGAGCAGCGCCCTTATCAAGAATTTTGGTCTTGCTTCTTCTTCCTTTGAATCTGGGTATGCCTATCTCTCTCTTGTTATTTTGTTTGCTTTACTATCATTGTTGTCTTGATCCTTTGAGATAGTTATGCTAGTTCATCCTTCTAGAAAATAGTATTGCTATAGTGTTCTTGGTTACCTACTTTGTGAAAATAGCTAGAGTATTTTCCATGTTTTATCTAGCATATTTACGGATTAAAGTACTTCAAAAAATGCTTATATATTCAACACTTTTACGAATAATTTCATCCATAAAGCGTTGATCAAATAAAGTGCAACATGTATACTATGTATATTAAACAATAGGGTAATGCTATGGATCTTGCGTCCGATTAGGACGTTTCGTATCAGACACTCAATCCAACTCTCTTAGCAAACAAATAGCTCGTATGCACATCATACAAAAAATGTTGTATACTGTTCACGACGATGTTGTAATTTTTCCAATGCTTTTTTCCGGATGCTTTGTTTTTTATTTGTGATGTTGCAACCATTGTCAGGAGATGTTGCAACCATTGTCTAAAATTGTTTACAACCGTTGTTGGGGATATTGCAACCGTTGTCCGAGGATGTTGCAACCATTGTCCTAGAATGTTGCAATCGTTGTCGGGTATGTTGCAACCATTGTCCTAGAATGTTGCAACCGTTGTCGAGGATGTTGTAAGTGTTGCATCATGAAAATAATGTTGCATCTTGTTCATAGCGATGTTGCAATTTTTTCAACGCATTTTTTTACAGATGCTTTGTCCGCCTACTTTCGCCTACTTCTGTGCTTTCGTTCGCCTCTCGCTGCTTCCGCTTGGCTCTAACCACTTCGTGTTAGTTTCTTATGATGGAGCCTTTGTGGGGCTGTCGTGTTTCGTTCATTCTTATTTGCTTGCTGTGCCTCTGTTCCTCTTTGGTTTGTATGCATATACGGAGTTCCCTTGGTTCGATTTAGTTTGACACGTTTTTGTTTCCACGAATGCCGCTTAGTTTAGATGTCTGTTGCAAATATTTTGATCCATATTTGGACCGTGCGGGTGGGAGCTTCCATCCGTGCGTCCGATTCCTAATATCACCCTACTAATATTCCTCAGTCCCGAGTTGTTACCCACTGTCTATCTATCTAGTCATGGAGGCCCACCGCCACTGCTTACCGTATTCACGAACCTAGGAGACCACGTGCGCACCACCGCTCTGTCATGGCAACAAAATTGTGAGAAACCATGATGACCGTACACCTCCCCACAAATTTTTTTGCCGAAGCTATTGCTTGCGGTCAGGAAATGTCCATGTGAAAGTTTCAAACCACGCAGATTTAAAGTTGATTTATTGTTGTTAATATTATCTTCCTATTTTAGTCAAGGTCAAATCTAATTGATATTTCAATTTCCCAAAAGTAATTAGGCGGGAAATTGGGATTATCTACAATTGGAAGTTAAAGTCCATGTGATTTCTTTTAAAAACTACAATTCAAAGTTCCAAATTTTGGTTTGAAAATTTTCAACTAGTGATAGCCTTGGCGAAGTGGTGGCGAGGCTATAGAGGCGGCGTGGCGAGCACACAGGGAGGCGACTCGGTAGAATGGATGGGGGCAGGCGGTGATGGAGAAGGTTGGTGTTCGACGGCATCCTACATCCAGCGTAACTATTAAGGGAAACGATAGGATGTGTATTGGACGCCACTCACACTCATAAATGCGCATCATCTACTCCACGAGATGGAAAGCCCAAAGTGCCTGCTAGCCACTCATTTTCTTGCTTCCTTTCTCTTTACTTCGCTTCTCTTTCCACTTCTCCACTCACGGCCGACCAAGGTGCTCAGGTGCATTCTTCTTTGCTTTGTCATTCTTCACTTATTTCTCTCCCCAATTCTTTACT
Organism: Phyllostachys edulis; assembly: GCA_036346405.1. NCBI lineage: Eukaryota > Viridiplantae > Streptophyta > Magnoliopsida > Poales > Poaceae > Phyllostachys > Phyllostachys edulis. The sequence goes on along the minus strand of CM070548.1, from coordinate 25,433,717 downwards.
CCACTTCCTTGCTACGACTGAAACTTTCCATGGCATCGCTTCTTGGCTCTTGGCTCGGCTTGCGCTTCTTTGCTTTCGTCTGCTTGCCATCCATGACTCTGCCATTCTTAGGCTCCTCTCCCCGATGCCTCCTCCTCCCCTAGTGCCGCCACACTGGCCCGCTCCCTCTGGCCTCCTTCCCCTGCCGGCGCCGCCTCGGCTCTGCTGTCGGGACCCAAAATTTCAATTCTGGACCCTCTGTGGTTACTGCACTAGTCCAGGATCACACTTGTGCACACATTGTTAACAAAGGTGGATATCGATCCACACAAGCGAATAATAGCATAACGATAATTTGATTAATAAATAATGGTTTGACCTTACGATTGAGTTTACATTTATTTAAGCCCGCGAGATTATGAGAGAAATAAGCGGCGGAAACAAAAAGCGGCGGTGTCCCATCGATTCACCACGAACAGCCGTGGGATCTAGACCTCACGATCGGGCACCTTGACAAACTCCTCCTCGAAAATTTGGTGAAGAGTCCTCCTCTTACCTTGATTACGTCAAAACAAGCGTGAGTACACACCGTACTACTTAAGCCACACCAAAATGCAATATACATGTTGGCTTTTTACAAGGAAAGGCATTCTATGGTTCTTTTGTAGAAATGCAATGTTTGCAATTGAATACTAGTAATAGATTGAAAACAAGTAAAACAAATAGGCGGTAATAATTTTAGCAGTTGATTTCACAAAGACACACACTGACCTAAGCAGATTATTCACATAGCTATATGATTTAAATCACACAGCTCCTTCCCTTTGATTTTATGAAGATCTACCCCTAGTGTGAAATCCCCAAGCATTGTCCATGACCATGAATGCGACTATTGAATAGATTAAACTACACTCTGCGAGTTTGTACACTTTACCCACAAGATATAATTAGTGTAGCTAGCACTAATCATAACAAAGCATTTGAACTTCATCTTACTATGCTAGGCCCGTCCCATAACAAGCATGTGGTAAATGCAGATGGGCTCGAGTTCAATGGCGCACATGGTGAGGTCCTTAATTGACCAAGACAAGACTACCATATGCTACTATGCCACACATTAATTCCCATACACCACAGCTCACCAGTTCACCACAGTCCACCATTTCACCGCAGTATCCACCCCTTGCCTCGGTCCAAATCCTTTTTACCACGGTTGATTTAAGTGCAACACATGTCACAAAGACACATAGTACACATAGATTATTACAAGATTGCATATTCACTTAGTCGGGTTTAATAATTGCGACCTCACATGAATAAATGATTAGTGGCATGACTAAGCAATCTAATCGCACTAACCAACCCACGTTGGTGCTACAATATTACCAACTAAATATCAACTAGGGTGACAAAGGATCAAGGCATAACAATTATACAAGGAAGGCATAGCAGATTGGATTTAGTAACTAATCCCAAAAGCATTTAAATAATTACTTGAATTAAAATGCAGTAATTTGAATTAAAATACTTTTAGCAAAGGGGAAGCAAGATAGTCAAGGGTATAGCTTGCCTTGGAACAGGTCTAGGTCTTTGGTCACAGTCTTGGAAACTCCTTCTTCTTCAACTCTTCGGCGACGTCGAAGTCTACTATAAAATGAAGCACAAAAACAAACTAAATAAATAACAGAAGCAAATAACTCCAAAAAAATAAATAAAAATCTCCAATACATAGATCTTGATTTTAGACGAATTTAGAAATTTGAATGGGCTGATTTGGAGTTAGGATGCAAAAGTTATGGGGTTTGGAAGTTTGAATCTAAAGAAAAACCTAAAATTGGAATTATACGAATTTCCCAAATTATTTCTTAAAAAAAAACCTGGATTATTAGCATGCGATGGCGTCAGCAAGGATTTCGAGAATTAAAAAAATAAAATAAAATCGACATGTGGGACCCACATGTTGAGACCTGACTCACGGTGGACTAAGTCCACGAGCCTTTGATCTGGGCGGCCTAGGCGCCGCGTGGGCGCTCACGTGGCGGTGACCTGATGCCACTTAGGATGCCACGCGAACACGGAGTGAGTGGCGGTGGCGTGGCTAAGCGGCAGCGTGGCGGCGCTCTGGACCGATGGTCGCCGTGACGGCGGCGTCTGCCGGCGGTGGGTGGTACCAATGGGTAGAGTCGCTATTGCGAACCTATTGGTGTGCTCACGGTGCGGAAAACGAAAGTGGCGGCGTGGCGAGCTCGGCGGCGAACATCTCGGGTTGTGTCGGACGGGAGCTCGGTGAGGTTCGGCGGTGTGGGTGGTCGTTGGAGGTAGCTCTGGTGATAGCGGACCGGCGGTGTGCTCCTGAGGCGGCGTCACCATGCGGCGTGTCGAAAAGCAACCAGCGGCGAAACTCTAAAAGCTCGGATTCTGGCGGCTGGGGCTCGAGAGGTGTGGGTTGGGGTTGGAGTTGCGGAGGCGGCGGTCGAGGTGCCTTTATAGGGGCGGGAGGCACCAGGCGGCGTGGCGATGAGGAGATCATGGCGGCATTTGCGGGAGGTGGGCGCCAGCGCGCGCGAGATGAGGTCGTGGGGTGTGGCGGTGTGGTTGTGGGCGTCGTGGCGCCGTCTCGGAGCAGGTTGATTAGAGGCGTTCGTTGGCGAGATTCGCCCGCGAGCTTCAGCGGTTCTTGGCGGCGATGGAGAAAAAAGCGGCGGGCGAAGGCTCAACAAAGCGGGCCCACTGGCGATGGCGCGAGTGTGGGCGTGCCGCAGTGTGGCGCCTGCGAAAAAATGGGCATGGGCGAAGCCTCATGGCGTGGGAAAGAGAATTGGGCTAAAAAGATTCGGCCCAAGAGAGGATTTGAGATTTTAAATACATTTTCCTTTTTAGAAAATAGCAGAAATTCCAAATGGCAATAGAAATTAGCAATTGAACTTGGAAAAAATTCTAGAAAATTCTAGAAAATATGTTCAAGCACATAGAATCTAAATAAAATAGTTTTGACCATTGTTCATGTTGACTTTAGTCACATTAAATTGTTTTGCTACTCAAAGTCCAATATTAAGCTTTTAAATTAAATTCAAATAAATCCAAATGGTGAATTTTCTTACTACAACTATTTAAAGGATTTTTAAAGCTCTGAAAATTGGGATGTTACATCGGCTCACCTATGGCTCGGTTCCCTCTCCTCTTTTATTGATTTTGGATTTTGATGAAATGTTGCATCTGTGAAAAAAATGTTGCATCTATAGAAAAAAATATTACATATGGTCCTGACGATGTTGCAATTTTTCAAGCGTTTTTCGGATGCTTTGTTTTGATTTGTGATGTTGCAACCATTGTCAGGGATATACAACCATTGTCGAGGATGTTGCAACCATTGTGCAGGGATGTTACTGCAGGTATGCGGAGATGTTGCATGTCTGCGTCTGAGCTAGAGCTCGGACCGTATGTCACATCCCAAAATTAATAAAAGATAATTAGTATGCATCTCATCGGCATGCATCTTGATTTATAAACTTTTGTATAATTTATTGCACTAGGAAAATCTCGAGACAATAATTAAACCTACACTTCAAAAGGAATCGAAACAAATGCTATTAAAGTTCCTTTGAAATAATTTATTCAAACACTACTATATTTATCAAAATAAATATAACTTTTCCCAAAATTTTGAAACAAAACTCAACCCCGAAAAATTCAAACTCAATACAATGTCCTATCCTAAGTTTGAATTTAAATTACACAAATTACATCATGAATAGTAGGGTTTAATATTTGTATGAACACTATATCATCGGGATAACCTCTGATTTAATTTAGAATTTTAGGAATTTTATTGCTATTTTTAGTGTCTGGTCAAAGTAGCGATTCAATTTCAAAATCGATTGGTGAGCTTAACTAGGGCTAATCGGGACCGTCGATCGGGGCGTGTGGCTTTGATAAGGGTCCGATTGGCACCGAGATCGGTCCGACGACACTAGCTGCTATTATCCGTTCAATCGAGATCAAGCGGCTCAAGCAAAACCCAAACCCCGACTCACTTGGGTTCGACCTAACCCTTTCACCCAAACCGCACCTCCTTTGTGCGGCGGCGTGCTAGGCCAGCGTCGGCCCGTTTCTACCGAGTAGAGCGGCGCTCCACCGTCGCCGTCGCTCTGTCGCTCCTCTGCCTGCAACTACTGCGTCGTGATCCACCGCCTCTCCTGACCACTCCTAGAGCTCCTCCTTGTGACGCCGCCTCCATTTCCATCCTCGCCCAAGGATAATACTCCCCCTTCGCCTCCAATTCTCCTCATCCTTCCTCTCGGGGCTGAGGAAGGAGGAACTCCCTTGAGCTCATTCCTTCGGTAAAGTCTGCGCAACCAAGTCCTTGAGCTCCTACTTTCGTGCCATTTCCGTTTTTAGTAATCTTGGCCGTGTTTTTGTGTGTAGATCTCGGGACAAAGCGTGTCATTTTGGGCTCTAAATGCCTTGGGACTAACCTTTGTTGCCATTTTCATCTCGGTGAGATCCTCTTCATTTCTTGCATGTCACAATGTGTCTTAGGGTCTAACTAAGTTTTCCCCTCAACTTATTGCTTGTTTGCTTCACAGGAGTGTTTGAATTTCGGGTTATCCCCATTTTCGACCGACAACACTATTCATTGTCTCATTGTCATTTTGGTGAGTCATTTCCCAATTGTGTGTAATGTCACCATCTTCAAGTCACCCTCAAGTCTTCTCAACTCTTTCTGCCATTTATTTTGCCCGAGGCAACCCCTCCTCATGAGCGCTTGCAAATCGCGCCATTCTTAAGTGGGCAACCCACCTGAGCTTCGTTCGACCTTTTTCTCCATTTGGTGAGCTTGGTGACCACCCTTATAGCTTAAGCACGCATTAGTTAGTTGAAGTTGCCTTTGTGTAAATGCGCATGCCACGTTAGCCGTAGTAGCGCCGCCGCTAAATCGTTGGCGGCCGCGTTGAAACCACCTCAGCCGCCGCCGGCCCGCCTGAGGGTGCACAAAGCCGATGAACCCATCCATGCCCTTGGCGAAACGCCATGGCGCGTAAGCGCGGTGAGCCACCGGGCAAGGTCACGGCCGTCTTGTCGTCTGGCGTGTCATTCGGACAAATCTTGTTCATGCCATTAATTAACCAAATCGGGGTTTGTTTAGGTAAATCAATCATTAGGTTTAATTGGCGGAATTAAATGGATCTTGTTTGAATGACATGTGGGACTGTGAATAGAATTTGAGGTAATTAATGAAACGGGTTAGGCTTGAGTCTATTACATGTGGGGTGGCCCCTTAAGTGAGTTGTGCACATGAGCTGTGAACTTGGTTCACAAGGCCAAGGTCATTGCGTTAGGGGCCTACATCGATGTTAGCAGAAAATTAAATAGAAAATGGAAAGTAACACTATACTTTGGACCCCACTGTCATAGGCTTGGTCTAGGATAGCACTCGGTGTAACAAGAGTTAAATGCCTTAGAAACTTTGAAAATGAATTATTTACACACTAAAATGTAAATAACTTCAAAATTACGTAACTAATTCATCTCAACTCCAAAGGGATGAAAAGCAGTGATGTTAATTTTAATTTTTAATGAACTTTATATTAAAATTAGTTTCAAACATGTCTCTGTAGCAGAGAATATAGTTTTGGAAAATGATCCATAAACCTATTATTGTTACAATAGAAAAAGTTGAAAACTTCAAAAATGCATAAATAATTCTTAAAAACTCCAAATGAGTTGAACCCAGATATTTTGGACTTTTAATAATATTCTCTATTTTCCTATATAATCCTTGTGTCCCCACTGCTCTACAAATGTTGGCCAAATAATTAAATTATATGAACTTTGACATATTGAAATCTGAATTTGAATCGCTATAACTTTCACATAATAACTCCAAATGAAATAATTATTTCACCTAAATTCATATAAAATGATACACTGGCCCTTTGTAGAAAAATCATGCATTTTGAGCATTTTTTTGGAGGTATTTCTCGGTGTTTATCAATATCGTTATTTCCCTAGATTAAAGCGATTGCTTTTGACTAAATGCGCCACTAAGTGAACAACTGATCTACCAACAAGGCAAGCATCATTTGAACTTTCTTTTGCATCATATTTGATCCTAGCTTTGTTAAGTTAGTGCAATGATAATTGCTTGCATGCTATTTTGATTATGTAAGCTATTTTGTGATGTGTAGATTAGTTATATCCTATTCATTAAGGTTAATCTTGAATTATTCCAGCACCTCATGCTTAAGTTAGAATTGTGTGAGATATGTTATTGAGTTTGCTTAGCCATGCAAGTCTAGATCACGGTAGATTAATTGTTATGAATAACTTGACAATTATGGGAAACACATATTGTTTTATCTTCTTTTATTCGAGATCTTCGTGTCTGTTTTATGAGTTAAATTTTATCTTTTAAATGAGTTTTGGGGTCTGGACAAGTGGTGGTTAGTGAGGTGCCTTTGTGCACAAGATTGGGTATGTGGTTGTTTTGTCAGGACCATTAAGGACCGAACTTTGGTACCGGCGATTCAAGTAAAATTCATGCTATCACCGTGGTATATGGGTGCCGTTCGGTCAAGTAAGGGGATGATTTTATTGCTTTAGACCGCAGGTGGTGTGAGGACATAGAGGCCGTGAAATCGTATGTTCCATAGGAACCTAGTGTGATATATCTTGTGCAAGGAGCACGATTACTTATGTTGAGGAAAACCAACATACTAACTACCTCCATGGCCCCTCCAGGCTAGCGTGCATGCAACAGCATTTGCTATATGCATGTGTACTAAGTTGGGGTTCATCTTGCATGGGTGGTCTAACTCAATGGGATTTTCTTGTTGAAAAATACGAATCTCGATTTCCCGGCCGACATACCTAAGGAAGTGTGTCATTATTGGAGGCTTACGGGCTAGTCAGTCGTGTGGGTAAAGTAGTACACCTCTGCGAGAGATAAATATATTGAATAGCCATGTCGCGGTTATGGACGATCGCTTGAGTATGTGGTTGCTATTGTTAGACTTGAATTTAAATTTTGTGGGTACAACTTCGATTTGTCATGGGACGGTGTTTATGCATGTAGGTGTATCAAAGTTGGCTGCCACTTTGATTATTGTTTGATTTATTTGTTTACCTTTGTATTACTTTATCACATGATTTACTTCTACTTCAAATCTGTTTTTAAAATGGCAATTGATAAACTAGTATATGTAGGTTGGAAAAATTATTGTGTTTTTCGCAAAACTAAAGCCACTAATGCTATCCTTTGAATGTCCTCTATGCATAACTAATTTTATCTTTGTGTAAGACTTGCAGTACAACTTTGTACTCAACGGTTTGTCTACTAGTTCGGTGAGGAAGATTGTGAGCCAGTGAGCTTGTGAGTGTCGATTTAGGCGACATTGGCGAGTAGTGCTATCATTTAACTCGGATCGGTTGCGATGTGTTATAGGGCATACTATGCTAGACTTTTGGTTTATTTACTTGCTTCGCTGCCACCTTAATTTCTTATTTGAAATTGGCGATTGGCTACTTGTAATAGTTGTAGACTTGAACTACTATGATGTATGTCTTTTGAACTATCAATGTGTGAATGATGTATGGATGTAATCAATGTTGTATGTGAGTTTGGACATGTTGGTCACTGATCTTGGGAGCCAACATGACCTCGTGCTTCGCTTTCATGGATTCCATTTTAACTCACTAAGTGTGGTCTTTGATTGTTTAGAAGCAGATAATCATGCGATTACTTGCAAAAGCGATGCGCATGATCACCTGACTCTAGTCTCGGTAAAGACTTCTCACTTAGATGGAGTTAACAGAATCCATTTACGGAAGCCGAGTTATCTCCTTAAGGTTGGGCAGGTCTCAGTCTTACGAAAATAACCCGAGGGCTCCCACAGCGTTGGTATCAGAGCCATACTGTCTGTAGGTTAGAGATAGCACGGGCGTTAAGTTTAGCAAGTCCATTGGTCTAAAATTATTTTTCAATTATTAAACTAATTTGAGAAGCTAAGTTAGGAATCTCCTTTATTCCTCATCCATCTTAGTATCATTTCTCACCTTATTCTTGTTTCATTTACAAAACTAACTCATCTTGCCCTTCTTGTCCTCAGATGAATCCTCCGTACCTTGTTAAGGAGACCCACGCGGAAGATGTGGACGGATACCCAGCACTACTTAGAGACATGATGTGGAGAGCAAACTTCACTTACCGGCCAACTTATTCCATCTACCATCGAGACAAAGGGCAGGAATGGAAGACTATCAGGCCGTGATCCACATCATCGCTAGACGAGTTACGAGAAGCATTCCGTACCGTTTCAGGCTCATGGCACTTCCGAGGCCATGGCATTGCAAGAAGAGGCTCGTATGGCTATGAGCCATCTTCATTATGATTTAATGGAGTTGTCTCGACCACCATATGACCATTTTCCTATGCAAGCTCATGGCGGCGGATGTGGACACTTTTGCCAAAATTGATGCACGGGAAGATCCCCAAGTGAGGCAACTAGCGAGATTGGTTCATATCATGAACCAAGTTCATCATTGCATCATCGTGAGCTATGGGAGACAAGCGTCGTCTCATAGTAGCTCAAGGGGCCTCTTGCACTGTACAACATGGGACTCGTTGGCCAGTCATATCGTATATGGTGTGACGAGCGAGTTTCCCGTATGCATCGCATCATAGAATATCGACTTCTCGAGGTGGAAAATCATGTTATTGATGAATGGTCACTCTTAAGCCTCACTAATCCGAGAGGACCACGATGATCTGAGATCCTAGGATATCATCTTGGATGAGTTTCGGTGAACTTCTACGGGAAGATAGATAGATGTTAGTGTAGTGAGCTGGCATTTGTCCGGACATGTGTGCGGTGAGCATGTATCTTTAGATTCATGTAATAGGCTAGTCGTTGTTGAACTCTTGATGTTTCTTTGCAAGAACATTTGTTTGAGCAATTACTATTAAACTTATGAGCCTATGTGGATGTAGTTGTAATCGGAAAACTATAAATTGCTTTAATAGATCTTATGTTGGTCTCTGTGCCTTTGTGCCTTCATTTGGTGTTAAGTTGTGTGCATTCTATTGCCATATTGCATGATAGATTAAGATATTCTCCTTGCTGTCCAGATTTTCTTTTCACGCTCATCCAGGCGTATCTCTCATCTGTTCTCTAGCCATCCAGGTGTGACAATAGGATAGCGGGACCTAGTACTCCTTCTAGCACTCAACGGGGAAAATCATCACCCTTGGGATTCAACACACCATCACATGTCTTGGGTGTAGCAAGGAGAACCACTCTGAATCCTGCTTGCCCGAAGCGGTGAACTGATGTGTTCGTTTTAGGCTGTGTAGGTGGGGCACTTCCATGCCGTCTTGAACTAAGGAAGTTGAAAAGGGCCATGAGAGGCCACGATGCAGTCGATCTTTGTGGCGAGGAAGGACACTACATTGACCAATCGCTTCTAAGTTGTCCCAAGCGTGGCGGAGACCACTCACCCTGATTGTCCAGGCTACTAAAGTCACTTGTTTCGCTGCGAGGGCACGATCACTATCCCAAGGTGTCATCTACGGATGATCATCGATCGGTCGAACTACAACAAAGGATTTTCCACATCTCTCATCAAAATGACCTCTGCCAAGGAGTTATGCAAGGGCAACGGGAAAAAGTATTGAAACCGACCCCATAAATACAAAAAATTACTTGTTTCGTTTAACGACACTCAGGGGCATTTTGCGATGTCTTGCCGGAGAGGTGCCAAGCTTTTACCATCGTGATCAAGATCTTCAAGGATCCATTGATCGAGGATCGATGATCCTTCTCGGCATCTTAGGTTCACCCAGCCCCAGTTCTCAAGCACAGTGCCACCCAAGCCTCCACGGTGACTCCAAGACCTTCTCCACTTGAGGCACAACAACTTAATGGGGGCAAAAGCTCTCAAAACTGCGGTGCGTTACGGCCCAACATCATTTGTTTTCATTGTGGCCGCCTCGGTCACTATATCAATGCCTTGCTTGAGCAACAAGGATGCCACTGACTTATCGGCTCCTACACCACTACCAGCTCGGCAAGACCCACACCACCTCTAAGGGCAGCATCTACTCCTCCCCAAGTTCCTACATGTGGCCGAGTGAACCACGTTATTGCTAAGGGCGGCGGCCTTTTGCGGCGTCGTTTTGGGTACTCTCTTTGTCAATACTTTTCCGACTCTTGTCTTATTTGATTAGAGAGCATCTCATTCATTTATCAAGAAGTCCTTTGCTGCACATCATCAATTTGAAATGCATATGCTCCAGCCTTATCGAGATCCGGTCGCCGGGATCGGTTTTCTCGCCGATCAAATGCGCTTAAAGCGTAAAGTGAAACTTCAAGGGGTTAACTTTTGTTAAACTTAATAGTAATAACTTCGGTGGGTATTGATGTGATATTAGGGATGGATTGGCTATCCAAAAACTAGAGGCAAATCAATTGTGCTCAACGGTCTATTTCCATCTGGCGATGGCCGGCGATCAAGTCATTTTCACACCTTTAGTGGGCAATTCTCACCTCTATGCCTTGGAAGCTATTATCTCTCTTGAATTAGAGGAGGTACCGGTGGTTTGAGAGCATCTAGGTATATTTTTGAAGAACTCGAGGCATGCACCTGATCGTGAAGTTGAGTTAGTTATCGAGCTTGCACGAATCTGCGCCAATTTCAAAAGCAGCCGTGCGAATGCCTCCAAATGGGTTGGTAAAATAGAAGAAGTAACTCAATGAACTCCAAGATAAAGGTTTTATTAGGCGAGCTCCTCACCTTGAGGATGCTCAACTATCTTCTTGAGAGAAGGACAAGAGTTTGTAGATGTGTGTTGCCTACCGTCAGTTGAGCGAAGTCACGATTAAGAACAAGTCTCGCTTCCATGGATTGATGATCTGTTTGACTCACTAAGTGGAGTTCAAGCTTTCTCCAAGATTGGACTATCATCAAATCAAGGTCGAGGCGGAAGACATCTGAAAACGACATTATCTACTCGTTATGGTTTGTACAAGTATCTTTATTATGTCGCCGTCCACCAAAACTCGGTACTCATCTGCGGATATTCACAAAACTTTGACATATCTTGCGATGCATCTCGTAGTGGGCTCGGTTGTGTGCTTTCGGGCAAGAAGGCCAAGTTGTGGCATATGCATCAAGGCAATTAAGGCCTCATGAAGTCAATTATCCCATCCATGACTTGGAGTCTGCGGCTATCATTCATGCCACGAAGATTTGGCAACATTACCTCATTAAGTAATCATTGCGAGATCTACACGACCACAAGAGTCTCAAATATATTTTTCACCCAAGCGATCTGAACTTGAGGCAAAGATGGCTCAAGTTGATCAAGGATTATGATTTGGGACTCCATTATCATCGAGGGAAAGCTAATGTGGTAGCCGGAGCGCATTGGATAGAACATCACAATGCAAGCTGTTTGTCGGTAACTCCCGTTCGTGACTTCTATCTTTGCGATGCAACGTCTGCGCACTGAAGATAATTGAAGAAGGTTATCTTGCTGCGCTTAGTGTGAATTTCACGCTTGAGGACCAGATTAAAAAGCCCGGATATGTGACTTGGAAGTAGCACAAATCGAGGAAGAAATGAAGCAAGGCAAGACCAAGTGCTTTCACGAAGATCATAAGGCACCCTATGGTTCGAGAATCATTTAGTGGTGCTGGTGACCGTAATTTGAGAGAGTTAATCATCAAAAAGCTCACAACTCTAAGTTCTTCATCCATCTGGAAGTACCAAGATGTATCAAGACACGAAGAAGAAACATGGGTGG